>CM035432.1:23234426-23834426 GCA_020310875.1 Ceratopteris richardii | reverse complement strand
ACGCAGAGAAGGAAGAATTCTGATATTATAGATGTGAAGCAATGGTTACAATAGCTTTGGACAATAGCTTCTTGACGAAGCCTCTACCTCCCGACCACCCCCGAGCTATCACAATCATATTCACACTCGCACTCTCAATCACACTCTCACTCTCAATCACACTCTCACTCTCACTCTCCCTCTCAATCACACTCTCAATCAAAAGGTAATTCTCAGATTTCTGTGTCCTCGGTGTTGATGCGAAGGTCTCCCTATATCAGAGTTTGATCGCTGCCTTTTTCCAAAGAAGTGTGCGATCCCCCAAATTTAGAAAAAGTCGAGTTTCTCCAAAACTTTCGCAAAAAGCCATGCGATCATAGTGTTCTTTCTTTCTTTAGCATACCTGCCAAAAATAGGAGAAAAACACCAAGAAGACATATCCAAAAACATCCATAATTAGACATGGTGACTCGTGAGCATCAGAATCACGAATTTGAATAGAATTAGATAAGCCCTCGTTTTTTTAATTTATTTGAAGTGTTGGAAACTAGCACTTTTCAAAGCCCTAGAACTCAAAAATGGTGAGTAATTAGCTTAAGCTTGTGAGAGACACTTTTATTCAATTTTCTGATCTACACAATAGTGTTAGAGAAGTGCAAGGTCCAAATCCACCTCCAAATGCCACTTTTGAGCCCTACAAGTTTCAAAAATCTAGAGAGAGAGTAAAATCAAGGCATTTTCTTACAATGAACTAAATGTAGGACCCTAAACGAGGTACTTAAAACATGATTCACAAGAATTTCACTCAGGCACTCTTATTCTCCTATACTTGCTCTACCTTTCTCTCATACAGAGTTTTTCTTAATTCTTTCATCTTCACCTTCAAAATTTGACTAGAAAACATGATGCAAATAAGGTCTAGAGAGAGAAAATGAAACCTGTCAACCCAAAATTTTTCCTATATGCATAAAATGACCTGATGATTCATTCTAAGCATTATCCCCACAATGAAATTCAGAAAGTTCAAAATGAATTATTTCACTAGAAAAGAGGCCTATTAGAATTTTCCTCCTTCATGTACAAAGAAGGATCTACACTAGTTGGGTTGTATCCACACTTAGTTAGATACTCTACCAATCTCTGATTCCATGCTCTTTGTGCTTGCTTCAAGCCATAAAGTGCCTTCTTCAATCTGCAAACAAAATCTAAATGGTTTTCATCTTCAAATCCAACCGGTTGACTCATGTATACCTCTTCTTCTGGTTCTCCATTAAGAAAAGCATTTTTGATGTCGAGTTGATATAATGGCCATCTCCTTGAAGCACCAATTGTGATTATTGTTCTAATAGTTCCCATCTTTGCAATAGGGCTGAAAACGTCATCATAATCTATGCCTTGTGTTTGTTTAAATCTATTGGCAACTAATCTAGCTTTATATCTAGCTAGTGAAACATGAGCATTCCTCTTTAATTTAAACACCCATTTGTTTGGAACAATCTTCATACCTTCTTTCTTTGGCACTAGCTCACATGTGTGATTATCTTTGAGAGCTTTGATCTCCTCTTTCATAGCTTGCTTCCATTCCTTTTGTGTGCAAGCTTCTTCATATGTCTCACGCTCTTTGTCTTTGATAACTTGCATCATGTATGCAAAATGTGCCGCCATAAAACTATCATAACTCAACCTTTGAGTTGGATACCTTGTCCTTGAAGATCTTCTTTCATTGCCTTTAGGAAGTTGCTTCTTTAACCTATTTAGCTTTACCATCGGAGTGATTACCTCTTCATATTCTTATTCACTTGCATCTACCTCGCTATTTGGAGTAGCATTTGCTTCTTCGATTCTACTATGAGCTAAATTTAGAGACACAGAATGACTCCCCCTCCATGTTGAACATTCTTCATTTGATGTAGATGCCTCTGGACCTGAAACCTTTGTGCTTGATTGTTGAACTTCTCTTTGATTTGTTTCTGCATAATCATCACAATCTTCTTCAAGAATCTTTTCCTTTCCTTTATCTTCATACCATGGTCTTAGTTCAAAGACCACATCTCGGGAGACTCTTAATTCCTTTGTTCTAGGGTTGTAACACTTGTATCATTTTTGCTCTCTCGAGTAGCTGATGAAAATGCATTTTTTTGACCTTGGTTCCATCTTTGTTCTAACTTCTTGTGGAATGTGAACAAAGCAGACACATCCAAACACTTTAAGGTGTGTAAGATCACATTTCTTACTGGAATATACCTCTTCTAGAGTCAAGTGATGTATTCTCGATGTTGTACACCTATTCATCAAGTAAATGGCCATTGTGGTAGCTTTAGCCCAATTCTACAATGGTACCTTCATCTCATTGAGCATGCATCTTGCAATTTCAGCAATTTGCCTATTTTTCCTCTCAGTTACTCCATTTTGTTGTGGTGTATACCTACAAGTGAACTGCCTTTTGATCCCATTCTCTAAAAAATCTAAAAATTCTTTGGAGAAGTATTCTCCTCCACCATCAGACCTTAAGGTTTTGATAGATCTTCCTGTTTCTTTTTCAACTTCAACTTTGAATCTTTTGAATATAGAAAACACCTCTGATTTTTCCTAAATACAAAACAACCATAGCTTTCTTGAGTGATCATCAATGAAGGTGACAAAAAATCTATTACCAGCCATTGATGCCTCTTGGGTTGGTCCCCATACATCTGTATATATCAAGTCCAAGACATTTGGGGCCACATAATTGCTCCTCTTGAATGGCTGCCTCGTTTGCTTTCCTAGTTGACAAGCTTCACATAATTCATGTAGTCCAATGCTATTAAATTTTGGAAGACCTCTTACCACTTCATGTTTGCTCATGCCCTTAAGCTTCGGAGTGTTGATCTGTCCTATTCTTTTGTGCCATAAGTCCAGCTCTAAAATCTTCTTGTTCCCACATTGAATGTACATGACCTTTCCATGTGGATGTTGGACATCCAAAGTGAACATCCTTCCTTCTCTTCTACCTCGAGCAATGACCTTGAAGCCTTCCTTTGGATTCTTTATGAGGCACCCATTCTCATTGAATATGACATGATAACCCTTCTCTACCATGTGTCCTACTGAAATCA
Source organism: Ceratopteris richardii (assembly GCA_020310875.1). NCBI lineage: Eukaryota > Viridiplantae > Streptophyta > Polypodiopsida > Polypodiales > Pteridaceae > Ceratopteris > Ceratopteris richardii. The sequence continues at coordinate 23,831,352 of CM035432.1, read as the reverse complement.
AGTTCTTTGAAATTGTAGGAACATGAAGAACATTAGATAGTACCTTTTATCTACTTGTATCTCCAAGCCTTATATCTCGAATATGTTCAATCATGTGTTGAGTATCATCACCTATTTCAACACATCCTTTTCCACTTGGTTCTTGTAGATTAGTGAACAAACTTCCTTGGCATGACATATGGTTACTACAACCTGAATCAATCTACCATTTTTTGTCATCTTCACAAGAGCTTCTATACTCAAGTCTCATTTCAAGTACTGTGTCCTTGCTTCCTTCACTTGAGGTGCTTGCATAGTTGCTTTGGTTCCTTTGATTGCCTCCATTTGGTCTTCCATTCTTCAGCCAACAATCACTAGCATAGTTTCCTACTTTACCACAATGATAGCATGTTATATCTTTATGAGAATTGTAGGAGCCTCAGCCTCTTCCTCTACTTCTACCTCGACCTCTTCCTTGTGTGTTGGCATTTGATGCATCCTTGTTGTCTTCTGAATTGGTTTGATTGTAGCTGGAGTGGTTGTGACTCTTCCTTTTCCTCTCGAGCATCCTCTTGAGTTTTTTCCTTTACCTCGACCTACATATAACATTTGGTTGTGGATGTCCTTTCCTTTGGGGCCACCAAAGCTAAGCTCTTCTATGGCAAGATGAGGGATTAGTTGTTCAAAACCTCGATATGCATCTTTCAAGTTAATGGAAGTTATAAAAGGCTTCCATCTTTCATCTTCTCTCAATCCATTGAGAGTATAACACACAAGATCTTTGTCTTCAACCGTTGTGCCAATAGAAGCTAAAGAATCACTTAGCTCCTAAATCTTCAAAGTATATTCAGCTATGGATTGACTCGAACTTTTCTTGATTCTGTTCAACTCATTCTTGAGTTGAAGTTTCCTAGCTTTGGTATTTGTTGAATACATCCTTTCAAGAGCTTCCCAAGCATGCTTAGCTTTCTCTAGATGTTGAATATGCCCTACCATGGCATTAGTAATGACTTGCGAAATGAGGAACATGACTCTCCTATTCCTCTCTTCCCATTCTTTTGCTTGCCTCCTTTGGACTTCGGTGGCCATAGCTTGATTGATTTGAGGTTGAGCATCATCACTACTCATAATACCCCACAAGCCCTTGCCCATTAGGTAGTTGGTCATTCTAAACTTCCACATGGGATAGTTATCCTTATCCAATTTCTCTACTTGTTGACCCAAGTGAGCCAATAAGAATATCAAAAACTTTGAGAGTTACCTCGAATAGTTATATTGTCCTTTGCTCTTGCATTTGTGAAGCTCCCCCTTGTTTTGTAGCTCCTCTTTTGCTTTGCTTTAACTCTAGCTCTGTTGATGAAGCTTCAGCACCAAGTTTGCTCTGATATCAACTGTGGAGAATGAGTTATCCTATGCGCAAGGGAAATGTGTAGTGAACCACCCTTGTATGTCCAACACTTGGACAAAAAGTTGCACCTTAGGAGCTTGCTGCTCTCAATATAAAACTCAAATGGACTTGTGACTTTACTCAATGAAAGTAGACAAAGAAATGTCCAAAAAGCTATAAATAAAATTAATTTGGACAAGTTTTGATTAGGAAAGACAACTGACAAAGATGAACTACGTGTCCACACAAGTATGTTGAAGAATTAAACTTCACTCTCGAAATGATAACTCTCTAAATATATGTCCTTTGAGAAAGATATTTGGTACAGAGAAAGTAGACATAAATAGCTTTCCAACAAGCGAAGAAACAAATAATTTGGATGAGTTTTGATCAAGAAGTCAACTGACCTAAACAAACCACCTGCACACATAAGTACACTATAAAACCGGACTTCACTCTCTGATAGATATGTCACAGAATATATATCATATGAAAAAGATATTTGGGGTAGAGAAAGTACATGCCAAGAGCTTTGCAGTAAGACAAAAATCAAGCAATTTGAATATGTTTTGGTTGGGAAACGTAACTCACCAAAATAGACTACTTGTCTACATAGGTATACTAAAAACCTAGAGTTCACTGTTTCACTGATATCTCACACAATATGCTCATGAAGGTGAGCTAATTAAATATGTAAGTAGTTATTAAAGTCTTGTAGGAAGTTTAAATTATGCAACTCTAACTAGCATGGATATATGCTATGGAGTAAGCGTGTTGAGTCAGTTCATGCATGCCCCAAGGAATCCTCACATAGAAGCAGCCAAGAGAATTATAAATTATTTGAAGGACACAATCAATGAAGGGTCGTACTATCCATATACATCTCATATAGATGTTATAATCTTTTCTGATGGAGATTGGGCAGGTTCTAAAGATGATAGGAGAAGCAAATTAGGTTATCTTACTTTTGCATGTACAAAGTTAGTTTCATGGTCTTCAAAGAAGAAAACCATAGTTTCTCTTTCATCAATAGAGGCTGAGTGTAGAGGAGTTGCAAATGCTACACAAGAAGCTCTATGGATTAGAACCCTATACTCAAATTTAGGGTTGAACACTTCAACTCCACATATATTTGGAGAAAACTATCATGCCATGACTAAACATATATAAATTCATTACGATTGTTTTAGAGAAAAGTTTATGAGTAAGGAGAACACATCAACAAAGTGCAGAAATCATGACAAAGGCATTGGATGGAGGAAAATTGAACAGATTCAACAAGCCTAAGTTCTTTGCTTATGACTCAAACCTACACATCCACTTTTTACCTCACAAGAGAGAGCCACATGTAAACTCATGCTTGTCAATTTGAGCATAGTCACCTTGGATGAACGTAAAAGTTAAAGAAGATGGAATCTTGTGGATTTAGGAGATTCAAGCCACAATTCATTTTGTAGAGGAATCAAATCAATTATGCCCCGAAAGTATAGTATCACTTTTAGGTGAGGGAAAATTCAAATTCAAACTCAAACTATGAGTATAAATAGACATGGTTTTAGTTGCGAGATATGAGAGTCTTTTTGAGAGGCATAGAAAATGGAGGATACATTGAGCTCACACTACCTATCTGTAGTCCACTAGACTTCCCTTGTATCATATGTTCAATAGCATTTATATTCTGATACATTTCTCCACCTTCAAAAGGATAGGATAAACATTCATTAAGTGTACCTTTGAGATATATTTGTACCCTATTAGATGCAAGTGACTGTGGAACCCTAAGTGTGTGCATGAATTGAGATAACACAACAACTGTGTATGCTAGGTTTGCCTCTATAATGGTGCATGAGTCATTGATCCCACTATTTAACCATACAAAAGCACATAATATACTTTATTGCCTTCTATTTGAGTCAATTTTTTGTTTACCTCCATAGGGTTGCTCAATGGTTTGCATCTTGTAAGTCCATAGTTCGTCAATACATCAAAGGTATTCTTTCTTTGTATAAGTCAAACGCCATTGTCCTTGTATATGAATTCAACACCTAGAAAATACCTTAGATCTCCATGGTATGAGATCTTGAGCTCCTTTGCAAGCTTCTCTTTGATGTCCTTGATGTGATCCTCATGATAACCTATAATAACTAGGTCATCTACATATACCAATACGTAGAGAGAGGATTGACCTTTCCTCTTCTAGAACAATGATAGATCTGTCTTGCTTTAGTTGTATCCATGAGTGATGGATTTGTCCACAAGCCTTTCATTCCATGCCCTTAGGGCTTGATTGAGACCATGTAATGCTTTCTTCAACCACAAAATATAACCATCCCTGACTTTTCCTTCAAACCCTAATGGCTCGTCCATGTACACAACTTCCTCTATCTCCCCATTCAAAAAATGCATTCTTCCAATCAAGTTGATACATTTTCCAATTCTTGCTATGGAAATGATTTCTTTGATGGTAGTCATCTTAGCCATAGGGCTAAATGCTCCTCATAGTCTATTCCATATGTCTGAGAAAATCATTTGGCAACGGGCCCAGCTTTAGACGTAGCAATACTACCATATAAATGCTTCATTACCTTATAAACTCACTTGTTTCCAATAAACTTTATATCCTTGTTCTTTGGCATAAGAATCCAAGTGTTATTTTCCTCCAAAGGCTTGATATCCTCCCACATAGCTTCTTGACATTCCGTGAATGTGGATTGCATAATGTGTAGCCATAAATTAATCATAGGTAAGTCTTCAACTCAATATCGTACCTTACCGAACCTTCTTATCTTAACATTCCATTGATTTGGATCATTGTTGTTGGCCTTTGAGCTCCACACTTTGTTCGCATGATGGTTTGAATTGAGTTATATCCATAGGTCTTCATCTTCTTCTATCTTCGTGATTTTTTCCTTGTCTTTACTCCGTGCATCACGTAATGGACTTGATGAAGGACTACCTTTACCCCATGATAGTTTAATACTTGACTACTAGGTACACTAAGAACCATGCTTTCTTGTTCATCTTGACAAATCCTCATTTGTCCATCTTCATTACCTTGCATAGGTACATTTCTAGCATACCAAGGTAAAAGTGAATTAGATCTCAAATCCCTTGATACATTTAGCTCCTTTGTTGTGGGTTTACAACACCTATAGCCCTTTTTCGCACTTGCATACCCTATAAAGACACACGTTTCTGATCTATCATCAAGATTACTCCTTAATTCACTTCGAACCAATACATAACATGTGCAACCAAAGACTCTCAAGTGTGATACATGTGGGTTCCTACTATATGAAGATTCATAGGGTGTGGTAGCATATATACCTGATGTGGAAGCCCTTTTCATGATGTATATAGTTGGGATTGTTGCATCAACTCAAATCGCATGAGAATTGGTGGCGTGTGGTCTCATTTCAGCCTCGAATGCACTATCGCTCTTTCTTGAAAGGAAAGGATTACAAGAAATGAGTGAGCTATGATAAGGACACCTTGCTTATAACATAGATCTATCTAGGTTATAAATGCAAAAATGGTTGAGCTAAGCAATAGATCTGTCTAGGTTATAAATGCAAAAATGATTGAGCTAGATATGGCTTCACAAAGATTATGAAAACACTCAAGCAAGCAAGGGGCTTGCTAAGCTAGGGGTCTACTAGATTTTTGAAATGCCGAAAGAACTCACACACATGCAGATTGTTTCAGTATAAGCTAGCAATGAATTGTTTTTAATTATAGTCCCTATCACACCTAAGTGTAATTCATGAGTAATGGTAATTGTAAGTGGGTTTTAGTTCCAAGTGGCATCCATCCAATGGTCCATTTATGCATTAAGATAGAAGATTGAAGTTCAACAGGCATGTTATCAAAATCTTAATTATAGTAAACAACATGAGTATAGTTTTGACATTGTTCTTGACAGAATGAGTTTCATCATCCATAACCATTCGCCTTCCTATGCATCATTGTCTGTTTGATTTCACCTAAAGTATGAATGTGATATCGATCCGTCACGTGGCCAGGCATAGACATCATTTGTTTCTTGCCTATACACCATAATTATGAAATAAAGATTTACTATTACAGAGATGAAATATCTTCCTTGAAGTTCCCTTGGTTGGAGTTTCAAGATGAAGCTAACGTTCATGCATGTGCTTCGTTTTAAAAGTACGGGAAAATATAATAGTTCACCAAATATAACCATTTTAAAAGGCTAAACGTTGTTTTTGAGGACCTTATGCATCAAGGATAATGGGGACCGGGGGGGGGGGGGGGGGGGGGATGCACATACACACCACAAAAGAATGGCATTGTTGAATGAAAAAATAGAAATATTGCATAAATAAAAAGAGCCTTGATGGCTGAGAAAATAGCCTCGTTGTTATTGGGAAGAATTAGTGCACATTGCTCTACATATCATGAATAAAAGTCCTATTGTTGTTGTACATCAAGCTACAACTAAAGAGAAGTTTAGATGTAAAAAGCCAAACTTATCACATATGAAAATACTCGGTTGTATTGCATATGTCCATGTTGTAGATGAATTGAGAAAAAAGCTTGAAGGTAGCAGAGATGTGGTTTTTGATGGAATATCAAGCTTCTATGTTGATGCCAAAAAAGGACTTAATCGAGAATCAAGTGAAAAAGGAAACGATAAACACTCACGTCGAAAATCTCAAGATTTGAGCAAAATTGATATGTTGACCAAATAATTCAAAGTCAAACCCATGGAGAGGAAAATTGCATGGAAATTTAAGTCTACAAAATTCATTGAATACATCCATGAAAGCTAAAGAAAAGATTATTGATGATAATAAAACATCTACATGTTTTGAAGACATTGATGGATTTTCAACCAAGTCAAAGAAGACGCTTGATGAAGAACTTGGATTGCCTTTTGTGAAGACTCCAAGAGAAATAAAGGCAACAGATGGATGTAAAGAATAAATTTTTACATGTTGAGTTTTGTATGGGCTTAAGAAAGCTCCTCATGCTTAGCATACAAGGATGGTAGATTATTTGACCTCCATTGATTTTCTATGTGTGATGTGATAGAAATGTACAATCTCAAGTGTTTGTCAACCATGGTTAAAGTCAAGTGCCGTATCACTTCAATCTTCTATAAAGTCTACAACTAACTTCGCACGCATTTCTCAAATCAAGATTCCATCTAAGTTGATGGTGAAAAGGATTTATGAGGCATCATTTGAATTCAAATTAATATACATCACATTTTGGAGCATTATATAAGCAATAGCTTGGAAGAAAGTCATGGCCATCCTCTAGCTTCATTTTAGCACGTTTAGAATATCACTGGGCATCTATACTCTAGGTATAAGCTACCCCTATCTAGGCAATGCCCCATGCTAGCTAAAGTTTTATTTTAGGCTGAGATTTTTTATCATCTATGTCTCATTGTTTAGTTGTTTTGTTTCACGAGGAAGATAGCTCATCTTGAATATATTCTTTTTATCTTTAATTAGGATCAATTGCTTATTCTTCTTGAGTATATTGAGCTTTAATGCTCTCTAGTCTATCTCTACATATTTCAAGTATATGTGTGAAGAGGTACACATAGGTATAAGCTAGCTATTTGGGCGATTTCTTGTCTATCTTGTTAAAGGACTTTAACATAGGTGACATTGTCCGAATTGCATGGTCTATGCCATGTTGGAAAGCATAAAGTGAGCCAGTTTAACTATGCAAACTTTCATAGGTTGAGTTCTCTCTTCTAGAGAACAATGCAATTTCTTTGGTGGACTATGGTAGAAGTGTTTGATCTTAGGAATGACACATAACTCTTGTGTTGCAACTAGGAGTGGTTATACTTATTAGTGGTATCAAAGCTCTACATTCAACATTAAGGACCTCAAAAGGAGGCCTTGACATTGCTTAAGATTCAAGGATTGAAGACGAGACTGGTAGATTTTATGAAGTATTTGAAGCAAGGAGATCAACTTCTATCATCACCAAAAGGTTCAAGACAAGTGAAGGCTCTTGTGGGAAGGTAACATATCATTCTCTCTCACATCTATCACAGTCCACATGGGGATAGAAGCCACTATATAGTCTCATACATAATGGGAGACTATAATGCTCAGATTAAGAAGCTTGAAAAGAGTAATTACAAACCTTGAAAGTTTAGAATCTCTAACTCCCTCATGCAAAAAGTTCTATGGGGGTGGTTAGGGACAGTGAGGTGAAGCCATACATAGATCCACATAATCCTACTGAGAATCAAAGGAGAGCCATTACAAGCAAGAAGAAGGGGACAAGAGAGTTATGTTCATTCTATCTCAACACACAAGAAACTCCATGATAGGTCATATCAAAGACCTATATACTTATCTAAAAAGGTTTCGGAGTGTTTATAAAGGTTGTACTCTACCTCTAAAAGGGCTAGGAAAATTCAGCTCAAGATTAAGCTCAACAACATTAGGAAGCGATCAAATCGGAGCATTCCTGACTTCATACTCAAAGTAAAAGAGATTTTTGATGCACTAGGTTCAATAGGAGGTGTCATAGATGATGAGGACCTAGTTTTCCACACACTTAGTAAGCTTAGTGAAGACAAATGGAGGGAACTCACAACCTGTGTATATCACAGACTCATTACCTGATTTTGAGAAACTTACTTCTCTTATGGTGACTTAGGAGCTCAACCATGGAGGCAACAAGTCAAAGGGGAACCAAGATGAATTATTCTATATAGTCAAAGGGGGACGAGGCAAAGGCAATAGACATGGTTCAAGGGGAAGACGTAGAAGCAACTACCAACAAGCCAACCAAAGCTATCAGGGGATTCAATCAAGCCACAATGAATTTCAATCATCAAGAAGAAGAGGAAGACTTGGAGCCAGAAGAGAAAGAGGAAGAGGAGAATGATATGGAGTTGGAGACTAGTCCAACACAAATGGATGCTTCAAGTTTGGGAAGGAAGGACACTTTGCTAACTATTGTTGGCAAAAGCAAGGTGGGAACAATTATAAAGGTCGAGGTAACTATGCTTACTCAACAAATAAAAAAAAACGAGCATTTTTTAACTCTGAAGCATAGTAGTGAAGGTCAACCACATGATGAGGTGTGGTATTTTTTTAGTGGTTGTAGTAACCACATGTTAAGTAGAGAGACGTAATTTAACAATCTTTAAGCACCCAAGAAAAAAGGCTTTATCACTAGAACATATCAGGGCATACCGATGTTCTACATACCGACGGTCACCTGTCAGCATCGGTATGACCATCAAAAACCTTTGGAAAACCACAGAGGCCACATTGGTACACATGCATCGGTATGCACATCGATATGGGCATTGGTAATGGCGTCCATATGAGCATTGATAAATTATTGGAAACTATGGACGCTCATACAGATGCTTGTATCGACCCTCATACTGACGCTCATACCGACGCTCATACTGATGCATTGTTTGAACCAGGCTTGAGAGCTAAAATTCAACATTCATCGCAGTTTGAAACTCGACTTACTACTATCAAATTTGCATGCGTGAGCAACATCTCCTTGTTTCTCACTCTTTCTCTCTCTCTCTCTCTACGCACACCTCTCTATTTTTTGTAGATCTTAAGTTTTGGTAAGTATATCGCACATACTGTAGAACTCTTTTTTTCTTTCTTTATGTTTTCCATTTTCTAATATCTTCTCTCTTTAGTTTTGCAAGAGATTTTCCATCAAGTCTTTGGAATTCGATGAAGGACAACTTTAAGTGGATTTTGACGACAATGATTCAAACAATTACATCGATGTAAGTGATTGTTTTGTTTTCGACTGACATAGAGAGATAGAGAGAGATCTAGAGAGTGATGAAAGAAAGAGAGACATCTAGAGAAAAATAGAGAGAGAGACATATACATATACATACACACTCACATATGTATACACACACATATGTGCATACACACATGCATATGCATACATACATACACACACATACATATACATACACACATTCATATACATACACACATACACATGCATATGCATACACACATACACAAATGCATATGCATACATACATACACACACAAATTGCATATACATACACACATGCATATGCATACATACATACACACATGCACACATGCATATGCATACACACATACACAAATGCATATGCATACACACATGCATATGCATGCACACATGCATATGCATATACATTCACAAATGCATATGCATACACAAAAGCATATGCATATAGAAATACATACATATGCAAATGCATATGCACACACAAACGCATATGCATACACAAATGCATATGCATACACCCATGCATATAACATGCTCTTGGCAAGCTCATTTTTAATCCACATGAGTTTACCCATTTCATGGTCTACTCATTTTGTGTTTCACACAATCTTTGTTTTGTGAGATTACTTTACTTTTCATTTTGCTTCCACGTGTGTACTCTCTACATGGTATCAGAGTGCTAGGTGGAGGCCTTTGTAGTGTGTTTGGCAGCCATTTTGGTGGTGGTGGTGCTTTATTTTGGTGGTGTGCTTTCTCCTCATTGAGAGAAGCTGTTTACCATCAACTTTTTGGATTCATTCTACCCATTTGCCCACCCTCCCACCCCTTTTTGTGGTTAGCGTGAGATATTTTGTCAGTTTGGAGCGCATTTATGTGGAATTGATAATGGTTCTTATTGTTATCGTGTTTATCAACACTATGTTGCCGTAACATCATTTTTGTCTCACAAGTGTAGTGTGTGTATCATGTTGCATCTAATAGCACATTGAGTCTACTCGAGCGTACTTTCCAACTTGTGGCATCGAATCACAACAATGTGTCTTCTCTGCTTCACCTTCTACAACATTGCATTTTGGACACAACATAATCTTCAGTATTTGGAATACGTGAGCACAAGCACATCCTTCTCTGGTGAGGGGGCTAACGCTGTTGCTGAAAGTCTCCCTTCGTGCACGCTCTTTCAGGACCATAACGCAGCTAGAGTACAACACTTGCACAGAGCAAAGGAACAACTATAATCTTTGGGATTGAGGATATTTATCCCTTGCTCTCTCTATGGCCGTCTCTCAATAGCAGCACTCATCCGACACTATTCAGACCATCTACAAGAGCAACACTACCTCAGTCTCTTAGAAGAGTCTGACACCCATCTCAGCCTGGCAGCCATATCTCTAGAGGCACGCCAAGAAAAGACAATGCCAACTCTCAGAGAGAGAGAGAGAGAGAGAGAGAGAGAGAGAGAGATACAACAGCTCTCTCACACACAGTGAAACCGAGTGAGAGAAGAACCTGCCTCGGGAGTTATCAGTGAAGGAGGTATGGTAAATCCGCTTTAAATGGAAGTTGCAACCTCGACCCTCTATGATGAGTGAAAGAAGGAAACTAAGCTCTACACAGAGCTTTGAAAGAGCGAGCTCTCTAAGAGATTCCTTTCTCTGTTCTTGTAGGAGCTACAGGTGGAGCACCTCTAGGCCAACGAAGGCACCGTCACAGCAAGCTCAACGTGCACCTTCTCTATTTTTCCACAGAGAGTAAGAAAGATAAACATTGAGAAATGTATGTTGCAGGTAATGATGAGCAATCAAAATTACATCATCAATGATATAAATCCCTGTGAAATTCTGGATGCTATCGACTCTATGTGTAGCATGAAAACTTCGAGCATTATTTGGCTTATTAGATCATGCCAGACTGCAACCTAATGGCTCGTCTGTAATGTTTTTCAGAGATATAATTAGCACATTCACATGAGTTGCCTCAAGCTCACTAAATAACATACATTGCATGTACATTGTATAGTGCCTGCTTATTTTCAATATCGACATTGATCTCTGGCCAAGCAGACAAACCGGAAAGTCCTAAGAATGACCGTAACTGCCCCTCATCCTGAGCAGTAGGCTATGCTAAAATAACTGATACCTTCTTAGGATCCATCTAAACCCCATCAGCTGAAATCACATGCCCTAGATAGTCTATGCTCGGAAGAAACAACTGTGTCTTCTCCGGATTTACATATAACTTATTTCTTTTAAAATATTCAATACAAACCTTAAATGATTTTCATGCTCATGCACAGTTTTACTATACACTAGCAAATCATCCACAAAATCAACAACACACTTTCCTATGAAAGGTCTTAATATATCATTCATTAACATCATAAATGTAGCTGGAGCATTTGTCAAACCAAAAGGCATGACCAAATACTCATAATGACCAAGACGAGTCCTGAAAGCTGTCTTATGTACATCATGATCTTTCACTCTAATTTGATGATAGCCACTCTTTAAATCTATCTTACTAAATACAATGGCTCCACCTAGAGCATCTAAAAGATCATCAATCTGGGGCATGGGATATCTATGTCTAATAGTGATCTTATTGAGTGCTCGATAACCAACACACATCCTATAAGATCCATCCTTCTTTTTCACTAGAAGAACTGGTGCGGCAAAGGGTGAATAGCTAGGTCTAATCAACCCTTTTTGAAGATACTCATCCACGACCTTGCGGACTTCAATTTCCTCCTGCAAACTCATCCAAAATGGTGGCCAAGTGGTCGGACTCATTCCTGGTACCAATTCGATTCTATGCTCTATATTCCTGCAAGGAGGCAAACCTGATGGTAATTCTTTTAAAAACAACTCTTGGAATTCTGCTCTCACTTTAGCTAAAAGTGTTGTAGCATTCCAACTTGAGTCTGCATGACTGCATGAATCCATCTCAACATAGGAGAAATACATGAAATAAAGAAAATAGATATACTTACAATCAATTTTGAGCAACTTGGTAGCAGTCACCAATCGTATCTCTTGGAGATCTGGTTCTCCACGGATCAGTAATCTCCTTCCCTCATGCTCAAACTGATACACATGCGAAGCAAAATCAATGACTGGTTTCTTCCTCGCATGCCACGTCTTACTAAGAAGGATGTCAAATCGAGCTAATCTTGCTATCTCAAAATCCAATTTGTCCTCATAGGACTGGATCTGAATAGGAAGATCAACTACTCGTCTATCCCAAGTCTCAGTTCCCTTCCTGTCAGCTAGCTCTACGGTATAAGTATAATCTGACTGTACCGTATCTAAGCATAATCTCTTGACTAATCAGGAACTAATAACATTATGAGTCAAACCTGTGTCAAAGAGTACCTTGACATACTGTCCTGCCACGGCTCCTCTCATAACAATAAGCTCAGTATCTGGGAACCGGTATCCTTTCTGTGCCACTGGTGAAAGCACAACATCTGGAACATTCAGAACCTTCTTAGTGACCATCATAGCCACTATGGGAGATGATAATGGAGATGGGGGATCCCCAAACTCATCGTCACTCCCACCCCCTGCCCGAGTCAGATTTATGACTATGGTGGCTACTATCTTTTTCTTTTTAGGGAAATCCTTATATAAGTGCTGTCCTAAGCATCCGTAGCACAAACCCTCTTTCATTGCCTTCTCTTTTTGCTGAGGGGTAAGAATAGATCGGTTATATGCCCTCTCAGCCAGAGCAGACACTTTTCTCTTCCCTCCTGAGACTGTCTGAATCATGTGCACCTGCTTAGCCTCCCTAGAAGGCTATGCATTGACCAAACTAGGAGTCGAAGTATGGAAAGGTCAGGTAACCCTAATCCATGGGGATCTCTGGCCCTAAATACCCGTGCTCCTGTGGCCATCCTCATAAACCAAGGCCATCTCTGTGGCTTGTGCCAAAGACTGACACCGCTCCTTTCTCACTAAAGGTCGGATAGTTTCTCTGAGTCCCAAGACAAACTTGTGGACTTTAAGAAACTCTGGAATGGTATCAGGTACTTTAAGAAGTACCTCTCTATACCTATTTGCGTATTCCTGAACTGAGTGATTCTTTTGACTAATGAGGAACCAGGTGTCTAGTGCTCTAGACCTCTCATCACCTGGTACAAAATTATTATAAAACAGGATTTTGTATTGATCCCATGTCGTGGGCTCCTTCTTATCCTGCTCTATCTTACGCCACCACCTATGAGCGACATCCATAAGATTATAAGTGGCCTGCTGAATCTTATGCCTATCATTAGTGATATGACACAGAGGGAAACACTGTTCCCACTTGTTGAGCCACTACTCAACAGCGTCAGCAGTCCTAGCGCTAGTTGAGCCATGATATGTTGGCGGCTTAACATCCTTAAGCTGCCATCTGGCTTCTCTAACTAGGACGCTATCTTTAAGGACTTTTGAAGTTTGATGCTCATCTGGAGCATCTACCTCCATCTCTGGCAAATCAAAATCAAGCGGCTCTTCATCTTTCTTAGAACCACACATGTGTTCCAAGATATCATGAAGAGAACTTTCTAAGGATGAAATTCTATTGTTCATAGCTTGAATGAGATCAATTGGAGGTTCAGGCATAATGGATTCTGTCCTAACAGGTGATGAAGGTTCGGGTTCCATGCTAGGCAAGAAACTTTTTTTTGTTTTGGTTTTCTTTTTTTTTTAAGACTAAACGAACGTAAATACTACTGGCAAGCGGAAAAAGAACTAGTCAAAGCTTTTGCTAAATAGAAAAAGACAATAGAAAGAAACTTTAATATACTTTCTAAACTTTGATGCACATGCATGCTAATATTTTAGAAATTTCGGCAGCCTAACGGTGCCACTTTGAAATCCGAAATAATTTTGAAGAAAATAACAATCGTCAAGCATTCAATAGAATCAAATCATGTGCCGGCAGGCACGATCTATTCTTTTTATCTTTTCAATGAACACCTGCAATTGAAAACTTTTCCAAATATACTGTTGGGCTCTACACGCCCTCAATCAAAATATTTCTTTTATTGATACCTGCCGATACCTGTCAATACTTACCAATTGTAAGAAAAGCTCAAGCATCGAACATACTTCTCTATTTACGCTCTACTTATGTCATCCTATGTGTAATGCAAAAATACTTCTAATATGCACAATCAAGAAAATAACCAACCAAATATTGACTAAGTACTTATCTTAGATTCCCTTTTGGTATTCGTGAAGCATCTGATTGAAGAGCTACGGGTAGACTTTTCACTCCCATTGATTCGTGAATCACATAAGTCTTAAAAAAAAATGCTTCTTCGATGGTGCTTAATGATGAATAGTCCACTTCCAACATTTGTTGCAGGTGATAACTGGAACCAAAGTATGGTTTATAGCCACTCCCTAGAAAGATCTCTGATAGAGCTTTCTAACAAGCCCAAGAACTCCAAATTTGGATAAGATTTGGACAAGTTATGGCCAATTTAGCTATTTTGGTGAGATTTTTGTAACTCCAAATTTCTAAATACTAAGCTCTTTGGCTATGACTTTCAAAGAAATTTCGCCTGAGAGAGAAGAACGTGCGTGCTCAGGTAGTACAATATCCCATATATCATCATTAAAAGGAGATAATATATATATATATACACAAATTCTGGCGATGCTCAAGTATGAAGCCGTGGGTATCCGATGGAGATAGCTGCTAGCGCCTATCCGTGAGCCTGCTGGCCAATAGATAAGCCAATAAAAGAGAACACAATACCCGATCTGCTCTGATTTGAACGCGCGTAATGCCAAGAAATCGGAGTCTTTGCTTTACTTCGAACGGCGCCTTGGGTGGGAATTTAGAGGCGAGCAGGTGCCTGTGTGCGTCCAAATAGGCCTTGATGAATGAGCATAAGGTCTCTGAAGGGAGGATCCTTGCGGCTCCAATCCAATCTTTTTCTCCACAACACGACGACAATGAAAGCACAAGCTGAAGAAACGCTCGTGGCCAAAAAATGAGAACATGCATGAACTCTCAACAACCACGCAAGTGCTTCGCTAAAATTAGCTAAAAAACAATCCTACTCTGATACCAAGTGTGAGGCTTTCCTCAAGAAACTTGTGAATGATGTGTGTGTCACTCTCCTCACATCCATTTATATCCTCTTATATCTAAAATAGCAGTGATCTGGAATGTTCTAGCCTTGCCATGTGGCCAGCATGCAACACTCATCCCCACTAACCATCAAATACCTTAGGATATACCCTTGAGCTTAGGACCTTGGCTAACTAGCCCTCGTCCCACACACACACGCAATGGTCTCTATAGACCAATGTGTGACAACATAGGGTGTCTAATACATCCATTGGCAATCTAAAAGGACCCACCACATACTCTTGGAGTTCATTTGGCTCGTGTAGATCAAGGATTTTGCAACACCTCTTCATCTTCAAGCACATACCTATCCATATCTTCACAGTGGTATCAGAGCAAGGATGGCAAATGGATTTCCTTGATCAATTTAAAAATTGGACAGAGTTAACTACTCAGCTTGTTTATTAAGAATGGAAGCTTATCTTGAAGGTAGAAGTTTATATGGTTATGTGGCTGGAGATGGAGTTATGCCAAGTATTAGAAACAAAAGTCAACCAACACAAGAAGAGAAAGAAAGATTGAGCACATGGTGCTCCAAGGGTGCACTTGCAAGGTCTTATCTCCTCAACTCTATCTTAGATTTTTTGTTTCCTCACATTAGAAGTTGTAAGACATCTCAGGAAGTGTGCGATGCACTTGAAACTTTCTTGTCTTCAAGTACTAAAGTTGGGAAGCATCAACTATGGCTGGATTTCACAACTCTCAAGAAGGCTCCCAAACAAAATGTGATTGATTTTTTCACAAAGCTCAAGGACATAGCAGATCAATTGGGCAGCATTGGAGATGTAATAGATGAAGAGCGAATTGTAAGGGAGATCATCAACGGATTGAAAGCAGATGACAAGTGGGAAGCATTCACCACAGCTATGGATTTGTACATGGACATGCATGTACCTGATTTCAATACACTCATTTGACAACTACTTACTCAAGAGGCAAAGCTTATCAAAAATGGAGAAAGTTCTAAAGGTAATCAATCTTCTACTTTATATACTAATAAAAGCAAGTCTAAAGATAACAAAGGAAAGGCAAAGAAAGTGGATGATGAAGTAGGTACATATCAAGTTAACTATGCAGGTAGAGGAAGACATTGCAGAGGTAGAGGAAGAGGAGGTAGACAAAGCAGGGGGAGATCCCAAGACTCCAACCCATTTTCTATTTGTGGACTAACTAATCATACAACTGAAAATTGCTTTAGGAATTCCAGGAATCAAAGAGGAAGAGGATACAATCGAGGAAGGTATGGCTAGTCAAGAGGAAGGTTCAACAACTACCATGGCAATTACAACCACTACAATCATTCAAACTATCAAGGAGGCTACAAAGGAAGGAGAGACTTCAATAACTACACAAAAGACTCAAACAAAGAGGATTCATTATTGATCATGAACATGGCTATGGTAAATCTGATGAGCATGTTTTCTACATAGATTCAGGTTCTTCAAACCATGTGGCAGCAAATGTGGCACTGCTATCAGATTTAGAAGATCCAAGGAATAAGCATGAGGTACAAACAACAGATGATACAAGACACCTTGTGGAGAAAATAGGAAATGTCAAAGCACCTGTTGGAAACATCAACCTACTCAGTTAGGTACTCTATGTCCCTACCATTACAAAGAATTTGATAAGTGTTGGGCAGATAATAAGAAAGGGTTGCAAGTCAGGTTCACAAAAGCAGTAGCATTTGTTGAAGATCCAAGTCAAGGATTCAGAAGAATTGCAAAAGATGAAAAGACAGGTAGATTGTTCACCTTTGAATTACACTAGAAACATTGCTCTCTTTAAGTATGGTACTCAGACACTCACAGAATTGGAAGTATGGTAGAAAAGAGTAGCACATATTGCTAAAAGGTCATTAACGCAAATTTGCAGGGGTCAAATTGTACTTGGAGTGCCTAACTTGTCAAAACAACATATGATTTATAAGTGTAGTCCATGTCAATTTGGAAATTCTCACAGGTTACTATTCATGAAGAAAGGTTATATGCATGGAGATCTCTTGGAGTTGGTTCATAGAGATGTATGGGGACCTAGCAAGGAAGCTTCAATATCTCGATCAAGGTATTATGTCTCCTTTATTGATGATTGTAGCAGATGGACTATCCTATTCTTTATGAAACACAAAGATGAAGTTTTTTCATGTTTCAAAAGATATTTGGCTCTTGTGGAGAATCAAACAGGTAAATCACTAAAAAGGCTAAGGTCAGATGGAGGGGGAGAATACTTCTCCCATGAGTTTGATTCTTTTCTTCAAGAAAGAGGAATCAAAAGAGAGGTAACTACAAGGTACACTCTTGAGCAAAATGGAGTGGCAAAAAGGAGGAATATGAAAATTGTTGAAGGTGCAAGGTCCATGTTAAATGAAAAGCATTTGCCTAATTATCTATGGGCTGAGGCTGTATCTACAACCACTTACTTGATTAACAGGTTGCCTTCAAAATTCCTTGATGGGATGACTCCATATGAGGCTTGGAATGGAAGAAGACCTGGCTTAGATCATTGTAAATTTTTTGGATGTATTGCTTTTGCTCATGTTTCTTCACAGGCTAGAGGCAAGATGGATCCAAAGGCAGAAAGGTGTGTATTTATTGGATATGACAACAATCAAAAGGGTTACAGGTTATACAACCCTGCCAACAAAGGATTCTTGGTAAGCAAAGATGTAGTTTTTGATGAGAACAATTTATGGTATGAAGATTCATGCAAGAAAGTCAAATTGCCATATGACCTTGAAGAAGATTTCCCAAAGCTTGGCAGAGAGCATCAACCAAATATTGAAGAACATGATACTTCAGAAGATGATGAAGAAACTCAGATGGAAAAAATCAAAGCATGGAAGTCTAAAGGTATAGCAAAATTGTAGGAACTTGGACATGAGGCAGAATCATCACAACATGGCTTAAGAAGATCTATAAGGAAAAGAAAAACAACTAGAAAGGTACGGGTTTGACACCTCATTAGTAACTAAACATTCTATTTACATAGCAAAGAACATAAATCAAAAGGATCCATCATCCTTTGAAGAGGCCAAAGCAAAATCAGAATGGAAGCATGCAATGAAGGAAGAGATTGAAGCACTTGAGGAAAACAATACTTGGGATTCGTTGCCCAAGACTTCATCCATGAAGGTATTAGGCTCAAGATGGGTCTATAAACTCAAGAAGAATTCTGATGGTTCCATTAACAGGTATAAGGAAAGGCTTGTAGCAAAAGGCTTTGCACAATCTCAGGGAATTGATTATGAGGAGACCTTCTCTTCTGTGCCAAAGATGCCTACTATTAGGGTTTTGCTTAGTATTGCCTCTTCCAAGACTTGGAAGATACTTCAACTAGATGTAAAGAATGCATTCTTGAATGGTTGGATAATAGAAGAGGTATATTTGGCACAACCACCTGGTTTTGAGAATCAACTTTATCCTGATTATGTGTGTAAACTTAACAAAGCATTGTATGGTCTCAAGCAAGCTCCAAGATCTTGGAATTTCAGGATTGTTTCATTCTTGCAGGACAAAGGCTTTCAACCAAGCAAGGCAGATCCTTCACTCTATCAAAAATAGTAATTATGAGGTCATCTACTTATGCGTATATGTAGATGATATTATATTGACAGGGAATGATGCAGATGCTATGAAGAATATCAAAGATCAGATGAGAGAAGAATTCAAGATAAGTGATTTAGAATCACTAACCTACTTCCTAGATTTGGAAGCTGTCTACAAAGATCATGGTTTATTTCTCATTCAAAGGAAGTATATCAAGGATATGTTAGCAAAATTGAAGATGGAGGATTGTAAAATTGCAGGGACTCCAATGGAGGTCAACCATAAATTGAGCTCACATGAAGGTGAACTCAGAGAGGACATCACATCATATGAAAGCCTTGTGGGTAGTCTCAACTATGCCACATTGACAAGGGTAGATATATGCTATTGTGTGAGTGTGCTAAGTCAATTCATGCACACACCAAGGAAACCACACATGGATGCTGCTAAGAGGATACTCAAATATCTCAAAGGAACCATAAATGAAGGACTTTATTATCCTTATGTATCTGATTTAGGGTTGAAGCTATATTTTGATGCAGATTGGGTTGGCTCCAAGGAAGAAAGAAGGAGCACTTCACGATATCTTACTTTTGCAAGTTCAAAGCTTATTTCATGGTCATCCAAGAAGCAACCTACAGTTGCTCTTTCTTCCACAGAGGCTGAGTACAGAGGTCTTACCATAGCTACTCAGGAAGCTATGTGGATGAAGACATTATTCACAGATCTTGGATTGGAGTTTGGAAATCGAACTATTTTTTGTGACAATATGAGTTCTATTCAGTTAGCCGCTAATCCAATTTTTCATGCAAGGACTAAACATATTGAAGTTCATTATCACTTTGTAAGAGAGAAGATTGTGAGCAAGGAGATTCAAATATCATATGTGTCCACTCATCAACAATGTGCAGATATTCTAACCAAAGCATTGGATGGTACAAAGTTTTGCAAGTTCAAAGCCATGATTGGTTTGCAGGTAATCTTGGAAGATTGAAGACCTCAAGCGTACTTGGCTTGAGGGGGAGCTGTTGGAGCAAGTCTATGACAAGCCTAAGTATTGGCTTGAGTCCCACAAATTCAAAGAAGAAGCCTTAAAATGAAGACAATGTAAAGTTCACTTGTGAACTACCTCTTGTAACTTTTGAAGACTTTACTTAATGTAAAAGTGAAAGAATCTTAAGTGGTTTAGTCCACTTGATCAAAAAGGGAAAGAGGAGCCACGAATTCATGATTTGTGGTAGATAGAGAATCAAATCAATCACTAATTGATTGGAGAGTGATTGAGGGAAGTTAGCCTCCCAAGCTCAACCATAAATAGATGGCAGCTTTACTCGTGGTTAGAGAGACCATTGTGTATCAGTAAGTCAATTGTGTTGTAAAATCAATATACTTTCATTTTCATGATCATTTGAGTTCATATTCCCATGTTCTTCTAAAGTGTACTACTCCCTACTATATCTCTTAGTTTTCTCAGTCAGATTGCAGAGATCGTTTCTCTGAGCTTGGTGCATCCTTTTCAGTGCTTTAACTTTGTAAGGTTAGCTCTACATGTCTACTATATGTTCACAAATTTTCATTTCATTTGGGTTTTCAATCTTCAGTTATGTTCAGTTGAAGTCAACCCTATCTGTTCATTTTCACTTCTCTATCAGGTACCAGACTTTTTTACTCATCTTCTCAGAGCTGTTTCTCAGTGTGTTATTAACCAAAATCAATGATTTAAAGCTTGTTGGATTTCCCATACTATTTAGTATAAGCATACACATTTTCATAATCATTGGATTCTTAAAGCTTGATTTATATTCATTTTTCTACTCACTGGTCTCATTACTGTAGCAGCCCGTGAAAATCGTGAGGATATCATCACTTGTTAAACATCATTATCAGTGTGTGGTTCATTATTTTTTATGCATTTAGTCTTGAAAGTTAGCTCTTTAAGTTAACTAGACTTCCGTAAAAGGAATTAAGCTAATTTTTGCTGTGCTCAGAGAATTATGCAAAACATTGGACAGGTGTATGAGCCAAAATAGCAAGTTCTTCACCTCGGAGCTAGCTCTAACTTATCTATTTTGATCTATCTTTTTGAGAGTGATTTTTCAAGGTACATAGGGTGTCTAATACATCCATTGGCAAGCTAAAAGGGCCCACCACATACACCTAGAGTTCATTTTGCTGGTGTAGATCAAGGATTTTTCAACACCTCTTCATCTTCAAGCACATAACTATCCATCTCTTCACATTTGGTAGTGAAGTTTTTGTCCATGTACCAAAAGAAGATAGAAACAAGTTACAATCAAAGTCCAAGAAACACATATTCATAGGGTACTGTGACGAATCAAAGGCATACTGTCTATATGATATGTAAAACCACTCCATCACCATTTTGAAGGATGTGATCTTCAATGAAGCTTCCTAATACTCGAGAAAAGATTCAAGTACAAGTCTTAGTCCACCTATCTAGAGTATAGAGGGGGACTTAGTATTTCCAAACTCCAACTCAGAAGCCAGTACTTCCCTACAACCACGCCGATCTCAAATGCTTCTTGATAAGAGATAACGCAAACAAAGTCATTATGTTAATTATGCTCTAATGCACCAAATTCAGCAAATTTTTCTAACCACAAAGAAACTCAAGGCCAACCAGAGTGGGAAGAAGCTATGAAAGAGAAACTGGATGCAATAGCAAAGAACAAGACTTGGACATTAGTTCTCAAACCAAGCAACCATCAAGTCATAGGAGTCAAGTGGATATACAAAGTCAAATACAATTCTGATGGCACTCTAGATAAATATAAGGCAAGATTAGATAAATATAAGTCAACTGGATATACAAAGTCAAATACAAGTCTGATGGCACTCTAGCTAAGGGTTACAAGCAACAACATGGCATAGATTATGAAGAAACATTTGCTTTGACTGCACGATTCACAACCATCATAACTATCTTAGCACTAAGTGCTCACTTCCAGTGGAACATTTATCAATTAGATGTCAAAAGTGCCTTCCTCAATGGCGATCTCCAAGGAGAAGTATATGTTGAATAACCTGAAGGCTTCAGGATCAAAGGCAAAGAAGCTCAAGTCTACAAGCTTCACAAGGCACGTTATGGACTTAAGCAGGCTCCTAGGGCCTGGTATGAGAAAATTCACAAGTTCTTTGAAGATAAAGGATTTCATCGAAGCAAGGTTGATGCTAACCTCTACATCTATCAAAAAGACTCCTTAGTTTCCATCATCATCCTTTATGTAGATGACTTGATCTTGATAGGGTCAGATGAAGAACAAATCAAATTTATCATCACACAACTTCACCTTGAGTACTCTATGACAGATCTTGGATTACTTCACTACTTCTTGGGTATGGAAGTTTGGCAAACAAAAGAAGGTATATTCCTATCACTGAAGAAGAACTGCTCTGATCTACTTTCCAAATATAACATGGACCAGTGTCACTCCGTTTCTACACCACTTGATCCAAACATCAAGCTTACACTTGAGGACTTATCATCACTTGTGGATGTGCATACCTATCGACAACTTATTGGCTCATTACTCTATCTTGCCAGCACTAGACCAGATATTGCTTATGCAGTTGGTATACTCAGTCAATTTGCACATCACCCTCGTTAGACTCATTAGGATGCTGCTCAGAGACTACTTTGATACACTGCCCTCACTCGACATCATGGTCTTTGGTATAGAGGGGGCATCAAACTTATCGGATATTCATATTTAGATTGGGCTGGTGATCCTGATTCTTGATGGTCTACTTCTGGGTATATATTCTTGCTTGGCTCAGGACCTATCTCTTGGGCAAGTAAGAAGCAACCTACAATTGCTCTATCATCTACCAAGGCTAAGTACCAAGCATCGAGCTTTGCAGCATGTGAGGCCATCTGGCTTTGACGTTTATTATCTAACATTGGTGTTTTGTAGGATACTCTGACATGTATTCGCACAGATAGCTAGTCAGCCTTGGCCATCGCCAAGAATCCAGTGTTCCACGCTTGGATGAAGCAGATCGAGATCCAATACCACTTCATCCACCAGAAGCTCCTATCTCAGGAGATTACTCTAGAGTAGTGTACCTCTCAAGAGAACCTGGCGGACATGTTCATGAAGGCTCTACCTCCGGTTCCGCTCCAACACTTGGTGGACCTCTGCAGGATTCAGCCGCTCCAAAATGGAGGTGCAGAGGGGGTGTTGACGACATGATTGCTCCTACTTCATCTACATTTATATCCGCATGAGTGCATCTCTCTTCTGTATCCAAGAGGCACTCAATTTCTATTCTATTTCCATTTTATATTGTATTTCCTTTGTAGTCGGGTACCTTGCCATGTGCTTCTACCAGTTGCATTCATTATCCTTTCAGGAGACTTATCCCACATATGATGTACTATATAAGGAGGGCCTCTCCCCTCATTTGTACTTGGTTAGAAGATTGAGGAGCCTACTCCATGCTCTTGGCAATCTCATTTCTAATCCACATGAGTTTACCCATTTCATGGTCTACTCATTTTGTGTCTCACACATTCTTTGTTTTGTGAGAGTACTTTACTTTTCATTTTGCTTCCTCGTGTGTACTCTCTACACATGAAACGTTCCTCATATGAGTGAAGCAAATCCCCCCCACCAAAAGTGTGCAACATTTGGTTGTAGTGAATTCGGGTGATGTAAGATCCCCACAAGGACAACACCAAAACTGTTGTGCGATGAGAGAAGTCCACAATGCCTCCTTACACCATAGAAAGATTCTCCCTTGTTGACAACGTATGCTCTTGGGGCCTCCACGTTCCTCTAGCCTTCCCTCAGAATGCTTCCTTGGAAGAGTAAGATGTGCCTTCCTTCCCTAATTTCCCCCTTTGTACCTCCTCCACGGTGGCTACGAGCTCCCCAAAAAATTGAAGGAGCACCCCCAAGAGAACGGCCTTCTTCTCCTTTTACCCTTGAGTCCCCTACCTTCAATCAGGACCTTTGATGCAAGGACTTGAAGACCAGCATGACACGAGGAAGGAGATAAGGAAGAGAGCTCACACACACTCTCACACTCAAAGAGGATCACACACATAGATTGAGGCAAGGAAGAATACACTTCTTCTTCTTCTTCTTCTTCTTCTTCTTCTTCTTCTTCTTCTTCTTCTTCTATTACATAAAAGCAATGTACAAGAATGACCTAAACAAGAATACAATAAGTGCAATATATAAAGATTAGTACATAAGGAAAAATCTAATGTTCGCAAATGACTGAGCTAGCAAGAAACAAATGTGCCATAGCTCACGATAGATAAATCTAGTATAGCTCAATAAAGCATCCCTGACATATACCGTCGTGATCACTATACATGTCAGAGAAATGAAAAACTAATACGTGTAATCCACGATCATCACATGTTGAGCTTGATATCTCAACACTCCCCCTCAAGCTCAATGTCGTGTCCTCTAATTCAAGCATCTTCCAAAACCTCTTTAGCTTCACTGCTCCAAGTGCTTTAGTGAAAATATTAACAACCTGCTCATCTATTCTCACATAAATAAGATCAATATCACCTGCCAATGCCTTCTCCGTGATGAAGTGATAATGTACTTCGATATGCTTTGCTCTAGCATGAAAAATAGGGTTCCATGCTAGCTATATGCTGCTAAGATTATCACAAAAGATGGTGAAAGGCCTTTGCACATGCATAGCTAAATATGCAAGTGTTGTTTCCAGTCGTGATGCCTCACATGCTACCATTCCAACACCTCTATACTCAGCCTCTATTCTCGATAAAGCAACATTGGGTTTCTTCTTGCTGCTCCATGTAATAGCTACACTCCCAAGTGAGAATAGAAAACCACTCATAGATCTTCTTTCTCGAATGCTACCAGCTGAACCTGCATCAGTGTACCCATGAACTTGTAAATCTACACCAGCTTCATAAAACAATTCATACTCCAAAGTAGCACTCACATAATGTAGAGAGCACCTCAAAGCATCCAAATGTGGCTTCCTCAGAACCTACATAAATTGACTTTAAAGTCAAACAGTGTAGCTTAGATTAAGCCTCTTAATTATGACATATATCAAGCTTCCCAAAATTTTCCTGTACATAGTAAGCATTTTCCAAATGCTTCACCTGATGCAATATCGAATTTCAAATTCTAATCTTATGGCATTGAAATTGGCTGGCAATCGGCCATACGATACATTTATAGAATATTCAAGGTATATTGCCTTTCCAACATCCATATACCTGTTTTCGTATGTATAAACTCAATGCCCAAGAAGTAGTGCAGCACACCAAGATCTTTCATGTCAAATTCTTGCATAAGAAGTCTCTTTACCTCTTTAACGTTTTCTTCATTATCACCACCTACAATCAAGTCATCAACATAAATAGCCACAATTGTGATGCCATCATCACCCTTCCTTGCATATAGTGAATGATATACATCACACATAAAAAACCCCATGGTGGTTAAGTAATCAACAATCCTTGCATGCCATGCACGAGAAGCTTGCTTCAGCCCATACAAAGCCTTCTGCAACCTACAAACATATTATGTATGCTTTGAATCTTCATATCCTTCTTCCTAGTCCATGTATACTTCTTCCTGTAACTCACCATGTAAGAAAGCATTCTTCACATCTATCTGATGCAAAGTCCATCCTTTTGTTGTAGCTAATGCAACAAGTGTTCTGACAGTAGACATTTTAGCTACAGGGCTGTATGTTTCCTCATAATCAATGCCATATGTATGTGCATATCCTTTTGCTACTAATTTTGCTTTGTACCTGCTTATGCTACCATCAACATTGTGCTTTACGTGGTAGACCAACTTGCAGGATATGGGTTTCTTTCCTTGAGGAAATGGAACCAGCTTCCATGTATCATTTTGATAAAGTGCAGCCATCTCCTCATCCATAGCTTTCTCCCAATCTGCATTTCCAATTGCATCTTCAAAACAAGAAGGTTCAGCATCTTGTATTATCTTGGTTATGTAGACACAATGATGAACCATATAAGTGTCATACATCAATTGTTGCACTAAATTCCACATCATCTAAGATCTTCATGATCCAAAGTCACTTCTCCTTGTATCATTTGCATGTGCCTTTCTTACTCTTGGAGTCTTCATAGAGGGCAATCCAAGTTCCTCATCAAGACTTTTTTTGAACCGCTTGAATCTCCATCAACGTCTTCAAAACCTGCATATGTTTTACTACAAGCAAAAAGCTTTTCTTTACCTTTCTTGGATATATTTGATGAGTTTGTTGGACTCGAATTTCCATGCATTCCTCCATTCCATGCATTTGAGTTGGAACTATTGCTTGGTGATGCATTTGGTCCACTCAAAACTTGAGATTCTACACTCAATTTTTCAGCATTTTCTTTATCAGTTGATTCAAGATTAAGTCCATCTTTGGCATGTACATAAAATCTTGACATTTCACCAAATACGACATCTTTGCTCACCTTCACCTACCATGTGAGTGGATTATAACATTTATATACCTTTGGCTCAAGGGAGTATCCAATGAAGACACATTTTTCTGCTTTCGGATCAAGCTTTGTCCTCAACTCATCGGGATCATGTACATATGCAATACAACCAAAAACTGTCATCTGTGATAAGTTTGGCTTTTTACCTGTGAACTTCTCTCTAGGTGTAACTTGATGTACAACAGTAGTTGGAGTTCTCTTCATGATGTATACAGCCGTATGCACAACTTCTGCCCAATAACAATGATGCATATTCTTCTCAGCCATCAAGGCTCTTGCTATTTCTGCAATATGTCTATTTTTGCGTTCAACAACGCCATTCTCTTTTGGTCTCTACCTGCATGAAAAGTGATGCTCAATTCCATGGTTGTTTAGAAAATTGTTGAACTCATTTGACATGTATTCACCTCCTCCATCAGATCTTAATGTTGAAATATACTTTTCTCTTTAAGATTCTAGAAGTGAGTGAACACCTCACTCTTCTCTTTCATGAAATATACCCACAGTTTTCGTGTATGCTCATCAATCAAAGTAACATAAAACCGGCAACAGCCCATAGATGTGGTCTTTGAAAGACCCCAAAGTGTTATATGTACTATTTCTAGCACATTCTCACTAACATGCTTATCATGCCGAAATGATGTTCTTGATTTTTTTCCAAATTGACATATTGCAGGTACCTTTTGCATCTCTGCAACCTTGAAATTCTGTAGTCCATTGATAATGTCCTTTGACTACATCAGTTTCAGCCTTTGTAAATTTGCATATCCAATTCGTTTGTGCCAGATTTCTATATCAGCAATAACACCTCCACCTTTTGCAAATATGCTTGTATTCATTTCAAGAATTTTCACATTAAAGGTGAGCATCCTACCACCCACTTTGTGTCCTTTGGCAATCAATCATCCACCCTGTTTGTACTCTTCTACATATAACACATGTTACGCCGCCGGAAAGGAATGTAATTATATTTAGTGGAAAATGTAATTGGGAAAAGATGCACATTGAAAGGATGTAGCGCAATCGTTGTAACCTTTTGATTATAGAAGAAGCGCATGGAAGAGAGACACAGAGAGTTGCTAGACAGTGTGTCTGCGCGGTGTGCCTATGGATTGATTCCAGCGTAGTTCATCTATACTGTGGTACTGTTATATTTTGTTCATGCTCGATATTGAATAACTATGGTGATATTGTTGATATTCTGTGAGTCATTGGTAAAGTATAAGGTAAATGGTGATAACATGTTAGTCGACATTAAGAACTCCACTATTTCGGTTGCGGTGAATATTGTGTTCTCTTGCATACTAGTTGTGGAGATTAGTAGTTAAGTTTGTCAGAATCATCAGATTAAGTTAATGAAGAAGTCATTACAGTAACGAAATGACTGGGGAAAATATATATAGGGCCTCTATGTTACAGACCCCTGACCTTCCCAAGAACCCATTGGTAGTCTTGTTTCCGTTATAATTAATTCGACACTTTAACACGTTAAACACTTGCACTTGCCATGGGGTGTGGAGTAGCCAATCTGAGAGCAGATTAAGGTTTGAGAAAGAATCCTATGATATATGCCTATAACGCATTCCGGAGAATCTTACCCAAAGTACAAAAGTGATCAACATCCTTGGAAAGTTCCTACCACATTGGGAATGCCTCCTCGTGGTAGTGGTGAAGGACAATTGTCGAAAAGAAAGTGGGAGATATGGGCTAGTGGAGTGCCATCTCAGTATTTTCTTCTTCAAGGACTACAGGGTATACCAGAAGTGCAACCAACCCCATCTACAGAAAGTATGGTTGCACATGAACTTATTTTCAAAAGAAATCATCGGAAATATGTGGTACCCTTGGACGAGATGAAGCCTTGTGACCTTCATGCTTGACCTTACGTGGCCGAACCCATGCATATGTTGGATGGACTTTCAGATGATGAAGAAGAAGTTTTCCTAAATGCTAACGAGGATTTGCTAGCACTAGGTACAGTTGATTTACAAGCCATTGTGGATAATTGGACTCCGGCCGCTTGTATGATAGTTCCGCTTACCAAAGGAGTGGATCCAGTTATCGATCAAGTCTTGAATGCCACGAACTTACAACAATCATTCCATCCATCTGAGGATATCTCCATGCCTCGACAGTTTTATGTATCGGAAGATCAACTAATCACTTGTAATTTGGGAAATGAGGCTAATCTGCAGCTGATTAAGCTTAAGGCTGGGCTACTGAAAACTTTTCAAAAAAATTTACTATAGTTGTTGAAAGAATTCGCTGATGTATTCATGTGGAATTATCATGATATGAAAGGATTGGACCTTCACATCTATCATCACCGGGTGATGCTGAAATCCGATGCGCGGCCAATGAGACAACCTAGTTATCGAATGAATCCCAACTATGCTGCTCAAGTGAAAGATGAATTGGATCGGCTTTTGAAAGTAGGCTTCATTGTTCCCATTAAGCATGTTGAATGGATCTATCCTATTGTCATTGTCCCAAAGAAAAACAAGCAATTGCGTATTTGCGTCGATTACCGAAAATTGAATGTAGCTACGGTGCGTGATCCCTTTCCACTTCCCTTTTTGGACATGATGCTAGATGATGTTGTTGGACGAGAAATGTATTCCTTTTTCGATGGTTATAGTGGCTATAATCAAGTGCACATGGCTGAAGTGGATATTCCAAAAACTTCTTTTATTACAAATTGGGGTGTATATGCTTGTATGCTGATGTGATTTGGTCTCCACAATGCTCTCAATACCTTTCAACGATGCATGAAGGAAATCTTTTCTCCCTACTTAACTACGTTTATGAAGGTGTATCTAGATGATTGTTCATTATTCGGAGATTCATCGGCTCACCTCTATCATCTACGTTGATGCTTTTCTAAGTGTCGGGATTTTCATTTCTGCTAAAATCCCAATGAATCGGTCTTTTCAGTTTCTTGTGGCAAAATGCTTGGTCATATTATTTCACAACAAGGCATTCAAGTGGACCCTAATAAAGTGAAGGTAGTGTTGAATGCACTTGCTGCTACGACACCAAAGGAAGTTATGAGATTCCTTGGACAAATATGCTGGCATGCATGACATCTTCGGTGGCTCACTCATGTGGTTATACCACTGAATCCGCTGATTACTAGCTGTCCTTGAAAGATTGCGTGGACTGAGGAATGCCAACTTGCATTTGATTGTCTGAAAAAACTCTTAACACAGGCTCCTATTCTGCAAGCACCGAACTGGCAACTCCCGTTCCATGTTTTTGTGGATGCATCTGACATAGCAATTGGTAGTGTGTTAATGTAGCAATAGAACAAATGGTTTCACCCTATTTATATTGGTAGTCGATGATTAGCCACTGATGAGCAGAATTATTCTATAACTGAATGCGAATGTCTGGTTTTGGTTTATTTCGTTAAAAAATTCCAGCACTATTTACTAGGACGCCCATTTACCTTTCATGTGGATCATGTGGCTCTGGTTTATCTTATCCGCCAACAACATTTAGGGGGCAGATTAGCTTGGTGGGTGTTGTTGCTATAAGAATTTGATTATGAAGTTGTACATCAACCGGGGTAAGTGCATGCTCTTGGTGATTTTTTGTCCAGGCTTGATTCTGGTGAACTCCCCGATGGTATTGATGATACCAACCCCGCTATCTATGTGACTCATTTGGTTCAAGATGATTCTCAGGTGCTTCCTACGACATTGTCGTACTATGATACCCTTATGATTTTTCTAACAAGTGGATGTTCCCCGAATAATACTTCCACTTTTGCTCACCATAAACTAGCCATGTATAGTCTTCGCTTTTGGATAATTGTGGGACAATTGTACTATATGAATCCATCTAGTTCACTTTTACGTTTTATTCCACCACATGAAGTTTCTTCAATCATTGAAGTGGCTCATTTTGCTCCGTCCAGTGGCCATTTTTTGGTAGATCTTACATACTAGAACATTTTGCAGAGTGGATTATGGTGGCTCACTATGTGGCGTGACATTGCTACCCATGTCCAAGAGTGTGATGCTTGCCAACAATCTGGGCAACCTTTACAATGGCATCATTTTCCCCTTCAGCCTGTCCATCCCCTTTAGCCCTTTCAAAAGTAGGGCTTGGATTTCATTCGCCCCATTACACCTCGTGCTACGGTTAGTAATCATCGATATATACTTACCTATACTAACTATGCTATGTGGTGGGCTGAAGCTTGGGCTTTATGGTCTGCAACTGCATCGGTGGGTGCCAAATTTTTGATAAGTGATGTTCTTCCTCGCTACGGTCTTCCCTTGGAGATTGTTTTTGATCAAGGTACACATTTTGCTAATACCTTAGTGCAAGTGCTTACTCGCACCCTGAAAATTGTGCATAAATTTAGATCCCCTTACTATCCTCATGAAAATGGACTAGCCAAAAGCACCAATAAAACCCTTCTTAACATGCTAAAGAAACTTGTGCTGGAATGTCCGAAGCATTGGGATCAATTACTTCCTTCGCTCATATGGGCTCACCGCACTACTTATAAAGTTGCTACAACAAGTACACCTTTTAAATTGGCCTATGGTCTGGAGGCGATTGTGCCTATGGAATTGGTGGTACCTAGTTCACCAGTGGCATTGGACCATAACTTATTACCTAAAGAGTCCTTCCCTTTTGGTTGGATGTGTTGTGGTTGTTGGACGAACAACATCTTGAAAGTTTTCTAGTGCTTCAAAAAGTGCTACTCAGACAAGCTAAGACCCATGATGGATTCCTTAGGACTCCCATCTTTACCAAAGGACAATTAGTTCTTTTCTACAATGCTATGTCTAATCCTTCAGATGGCAAGTTCAAAATTCATTGATTGGGTCCCTACCGTATTGCAGATCAGGTCGGACTAACTACTTTTCGGTTATCCACTTTAACTAGTACTCTACTCCCTAAACCCATAAATGGGTCGAGACTTCATCCGTATTGTCCACCGTCTACTTCATCTTAACTAGGTGATGGTGTTATTTCTATTCATCCGGCTTATGTTTGTTTTGTATATTGACCACTCTTTACATTATGCACGTTTGGGTTGATCGTCTGGCCATAAACTTACTGTTTTGATTACTTCTCCGTGATTATCGGTCGCACTCCATGTTTTGGAATTCCTTAATGCGTGTATGTCATCATTATGCACACATGTTTCCCTCCACTAGTGATGATTTTGTTTTCTACCCCTACTTCCATCTTGCGTTCTTACTTAACCAAGATCTTGTTCCTCTTTTTCGCTATTATGTACTTGCACCTTGTGTATTCTCTTTTATACTATTCTGCACTTGAATTATCTCAACTACCATGGAAGCTCTAGCCAATAT
This sequence comes from Ceratopteris richardii, assembly GCA_020310875.1. Lineage (NCBI taxonomy): Eukaryota > Viridiplantae > Streptophyta > Polypodiopsida > Polypodiales > Pteridaceae > Ceratopteris > Ceratopteris richardii. The sequence continues at coordinate 23,799,723 of CM035432.1, read as the reverse complement.
TACCGCTTCCCAAGCCAGTTTATTCTTAACTTGCCTGATTTCTTACATGCCCGTGGGTTATTGGCAGTTGCCGAGTTTCCTTAGCATTTGGTCGAATTTCATCCATACTTCACTCAAGTCATTGCCGCTATAGCCGATACCCCCCATGCAGAGACCTGCTGGCCTATTATCTGCCTAAATCCACGCATCCTTGTTACTCCGAATACTGTGGTTTAAGGATTCCATCTACCTCTAGATGGTAGTGTGGATGTCCCCCTACTTCCTATGGTGGCGATGAAGCAATTATTTCCTCGCCAATCTTCTAACAAGTTAGCTATCCTTTGCTGACCTGAACCGGAATGCTCTGCACTTCAATTTTTGCTCTCAACCTACAAAAATGCACATATGGGATATCTCGACCATTTTATTCTATGATTGACGTTGCTGCCTAAGAATCATTTAACTGGGTGTTATTCTTCTTCCAGTGAATGCACCATGAGTGTCAAGCGATCTCATGATAGATAGCCAAAGGTGATACTCCTCGGACCCGTCTTCCTCATCTTCTCTCTTTTCTTCTTCCTGTTGTTCAACTTGTTCATCCTCCTCCAACGAACAACCTCCTCTTCCGTAGAGAATCAAAGCAAGTCATGGGCGTTGATGATGATAATGATGATCTTTTGCAATTCTTTTGGGAGAAACGTAGGAAAATCAGTCTCTTGTAGAGTGATGCACAAGCCTCTTCGGACACAACACTTCTGGAGGACATAGCTTCATCCGTGTAGGTCTTTTTCATCCCACCATCCCCTAAGGGTCAAACTGTCGGTGCAAATACCAAGCCTACACATTTGGCTAGAGTTTATGTACAACTGAAGCTCCATGGAAACTATTGCTAGGAATTTTTCATCTTTACCATTTGTGAAAGTCATTCTTTGACTTGAAAGAATATTTGTAACTGCCACAAAAAATCATGGGACTTGTTAGTTGGAAAATTCACGGCTCTACTTGAGAGAATATCTCCTAGATTGGAGGACTACCTTTCACGAGAGCCAATGAAGAATTCAAATTCAAATTTCAAATGTATCATCTATAAAAGATGTCAAAAACTCGCGGGATAGAGGCCTTCATTTTTGAGTTCTCTTTGACCACATTGTAAAAGAGTGAGGCTTACATTGTAGCCTACACTTCTCATCATAATTAGGCTTTGATTATCATGCCTATGATCTTGTACAACATTGTGTTCTAATACTTCCCACACCATGTGTTAGACCTAAACACCTAGTTGGGGTTCATGACGGCCTCTTGCTTCACTGTGTATGTCTCTTGGGCCATAGTGGAAGCCTTTATTGCTTGCATCACCAATTCCAGTATTTGTTCCTTGATCAATGTAGGCTTCACCTTGTGTGGCATGCTACTGGCGGCTACAAACCTTCTGGTAGCCCTTGACAAACACATGAGTTTTATCACATCATGCACCAACTTTTGCGAAGCAAAATCATCAAACAAATCAAAATATAAACATAGGCTCCTTCGTTGAGCAGGTGGATTCACATTCACGCTTCAATTAGCTACTCCTCATGCCTTGGAGAGCACCCTCAATATCCCGTTCCATTTTCTAAGCCTTATACATGTTTCATGGGCTATCACTCGGATGCTAATCGAAGTTTGAGCCGCAACACCCACCACCTCCTCTCGTCTCCTTCCACTGTTGGCTCTTATCAATTGTGACTTCCTGTTGGCGATGTCACTTCCAAATGACTTACCACCGGCATACACTTTCTTGGTCCATATCTGCACATTCACCTTCATACATGGGTGTTGATCGAATGCCTACAGATATAAACCATAACCATAAGCAACGAGGAAACAATCCTACCTATGTGCTTCACACTGTTGGACTTTTTATGCCATGGCTCATGCTCTCTCGAGTAACAGAGAATTACCTTCTTTCCGACTGCCCTCCAGTCTCCTACTCCTCTATCGTGCCGCAGTGAGGACACCTCTGTGTGCTCGTGGACTCATGCTCCACACTTTTGAAGTCTCTTTGCCACATTCAGGTGTTGCCGAATGGTCCCTTATTCACCTCGCTTTTTACGGAAGGGTTGAAGTCTTCTGTGCACTCTTTTTGCAAGAGAAAGAAAACTTCTTCTCTTTCAGACTGGGTATCCCTTACCCGCTCCAACAATGCAATCGAAGCCCATTTACAGTAGCACACACTACGCAAACTTGTTTTACAACAGTAAAGCATAAGAGAAACACGAAGCCCATGTTAACATGAGATGCATGCAACAAAGGAGGGTTGAAACGTCTAGAGCAAGGTGGAAAGAAATTCAAGGAGAGATAGAAATAACGCAGAACTGACATCTGAGGATGATTGTAACATAATCCTGGTAGGAGATGGTTGAACCACACCCTAAGAGAGAGGATTAGGAAGTAATCCTCAACCATGGCTTTTGGGGCAAGTGGTTAGCCCATCACATTCCTAACCAAGAGGTTGTGAGTTCAATTCCTTACATTGGTATCAGAGCCTAGGAAGTAGGCTTGGGCAAAGTGGAATGATCCAATGGCCTCTAAAAAAGGCGCTTGGGCATCCTCCATGTGAAAGGGTAGGAATTGTGGAAGGCGCGCGTCGATTTCAATGATGGACCTTACAATGATTGGGGTGTATCTCTCAATCCGTAGGTCGGATTGAGGCGTGTAATATACCGTTGGAAAGCTCTCGGAACGAACTTTCCAATGAGCTACCTTGCAATGTGTGAATTCCTTGGGAATCCTTGGATGGAACTTGATTGAGTATATCCTGCCAGTCCCATAGCTGGTCAGGGTACATCCTGCCAGGGTACATCCAGGGTATATCCTACCAGTCCCATAGCTGGTCAGGGTACATTCCCGAGGGAGTTCAAGGGGGGAAGAATGTAACATAATCCTGGTAGGAGATGGTTGAACCACACCCTAAGAGAGAGGATTAGGAAGTAATCCTCAACCATGGCTTTTGGGGCAAGTGGTTAGCCCATCACATTCCTAACCAAGAGGTTGTGAGTTCAATTCCTTACAATGATCATGGTTAGGGGCACGAAGAAGAAAAAAGATAATTATCTCAAGATGAATATGAATGAAGACTTCAATGCCAATCTTCTCAACATGCTCCAGTGGATGGAGAGAGTCTTTTTTTTTAAATAAAGGAAGTTCGGCCTTAGCCTACTCTCTCCGATTTGAATTAATTAAAGAAAAGTACAAGAGAAGGGGACTAGTGCCCATGGGACCCCCCCCCCCCCCCCCGCGAATCCCACAGAGCCGAGGTAGCTACATACACATACTTCACAACTCATGTATTCATTCATGCATGCATACATATGCATAAATTCCTTCCTAAACTCATGCATACATATGTATACAACATGCATACATGTTCACTTACATGCATGTATGAACACTAATCATTCATGTATGCATGCATACTAACATACCTGTTTATGCTCACACATATTCATGCATACAACGCATATACATGTACATGCACATACATAACATACATGCATATATACTTACTATTAGACACATAAAATCATGCATACATATCTTAATATGCACATGCATACATACATATCACATGCATATACTAGCACTCATGAACTTGCATACATCCTAAACATGCACTAAAATCTAATATGCATGCACTTACTCTCATGCATTTATACATACCTATGCATGCATACACTCATATCTGCATTCATGTTTAACATGCATTCAAACACTTCATACATCTGTTATGCATGTAAATACTACATATGCACATGCTCTAACCTATACTAAATATCTACATGCACACATGCATCTCTTGTTCATATGCATACATACACCGCATTACATGCATACATGCATCACATCACATACATACATGAACCATAGATATTAACTTTCATGCACACCCATGCATTCATGCACACACATGCATACATAAACATGCATACACATGCATTCATGCACACATGCACTTCATGCACACACATGCATACATAAACATGCATACACATGCATTCATGCACACACATGCACTTCATGCATCATTCATATTAACATTCATGCACACACATGCATTCATGCACACACATGCATACATACACAAACTTTAAAGACTCATATGCATTGTCAATTTTAACTCACGCACCTACTAACTTACATAATCAAAATGGCATACATAAAATGTTTCTTGAAAATCACCCCATCCTTAACATCAGCCTGTGTACTCCAAAGTTAGTTCACGTAAAAGTATATTAATATTAATGAATAACTTCACTCTTATTCATCAACTACCAATGATATGGACAAGGCGCATATTTGATCTACTTTGTCTTCAAGCATAATTCAAGGAAAAGTCATCCTTGGTAATGATCATGCCTATTTCTAGCATACAACACACCGAAAAATTTGTGCTATAGTTATCTCAGAGTTTTCTATATACCTCGATAATTTCAAATAATACGTATGAGTGCATATAATTCACTTCTCTCTCTTCACCTCCTTTTCTCTCACTCTCTCTATACTATCTTCTCTATACTAAGGGAGTGCAGGGGCTTTCCAAAATCAACGTATCCGTTCGTAAGACAAGTCCAAATAAATTCAGAACTTCTAATCAATATGTTGAATGCCTTCTTTGCTTAAGGCATGGACCCGCATACAATGTCACAATGTGGCTTTGAACGAATATAATGGACATGGACTGCATGGTTACATAAGTACAAATAAACAAGCATCGCATGGGTTGAGCTCGACCTTATCCGACACTTGTGAATTAAGCAAAAAGATAGAGAATAAGAAAGATTCTTGAGTAATAGAAGACAGATTTCCAAGCTTAAAGATTCCTAGTCTATCATTTCTGTGGATTGATCACAGTTTATGAGGGAAGGAGCATGTGCATTTGAAGATCCTTGGGTGTTGATCTTCACTATATTCGATGAAAAAACCCCAAGCCAAGATGGAGGATAAGGTGAATGCGCTAAAGCTAGTCTGAAAGTGTCTCTGAGCTTCATTTTGATCAAGTAGCAAAAAGACCCTTTTCGAGCTCTGAATCTGTAAAGAGTATGCTCTCATTTCTGCTCTGTTCAATTTCTCTTACGATTCCTAATCCGATTCATTTCAACCTACTCACTGAATCACATTCCATCTCTCTCTCTCTCTCTCTCTGACATCTGTGCAGTTAGCGATGGAGGACAAGAAGAAAACTACAGAGAATTCTCTCTCTCTCTCTCTCTCTGTCTTTCTTTCTCTCTCTCTCTCTCTCTTCGCGTATGCACCTGTAGGAAAGTATCATAAGAAAAAAACGAAAAACTTAATACATATATATATACATGCTTAGATACTCATATATTTTCATGCATTCATGTAGTTTAACTACTACAGATCATCTATCATCACATGCACAGTAAAAGCTATCTTATGTATACTTTGAATTAACTAAATCTAACTTTTACTTTAACATATGTACGTAAATTTCTAAGATTAAAAGACATTTTTAATCATATATTTAGTATATAGTATCATTAGATAGTAAAAGTTTGTTTTTGTTTTTTTTTATTATTCAACTTGCTTTCTTTATTCAAATATTGAATATTTATTAATTTACCATATATATATATATATATATATATATATATATATATATATATATATATATATATATATATATATATATATATATATATATGTGTGTGTGTGTGTGTGTTTTAAATACATAAATATTAGTTATATATATATATATATATATATATATATATATATATATATATATATATATATATATATATATATATATATATATATATATATATATATATATATATATATATATATAATCACCATATATTATTTATTTATATATGATTAATATTTATTGATCACATATATGTATATCAATATTTATTCGTTATTTATATGTTGATACAAACCTATTTATTACTAATGATCCTAGAACAAATTTAGGCACTTTGGAATAGTGCACATGGAGAGACACTATTTAAAGTCCATGAGTTTAATAACATAGAACAATCCCATATTACACACACACACACACTCATAGGCACATGAACACATACATAATTAAATGCATTCACATATATATCTTTATAAACATACATAGATATAGGCACATATACATATCCATACTTAAATTCTCCTCTATTCTCACATAGATATGCTCATATGATCATAGACACACATAAACTCACTTAGTGATCTCATAAATGTATAAATGGACATTAAATGAAGAATCCAAATATGGGTTCAATTAATTCTTCATTCCCTGTTCAGAAAATATTTTCTTCTTTTTTTGTGCAAATATCCAAGAGAAAAGTTTAGTCAATTTAAATCAATGCATTAAAAAATATATGAGAGAGATATCAATTAATCGACTTAAAATCAGAACATTTTTATTTTTCCATATGTTAACTCAAATGAGGAAATCCTTTTGACATTTGCCCCCACCAAACCTGCACATCGTCCTCGATGGGCCAACCTGCAGTTCAATAGAAAGTAGTATCAAATTCTCTTGTAAAATATATAAGTTAACTCTAAACAATGTTTTAAAAAAAATTGATTTTAATTTCCAATCATGTTTCTAATAATAAAGAAAATTTCTAAAATTACATAAATATGAATTAGAAATCATTTTGGTGAGTGCATATAGTAAAAAAATACAAATTTAGAAAATCCTACAAAGGCTATTTAGATAATTGAGGTACTTACCATTCCATTAACCATGTTCTTAAGTAAAATTTAATTTATATAAGTATGCTTTCTTTTATTTCTTAGACATCCGCCATAAGATGCATCTAACTAACTCTTCTGTAGCAAACCTCTGCCTCATATAGCTCGCATAGTATTTCAGAAGTGGTTTCGAGATCACCACTGATTCATATTTTTCTTTTTCTTTTCTTTTGTATTCTCGTTTTTTTCTCTTCTTTTTTTTCCCCATCTTGTAGTAGCCATTAATATACTTCTTGATGTTCTCATTTTTCTCTTTTCTTATTTTTCTTTGCAACTTTTTTGTTTAAGGGGAAAGGCTTAACCCCTAATCAAAGCAGAGGATCTAGAAATTTGCTACAGTGAGAATTAGGATCTCATTTGCTAGACGGGTTCAGAAAGTAAAGAATTCTACAATATACAGTAAATTTCTCTTTTACTAGGGGTCACATTTCAAGTTTTCCATTCTCCCATCTTCACAACGCATTACAAGTTCTCTAAATCAGACTTTCAACCTATATACATTTTCCTACTTTAATTTCATGTTCATTATTTACGTAATTTTAATACTTTTCCTTTATATATCAGAAACAAATAAAACCCTATTTATGAAATTCATGAAGAGAAAAATACAAATAATTAGAATTAAGTCACCTGATTATTCTTCATCTTCATCTTCGTCCTCCAGGAAGTCTTCGTCCAATTCAAACTTACTCCTATCTCTTCTTTTCAACAGCTTTAATTTTTTTCCTGCAATCAAATTTCTTAACACAGAACCATCAAATTCTTGTAATTTATAAGTACCTGTCTCAAAAACCGAAACAACAACATAAGGTCCGAACCAACGTCTACCTAGTTTACGATATGCATTGTATTGAGTATCAAACGTACTATCATATACAAGCACCCAGTCACCACTCTCTATTGATTGCGGTCTCAGTCTATGTTTCTTATCAAAATATATTTTTTTTTTCAATTGAGATGTTTTTAATTTGTTAATTGCTTCTGTTAAATTTTTGTTATCCTTGCTTCAGTTTTTTAATCCTAAGTGCTAATAATTCCTCTCGTAAAACATTATTTTTGCAACCTAAACTCATCTAAGTAACTATCTGAGTATGTATGCGAAATATCGGCTTCGCACAGTACATGAGTTCAGTCGGCATAAAACTAGTTGTCCTCGTGTACGTCATCCTATCAGCCCGAAGAGCAAATGGGAGATATTTTGGCCATTGTCCAATATCTCCATGGCAAGCTTTAGAAATAGCCTTCACTATGGAAGAATGTCCTCGTTCTATTTTACCATTCGCTTTTGGGTTATAGGCAGTTGTAAGAGACAATCAAATTCCATGTTGTGCAAAGAATTCTCTCGCCTCTCTAGCATCTAACTCACCTCGATCTGCAACTACTTTTTTTGTATATCCAAATTTGGATAATACTTCTTCCACAAGGAATACGCATACATTATAAGTAGTATTGGAACAAAGTGCTCTACCCTCAACATGATTTTTCAAATCCTCTCGTGCAAGAATGATGTATCTCATACCACTATTGCTTTGAGGCATGGTCACAAGGTCGACTACCCACTTGTAATGAATACAAGTGGATAGGTCGGGTGAAGGGGGTCTGTATGATTGATAGAGAAATGTAACTTGCACGTACTACAAGTGCTCACAAATTCTTTAACAGTAACATACATCCTTGGCCACCAATAGCTTTCCCTAATTTTTTTCATATGTAACAACAAAGCCTTTATGACCAGCCCAAAGGCTTTCATGCATCTCTTGCATAACTTGCACTTGAAAAAATTTTAAGCCTAGAACTCTTTGATGGTTTTGAACCTTTCCTCTAGTATGTCTTCAAAGATATCCATCTTTCAAGAAGAAGTTGAAAGACTTCTTCTTGATGTTACCGGAATCGATTTGAAGACCAGCTTGGAAGAGGCTAAAACGAACTCGGATAGTATCCTATATCTAGCCACTCTCCTTCATAATCATCTTCTCGATATGTATAGGTAGATGTTTCATAATTTAGTAAATTTATATGATTATCTATTGCTTCACTATCATTGTCGAGCTTTTGTCTTGAAAGCATATCAGCAACGGTGTTATGCTTACCCGCTATATGTACAAAAGCAGGATTAATGAATTTAATAGAGGCTATCCATTGTAACATAGCTATGTCTGGAGATGAACAATTAGCTATTAAACCTATTAATGGAAGAAAGTCAATCTCTACTATTACATTAGCTCCTATAAAGTATTCCTTATCTGTTTTCAAAGCTGTAACTAATCCCCATAATTCTCTCTTAATTTGAGGATAATTCCTTTGAGTATCATGTAAAATCTTCACTCCAAAGCAAATTGCGTACCTTTGCTCCTCCTCATCATCTTGCCCAATGACCCAACCTATACCAATAGGACTAGTGTCAATCGTTAGGATTTCAGGCTTATTTCCTGTAAAGTCAATACGTTTCAAAATAGGAGCATTGATTAGCAATTGCTTTAGATGCCTCATTGTTCTAGAATGTTCATCAGTCCAAAATAATTTCTTTCTTTTTCTCAATAAATCATAAACTGGATTCGCTACATGAGCAAAGTGAGGGATCCAGATGACATAGAAAACACATGCACCTAGGAATCTCCTTACTTCACTAACATTGGGACATCTCTCGCAAATCCTACTAATGGCATCAACTTTTGCTGGATAGGATCTACGACTGTAATGGCCACATAAATGTCCAACAATCAGCACTTCATTAACACCAAAAGTACATTAGGGGAAAAAGTGAACCCTGCATGGGCCTTTTAGATAAAGGGGTGATTAGTGATGGACCAATGAGAGGAGGGTGGTGGCCACAATCTAGGGCGTCAATCAAGTAGGCTAGACCTGGGTTTCCCTTGGTTTGGGCTAGTCAAAACAACCAAAATGTGGTGATAAAACTAGTATTTTCTTTGTAAATGGTTTTGACAACCCACAAAATTTGAAGTTCGCCATCGGAGTTGGATTTGCATCCTTCGATATGGAGAAGATCCAATATTTGAGTTTGAAAGGAAGAGAAAATGCACCTTTGGTTGTGCATCGCCGGATGAGGTGATGATCCTATGCTTGAGACTATCCCTCTAGAGGATTGGGAATCTTTGAATTACAAATCTTGGATCTACTTTTGATCCAACCATCTTCCAGTCATGCAGAAACATGTTTAAGCGTGAGACCTCCGATTCATATGGGTCGAACGGTGTAGGTTTATTTGAAATATCAATATCATACTCTCGCTCATCCTTTTACAAAGCAATCAGGATTGACATGACTTCTATTTTGTCTTTTCTGCTAGAGACTCGCATGCGAATCGTGAGTGTCCATGAAGCCAGATCGAACGATCATGAATATCGGCACTGTCTAGTATCTCTCTTACTTTTCCAACCTCTTAAACATTCCCTATTTTGTCATTTTTTGCCAGACCTACACATGCTAATCGTGTCCGTCCGTGTGAGAAATCAAACGGTTTTGGATAACCACAAATATAATACACTGTGATCACTATTTTGTCATGTTCTGCAAGACACAAACTATTGATCTTGTCCATTCATGAGGAGCATCCTAGGGCTCTCAATAGCCACGATTTCATGTCGACTAAGAACTCCAATATGGCATCTTTAAACAAATGATTTTAAATTAAATACCACTAGTGGTTTTTTTTCTTCTTGAATACCAGACATGATTAATTTTAATCCCTAAAAATTAGGGATCCTTACAAGGCCCATGCCAGGTTCATTTTTTCCCCTAATGAGATTTCTCTAGGGGGAAAGTTAGTCCAACCTCTTCAAATCTTTCAAATCTCTTTTCACAATCACAAATATGGCCGGAAACAAACTTTCTCCAATAGATAGATCTAAAATTTCATCTTTTTCTTTTTCCACACACGCTTTTATTGGAATGTCATCAATAAAAGGCATCCTCACTTTTGGTATAAAGTCATGTAGGACCAGATTCATAGCATTCATTATGTGTGCCGCAGAATTCGTTGCTCCTTGTGGTAAAGTACACATGCATACTAAACCCAAAGGAGTTTTCATCGTGGTCACATCTCGACTCTCAATAGCTAATTGAAACTCATCATACCCTGAATACAGGTCTCCCATTGAATAGATGGAATGATCGGAAAATGCCTCCGAAAACGCATCTACAATGGGACCCGTTCCTACATTCCTAATAGTGACTTTATTCCCAAGCTGTAGATCTTGGATAAAGTGTAGCTTCCCGCTCTTTTTTGGTACCGTGAACTACCTATTGGAATATGGTGTTGAGGATGGCTCCAAGATTCTCATGGAAATCTACTCCTTTAAGAGTCTCATTAGCTCAGGTAAATGAGCCTTTGGGACTAGAGTCGGATAAAGATTCCAAGGAATGTGTGGTACTGTGAAATAATCATTGGAGCTACTAACTTTGGGTCTGCACATCCTATCTTGTGGGGGAATAAAGAAAATGCTTTACCATGATGAACAATCATCTTGTTAAACTGATCTTTTTCTATTTGAGAAAGAAATTCATCACCAAATTAAATATCTTTCTTACTCTTCTGAGTAAATATATGACCTATCTTAGATCGATGTCTAAGTATAGGGTCATCTGATACTCACCAAAATATATCACGACTATCTTTGGGTAAGGGTTGAGCTACAGGCTTTATTTTCTTTTGTACAGTTTTGTATTTGGTTTCTATGCTAACTTCATGTTCTAAGATGAATTCACTAATAATCTCATATTCTTGAATGGAGTTAAGAATAATTTGATTTGATTCTTAAATTTCTTGAGAAATACTTTCCAGCTCTTCTATTAAAGTAGAACTTTTTGATAGTTCAATTATACACTCAATTTTCTCATCACTCAAAATTAATCATGATTTTCTAAAATATTTTTCAACTTGTTTTCTAAATATTTTTGTCAAGTTTTCTTTAGTAATATAATGTAAGCTAGTCGTTGGAGTACAAACTAAATAATCTTCAAATTTATGTTCATTGATAGGCGAGACATCAAAACAATGTCCACTATTGTCCCGCTAAATAGTGTAGTCTAGCAGAAAGTTTGATCATAATATGCCCCATATTCTCTTACAGCCATCGGATCATCACATACATGACTGATTGAGTCAATGGGGTTTCTTCTTAAGTTCTTTCTATTTCTAGTGTGATTTGAGCATACTGTCATAACTTGCAAAGAATCCATCCCTGATTTGGATCGAATTCTTGCATACGTTGACCCGTGGTTCATTTCTTTTGTTTCCATTCTCATCTCAGCTATAAATGGCTGTCTGAGAGTTAGTTCATACAAACAATTGTCTTGAATGAAGAAGTGAAACTCTTCTCGAATGCCACCTATCATTACACATTCGCACATGCTCCTAATAAAATGCCAGAGCCATTGTCAGCTAGTCTCATCCTCCAGCCGTGCTCTTTATCGATTGGCCATCTAAATTTGTCAAAAAACTTCTTTGAAATAACGTTTATCTCTGACCCGGAATCAATGAGAGCGAGAGCTAAACAGGAATCCTTCTCATCTCCAATTCTTATTTTCACTTCTAGTATGCGTCGTGCCCAGAAGGTAGAATTGAATTTACTTTCACTCTTTATTAACTCATCATTAGGCTGAATGGGTCCTAGAAAATTTCTATTTATGCTTCTCGTGGTAAATTCTTCATCATCCTCATAATCACTTTCACTTAGTGTAACTGCTTCATTCATGGCTAATGTTTCTTCTGACACATCTTGCATATCCTCATCTTGTGGCAAAGGAAAACGTCTTCTTCTAATCAGTCGAATAAAACTATCCTTGAACTCCGGTTTTGCTATGAAAAACACTTGTTCAAGTGACACGGTTACTTGACTTTTTAGAAGAATGTCATTTAAAATCTCCCTAGCATAATTTTTCTTTTCGAGCTTGGAAATCATAATGGCATGTGGAGCTCTTCTACCCTTCTTCTTCCCTTTCTCTTCATTTTGCTTTTGGTTCTCTTTATTTTCAGTTTTAGAGTTTTCTTTTTCCGATTTCTTCTGTTCTTCTTGTCATTGAATATTTTCATATGTTGGCTTTTTGCCTTCTTTTATCATCTTTCTTTTCTCTTCTTGAGATAAATTTGAATCCTCAAACTAAACCTTTTTATCAGTTTTCTTCTCATCCTCTCTCGTCTGCCTCCTAGTCACCCTCCTATCACCTTCTTCTACATCATCCTGTATATCTTCTTGTCTTCTTTTTTCCTCAACATTAGCAATGTGAGAAAAAACATAAATCAAAAGAACTTAAACTCTTTTATGCTATAAATTTCTTTTTGTGCAATAAAATAAACAAACAATCTTTCTATTTCCAAAAATAAATCTTTCTTTTTGGTGATGTAAAAATAATCTTTTTATAAAAATTTCCCTAAGATCTAATATGAAGATGTTTAAATGCTTTACACAAAACTATCTTTCTTAAATGAAAAGAAAGGTTTCAATGCTCTTTTAATGCAAGTATGTAAGTGCTTAAATGCAAATTAAAACGACCTTGTTTTTTAGTGATGTGAACAAAATAAAAATGAAGAACTTGAAAAACACCTTACTTGAAATTTGCTTGATGTAAAGGATCTAAAGTGCACCTGATATGTTTTTACAAACATTTTTTTTAGTAAATCCTAAATACAAAACTAAAAGTGAATGTGAAAAAGCCTTGATCTTCTTATATGTTGATGGGGGGAGGGGGTGAAGTGACGAAGCTCCTCCAGTTAGATATCCTTCTTTCCATGGAGGCGCTCAGGTCATAAGACCAACCCTCAACACCTAGGGAATAAGTAAGCAGCAAAATCTTCATGCTTTGTTGTAGCTTCTTTCTTCACTTTCCTGCATACAAGAAGATAAAGTTAATTGTTTAAAATAAAACTTAAAAATACAATGAAAAACCCTATGCACACTATTTCACGTCGAGTTCAGCAACGTTGTCATAGAGGGGTGTGAAGGGAGGCAGACGTTCATCTAAAAGATTCACGCTACCCTAACAATGTGACTGCACGCAGGGTGCTTCTAAGTATGCTTCGAGTTTTGTATTGAGTTTTCAGTTTATGGGTAATAAAATCTAGAGGTTTCTAATCTATTTATGTTTAATGTAAGAACGAAGATTCTTATGAAAGTATATTCCTAGCATTTTGATATGCTGCAAAAATCAATTCCTCTTCAGTAATCCGATTAGGCTTCTCTTCAATAATATGATTTTTAGTAATAGCTATTTCTTTACTTTCAAATTAATTTTTCCTATTAGGGATAGGTGGAAATAAAATTTCTTTCTCGTTAGATTCAGGAAAAGTGATAGAACAAAAATTTTTAAATCTAGATACTCTATAATCGTCAGGTGAAGTATACAATTTTTCTAATACAATAAGATCCTTTACTTTTTCTACCTCTACTATTTTATCCTTGTTGTTAATTTGAGCAGTTTTACTTACTAAAGGTGTAGGTAAAAGTGTTTTTAAAATGAAGGTGTTATCTATCTTCTTTTGAACTCAGTTTTTATTAGTGGAAGCAATATTTGTATTCATGAAAAATAGAACACTACGGGCCGTAAGGAAGTGCATTTTTATACTTAGCTAAAGCTTCTAAATATGAAGGCAAAATTATTTCCTCTCTAGTTATTCTATTTTTAATTATATCAACTACTTCCTCTTCGATTTGTTTTGATTTAGTATTTCTGTTTAAATTAGGTGGAAACAAATCCTCTTTATTATCAGGTTTTGGTAAAACTATAGAAAGTAAAGGCAAAACCCTAGAAAGATTATGATCGTATTCTATCGTATGTAAAGTCTCTTCAACTATTTGGTCTTTAATTATTTCTATTTCTTTATTTTCATTACTAATCGTACTATCAACAAAAGACGGTAGAAGTGTTCCTATAACAAATGAGTTATCGAATTCTTTACTATTAGTAACAGAACCGCTTGTTGACGCTAAATTTTTAAACATATGAAAACGAAATGTAAAGATACTTCTATTCATGCAAACATACATTTGTATATATATATATATATATATATATATCTTCATATGCATAAATTCATGCACACATATGTATACTACATGCATATCATACTTACACATGCATAATACACATACATACACATACTTCACAACTCATGTATTCATTCATGCATGCATACATATGCATAAATTCATTCCTAAACTCATGCATACATATGTATACAACATGCATACATGTTCACTTACATGCATGTATGAACACTAGTCATTCATGTATACATGCATACTAACATACATGTTTATGCTCACACATATTCATGCATACAACTCATATACATGTACATGCACATGCATAACATACATGCATATACAGTTACTATTACACACCTAGAATCATGCATACATATCTTAATATGCACATGCATACATACATATCACATGCATACACTACCACTCATGAACTTGCATACATCCTAAACATGCACTAAAGTCTAATATGCATGCACTTACTCTCATGCATTTATACATACATATGCATGCATACACTCATATATGCATTCATGTTTAGCATGCATTGAAACACTTCATACATCTCTTATGCATGTAAATACTACATATGCACATGCTCTAACCTATACTAAATATGTACATGCACACATGCATCTCTTTTTCATATGCATACATACATCGCATTACATGCATACATGCATCACATCACATACATACATGCACCATACATATTAACTTTCATGCACACACATGCATTCATGCACACACATGCATACATAAACATGCGTACACATGCATTCATGCACACACATGCACTTCATGCACACACATTCATACATAAACATGCATACACATGCATTCATGCACACACATGCACTTCATGCATCATTCATATTAACATTCATGCACACAAATGCATTCATGCACACACATGCATACATACACAAACTTCAAAGACTAATATGCATTGTCAATTTTAACTCACGCACATACTAACTTACATAATCAAAATGGCGTACATAAAATGTTTCTTGAAAATCACCCCATCCTTAACATCAGCCTGTGTACTCCAAAGTTAGTTCACGTAAAATTATATTAATATTAATGAATAACTTCACTCTTATTCATCAACTACCAATGATATTCATCAACTACCAATGATATGGACAAGGAACATATTCCATCTACTTTGTCTTCAAGCATACTTCAAGGAAAAATCATCCTTGGTAATGATCATGCCTATTTCTGGCATACAACACACCAAAATCTTTATGCTCTAGTTATCTCAGAGTTTTCTATATACCTCGATAATCTCAAATAATACGTATGAGTGCATATAATTCACTTGTTTGCCTCCTTTTCTCTCACTCTCTCTATACTATCTTCTCTATACTAAGGGAGTGTGGGGGCTTTCCAGAATCAACGTATCCGTTCATAAGACAAGGCCAAATAAACTCAGATCTTCTAATCAATATGTTGAAAGCCTTCTTTGCTTAAGGCATGGACCCGCATACAATGTCACAATGTGGCTTACATAAGTACAAATAAACAAGCATCGCATGGGCTGAGCTCGGCCTTATCCGACACTTGTGATTTATGCAACAAGATAGAGAATAAGAAAGATTCTTGAGTGATAGAAGACAGATTTCCAAGCTTAAAGATTCGTAGTCTATCATTTCTGTGGATTGAGCACAGTTTATGAGGGAAGGAGCATGTGCATTTGAAGATCCTTGGGTGTTGATCTTCACTATATTCGATGAAAAAACCCCAAGCCAAGATGGAGGACCCATTGTGATCAAGTAGCAAAAAGACCCATTTCGAGCTCTGAATCTGTAAAGAGTACGCTCTCATTTCCGCTCTGTTCAATTTCTCTTATGATTCCTCATCAGATTCATTTCAACCTACTCACTGAATCACATTCCATCTCTCTCTCTCTCTCTCTCTCTCTCTCTCTCTCTCTCTCTCTCTCTCTCTCTCTCTCTCTCTCACGCTACGCAGTTAGCGATGGAGGACAAGAAGAAAACTACAGAGAATTCTCTTTCTCTCTCTCTCTCTCTCACTTCATATACCCGTCTGCAGGAAAGTATCATAAGAAAAAAAACGAAAAACGTAATATATTTATGCATTCATGTAGTTTAACGACTACACATCATCTATCATCACATGCACACTAAAAGCTATCTTATGTATACTTTGAATTAACTAAATCTAACTTTTACTTTAACATACGTGCGTAAATTTCTAAGATTAAAAGACGTTTTTAATCATAAATTTAGTATATTGTATCATTAGACAGTAAAAGTTTGTTTTTGTTTTTTTTTTAATATTCAACTGCTTTCTTAATTCAAATATTAAATATTTATTAATTTACCATATATATATATATATATATATATATATATATATATATATATATATATGTGTGTGTGTGTGTGTGTGTTTTTTTTTTTTTAAATATATAAATATTAGTTATTTTTATATATATAGAATAACCATATATTATTTATTTATATATGATTAATATTTATTAATCACATACATGTATATCAATATTTATTCGCTATTTATATGTTGATACAAACCTATTTATTACTAATGATCCTAGAACAAATTTAGGCACTTTGCGATAGTGCACATGGAGACACTATTTAAAGTCGATGCGTTTAATCACCTAGAACAATCCCATATTACACACACACACACACTCATAGACACATGAACACATACATAATTCACATATATATAGATATACAACTTTATAAACATACATAAATATAGGCACATATACATATCCATACATAAATTCTCCTCTATTCTCACATAGATATCCTCATATGATCATAGACACACATAAACTCACTTAATGATCTCATAAACATATAAATGGACATTAAATGAAGAATCCAAATACGGGTTCAATTAATTCTCCATTCTTTGTTCAAAAAATATTTTTTTCTTTTTCCTACAGGTATCCAAGAGAAAATTTTAGCCAATTTAAATAAATGCATTAAAAAATATGTGAGAGAGATATCGGTTAATCGACTGTAAATCAAAACATTTTTATTTTTCCATATGTTAACTTAAGTAAGGAAATGCTTTCGACAACACATTCATATCATCGACAAAAAGTCTCATGGTGACCTGGCCATGGTCATGAGGCAAACGGAGGCCTTTGATATTGCCAGCTTCCACCTGATGCTCCACCAGCCGACTAAACCGTTATGTGGCAATGGCAAAGAAAAGGGGAGCTAGTGGGCAGCCTTGTCTAATGGATCTTCTAAGTTTGATCACCTTCGAAAGTTTTCCATTAACATAAATTTGAGTTGATGAATTTCCTAGAAGGGTCGCGATCATCTTGGTGAATTTTTGAGTACATCTAAGATATTTAAGTGACTGAACAATATAGTCCCATTCTAGCCTACTGTAGGCTTTATCAAAGTCGATCTTGAGGAAGAACACATCTTTTCTTGACTCATTAGCAAAGTCGAGACCTTCCCAGATATCTATAATGGTTTCCAAAATTGATCTGCCTTTGATGAAACCTTTTTGGTCCTTGCTTAATCACACTCTCAAATGGCTAGAAATTCTGTTGGCTATGACTTTGGCAATGATCTTATATCGCGTTTGGAGCATCATAATAGGATGTCAGTTCCCTATTCTGTTCTTTTCCCCTCTTTTTTTTATTAACTTGATAATGCCATTGTTGAGACAAGTTGGAAGAGCACCAAACTCGAGCGCCTCTTGCCAAACTAGACGAAGAAATGAATACCCTGTGAGAGTTGAAGAAATGAGTACCTTGTGAAATTCAAACCGTCCATTTCTGACAAGACTCCTCCCCTAAAATGGTGCATGCCTCCAGGCTCCAATGAACACCTCACTCTTATGCTAATCAGCAACCCCCCCAGAATTCTTGGTTCTAGCAAAATGCCCTCCCCTTCAATGTGTATCCCTTGAGGACTGGTTCGGCCTCTCTTGAGGCTCTCTTGTATCCCTTTTTCAACTTGCATCAATTTTATATTTTCTGTTTTTCTAAAAAAAATGCCCTTTCCTTCAATGTGTATTTTTCCTTCATTCTTATTACACGACAAAAGAACAGGAAGGTGAATCCTTTCTCATGTCAGCGAAGCAGATCCCCCCCAAAAAAATAAAAGTGTGCAACATTTGGTTTGGTTGTAGCCAAATCAGCTAATGCAAGATCCCCGCAAGGACAGTCGCAAAACTGTTGTGCAACGAGAGAAGTCCACAATGCCTCCTTACACCACAGAAAGAATCTTCCCTATTGATAGCATATGCGCTTGGGGCCTCCAGCTTCCTCTAGCTTTCCCTCTGAATGCTTCCTTGGGAGAGGAAGAAGCATCTTCCATCCCCAACTTCCCCTTGTGTACCTCCTTGACCATGGTTGGGAACTCCTCAAAACATTGAAGTAGCACCCGCAAGAGAATGGCCTTCTTCTCCTACGGCCCTCGAATCCCCTGCCTTCAATCAGGACCTTTGATGCAAGGACTTCAAGACCAACATACTTGATGTCTCAGCTGAACTCAGTCATAGCTGATTTAGTACTGCCCAGAACATGAGCGTTGTTAATTACATAGTCAAGTTAATATTTATCCGAAGTAGCCTCATACAACCAAAGAGCAGACCATAGCACCTCCTCCTTGTAACCACTCTCTGACTAGTAATATTTGCGGGCAAATATTATACTGCTATGATAAAACTCTGCTTGCTTTTGGTATTGTTCGAGAACTTGCTCCTTCGATCCACTTTTGTACCTACACATATATATATATATATATATATATATATATATATATATATATATATATATATATATATATATATATATATATATATATATATATATATATATATATATATATATATATATATATATATATATATATATGTGCAGAAAAAAACAAGAAAAGGCTGACCCCCCTATGGGCATAAAGGGGCATGCCCCTACCCGACCTCTGTGTATGTGCACAGACACCATAAGGAGGAGAGAGAGAAAATAGAAAAACAAAAAACAAAATGCTCTCTAAGCTCTGAGATATTAGTCTGACAACTTTATCCTCCAGCAAAGCAGTTTCAAAATCTTTTTAAGGTTAAAATAAAATATTGACATGAATTTCTTTATTTCTACTGCTTAAGAAGATGTTGGCCCATAATAATTAGCATGGTTGCCCATAGCTTTAATGCACAAACATATTGCCTCCAGACCCACAATGAGCGTTATGTAGGGCATCACATTTGACTTGAGGTTGGCACCATTGAAAAACTCTTTCCTCTTGCAACACACCTAAATCAAACACTTTTGTGAGATGAACACTTGTTAGTATCCCAAAATTCAATAACGGATGGAGCTAACAGGGTGTAATCCCGACTTTTTAGGAAGATGGCAATGAGCAGACATAGATTACTTGTAGAGAACTTATCTGTTAATCTAAGGAATCAAATGGTGTGAATTATGATTTATAGTAAGTATACTAATCAATCTTCCTAATCCAAGTTGAATCACATCAAATGGATGAGTATACATAGAGAACTCGACTGATCAAAATTGTTGAAATGGAGACTTTGCAATAGACAATAGTACAAAGAGAATGACTTGCACTAAATGAATGAAATGTATACAATTTTGGAGGTATGATACAAGGGAGATGATGTAGGATTACTCATACATATGTGGTCTCAGTAACTCCTTCTTCTCTTCCCCATACCCGCAACTAAAAGTGATGTATTTTTATAGTTATAGAGTGAGTTTGAATTTTGAATTCGCCACCTAAAAGTGTTCCTACCTTTTCTGTAGTGATTGATTTGATTCTAACCACTTAGGTAGTCATGCCATACAAATTGTAATGCTAGGAGATTCCTTCAATCAATCTATTTTACTTTTATCTTGAAGAGTTAAACTCTATGCTTTTACAAGAGGTGTTCACATATGCTCTATGAGTGATCAAAACTTATGTGAGATAAACCTTTGATGTTTGGTCAAGCATCAAGGCTTGCCAAATGTAATAAGACCTCCCTCTCAAGCCTAAGATGCTTGGGACTTTAGTTCTTAGGTATTTCTTGTAATCCAATCATGGATTTGAACGTGTTAAGCTTGCTTCGATTGAATGATTTGGTCATCATGTCTGCACATTGCATATGTGTAGATACATAGGATAATTGTATCTCCTTGGTAGCAATTTTTTCCCTAACAAAATGATGATGTACTTCTATATGCTGATTCCTAGCATAAAAAATAGGATTAGCATCTAAATGAAGTGAGCTCATATTATCTCCAAATATAAATGGAGTGCCAAAATCCAACCCTAAATCTGTGTATAGGGTTTTGATCCACATTGCTTCTTGTGTGGCATTTGCCAACCCTCTATATTCAGCTTCAGTTGAGGAAAGAGGTACAGTAGGTTGCTTCTTTGAAGACTAAGAAATAGGCTTTGTACATGCAAACAATAGATATCTAAATGTACTTCTCCTATCATCCTTTGAACTTGCCCAATCTGCATCAGTGAATAACTTCACATTTAAATCAGATGTGTAAGGATAATATAGACCTTCATTAAGTGTTCCATTCAAATACTTTAATATCCGTTTGGTTGCATCCATGTGAGGTTTCCTAGGAGTGTGCATGAATGGGCTAAGCACACTTACTCCATATCAAATATCTACCCTAATTAGGGTAGCATAGTTCAAGCATCCAACTAGACTTTGGTAGCTTGTAATGTCTTCCATTAGTTCTCCTTCATTATCACTTAATTCATGATTGACCTCCATGGGAGTACCTGCAACCTTAGTGTGTTGCATTTTGAAGTTTGTAAACATGTCCTTAATGTAGTTCCTTTATGTAAGGAACATTCCGTGATCTGTGTAGACCACTTCCAATCCAACAAAATAAGTGAGCAATCCAAGATCACGTGTCTTGAATTTTCTTCTTTCATTTGGGCTTTAATCTTCCTCATTCCATCAACATCATGACCTATAAGAATGACACCATCTACATACACACACAACTATATAACTTTAAATTTACATTTCTTCTTGAAAAGTGAAGAATCAGCCTTGCATAGTTTGAATCCTTTGTCCTCAAAGAATGTAACAAGTCTACAATTCAAAGCTCTAGAAGCTTGCTTTATCCCATAGAGAGCTTTCTTGAGTTTGCATACATACTCAGGGTGTGATTCATCTACAAATCCAGGAGGTTGTGCCATATACACTTCCTTTGAAATCCAACTATTCAAGAATGCATTTTTGACATTGATCTTAATAGATGTTCCAATTCCTTGAAGTAGATATACACATGAGAAGTGTGATTGTTGGTCTTTCCCACAGGAGCGAAAGTCTCCTCATAATATATGCCTTGGGTTTGAGCAAACCCTTTATCCACAAGCCTTGCTTTATACCTATTTATTGAACCATCTGAATTCTTTTCACCTTATAGATCTGTTAGTAAATGATCAATGTCTACCTCTCATGATTGTATGCACATTTTGTAAGGCCCCCATTATGAGGAGAAGCCAAGCGTGCATTACCCAATTGATGGGAATCCCAACTTGCATGTTGGATGAAGGTCATATTGGACCATGTAAGGTGTTGTAAGGAAAGGGAGTTACGAGGGTCCCAAATTGTGGGGTCCGGGGCAGCGATAAGCAACCCCAGCTAGGGGGTCCAAGGGGGCCTGTGGGCCCCTTGGCTGGGGGGTGCCAGGGGGCCAATGGGCCCCTTGGTGGGGGTCCGGGGTAGCACCCCCGATGCGACAATAAAGGGAATATTCCATGGAATATTCCCTCTTGGAGTTAGAAATCATTTATATTTGTTAGGTCAGTTCAACTGGTGTAAGCCTTGTATGGCAATTATGCAGGCGATGGCCACCCACACTCTACCGCCCATGTATAGCCATCCACCGAAGACCACCCATGATCCTATATAAACATGACTTCTGCACTACTTGAGACATTGAGTTGAGCCAACATACCTCTACCTTGTATCTCCGTATCTAGAGTTGTCTAGATCACCATTTAAGCTCTACCTTGAGAGCGCATGGGTGGACAACGCCATCATCTTTGTACTTGCTGTTAGTAGAAAATTGTTGAGATTCTCCTATATCTATTATCTTCTCTGTTACTGCTCCTGTATTATATTGCGTAACTATTGTCTTACATGGTATCAGAGCCGTAAGGTTCAAATAGCTTGAGAAGTATCACTAGTTTAGCCTACTAGCAGACTAGAATATCAATAGATTATTCAAGTGATTACATGATGGCTTCATCATCGAACACTGGTCTAGGTGCTTCAGGTAATGTTAATGCTGCACCTATTCGAATTCGTCCACCTGCATTCACTGAAGGGAAGCTGGATGGATCCAACTATACACTCTTGAAGTTCAAAATTTCTGCAATTTTGGACTCCTATGAATTACTTGACATTGTCATGGGACCGATGGGATTGGATCTAGAGCCTATACCAGTTGAAGATCCATCTAATTCAAGATTGATGATTCATCTAGATCCAAATCTTCTACGAGCTTGGAAGAGGCGGAATGCTGATGCATTATGTGCAATTGTCACTAGTGTAAGTGATTTTGTGCTTACTTTAGTTCAACATACTACTAAAGCACATGAGGTTTGGGGCATATTGGCTCTACAATATGAGACCAAGAACCACACTAGGATATAGAATTTAGAAAATCAATTGGCAAATGAAAAGCATTCTGATTCTGAAAAGGCTGAAGATTTTATCAGACAGATAAAACATCTTCAAGACCAATTGGCTGCAGTTGGTCTTTTTATAACACCAGAAGAGCTGGTTCGAAGATGTGTACATGTTCTTCGAGCAAAGTATGATGGAGTACTAACAGCCCTTAACACTCAGGTAAGACCAACTCCCCTCACATTTGAAGAGTTTTGTGCTATGCTTTTAGAAGAAGAGATGCGGTTGAGGAATCGACAAAGTACAAGTGATGTTGCATTTTCAGCAAATGCAAAAGGTAAAGGCTCTTCTGATGTATCAAAGAAGAAGCCAAAGAAGAAAAAGTTCACAGGAAGTTGCTTCTATTGTGAAAAGAAAGGCCATGCCATCAAGGATTGCAGAAAGAAGCAAGCTGCTGAATGGAATGAGACTGTAAAATCATCGTGGAAGAACAACGAGTCTGCAAACAACACAGAGCTGGAACTTTGGGTAGCTATTGAAGAGTTATATTCATATGCTTAAGCTCGTGGTGATGAACCATGGATTTTAGATAGTGGAGCTTCTCGCCATATGACCAGTAAAAAGGATTGGTATAGTTCCCTGGTGCCTCTGTGGGAATCCATCAATGTAGTGGTGGGAAATGACTCCAAGTGTCCAGCTGAAGGAACTGGAACCATCTCTTTCATCACTTCTCCAGGTGTTGAGAAAAATTTATCCGATGTTCTCTATGTACCTACACTCAAAAGAAATTTGTTGTCAGTTTATGTAATAACAGATCGTGGGCTCCAAGTTCACTTAATAAGAGTGGTGCAGAAATCATGGATTCATCACGTAATGTTGTAGGTAAAGGCATACAACAGGATAACTTGTATGAGTTAAGTGCTTTAACTACTACAAAAGATAAAGATGTAAGCAGGTTATGGCACCAAGGATTTGGGCATCTCGGATTTTTAGTTTTGAAGGAGATGCAAAGAACAGGGATGGCTGCTCATTTGCTTGCATTTTCAGAGTTGTAGGAACCTTATGAAGCTTGTATGATGGGCAAGCAACCACAAAAGGCATTTCCAAGAGAGACCAGCAATCGATCTCAAGCTCCTCTAGAGTTGTTACATGCTGATCTTTGCGGTAAAATGTCTACACCTGCTTTAGGAGAATCTTTCTACTTTTTGCTGTTAGTCGACGATTATAGTAGAAAGATGTGGGTTTATTTCATTTGAGAGAAACCTCATGCTTTTGAAAAAGTTAAAATGTTGCATAAGTATGTAGAAAATGAATCAAGAAGGAAATTGAAGAAATTTAGAACAGATAGAGGAGGTGAATTCTTGTCAACATAACTCAACAATTACTGTAAAGAGCATGGTGTGGAAAGGCAACTTACCACAGCTCATACACCTCAACAAAATGGTGTTGTTGAGCGCAGGAATAGGATAGTAGTTGAAATGGCTCGTTGTATGTTAAAGGCTCAAGACATGCCTGATTCGTCTTGGGCAAAAGCAGTCAAGACAACACTCTACATCCTCAATCGAAGCTACACAAAAGCACTGAAGGGGATGACTCCTCAAGAAGAATATTCTGGTAAAAAGCCTTCCGTTTTGCATTTCAGAATTTTTGGTTGTTTCTGTTATGCACATATTCCTGATTCAACAAGATCAAAGTTGGATTCAAAAAGCAAAAAGTGTGTCTTCCTAGGATATAATGAAGAATATAAAGCATACAGGTTGTGGGATCCTGAGGCAAGGAAGACTTTTGTCAGCCGAGATGTGGTGTTTGATGAATGACCACACTTAGTAGAAGATAATGGTAAATCTACTATCTCATCAAACGGAGAAATACCTCACCTTGTGCCTATCAAAAGACAGGTTAAAGTTGAGGAGGAGGAAACATCTGATGGAGAAATTTCCTCAATACAAAGCCAACCAGTTGTAGCTGCACAACGTAAGCCACTACGGAAGTGGTCACAACAGCTCTTTGATGATCACAATCCACATGTGGATGTACCAGAATCATCATCGGATGGATTACGAAGATGAAAGAGAATAGACGAGCAAAGAAGAGCCTCAGAACACATTGTTAACATGGCTTTAATGGCAGATATCATGGGCTCCATAAAGGAACCTACCACCATTGAAGAAGCCCTTGTGGCAATGCAGTCGGAGTATGATAGTATACTAAAAAATGATACATGGGATCTAGTTGACTTTCCGCCAAAGAAGAAGGTATACTAAATGGATTTGGAAAGCTAAGTATAAAGCAGATAGAACATTAGGAAAGTATAAGGAAAGATTAGTTGCATAGGGTTTTTCACAAATCGAAGGATTTGATGTTCAAGAAACTTTTGCGCCAATAGCACGTATGACAACTATTTCGACAGTACTTACAATAGCTACACAAAAGGCCTGGCCTATTTTCCAGATGGATGTCAAATCTGCATTTTTGAATGGTCACCTCAAGGAGAAGGTATATGTATCTCAACCACCAGGTTTTGAGGTGCCAAATTTAGAAAATAAAGTTTGCAGGTTGAAGAAAGCTTTGTATGGACTTAAGCAAGCTCCAAAGGCTTCGTATCAACGGATAGATAATTTTTGCAAAAATATGGGTTTTGAAAGAAGTACTTCTGATGCTAACTTGTATGTGGCGAAAAGGGATAGCAGGCTAGTTGTTGTCATTGTATATGTAGATGATTTGATCATTACAAGAGATCATCAAGAACTCAACAATCAAACTCAGATCAGCTTGGGAGCTGAGTTTGAGATGATAGACTTAGGTCTTCTCCATTTTTCTCTCGGAATCGAAGTATGGCAAAAGAAGGATGGCATTTTCATCTCACAACAAAAATATGCCAAAGAAATTCTCAAGGCATTTGGAATGATGGACTGCAAACCAACTAGCACACCTATGGAGGTAAATCATAAGCTATCTATGGATGTTAACATGCCTGATGTACATGCTAAGAAGTATAGGAAGCTCATTGGAAGTCTTATTTTTCTGTGCAACACTAGACCACACATTTGCTATGCTGTTGGAGTATTAAGCAGGTTTTCCAAGAAACCTAAGGACAGTCACTGGAATGCTGGAATGCGAATTCTAAGGTACATTGCAGGAACCTTGGATTTTGGTATTTTGTATACCACAGGTGATACACTTCAAGGATATTGTGATTCAAATTGTTTTCGAGATTGTGATTCTAGAAAATCAGTTTCTGGATATTGTTTCTCACTTGGTTCAGGAATATTTTCTTGGGTAAGTAGCAAGCAACCAACTCTCGCACTCTCCTCCACTAAAGCAGAATACAAAGCAGCTTGTTTTGCTTCTTGTGAGGCAGTTTGGTTAAGGAGAATTCTTGCACATCTAGGCTTTCCATCAAATATGGCCACTCTAGTCAAGTGTGATAATCAAAGTTGTATGGCTATTGCAAAGAACCCAGTATTTCATGCTCGCACCAAGCACATAAAGTACAATACCATTACATTCGTGAGCTAATTGAAGATGAAATTGTGGAGCTAGAATATTGCCCAACAGAGGCAAATGGTGCTGACATATTCACTAAAGAACTTGGAAGAGAGCATCTCAACAAGCATCTTCAATAGATGGGCATGGGACCAAGACCTACTTGATTTATCATTGCTAAACATTGAGGGGGGGGGGTGTTAGTATATGATCAATGTCTACCTCTCATGATTGTATGCACATTTTGTAAGGCCCCCATTATGAGGAGAAGCCAAGCGTGCATTACCCAATTGATGGGAATCCCAACTTGCATGTTGGATGAAGGTCATATTGGACCATGTAAGGTATTGTAAGGAAAGGGAGTTCCATGGAATATTCCCTCTCGCAGTCAAAAATCATTTATATTTCTTAGGTCGGTTCAACTGGTCTAAGCTGTGTATGGCAATTACGCGGGGAGTGGCCACCCACGCTCTATCGCCCATGTATAGCCGTCCACGGAAGGCCACCCATGATCCTATATACACATGACTTCTGCACTACCTGAGACATTGAGTTGAGCCAGCATACCTCTACCTTGTATCTCCCTATCTAGAGTTGTCTAGATTCCCATTTAGGCTCTACCTTGAGAGCGCATGGGTGGACAATGCCATCATCTTTGTACTTGCTGTTAGTAGAAAATTGTTCAGATTCTCCTATATCTGCTATCTTCTCTACTACTGCCCCTGTGTTATATTGCGTAACTTTTGTCTTACAAGATCCACCTAGATCCAATGATCTTCATGGATGGCTTCTTGGGAACTAGGTCCCATGTCTCATTCTCTTGGCGGGCTTCTATCTCTTCCTCCATTATTTCTCTCCACTCTCATTTCATGTTCGCTTCTTCAAATGATGGCTCCTATGAGTTGATATCCTAAGCAATATAAATTGAATGCTTAGTGACGAGAGAGGTATCAAATCCATACCTTTTTGGATTCCTTTTCCCCCTAGTTGATCTCCTTATTGTTTGTTGAGAACATTCTACAATATCTCTGAACTCTTGCATCTTCTCTTTGCCTTTATTGTTCCATGCCTCGATGTTCCTCTTTGATGTCTTCTGATCATCATTAGAGTCACTTGTATCTTCATGTAAATGATCATTTACCTTTTTTAATGATGGAAAGTCCTCCTCTAGGTCATAAGGTATCTTGACTTTCTTGCAATCATCTTCAAAGCAAGAGTTGTTCTCATCAAAGACAACATCTCTACCAGCAATATAGCATTTAGTACTTGGATTATAAAATACATACCCTTTTTTAACTAAATAATATCCAATTAATACACATTTCTCTACCTTAGGATCCAATTTATCTCTAAGTTGTGATGGAACATGTGCATAGGCTATACATCTAAATATCTTGCAATGATCAAGGCTAGGTCTTCTTCCATTCCAAGCTTCATAGGGTTTCATTCCATCTAATGCTTTTGATGGGAGTCTATTAATGAGATAAATGGTTGTACACACAGCGTCTACCCATAGATAATTGGGTAATTTGTTCTCATTAAGCATGGTCCTTGGAGCTTCAAGTAAGGTCCTATTTCTTCTCTTTGCCACTCAATTTTTCTCTGGAGTGTACCTATTGGGACCTCTGTCTAGGTGCCTCTACCTTGGAGATATGCATCAAATTCATGGGAGAAGTATTCTCCCCCTCCATCTATCCTTAGTTTCTTAAATGTTTTCCCTGTTTGATTTTCAACAAGAGTAAGATAGTTCTTTAAACAATCGAATACTTCACCCTTGTGCTTCATAAAATATAGGATGGTCCATCTGCTATAGTAATTAAAAAAGGATACATACTACCTAGATCGTGGAATTGATGGCTCATTGCTAGGTCCCCAAACATGTGTGTGGAGTAGCTCTAATAGGTCACCATGGATGTAACCTTTCTTCATAAAGGGTTGTCTACGTGACTTCCCAAATTGATAAGCACTGCATTTGTATATCATATGTTGCTTGGATATATTAGGTAGGCCAAACACACTTTCATCCTTGCATACTTGCTTCAAACTTCTTTTACCAATGTGAGCTAATTTTTTGTGCCACATCTCTAATATCGATAGGGTTTGTCCTCCATAATTGAATAGAGCTATATTTCTAGTATCTTGCAATTCAAATGTAAAGAGTCTACCTGAATTTTCTCCCTTTGCAATTCTCTTGATTCCTTGTTGAGGCTCTTCTAGAAATGCTCCATTCTATGTGAACCTTACCTAAAATCCTTTCCTTGCAATTTTTCCAACACTTATCAAGTTCTTGGTTATGTTAGGTACCTACAATACCTTAGTGAGTAGATTCATGTTTCCATCTAGAGTCTTCACATTTCCAATCTTTTCAACTAAGTTCCTAGTGTCATCTCCTATTTTGAACCTCACTTATATTCCTTGGATCTTCAAAGTGTGATAGTAGAGCCACATTCCATGCTACATGATTGGAATAACTAGAATCTATATAGAATACATGCTTAGTTGCTTAACCTTGCTTCATGGTCATGTTCATCAATAGAAGTGAGTCTTCTTGTGTCTGCTCTTCAGTAATTATTGTAATCTTTTCTTCCTCTACATCATGCTTGGTTATTGGTATGGTTGTAGTTGTTGTTATAGCCATTGAAGTTGTTTGGTATTCATCTTACATAACTTCCTCTATTGAAGCCTCTTACTCTCTAATTTCTATGATTTGTGAGAAAATTCCTAGTTGTATGGTTAGTCAAGCCACATATGGCACATGGAGAGGAGCCTTGGAATCTCACCCTGCCTTGTCTACCTCCTCTGCCTCTTCCTCTTGTACCTCTACCTCTTCTTGCAAAATTAGCTTGGGAGGTACTAGCTTCATCATCAGATCTTTTTCCTTTGCCTTTGCTATCCTTACTCTTATTAATATTAGTGTATAGGGCAGAGGATTGGTTACCTTTGTTGGTACAATTAAAAACAAGCCCACGTACTTGGTTAATTAGCACATCTCTTATGGAATCCTATGTGATCCACCTCTTGTAGAAAACCATTTGTATTTAGCTTGGTAAAAGTGTCCTACAACCACGAGAAACATAGGAAGCAACAAATCTCGAAGTTTTTGGTTGTTGACTAATGAGAGAATATATCCTATACTTTAGGATTCACTTTTAGGTAGACATCTTTGAATTTGAATTCAAAAATTGGCTCTGATTACAACTATAAAAAGAGCATGATATGACCTATGGGATATCTTGACTTTTGGAGATCATTATAGAAGAAATAATATGATTTGAGGAGCTTACTCTATACCTCACTCCTACCCCTCACATTGTGCAATGTATCATTTCCAATGACATTGTATTTGTACATGTTTTAATATATACTTTCTATCATATTTTCACCCCACCTCTCTGTCATGACCATATCAAAACAATGAGTTTCTTAGAGCTTGTTCTTAGTGCATGATTGATCATTAGTCATGATTTAAAGCATGGTAGATTCAAGATACTATCTAGTACTTGACTACAAAGGTTCATTAGCATTGCTTCTCTGAATCGTGAGATGTGAATGCATCATTACTCTCTAATGTTTTGACTATTGCACCACGAAAATCTCAGGACTATAGTGTGATTTTCTAAACACCATTCTCTGCGTGTAGTAAGGCGCACAAACGCAGCAAGACACACAGAGTAGATGATGGCTAGAATAGCTCTCTCTATTGACAATAAACTAAAATTAAGTAAGAGTCCAATAATATCCCTAAGTACAAAGTACCATCACATATGAGAGTATCAAATATTTCGTAATAGGAGGAAAAAACCTCTAGCCAACACTAGAGTAAAAAGTGCCCATGTATAGGGAAAAGGTTCACATCAAAGCTACTCGAGGAACCCATGTGTAACAAACCCCCCTAGAGTGAATGATGTGAACACATATAGGGAGTGACATATTAGCCCCCATAAGCTAATAAGCCTAAAGCTTTGCGAAAAGCTTCAAACTTTTTTCATGGAAGAGCTTTGGTGAATATGTCTACCACATTATCTTGTATAGGCACAAATACCAAATCAATATCTCTTGCATGAAGGTGCTCTCTCACATAGTGATAATGCACCTCAATATGTTTGGTATGTGCATGAAACACTAGGTTTCGTGCAACAACCAAAGCACTCTGACTATTAGTGAGAATATGTGTAGCAGTATCAATCTCCATGCAAAGATCCATCAATAGGCGTCTCAACCATATATACTCCACTAT
This sequence comes from Ceratopteris richardii, assembly GCA_020310875.1. Classification (NCBI taxonomy): domain Eukaryota; kingdom Viridiplantae; phylum Streptophyta; class Polypodiopsida; order Polypodiales; family Pteridaceae; genus Ceratopteris; species Ceratopteris richardii. The sequence continues at coordinate 23,768,628 of CM035432.1, read as the reverse complement.
AGATGTGAAAACTGCCCTATACTCAGCTTCACAACTCGATGTCACCACTTTAGGTTGCTTCTTACTCAACCAAGATATGCATGAGTCTCCAATGAAAAAGCAATTACCACTAGTGGACATGCAAGTATCATAACAACCAGCCCAATCACTATCTGTAAATGCACATGAGCATGGCTGAATATCTCTGCCATAAAAGCGACCTGAGATCAAAGTGCCTCAGAGATATCTAAACACACGTTTCACCACTTGCCAATTCTTAGTGCCAGGGCTATGCATGAATCGACTCAACTAGGAAACTACACTGTATATCCGGCCTTGTGTTGCATGCATATATAAGACATCCCACAGCCTGCTGATAAAGAGAAGTTTCAAATGCATCAGTGGAATCCTTAACTGAGAACCTGAATCCTATCTCAACTAGTGTGGAAAGTGGCTTGCAATCCTCAAAGTCAAAATCCTGAAGTAGTTTTTCAACATACTTTGCTTGATGCATAACGATTCCCCCTCAACGGATACAAACTCGATGCCAAGATAGTAGCTCAAAAGACCAAGATAAGTGATGTCAAAAGTGTTAAAAATAAAGAAGTAAGCTCGTATATATTTTTGCAAAAAGGATTTTCTTCAAGTAGAAGAAAAATACAAAAATAAAAAATAGAAGCATTTACTTCAGCAAGTAGTGGAGACCAAAAGAGAATCATTCAAAAGAGAATCAAATCCAAAAACTGAACTGTAAGAGGAGTGGCTATCCAAAGTAGTGGAGAAATGATGGAGAAGAGCTCTCAAACTCATCATGAGAGTTTTTGGTCACTTGGCTATAAAAGAGGCAAGGGAGGACACTCAAGTATAGAGGAAGAAGGCGTGGAAGCCCCCTTGTAGCTACTTCAATTGTTTTGAGTCATTTCGTTCAGTTTACTCTCATAGAGTATGTCCAACCGCACACCCATTTTTGGGTAGTCTACTTGTAAGAGTCATATCTCTCAATATATGTATCGCATTTTAGTGTTTAAACATTCGTTGGAAAGCTTATCTCAATTACTTCCTTTGTATAGAACAGATTTATGAAATTCTTTATGCTCTGTGAGTTATTCAGGGTTTAGTGAAGTCTAGTTTTCAGCCTAACTGAGTGGATAGGTAGTCTGTTTTGAATCAAAGGGTTGACAACTCAAATCTACTCCAAATTGAGTGTTTGATAGCTCACTTGAAAGCTCTATGTCTCTAGTTTGAGTGACCAAACTTTCAAGTTCATTGGAGTTTTAAGTTGGTACCAGTTTTCATTTGAAGGTTCTACTGTTGGTAAGAGTCTTGATCCTGAGAAGGTCTTCTACACTTTGCACTGCGATTAGGAGAGGAATTCTCCAACAATTGGTATCAGAGCATTGGATCTTGAAGTGGCAAAGCATTGGAGCTGAATTAAAGCAAAGGAGAAGCTACAAATCAAGGGGGAGCTTCGTGAATTCAAGAGAGAGCACCACAACATACTTGAGGTAAACTTCAATCTTGGAAGTTTTCAATGGATAATTTAGGACAACAAGTTGAGAAGTTAGACAAAGACAATTTTCAGTCTTGGAGGTATAGAATGATAAATTACCTTAAAGGTAAAGGTTTATGGAGTCTATTTAGTGGAGACGATCCACAACCGGTGGACATTGAAGATCCCAACATTACTCCGGCACAATGGACACAATTTGCTGATTGGGAAGAGAGGAATCGAAGGGTGATGTTCCTCATCTCACAAGTTATTTCTAACACTATGATTGGTCATGTGAAAAGCTAAGAAATAGCCCAGGAAGTTTGGGAAGCATTGGAGAAGGTGTATGCTACCTCAACAAGGTCTCGAAGGATGCAACTCAAGAACGAGATCAACAACATGAGGAAAAGCTCAAACCAAAGCATTAGTGAGTATACATTGAGGATCAAAGAGCTTCGAGATCAGCTAGCATCAGTTGGATGCAAGATAGAAGAGGAAGACATCGTCCAAAGAGCCCTCAATGGCTTGAGAACTGAAGAAAAGTGGAAGCCCCTAATCACAAACATCCTTTATAGAGATCCTCTACCAACATTCGACGAGATTATACCAAATCTTGTGGCTGAAGAGGTTGCTCAACAAGGAGAAGGCAACAAAGGTAAGGACAGCCATGGTCAAATGTTATATGCAAGAGGAAGGAACTCAAGAGGAGGCTCAAGAGGAAGAGGAAGAAGCTACAACAACACAAATTTCAGCCAACACAACTTGGAGGACAACAAGGACAACTCAAATGACAACACACATGGAAGAGGTCGAGGAAGAAATAGAGGAAGAGGTCGAGGTTCATACAATCCTCATAAAAATATAACATGTTATCATTGTGGTAAACTAGGATATTATGCAAATGATTGTTGGAAAAAGAATGGAAGGCTGAATGGAGGCAACCAAAGGAGCCAAAATAACTATGCGAGTACATCAAGTGAAGGAGACAAGCAAACCATGCTTGCCATGAAGCATGACTACAACGACTCGAGAAGTGATGACCAAAAATGGTTCATAGATTCAGGTTGCAGCAACGATATGACATGCCAAGGAGATTTGTTCACAAAGCTACAAGCTCCAAGTCGAAAAGGATGTGTGGAGACCGGCAATGAAACTCAACACGCAATTGAGCATGTTGGAGATATCAATCTTGGAGACAAGAAGGTATTGACTGATGTTCTTCATGTTCCTACTATTGCAAAGAATTTGATTTCAGTAGGACAAATGGTAGGGAAAGGATATCATGTTATCTTCAATGAAAAAGGCTGTGTTATAAAGAATCCAAAAGAAGGATTCAAGGTCATTGCTCAAGGAAGGAAAGAAGGAAGGATGTTCACTTTGGACATTCAACAACCGCATGGAAAGGTGATGTATATTCAGTTTGGAAACAAGAGGATTGCTGAAATCGACTTGTGGCACAAAGGGTTTGGACATATCAACATTCCCAAGCTCAAGGACATGAGCAACCATGAAGTGGTAAGAGGTCTTCCAAGATTCAATGATGCCGGACTACATGAGTTTTGTGAAGCATGCCAACTAGGAAAGCAAACTCGACAATCATTCAAGAAAAGCAACTATGTGGCAAGGAATGTCCTCGACTTGATACACACGGATGTATGGGGACCATCACAACAACCATCAATGGCTACTAATAGATATTTTGTCACTTTTATTGATGATCATTCAAGGAAAGTATGGATGTTTTGCATAAAACAAAAATCAGATGTGTTCTCCATGTTCAAGAGATTTAAAGCACAGGTAGAAAAGGAAACAGAACGCTACATAAAGACCTTGAGGTCCGATGGAGGAGGAGATATTTCTCCAAAGAATTTTCAGATTTTCTTTATGAAAATGGCATCAAGAGACAATTTACATGTAGGTACACACCTCAACAAAATGGAATAGCGGAAAGGAAAAATCGACATATTAGAGAAGTTGCAAGATGCATTCTCAACGAGATGAAGATGCCACTAAACTATTGGGCTGAAGCAACTAGTATGGCCGTTTATTTGATGAACAAGTGCACAACGGCTGGAGTACATAATCTAACTCCCGAGGAGGTTTATTCCGATAAGAAGCCTGACCTTACACATCTCAAAGTTTTTGTATGTGTGTGTTATGTTCACATCCCTCAAGAACTAAGGACAAAGATGGAGGCAAAGTCCGAAAAATGTATTTTTATTGGATATTCATCGGAGCAAAAGGGATATAGGTGTTACAATCCGGTGACAAAGGAGTTACGAGTCTCATGAGATGTGGTATTTGATGAGCTAAGACCATGGTTTGGAGACAAAGGGAAAGAGAAGATTCTTGAAGAAGATTGCGAAGATAATGGAGGTGCTGTCCAAGAAGAATTTCAGCAAACAAGCACTCAAATGTCAGGTCCAAAAGCTTCTACATCACTTGGAGAAAGCTCAACATGGAAGGGGAGGCTAAGGAGTCATTCCTCATCACCAACATCAGCTTATGAAAGATCTAAAGCTAAAAGTGCTGCCCAAAATAGTGATTCAAATGCAAGTGAAGAAGAGTATAAAGAGGTGATCACACCAAAGGTAAACTTGAACCAGTTGAAGAAGCAATGTTCAAAAGGAAATGAAAGGAGGTCTTCAAAGGCAAGGTATCCAATTGAAAGGCTGAGCTATGATAGTTTTATTGCAAAGCACTTTGCATATATGACACAAGTGGTCAAAGACAAAGAACCGGATGCATATGAAGAAGCATGTACACAAAAAGAATGGCAAGAATGTTGGTGCATTTTGCCCAAGCCTACATGCTTGATATGCTTGATATTATCCTCATTTGTAAGTCACATGAGTAGTCATGTGAACACCTCTTGTAAAAGAGTACATTTTATCTCTTGTAAATGGAAAAAGAAAAAAGTAAAAGGATGGCTTACCTCATCCATGATGTAAAAGCAAATTCGTGGCTCCAACTACCAAAATCACGAATTTTTGAGCTGAGGGAATCTCTCCTAACTTTGGGGATCACTTTTAGGTGGAGCCATTCGAATTCGAATTCAAAACTCCCTCCAAGAATTGCTATAAAAGGAGCAAGAAGGAAGAGGCGATTAGCAAGCCTTGTACGTGACCACTTGATGTCATTTTGTAGAGATTGAAGAGCTTACTCCATAGCTCTATCATTCTACTCCCATTGTGCAAAGATTCATTGCCAATGTGGTTGTAATCATATGTGAATCTATACATTTATTATCATCTACCTCTCTGTTTTGTTCTCTGCTATACTCACTCAGAGCAGTAACTTCAGAAGGTCATATCTCGAGTTTTACTGAACCTTTTTCAGTGTTTTAAAGTGCGTTGGATAGCTCTCACTGTCTAGTTTCTACCTATAAATGTTCAAGGTCATTGAATTTATACTTTTGGAGATATCTGCATTTTACTGCTTACTGGTCTATCTCTGCATAGCCCCGAGAATTGTGGGAATGTTCCAGAACTTGATGAAACTTGTTCTCAGTGCTCAGTCCATCATTTGAAGTGTTTTAACTTGGAATAGGAAGCTTGCTAAGTCTATTTGCTATGCCCAAAAGGAATTTTTCTAATTCCTTCCAGGTTGAGAGCACTGTTCATTTTTTCCAGCAGGTGTATGTCCAAAAATAGCAAGTTTTGGGAGCTAGTCATTTCGCAACTTGTCGGTCTTGACTTAAACTTTTGGGATACATGTTCCAAAGTACTTGGCTGATATTTTGGTGGATTTAGGAAGCTCAAAGGGTCTACTAATCAACTCTGAAGTCTCAGTTGGCTGTTGTGAAGCTGGTTGTAGCGGCACCTACTCATCTTTGGATTGCATCCACCATCTCTCTTCACAGTGGTATCAGAGCATAGTCAAGCAACATGGGAGATGGATTTCCATCAACAATTGACAAATTGGATCGAAACAACTATCCGGCATGGTCTCTAAGGATGGAGGCTTACCTTCAAGGGAGGAATCTATATGGATTCATATCCGGAGATGAAGCAATGCCAACCATGAGGAACAAAGGGCAACCATCACATGAAGAAGTGGAAGGACTTTCGAATTGGTGTTCGAAGGATGCACTTGCAAGGTCCTATATTCTAAACTCAATCTCTGATTTTCTTTTACCTCATGTCAAGGGATGCAAGACATCAAGAGAAACCTGGAATGCACTTGCTTCTTTCTTCTCTTCCAACACTCGAGCAAGGAAGAACCAATTGTGGATGGAGTTCACAACAATGAAGAAAAGCCCGAAGCAAAATGTGACTGATTATGTCACAAAGATGAAGGAGATTTCCGACCAACTTGGAAGCATTGGAGAGGTAATTGAAGAGGAGCAAATTATAAGACAAATCATGAATGGAATCAAAGCAGACGACAAGTGGGAGTCATTCACAACAGCCATGGATTTATACATGGATATGCATGTACCCGACCTCAACACACTCATGGGCCAACTCTTCACTCATGAAGCAAAGATTAGCAAAGGTGGTGAGTCCTCAAGAGGTAATCAAACTTCTGCCTTATATTCTGATAAAGCTAAGGTCAAGGACAAGTCAAAGAATAGAAAGAATGAAGATGAAGGAAGCTCTTTCCAAGCAAACTTTGCAGGTAGAGGAAGAGCTAGAGGAAGAGGCAGAGGTGGAAAGCAAGGCAGGGGGAGATTCCAATCATCTCAACCTTGCAACATATGTGGCTTATCTAACCATACTACTGAAGAATGTTTCAGGAATCCAAGGAACTCAAGAGGAAGAGGATTCAATAGAGGTGGCTATGGATCAAATAGAGGTAGGTACAATGGAGGCTACAACAACAACAATTACAACAACAACAATTACAACAACAACAACAACTATCAAAGTGGCCATAGAGGAAGAAGAGATTACAATAACTATGCAGAGGACCAAAGTCAAGAAGATTCATTATTGATTATGAATCTATCAACAAAGAAGGGTAAGGATGATGATCACATATTTTACATTGATTCGGGATGCTCGAACCATGTAGCAGGAAATGTGGCTTTACTTTCTGATTTGGAAGATCCTCATAACAAGCATGAAGTGCAGACAGGAGATGACACAAAGCACTCAGTGGAGAAGATAGGTAATGTGAAGACATCAGATGGGAATATGAACCTCTTAAGCAAAGTCTTGTATGTCCCTACAATTACCAAAAATTTAATAAGTGTTGGACAGATTGTTGAAAAAGGATTGCAGGTTAGATTCAATCGATTTGGAGCATATGTTGAAGACCCAAGGCAAGGCTTTCGAAGGATTGCCAAAGGAGAAAAGACAGGAAGGCTTTTCACTTTTGAAGTGGAAGATACAAAGAACATAGCTTTGTTTAGCTATGGATCTCAAACTCTAACAGAGTTGGAGATATGGCACAAAAGGCTTGCTCACATTGGTGAGAGGACACTCAAACAGATTTGCAGGGACCAAAGTGTACTTGGTTTGCCTAATATCACAAGGCAACACATGATTTATAAGTGTGAAGCTTGTCAACTCGGCAAGGCTCATAGACAACCTTTCAATAAGAAAGGATATATGTATCAAAATCCTTTGGATCTAGTGCACACGGATGTGTGGGGTCCAAGTAAGGAGCCATCTATATCAGGCTCAAGATATTATGTGTCTTTCATAGATGATTGTAGCAGGTGGACCATTCTGTTTTTCATGAAGCACAAGGATGAAGTGTTTAATTGCTTTAGGAAGTATATTGCTCTTGTTGAAAATCAAACAGGTAGGACTTTGAAAAGACTCAGATCAGATGGTGGAGGAGAATACTTCTCTTCTGAATTTGATGCCTTCTTGCATGAAAGAGGCATTAAAAGGGAAGTCACTACAAGGTATACACCTGAACTCAATGGTGTAGCAGAGAGGAGGAATAGAGCTATCGTCGAAGCTGCAAGGTCCATGCTGAACGAAAAGGGATTGCCGAACTACCTATGGGCAGAGGCTGTGTCGACAGCCACATATCTCATAAATAGACTTCCATCTAAGTCACTAGATGGAACCACTCCATATGAAGTGTGGAATGGAAGAAGACCTAGTCTAGAGCATTGTAAAATCTTTGGATGCTTAGCCTATGCTCACATTCCTTCTCAAGTAAGAGGGAAATTGGATCCCAAGGCAGAGAAGTGTGTATTCATTGGTTATGATCAAAACCAAAAAGGATATAGATTGTACAATCCAACCAATAAAGGATTTTCTGTGAGTAGAGATGTAATTTTTGATGAAAACAAATCATGGTTTGATGATGACAGGAAAGTGAAGCTGCCATATGACTTGGATGAAGATTTTCCATCACTTCAACCAAAGGAGCCAAAGCAGATTGAAGAAAGTGATTCGGAGATTGACCTAGAAGACTTGGAAGGACTAAAGCTATGGAAGAACAAAGGTAAAGCAAAGATGCAGGATGCTACATATGGACCCGAGAGCTCACATCAACCACTTAGAAGGTCTTCGAGGGAGAAGAAGAAACCAGAGAGGTTTGGTTATGATACTTCTTTGGTCACCAAGCACTCAATCTACATTGCAAAGGATTCAACCAATGAAGAACCTACCACATTCGAAGAAGCACAAAGCAAGAAAGCTTGGAGAGATGCAATGGATGAAGAAATGGAAGCCTTGAAGGAGAATAACACTTGGGAGCTTGTACCTAACAAGCCATCTATGAAGATAATCGGATCTCGATGGATATACAAAATCAAGAGGAATCCAGATGGAAGTATAAATAGACACAAAGCAAGGTTAGTTGCTAAAGGGTTTGCTCAAACCCATGGTATTGATTATGAGGAGACTTTCTCTCCTGTTGCAAAAATGCCTACAATTAGGGTTCTCATAAGTCTTGCTGCATCTAGAAATTGGAATCTTTATCAACTTGATGTAAAGAATGCTTTCTTGAATGGATGGATTTCTGAGGAAGTGTATATGGCACAACCTCCTGGATATGAGGATGCACATCATCCTAACTATGTATGCAAACTAAAGAAAGCTTTGTATGGATTGAAGCAAGCTCCAAGAGCTTGGAATTTCAGATTGGTTACTTATTTGCAGGACCAAGGATTCAAAGCTAGCAAGGCGGATACCTCTTTGTTCATAAAGAGGAATGGATCTGAAGTGATCTATTTATGTGTGTATGTTGATGATATTATTATCACAGGCAATGATCTTGAAGGAATCAAACAGGTAAAGAGTCAAATGAAGGAGGAGTTCAAAATAAGTGACCTCGGACCACTCACTTATTTTCTTGGATTGGAGTTGATCTACACAGATTCAGGTATATACATCACACAAAGGAAGTATGTCCATGACATGCTCGTCAAGTTCAAGATGGAAAATACCAAGTGTGCAGGTACACCTATGGAGCAAAATCATAAGCTTAGTGCTTATGAAGGAGAGCCAATTGAAGACATCACAAGCTATCAAAGCTTGGTTGGAAGTTTGAACTATGCAACACTCACAAGGGTGGATATATGCTATAGTGTTAGCATATTGAGTCAGTTTATGCATAAGCCGAGAAGACCACATATGGAAGCGGCCAAGCGAGTCCTCAAGTACCTAAAGGGGACCATGAATGAAGGTTTGTTTTATTCATATACTTCAGATATTGAGCTAAAGGTCTACTCAGATGCAGATTGGGCCGGATCTAAAGATGATAGAAGAAGCACATCAGGGTATATATCATTTGCAGGTTCAAAAATCATTTCTTGGTCATCGAAGAAGCAACCAACCGTGGCATTATCTTCTACTGAAGCAGAATATAGAGGTTTGGCTAATGCAACTCAAGAAATCATGTGGTTAAAATCTTTGTACATAGATCTTGGACTTCATTCTTCAACACCTCACATTTTTGGTGACAACACAAGCTCACTACATCTAGCAGCTAATCCGGTATACCATGCTAGAACCAAGCATATTGAAGTCCACTACCATTATGTAAGGGAGAAGCTATTGAGCAAGGATATTCAACTATCCTATGTCTCTACAGATATGCAATGTGCAGACATGTTGACGAAAGCTCTTGATGGTACGAAATTAAGTAGATTCAAGTTGATGATTGGTTTGCAGGAAATCAAGGACAATTGAAGACTTATTTGGAGGCCAAGCATGTTAGGCTTGAGGGGGAGCTGTTGGTGCATTTTGCCCAAGCCTACATGCTTGATATGCTTGATATTATCCTCATTTGTAAGTCACATGAGTAGTCATGTGAACACCTCTTGTAAAAGAGTACATTTTATCTCTTGTAAATGGAAAAAGAAAGAAGTAAAAGGATGGCTTACCTCATCCATGATGTAAAAGCAAATTCGTGGCTCCAACTACCAAAATCACGAATTTTTGAGCTGAGGGAATCTCTCCTAACTTTGGGGATCACTTTTAGGTGGAGCCATTCGAATTCGAATTCAAAACTCCCTCCAAGAATTGCTATAAAAGGAGCAAGAAGGAAGAGGCGATTAGCAAGCCTTGTACGTGACCACTTGATGTCATTTTGTAGAGATTGAAGAGCTTACTCCATAGCTCTATCATTCTACTCCCATTGTGCAAAGATTCATTGCCAATGTGGTTGTAATCATATGTGAATCTATACATTTATTATCATCTACCTCTCTGTTTTGTTCTCTGCTATACTCACTCAGAGCAGTAACTTCAGAAGGTCATATCTCGAGTTTTACTGAACCTTTTTCAGTGTTGTAAAGTGCGTTGGATAGCTCTCACTGTCTAGTTTCTACCTACAAATTTTCAAGGTCATTGGATTTATACTTTTGGAGATATCTGCATTTTACTGCTTACTGGTCTATCTCTGCATAGCCCCGAGAATTGTGGGAATGTTCCAGAACTTGATGAAACTTGTTCTCAGTGCTCAGTCCATCATTTGAAGTGTTTTAACTTGGAATAGGAAGCTTGCTAAGTCTATTTGCTATGCCCAAAAGGAATTTTTCTAATTCCTTCCAGGTTGAGAGCACTGTTCATTTTTTCCAGCAGGTGTATGTCCAAAAATAGCAAGTTTTGGGAGCTAGTCATTTCGCAACTTGTCGGTCTTGACTTAAACTTTTGGGATACATGTTCCAAAGTACTTGGCTGATATTTTGGTGGATTTAGGAAGCTCAAAGGGTCTACTAATCAACTCTGAAGTCTCAGTTGGCTGTTGTGAAGCTGGTTGTAGCGGCACCTACTCATCTTTGGATTGCATCCACCATCTCTCTTCACAAAGAAGCTATGCAAGAAGAGATGAAAGCTCTCAAGGACAATCACACATGGGAGCTAGTTCCAAAGGTTAAAGGTATGAAGATTGTTCCAAATAAATGGGTGTTTAAAATAAAGAGAAATGCTGATGGTTCTCTAGCTAGACATAAAGCTAGACTAGTAGCAAAAGGATTCAAGCAAACTCACGGCATCGATTATGAAGAGACTTTCAGCCCGATTGCAAAGATGGGAACAATTAGAACCTTGATTGCAGTGAGTGCAGCAAGGAGATGGCCATTGTACCAACTTGACATAAAAAATGCTTTTCTCAATGGTGAACTTCAAGAAGAGGTATACATGAGTCAACCGATTGGATTTGAAGACAAAAAGCATCCAAATTTTGTTTGTAGATTGAAGAAAGCTTTGTATGGGCTGAAGCAAGCACCACATGCTTGGAATCAAAGATTGGTCGAGTACCTCACAAGGTGTGGGTATAGCCCAAGTAATGCAGATCCCTCTCTCTACATGAAGAAAGAAGAAGGCAAGTAGGTATATATTTGCATATATGTTGATGATCTCATCATAACAGGAAGTAATGTTACAGGAATACAAGAGATCAAAAGGAAACTCGGTAAGGAGTTTAAAATTTCAGATCTTGGTGAGCTGAAATACTTTTTAGGCATTGAGATAGTCTATGGGAAAGATGGCATTTACTTGATGCAAAGAAAGTACCTATTGGATGTTCTTTTCAGATTTGGAATGAGTGAATGCAAACCACTCACTCAACCTATGGCACAAATGTGAAGCTATGCTCAAATGATGGAGAGAAGTTACATGATGTAACTACATACAGGAGTATTATAGGTTCGTTGATCTATGCTATGATCACAAGACCAGATTTGTGTTATATTGTTGGAGTTCTTTCTCAATTTATGCAAGCTCCAACAAGTGAACATTTAAACTCAGCCAAACAAGTGCTAAGATATGTGAAGCACACAGTCAATCATGCTTTGTTTTATAGATATGATGAAGAATTGTAGGTAAAAGGCTTCAGTGATGCTGATTGGGCTGGTTCGAAGGAAGATAGAAGATCCACTTCAGGTTATGTGTTCATGATAGGTAGCAAACCTATCACATGGAGCTCAAAGAAGCAACCTACTGTTGCACTATCATCTACAGAAGCTGAATATAGAGGTTTAGTCTTTGCAACTTGTGAAGCTATGTGGATTAAGAAGCTCTTGGCTGATCTTGATGTGCAGGTGGAGACCATTCCAATTTATGGTGACAACACGTCAAGCATTCACTTGACAAACAATCCAATGTTTCATGCACGAAGCAAGCACATAGAAGTGCATTATCATTATGTTCGAGAAAAAGCTTTAAGCAAGGATGTGGATATAAAGTTCATTGGAACTAATGACGAGGTTGCAGACATGCTTACAAAGTCCCTCGATGCTTCTAAGCTCAAGAGGTTCAAGGACGACATCAACTTACAAGATATGGCTGAAGGTGCAAGCTCACATGTGAGATTGAGGAGGAGTGTTAAAAATAAAGAAGTAAGCTCATATATATTTTTGCAAAAAGGATTTTCTTCAAGTTGAAGAAAAATACAAAAATGAAAAATAGAAGCATTTACTTCAGCAAGTAGTGGAGGCCAAAAGAGAATCAAATCCAAAAACTGAACTGTAAGAGGAGTGGCTGTCCAAAGTAGTGAAGAAATGATGGAGAAGAGCTCTCCAACTCATCATGAGAGTTTTTGGTCACTTGGCTATAAAAGAGGCAAGGGAGGACACTCAAGTATAGAGGAAGCAGGCATGGAAGCCCCCTTGTAGCTACTTCAATTGTTTTGAGTCATTTCGTTCAGTTTACTGTCATAGAGTATGTTCAGCCGCACACCCATTTTTGGGTAGTCTACTTGTAAGAGTCATATCTCTAAATATATGTACCCAATTTTAGTTTTTAAACATTCATTGGAAATCTTATCTCAATTATGTTCTCTCTCTAGAACAATTTTATGAAATTCTTTATGCTCTGTGAGTTATTCAGGTTTTAGTGAAGTCCATTTTTCAGCCTAACTGAGTGGAGAGGTAGTCTGTTTTGAATCAAAGAATTGACAACTCAAATCTACCCCAAATTGAGTGTTTGATAGCTCATTTGAAAGCTCTAGGTGTCTAGTTTGAGTGACCAAAGTTTCAAGTTCATTGGATTTTGCAGTTGATACCAGTTTGCATTTGAAGGTTCTGCTATTGATAAGAGTCTTGATCCTGAGAAGGTCTTCTACACTTTCCACTGCAATTAGGAGAGGAATTTTCCAACAAAAAGTATGCTGCAAATCAGCCATAAGAATGTCAAGTTCTGCATCACATAACCCTATCAAGAGTATGTCATCAACATAAAGAACAAGTACTATAAGATTAGCCCCATTTTTGCATACATAGAGTGTGCTTTCAATCGGACTACACGTGAAGCCAAGAGCAATCAAGTGCTTATGGATTTTGTCATACCATGCACATGAAGCTTGCTTGAGACCATAAAAGGCTTTACGCAAGCGACAAACCATATGCTCTTTCCCTTTCACAACAAATCCAAGAGATTGCTTCACATAAACCTCTTCTTGCAAATCACCACTCCAGAAGGCTGTGTTTATGTCCAACTGATGCACTTTCCAACCTCAATGGGCAGCCAATGCAACCATGGTACGAATGTAGTCATGCGTGAAGTAGGTGCAAATGTTTTCTCATAATAAATGCCATATTATTGCGCATATCCTTTGGCAATCAATCTAGCTTTGTAGTGATCAATGCTACCATCAAATTTTCTCTTAATCTTATAAACCCACTTTGAACCAATGGAATTCTTTCCTTTTGGAAATTCACATAACTCCCAAGTACTATTCCTATGTATGGAATCCATTTGTGATTGCATAGCACTCATCCATTGTGGATCTTCAGATGCATCTTCAAAAGAAAGGGGCTCTTCATTACATAATGTAGCAATAAGAGAATAATACACAAAATAACTTAATGCATGGTGAGAGCTTGATCTTGTTGTACCAAGTAAAGGTGCACTCGATTTGCTGTCCTACAAAGTTTGTTTCTGAATTGCATGCTCATTTTCAGCTATATTTTGATGCAAATGTTTAGCCATGTGAGACAGGAAATTTCTAGTAGTTTTGGCAATTTTCGGTTGAAAAACTTTAGCCATGTTTGGCTGGAAATTCTCTTCATTTTCAGCACTATTTTGCTGGAATTTTTCAGCCCTTTGAACCTCACTTGGCTGGTCTACATGTCGATAGTCAAGCACACCATTTTGGAACAAAGGCATGAGTGTATCAAGCACATCTTGTGAGCTAAGTGTTGGCTGTTTTTTACATTCAAGTAGAGGGAAAACTGAATTTTCAACAAATACCACATCTCGACTCACAAGAATTGTGTTCGTCAATGGATGGTACAAACAATCTCCCTTACTTTCAACAGTATAACCAACAAATATACATTTCTTTGCCTTGTCATCAAGCTTGTGATGTTCTTGTGATGGCACAAGAGCATATGCCAAACAACCAAATGCACGCATATGACTAACCATAGGCGTATGAACATTCCAAGCATCATAAGGAGTAATGACTCTCAATGCTTTTGTAGGGCAGTGATTCAACACATAGTTTGCACACATGACTGCTTCCATCCAAAACTTATCAGGAAGATGCTTTCCTTTAACCATACATCGTTCCATTTCAAGTAGATTTTTATTTTTACGCTCGACAACACCATTTTGTTGAGTGTATATGCCACCGTACATTGGTGTGAAATACCTCTTTCATGAAGAAAAGCATTAAACTCATGTGACATGTATTCACCATCACGATTCATGCGTAGAGTCAAAAGCTTTTGTGAAGAAAAATTTTCACCCATAGCTAAAAATGCTTTGAAGGAAGAAAATACCTCATTCTTTGCTTTCATAGGATACACCCATGTATGCCGACTAGCATCATCAATGAAGGTAACAAAATATACATGCTTCCCAAAAGATGGAATCTTTACAGGACCACATACGTCACCATGAACAAACTACAATTTTGTTGTAGTGTGTATGACTATCTTTTGGAAAAGAAGCACAATGCATTTTTCCAAGAATGCAACCTTCACATGCATGCTTTTCAATGGATGCAAGTGTAGGCAAACCAATAACCATGTCCTTCTTTTGCAAGTAAAGAAAACTATCGAAGTTTAAGTGACCAAAATGAGCATGCCAAAGCTCCATTTCAGCCATGGACGAAGAATGTGCAATCAAAGCATTCGAGGGAGCCCTATTGTATGTATCCATGCGATCCAAACCATTACATAATGTACTGGACATCACGATAACATCACATTGCTGAAATCATGAACGATACCATTATCATCAACAAAGTCTACATGAAGTCCAGCTTTGGCAATCAACAAAACTGAAATTAAGTTCTTTTTTATATCGGGCACATACAATGCATTTTTCAAGAGAATCACACCTCCATTTGCAGTCGTAAGCTCAATTTCTCCTACTCCAATGATAGGATAAGAGGCAATGTTTGCACACACCATATGTCCTCCTTTGGGTGCATCTCTCAAAGAGGCAAAAAATCTTTTGCATGATGCTATGTGCTTTGAAGCACCACTATCTGAGAACCAATCTGAATCTGCCTCACTCACAACCATACATTTAGAATGCAAAGAAGCATCATAATGACATGTAACAACACATGAACAAAAATCTTGAGCGATGCTAGCTTCATCATTCTTTACATTTGCTGAATGTTTAGCTATAGACATGCCAAATTCCTTCTTCTTTTCATTGCGTTTAGCAAGCTTTCTAAACTCATCAATAGTATGACTAGCCTTCCAGCAATATTTGCATCTCTTCTTCTTTTGCAAATCACCATCATTAAAGGAATGAGTGGAAGAGGAAGGTTGACGCTTTGGTTTGGATGAACCTAAAGCTGAACCATACCTGATTTTCCCCTTTAGTGAGATAGCAAGTGCTTGTGTTCCCTCAATCAAACCACTCCTATTCATTCTAGATTTCTCTTCTTGCAAAAGAAGAGACACAACCTCATCAAATGCATACATATTAGGATTTCCTTTTGCAACCAAACGGAGTGTAGTAGCAAAGCTTTGAAAAGATTCTGGTAATCTTTTCAACAATGTAGAAATGGGTGATGCATCCGTGTTGGGGTATTCTTGGACAAGAAGGGATTTGAGTGTTTGTAGGAGAAAAGGGAAAGACAGGTACACACTGGAAGCCTCTCTTGATTGATTATAAGAAGACAAATACAATGGTGATGCCCAAATTCAATCCAATGCTTCTATGCAAAATCCCACAGAGAGCTCAAACACAAAATACCAAATACCCAAGGGTCTTGGTGTTGTCGGCCTTCTATGCACCAGACCTCCACCTTCTTTAAGCCTGCACTTGTGCACATCTTGCACCAAGCCTCCAATAAGGGGGAGGGATGGACACCTTCTCTCGACAGGCGCACAGCTTCAATGAGACATTGGGATCCTTGGGGTGAATAGCTTAACACTTCTCTGCACACTTCCTTACTCACTCTTCATGCACACCTTGCACTTCACTTCTCTGCGTCACACACTGTGTGTCTCTTGCACTTCTCTCTCTTGCCTAGCTTAGACTATGCTCACCTTGCTTAGTCTTGCTTAGTCCAAGAATAGTCCTTGCCTTGATTTGAGTGTGGATTCACGTATGCTCCTAACTGCAAGAGTATCTTGGTGCTCACTTTGATGTCCCAAGATTGTCTCCACAAGTGGCAGCCGACGAATCCCTATTTTGTCATGTAGTGACTTTAGACTAAAACAAAAAATTTAATTGGGGGGCCATACTTTTACTTCTGTGTACGTTGCCGCTTCACATACCTTCACATTTTCCTTTTAATTCTTCAAATGTGCACCTAAGAGATTGTTCACCTGAACCTTCCAAAGCACTTTAAAAACACTTTTGAACCTTAGGAAAATTACAGAAATACCTCTACAACCTGCAACCAACTTTTTGCAATTTTACCCTTTGTGAACCAATTAATTGTGCACTACCTGTGCACTTTGGCACCTGAGCTTTGGAAACTTTGACTTTTCCCATGTTGACTTTGACCTTGAACATGTTGACTTTGATCAATTTGACTTTGACCTTTTGAATTTGATTGTAGTTGATGTTGACTACAATTGACTTTGACCAACATGACTTTTATGGGCTCAACAGTTGCCCACCACCTAATGTGCTTTCCGTCTCGGAGAGCTACAGCCAAAAGTTGGAGCAAATATGACGCCATGATTTCTATGCTGCAAAACCTTCAAAAGGACCCATGAGCAACAACCAAGTCTACCAAAAGCAGGAGAGAAAAAGCACCAAAGAAGAGCATAAAATTGGAATTTTTGATGGAAAAGTAAAGGAAGGCAATGGGAGGGAAGAAAGGAGGGGGAAGGGAGTGTTGAAGGGGCTGAGATGGATAGGGCAGGGAGCGGTGAGGATAGGGATGGGCTTAAGGGTAAAGGGAGGGTGAGGGTGTAGGATAATGGGGTCTGGAGACGGTCAGAATGAGGAAACAGTAGAGCTACAGAGGGTGCATATGGGAAAGTATGAAACATATGGCAAGATAAAGTGAGAATAGACCATGTGGACAAGTGGTGGAATTAAAAACACGAGAGAAATGTGCACAAAACATGTGGGTTTTGACCAAAACTCAGAGAAAAAGTGTGAATTTGAAAAAATGAAGGCAAAAAATGAGTCGATAGGTGCCCAAATACGTGAAAATGACCCCAATTTTGAAAAATAAGGCCATCCGAGGCACGATCCAGAGCCAAAAGGTTTGAGCCACGAAAAACAGCAAACCCCCTTAGGTTGGCTGATGCTGGCCATTTTTTAATTTTGAAGTCTAACCGAAGAGGGTACTTAATGCTCCTAGAGGCATCCTTGGGACCATAATAGCAAGTTACCATCATTACATCCCCTCTTCGTGCCTTAAGCGCAACTTCATCAAATCGATCGATGGGCATACTTTTCTCATCTCCTTTTTGTTTAGGTTAATCTTGATGGGGTGGATACTGGTTGGATGAAATTTTAGGTGATCGTTGTTTCAGTGTAGGAGGTCTTAGTTGGTTCAAACGTTGTTTGGCTAGCTCCTTGATATATTTCTTTTTGGGTACTAGTTGGACTATTTGATCACCCTTATATATATATATATATATATATATATATATATATATATATATATATATATATATATATATATATATATATATATATATATATATATATATATATATATATATATATATATAAGAAAAATAAAATAAAACTCCCTTCTTTTTGTTTTGTTTTTTTATTAGTGGAGGCTTTTTTTTGGTGAAAATAGCTAAAATGGGAGAAAATTCCCTAAAAAATCCCAAAAAAATGCAAAAAAAATTCAAAATAATTCTCAAAAAAGTCTCCAAAAATTCCCTATAGGTGTAGGCCAATTTCCCCAATCAAAACCATAGAGAGATTCCTTTATTCCTCCAATTTGGCAAGAAAATGACATTGGAAAATGATGACAAATGCTAGAAAAACTCTAAAAATGCTTGAAAAATTCCCAAACATTTCCAAAATTTGTACTTATGCAAAGGTTGTGAAAGGGTTGCTAGAATTTTTAAAAACTCAAAGAATAAGCATGAAAAAGGATAAAAAATACTAAAAATTAAGCAAAAATGACATGAAAAGACTATGTACAACTTGACAAATTTTGCAGGTTCGAGGTCATTTGTGTTGATGATAGGCCTTGAGCCTTGATATGTTGACTAAGAGAAACTCCTCCATAGTCTCCAATTGGACTGCACTTCATTTGTTTTGTCTTCTTGGCTTAACTATGCTTTGGTCTGCCAGTGTTACAGTGAAGTTGGCAAGCCTAGAGGGGTATAGTCCAATCTTTTTCATGGTATATTCAGGCATCAAGTTCATGCCAGAACCATGATCCACAATAAATCCTTGAAACTCATGACCTTTGATAGAGACTGTGAGCCGAGGGCTCTTATAATCTGTGAGGGGTGCTTCCTGTTACACTTATGTGTTCCTCGAGTAGCTTTGATGTGGACCTTTTCCCTATACATGGGCACTTTTTACTCTAGTGTTGGCTAGAGGTTTTTTCCCCATGTTACCACATACTTGATACTCTCATATGTGGTGGTACTTTGTACTTAGGGATATTATTTAGCTCTTACTTCAGTTCAGTACATCGATCAATAGAGACAGCTATTCTAGCCATCGTCTTCTCCGTGTGTCTTGCTGCGTTTGTGCTCCTTGTGTGTGCTTCTTGTGTGTCTCTCGTACTTCTACACACACCCAACAGTGGTATCAGAGCAGGTTCAGCTTCTTCTCAAGTTTCCGTTTTTCGCGTTGCGGCGCGCGTGCACTTTAACAGTGCAAATCGACTTCGGAGCATAGAAGTGTGAATTTCAGCAGCCTGGAAACATTTCCATCAGGTGCACTGGGGTTTTACCCCCATTTCGAAGCCATTCGTGCACTCAGAATCGCCATCAGAGTGATGTTTGTGAGCTGAAATTTCAGCACTCATTTCAGCTTTCGTTGAAGTGAAGGTTTTGTCACATTCTTGTTCCTTAGTGAAATGGCGGGCAACAATGACTTGTTTGGCATGCTTCAAGCTGAAGATAAGCTTGATGGGATCAACTATCCGATATGGTCTTACATGATGAAACATGTTCTTGTTGCAAAACAACTTTGGAACATAGTGGCAGATGTAGATCGAAGACCGGCAGGTGCTTCTACTTCACAGTCTACTGTCACAGATGGAGCTTCTTCTTCGAGTACAGTGGTTTCTCCTTCTCCACCTACATAGGAGCAGCTTAGATGGGATGGAAAAGATGCTCAAGCTCATGCTTTGATTGCGCTTTCAGTGAAGTGTCATATAGTTCCACACATTCAGTCATGTTCTACATCGAGACAGGCATGGGACACTCTTGCTTCTTTGTATGCCGTGCGTAATGAAGCACGTGTTGCATACTTGAGGAAGCAACTTGAGGATGTATGTATGGCTGAAAATGAGTCGGTCGATGTGTATGTGACATGCATCAAGGACTTGAAAGAGCAATTGGCAAACATAGATGAGATCATTCCGGATGCATCACTCATTTCTACATTGTTGAAAGGATTACCGGAATCTTTTCAAATCTTTGCTACTACGCTTCGTTTGGTTGCAAAAGTAAATCCTAATATGTATGCATTTGATGAGGTTGTGTCTCTTCTTTTGCAAGAAGAGCAATGTAGAGTGAATAGGAGTCGTTTGATTGAGGGAACGCAAGCACTTGCTATCTCACAAAAGGGGAAAAGCAAGTATGGTTCAGCTTTGGGTTCATCAAAACCAAAGCCTCAAGCTTCCTCTTCCACTCATTCCTCTAGTGATGGTGATTTGCAAAAGAAGAAGAGATGCAAATATTTCCGGAAGGTTGTTCGTACTATTGATGAGTGTAGAAAGCTTGCAAAATGCAATGAAAAGAAGAAGGTATCCGGCATGTCTATTGCTGAAAATTCAGCAAATGCAAAGAATGATGAAGCTAACATGGCTCAAGATTTTTGGGCATGTGTTGTTACATGTCATTATGATGCTTCTTTACATTCTAAATGTATGGTTGTGAGTGAGGCTGATTCGGATTGGTTCTTTGATAGTGGTGCTTCAAAGCACATAACATCATGCAAAAGATTTTTTGCCTCTTTGAAAGATGCACCTAAAGGAGGACATGTGGTGTGTGCAAACAATGCCTCTTATCCTATCATTGGAGTAGGAGAAATTGAGCTTCGGCTGCAAATGGAGGTGTGATTCTCTTGAAAAATGCATTGTATGTGCCCAGTATCAAGAAGAACTTAATTTCAATTCCGTTGATTGCCAAAGCTAGACTTCATGTACACTTTGTTGATGATAAGTGTATGGTTCATGATTTCAGCAATGGCGATGTTATCGTGATGTCCGGTACATTATGTAATGGTTTGTATCGCATGGATACATACAAGAGGGCTGCCTCAAATGCCTTAGTTGCTCATACTTCTTCCATGGCTGAAGTGGAGCTTTGGCATGCTCGTTTTGGTCACTTGAACTTCAATAGTTTGCTCTACTTGCAAAAGAAGGACATGGTTATTGGCTTGCCTACACTTGAGTCCATTGAAAAGCATGCATGTGAAGGTTGCATTCTTGGAAAAATGCATCGTGCTTCTTTTCCAAAAGATAGTCACACACACACTACAAGAAAATTGCAACTTGTTTATAGTGATGTATATGGTCCGGTCAAGACTCCATCTTTTGGGAAGCATGTATATTTTGTTACCTTCATTGCTGATGCTACTCACCATACATGGGTGTACCCTATGAAAGCAAAGAATGAGGTATTTTCTTGCTTCAAAGCATTTTTAGCTATGGCTGAAAATTTTTCTTCACAAAAGCTTTTGACTCTACGCACGGATCGTGGCGGTGAATACATGTCACATGAGTTTAATGCTTTTCTTCGTGAAAGAGGTATTTCACACGAATGTACGGTGCCATATACACCTCAACAAAATGGTGTTGCCGAGCGTAAAAATAGAACTCTACTTGAAATGGCACGATGTATGGTTAAAGCAAAGCATCTTCCTCATAAGTTTTGGATGGAAGCGGTCGTGTGTGCAAACTTTGTGTTGAATCGCTGCCCTACAAAAGCATTGAGAGTCATCACTCCTTATGAGGCTTGGAATGGTCATAAGCCTATGGTTAGTCATATGTGTGTGTTTGGTTGTTTAGCATATGCTCTTGTGCCATCACAACAACGTCAGAAACTTGATGACAAGGCAAAGAAATGTATATTTGTTGGTTATAGTGCTGAAAGTAAGGGATATCGGTTGTACCATCCATTGACGAATATAATTATTGTGAGTCGAGATGTGGTATTTGCTGAAAATTCAGTTTTCCCTCTACTTGAATGCAAAAAACTGCCAACAGTTGGCTCACAAGATGTGTTCGATACACTCATGCCTTTGTTCCAAAATGGTGCGCTTGACTATGGCCATGTAGACCAGCCAACTGAGGTTCAAAGGGCTGAAAAATTGGAGCCAATAAGGCTGAAAATGCAGAGAATTTCCAGCCAAACATGGCTGAAAAAATTCAGCCAAAAATTGTCAAAACTGTTGGAAATTTCCAGCCACATATGGCTGAACATTTGCGTCAAAATATGGCTGAAACTGAGCATGAAATTCAGCCCACGCATGATGTACATATCGAAGATGTTTTACATAATGAACACATGTCTATCAAGAGTGCACAATCTATGCCAAAGTGGCTGAAACAAACTTTGCAGGATAGCAAATTGAGTGCACCTTTACTTGGTAGAACAAGATCAAGCTCTCACCATGCATCAAGTAATTTTGTGGATTATTCTCTTATTGCTACAACATGTAATGAAGAGCCACTTTCTTTTGAAGATGCATGTGACGATCCACAATGGATGAGTGCTATGCAATCAGAAATGGATTCCATACATAGGAATGGTACTTGGGAGTTATGTGAATTGCCAAAATGAAAGAATGCCATTGGTACAAAGTGGGTGTACAAGATTAAGAGAAAATCTGATGGTAGCATTGATCGCTACAAAGCTAGATTGGTTGCCAAAGGATATGCGCAACAATATGGCATTGACTATGAGGAAACTTTTGCACCTACTTCACGTATGACTACCATTCCTACCGTGGTTGCATTGGCTGCCCATCAAGGTTGGAAAGTGCATCAGTTGGACATAAAAACAGCCTTCTTGAATGGAGATTTGCAAGAAGAGGTTTATGTGAAGCAACCTCCTGGATTTGCTATGAAAGGGAAAGAGCATATGGTTTGTCGCTTACATAAAGCTTTGTATGGTCTCAAGCAAGCTCCACGTGCATGGTATGACAAAATACGTAAGCACTTGATTGCTCTTGGCTTCACATGTAGTCCGATTGAAAGCACACTCTATGTACGCAAAAATGGGGCTGATCTTATAGTGCTTGTTCTTTATGTCAATGACATACTCTTGACTGGGTCATGTGATGGAAAACTTGACATTCTTATGGCTGATTTGCAACATACTTTTGATGTCACTTATCTTGGTCTTTTGAGCTACTATCTTGGCATCCAGTTTGTATCCGTTGAGGGGGGAATTGTTATGCATCAAGCAAAGTGTGTTGAAAAACTACTTCAGCGTTTTGACTTTGAGGATTATAAGCCAGTTTCCAAACCAGTTGAGACAGGATTCAGGTTCCCAGTTGAGGATTCCAGTGATGCATTTGACACTTCTCTTTATCAGCAAGCTGTGGGATGTCTTATATATGCATGCAACACAAGGCCGGATATACAATATGCAGTTTCCCAGTTGAGTCAATTCATGCATAGCCCTGGCACTAAGCATTGGCAAGCGGTGAAAGGTGTGTTTAGATATCTTCGAGGCACTTTGAGCTTAGGTCTCTTTTATGGCAGAGATGTTCAGCCATGCTTGCATGCTTTTACAGATAGTGATTGGGGTGGTTGTTATGATACTCGCGTGTCCACTAGTGGTAATTGCATTTTCCTTGGAGACTCATGCATATCTTGGTTGAGTAAGAAGCAACCTACAGTGATGACATCAAGTTGTGAAGCTGAGTACAGGGAAGTTTTCACAGCTACAGTGGAGTGTATATGGTTGAGACGCCTATTGATGGATCTTTGCATGGAGATTGATGCCGCTACATATATTCTCACAGATAGTCAGAGTGCTTTGGCTGTTGCATGGAACGCAGTGTTTCATGCACGGACCAGACATATTGAGGTGCATTATCACTATGTGAGAGAGCGCCTTCATGGAGGAGATATTGATTTGGTATATGTGCCTACACAATAAATGTGGCAGACATATTCACCAAAGCACTTCCACGGGAAAAGTTTGAAGCTTTTCGCAAAGCTTTAGGCTTGTTACCTTGTGGGGGTTCATCTATCACTCCTTGTATGTGTTCACATCATTCGCTCTAGGGGGGTTTGTTACACTTATATGTTCCTCGAGTAGCTTTGATGTGGACCTTTTCCCTATACATGGGCACTTTTTACTCTAGTGCTGGCTAGAGGTTTTTTCCCCATGTTACCACATACTTGATACTCTCATATGCGGTGGTACTTTGTACTTAGGGATATTATTCAGCTCTTACTTCAGTTCAGTACATCGATCAATAGAGAGAGCTATTCCAGCCATCGTCTTCTCTGTGTGTCTTGCTGTGTTTGTGCTCCTTGTGTGTGCTTCTTGTGTGTCTCTTGCACTTCTACACACACCCAACACTTCCCCTACACCTTCATTTTTATACATAACAGCAGCCTTTGCCACCAAACGTTTTGTGGACATTTCATCAAATATCTGCAAGAGTTCAGACCTCAACTTCCCATCTATCTTTATTAAATAAAAAATACTGACCTCCTTTTTCATGGACTTGAGTAGTCTGGAAGCTTCTGATTCCTTAAGAGCATGGGCTCCATTTGACTTATCAAACTCCTCATGAGCTCTGTTGAATGCATATCCAATGGCATCACTAGTACCTCTAAGATTTTCTTTTTGGCTTGTATCTGCACATGTGGTGGCCTTATCTTCAGATGCATCTTTGTCTTTGTTCAATCCATTAATCATTGATTCTTTACCTATTCCCACTTGAGCATTCCCCTTGCTTCTTGTCTACACTTTAAAAGATTCAATTTCTTCTAACTACACCACCCTGGTAGATGGTGATGGCACCCTAGCTTGATCTACCATTTCTTCTTTGCACACAGAAATCATTTGAATGTGGGGCCCAAATGAAGATGCTTGGTTGTTAGGACAACAATTAGTTTAGTGGTATGTGGCCTTTGGGTAGTGCTTGCAAGGAGGGACATTTTTAGGGAGAGTGCACCTACTTTGATAGTGCCCACATTCTCCACATCTGAAACAAATAAATGGACTCCTTGGCCCATTTATAAAGTTATACCTATGTCTAGGGTTGTAATTATTACATTGATTGGGTGCAGTCGCCATCACATTTGCTGGTGGTAGGGCTCCTCCTTGTGTCCAATATGTTGTTGCAGGCATTCCTCTTGATTGGCAATCCTGGGCCTCATGACCAACTTTCCTGCGTAGTTGGCAAGTCACACTTAACAGAGGATATTCACTTACTATATGACCTTGCTTGCTGCACATGGTACACCAAAGTCCACTCTTGACTCCACCCCCGTTTAGTTCATGCAACTCCTGTCACAACTTAGCCAATTCTTGTGCTTGGATTTCCTCCACCTTCTGGAGCTTTAATGCCTCAATGTCCCTCTCAACTGGGTAACAACATTCTCCTCCTCTTTTAGGTGTGTATTCCTTTTTAAGCCCTCCAGCTCTTTCCTTATCTAGATTATTGGATCCTCCATTTCTGTAGGATAGGGTAGTTGAGAAGAATTTGCCTTGATGATTGCAGCAGATGGACTATCCTATTACTTATGAAACACAAAGATGAAGTTTTTTCATGTTTCAAAAGATATTTGGCTCTTGTAGAGAATCAAACAGGTAAATCACTAAAAAGGCTAAGGTCAGATGGAGGGGGAGAATACTTCTCCCATGAGTTTCATTCTTTTCTTCAAGAAAGAGGAATCAAAAGAGAGGTAACTACAAGGTACACTCCTGAGCAAAATGGAGTGGCAAAAAGGAGGAATAGGACAATTGTTGAAGCTGCAAGGTCTATGTTAAATGAAAAGCATTTACCTTATTACTTATGGGCTGAGGCTGTATATACAGCCACTTACTTGATTAACAGGTTGCCTTCAAAATCCCTTGATGGGATGACTCCATATGAGGCTTGGAATGGAAGAAGACCAAGCTTAGATCATTGTAAAATTTTTGGATGTATTGCTTTTGCTCATGTTCCTTCACAGGTTAGAGGCAAGATGGATCCAAAGGCAGAAAGGAGTGTATTTATTGGATATGACAACAATCAAAAGGGCTACAGGTTATACAATCCTACCAACAAAGGATTCTTGGTAAGCAGAGATGTAGTTTTTGGTGAGAACAATTCATGGTATGAAGATTCTTGCAGGAAGGTCAATTTACCATATGATCTTGAAGAAGATTTTCCAAAGCTTGGTAGAGAACAACCAAAGATTGAAGAACAAGACACCTCAGAGGATGATGAAGAATCTCAGATGGAAAAGATCAAAGCATGGAAGTCTAAAGGAAAAGCAAATTTGCAGGAAGTTGGACATGAGGCAGAATCATCACATCATGGCCTAAGAAGATCTATGAGGGAAAAGAAAAAACCAGAAAGGTATGGGTTTCACACCTCATTAGTAACTAAACATTCTATCTACATAGCACAGGACATAAACGAGGACGAGCCATCACCATTTGAAGAGGCCAAAGCAAAAACA
Organism: Ceratopteris richardii; assembly: GCA_020310875.1. Classification (NCBI taxonomy): domain Eukaryota; kingdom Viridiplantae; phylum Streptophyta; class Polypodiopsida; order Polypodiales; family Pteridaceae; genus Ceratopteris; species Ceratopteris richardii. The sequence continues at coordinate 23,742,539 of CM035432.1, read as the reverse complement.
GAATGGCAGCATGCAATGAAGGAAGAGATTGAAGCACTTGAGGAAAAAAACACTTGGGATTCGGTGCCCAAGACTTCATCCATGAAGGTAATAGGCTCAAGATGGGTCTATAAACTCAAGAAGAATTCTAATGGTTCCATTAACAGGTATGAGGCAAGGCTTGTAGCAAAAGGCTTTGCACAAACTGAGGGAATTGATTATGAGGAGACCTTCTCTCCTATGGCAAAGATGCCTACTATTAGGGTTTTGCTTAGTATTGCCTCTTCCAAGAATTGGAAGTTTCTTCAACTAGATGTAAAGAATGCATTCTTGAATGGTTGGATAACAAAAGAGGTATGTATGCCACAACCACGTGGTTTTGAGAATCAAGTTTATCCTGATTATGTGTGTAAACTTTTGATATTATATTGATAAGAAATGATGCAGATGGTATCAGATGAGAGAAGAGTTCAAGACAAGTGATTTGGGTTCACTTACCTACTTCCTAGGTTTGGAAGTTGTCTACAAAGATCATGGTTTGTTTCTCACTCAAAGAAGGTACATTAAGGACATGTTGGAAAAATTGAAGATGCAAGATTGTAAGATTGCAGGTACTCCAATGGAGGTCAATCACAAATTGAGCTCACATGAAGGTGAACTCATAGAGGACATTGTGAAGAGATGGATAGGTATGTGCTTGAAGATGAAGAGGTGTTGCAAAATCCTTGATCTACACCAGCCAATTGAACTCCAGGAGTATATGGTGGGCCCTTTTAGCTTGCCAATGGATGTATTAGACAGCCTATGTACCTTGGAAGATCACTCTCAAAAAGATAGATCAAAACAGATAAGTTGGAGTTAGCTCAGAGGTGAAAACTTGCTATTCTTGGTTCATACACCTGTCCAATGTTTTACATAATTCTCTGAGCACAGCACCACTTAGCTTAATTCCTCTTGAAAAAGTCTAGATAACTAAAAGAGCTAACTTTCAAGAGTAATCTCATCAAAAATAACAAACCACACACTGAGAATGAGTTTTAACAAGTGATGACATCATCCCAATTTTCACGGGCTGCTACAGTTTGAGACCAGTGAGCAGAAAAATCAACATAACTCAAAATGTAGGAATCCAATGATTATGAACATCTGTATGGTTATACTAGACAGTAAGCTAAATCCAACAAGCTTTAAAGCACTGAATTTGAATAAGTAACCACTGAGAAATGGCTCTGACAAAATGAGTGAAAAAGTCGGGTACCTGACAGAGAAGTGAAGATGAACAGACCCTGTTGACTTCAAATCACCATAACTGAAGATTGCAGCATCCAAATGAGATGAAAATTTCTGAGCATATAGTAGACTTATAGAGCTAACTTTACCAAGTTAAATCACTGAAAATGATGCACCAAGCTCAGAGAAAACATCTCTGCAAGCTGACTGAGAAAACTAAGAGTAATGGCAGTGAGTAGTACACTTCACAAGAACATGGAAAGATGAAACCAAATAATCATGAAAATGAAAGTATATTGCTTGTACAATACAATGACTTACTGATACATATGTGTGCCTTGTAATCACACCTTGATATGGCATAAAGCTCAGCTCTTGGAGGTCTTCACATAGGTCTCTCTAACCACGACTAAAACTGCCATCTATTTATAGTTGAGTTTGGGAGGCTAACTTCCCTCAATCACTCTCCAATCAATCAATGATTGATTTGATTCTCTACCTACCACAAATCACGAATTCGTGGCTCCTCTTTCCCTTTTTGATCATGTGGACTCAACCACTTAAGATTCTCTTACTTTTACATTAAGTAAACTCTTCAAAAAATTACAAGAGGTAGTTCACAAGTGAACTTTACATAGTCTTCATTTTGAAGCTTCTTCTAAGACTTTGTGAGACTCAAGCCAATACTTAGGCTTGTCATAGACTTGCTCCAACAGCTCCCCCTCAAGCCAAGTATGCTTGAGGTCTTCAATCTTCCAAGATTACCTGCAAACCAATCATAGCCTTGAATTTGCAAAGCTTTGTACCATCCAATGCTTTGGTTAGAATATCTGCACATTGTTGATGAGTGGACACATATGATATTTGAATCTCTTTGCTTAGAACCTTTTCTCGTACATAGTGATAATGAACTTCAATATGTTTAGTCCTTGCATGAAAAATAGGATTAGTAGCCAAATGAATAGAACTCATATTGTCACCAAAAATAGTTGGAGTTCCAAACTCCAATCCAAGATCTTTGAATAAGGTCTTCATCCACATAGCTTCTTGTGTAGCTATGGCAAGACCTCTATATTCAGCTTCAGTAGAAGAGAGAGCAACTGTGGGTTGCTTCTTGGATGACCATGAAATAAGCTTTGAACCTGCAAAGGTAAGATAACCTGAAGTGCTCCTTCTATCTTCCTTGGAGCCAGCCCAATCTGCATCAGAAAATAGCTTCAAACCTAAATCAGATACATAAGGATAATAAAGTCCTTCATTTATGGTTCCTTTGAGATACTTGAGAATCCTTTTGGCAGCATCCATATGTGGTTTCCTTGGTGTGTGCATAAATTGGCTTAGCACACTCACACTGTAACATATATCTACTCTTGTCAATGTGGCATAGTTGAGACTACCCACTAGGCTTTGATATGATGTGATGTCCTCTATGAGTTCTCCTTCATGTGAGCTCAATTTGTGATTGACCTCCATTAGAGTACCTGCAATCTTACAATCTTGCATCTTGAATTTTGCCAACATGTCCTTAATGTACTTCCTTTGAGTGAGAAACAAACCATGATCTTTGTAGACAACTTCCAAACCTAGGAAGTAGGTAAGTGAACCCAAATCACTTATCTTGAACTCTTCTCTCATCTGATCTTTGATCTTCTTCATACCATCTGCATCATTTCCTGTCAATATAATATCATCTACATATACACATAGGTAGATGACCTCGGAATTACTCTTTTTAATAAAGAGTGAAGGATCTGCCTTGCTTGGTTGAAAGCCTTTGTCCTGCAAGAATGAAACAAGCCTGAAATTCCAAGCTCTTGGAGCTTGCTTGAGACCATACAATGCTTTGTTAAGTTTACACACATAATCAGGATAAACTTGATTCTCAAAACCAGGTGGTTGTGCCATATATACCTCTTCTGTTATCCAACCATTCAAGAATGCATTCTTTACATCTAGTTGAAGTATCTTCCAATTCTTGGAAGAGGCAATACTAAGAAAAACCCTAATAGTAGGCATCTTTGCCACAGGAGAGAAAGTCTCCTCATAATCAATTCCCTGAGTTTGTGCAAAGCCTTTTGCCACAAGCCTTGCCTTATACCTGTTAATTGAACCATCAGAATTCTTCTTGAGTTTATAGACCCATCTTGAGCCTATTACCTTCATGGATGAAGTCTTGGGCACCAAATCCCAAGTGTTGTTTTCCTCAAGTGCTTCAATCTCTTCCTTCATTGCTTGCTTCCATTCTGTTTTTGCTTTGGCCTCTTCGAATGATGATGGCTCCTCTTGGTTTATGTCCTGTGCTATGTAGATAGAATGTTTAGTTACTAATGAGGTGTCAAACCCATACCTTTCTGGTTTTTTCTTTTCCCTCATAGATCTTCTTAGGCCATGATGTGATGATTCTGCCTCATGTCCAAGTTCCTGCAATTTTGCTTTACCTTTAGACTTCCATGCTTTGATCTTTTCCATGTGAGATTCTTCATCATCCTCTGAGGTGTCTTGTTCTTCAATCTTTGATTGTTCTCTACCAAGCTTTGGAAAATCTTCTTCAAGATCATATGGTAAATTGATCTTCCTGCATGAATCTTCATACCATGAATTGTTCTCATCAAAAACTACATCTCTGCTTACCAAGAATCCTTTGTTGGTAGGGTTGTATAACCTGTAGCCCTTTTGATTATTGTCATATCCAATAATTACACACCTTTCTGCCTTTGGATCCATCTTGCCTCTAACCTGTGAAGGAACATGAGCAAAAGCAATACATCCAAAAATTTTACAACGATCTAAGCTTGGTCTTCTTCCATTCCAAGCCTCATATGGAGTCATCCCATCAAGGGATTTTGAAGGCAACCTGTTAATCAAGTAAGTGGCTGTAGATACAGCCTCAGCCCATAAATAATTAGGTAAATGCTTTTCATTTAACATAGACCTTGCAGCTTCAACAATTGTCCTATTCCTCCTTTTTGCCACTCCATTTTGCTCAGGAGTGTACCTTGTAGTTACCTCTCTTTTGATTCCTCTTTCTTGAAGAAAAGAATGAAACTCATGGGAGAAGTATTCTCCCCCTCCATCTGACCTTAGCCTTTTTAGTGATTTACCTGTTTGATTCTCCACAAGAGCCAAATATCTTTTGAAACATGAAAAAACTTCATCTTTGTGTTTCATAAAGAATAGGATAGTCCATCTGCTGCAATCATCAATAAAGGAAACATAATACCTTGATCCAGATATTGAAGCTTCCTTGCTAGGTCCCCATACATCTGTATGAACCAACTCCAAGAGATCTCCATGCATATAACCTTTCTTCATGAATGGTAACCTGTGAGACTTTCCAAATTGACATGCACTACACTTATAAATCATATCTTGTTTTGACAAATTAGGAAGTCCAAGTACACTTTGGTCCCTGCAGATTTGCTTTAATGACCTTTCACCAATATGTGCTAACCTTTTGTGCCATACTTCCAATTCTGTGAGTGTCTGACTACCATAATTAAAGAGAGCAATGTTTCTAGTGTCCTGTAATTCAAATGTGAACAATCTACCTGTCTTTTCACCTTTTGCAATTCTTCTGAATCCTTGACTTGGATCTTCAACAAATGCTCCTGCTTTTGTCAACCTGACTTGCAACCCTTTCTCTACTATCTGCCCAACACTTATCAAATTCTTTGTAATGGTAGGGACATAGAGTACCTTACTAGGTAGGTTGATGTTTCCATCAGGTGCTTTGACATTACCTATATCATCTCCTGTTTGTACCTCATGCTTATTCCTTGGATCTTCTAAATCTGATAGGAGTGCCACATTTCCTGCCACATGATTTGAACAACTTGAATCTATGTAGAAAACATGCTCATCAGATTTACCTTGTGGCATAGCCATGTTCATGATCAATAATGAATCCTCTTTGTTTGAGTCTTCTGTGTAGTTATTGTAGTCTCTCCTTCCTTTGTAGCCTCCTTGATAGTTTGAATGATTGTAGTTGTTGTAGTTGCCATGGTAGTTGTTGAACCTTCCTCTTGAGTAGCCATAACTTCCTCTATTGTATCCTCTACCTCTTTGATTCTTGGAATTCCTAAAGCAATTTTCAGTTGTATGATTAGTTAATCCACAAATAGAACATGAGTTGGAGTCTTGGGATCTCCCCCTGCCTTGTCTACCTCCTCTTCCTCTACCTCTGCCATGTCTTCCTCTACCTGCATAGTTAGCTTGATATGTACCTACTTCATCATCCACTTTCTTTGCCTTTCCTTTGTTATCTTTGGACTTGCTTTTATCAGTGTATAAAGCTGAAGATTGATTACCTTTAGAGCTTTCTCCATTTTTGATAAGCTTTGCCTCTTGAGTAAGTAGTTGTCCAATGAGTGTATTGAAATCAGGTACATGCATGTCCATGTACAAATCCATAGCTGTGGTGAATGCTTCCCACTTGTCATCTGCCTTCAAGCCATTGATGACCTGCCTTACAATTTGCTCTTCATCTATTACCTCTCCAATACTTCCCAACTGATCCGCTATGTCCTTGAGCTTTGTGACAAAATCAGTCACATTTTGTTTGGGAGCCTTCTTGAGAGTTGTGAAATCCAGCCATAGTTGATGCTTCCTAGCTTTGGTACTTGAAGAAAAGAAAGCTTCAAGTGCATCCCACACTTCCTGAGATGTCTTACAACTTCTAATGTGAGGCAACAAAAAATCTGAGATAGAGTTGAGGAGATAAGACCTTGCAAGTGCATCCTTGGAGCACCATGTGCTCAATCTTTCTTGCTCTTCTTGTGTTGGTTGACTTTTGTTCCTGAAACTTGGCATAACTTCATCTCCAGCCACATAACCATATAAACTTCTACCTTGGAGATAAGCTTCCATTCTTAATGACCAAGCTGAGTAGTTACCTCTGTTCAATTTGTCAATTGATGAAGGAAATCCATCTGCCATGTTGTCCAACCTTGCTCTGATACCACTGTGAAGAGATGGATAGGTATGTGCTTGAAGATGAAGAGGTGTTGCAAAATCCTTGATCTACACCAGCCAATCGAACTCCAGGAGTATATGGTGGGCCCTTTTAGCTTGCCAATGGATGTATTAGACAGCCTATGTACCTTGGAAGATCACTCTCAAAAAGATAGATCAAAACAGATAAGTTGGAGTTAGCTCAGAGGTGAAAACTTGCTATTCTTGGTTCATACACCTGTCCAATGTTTTACATAATTCTCTGAGCACAGCAGCACTTAGCTTAATTCCTCTTGGGAAAGTCTAGATAACTAAAAGAGCTAACTTTCAAGAGTAATATCATCAAAAATAACAAACCACACACTGAGAATGAGTTTTAACAAGTGATGACATCATCCTGATTTTCACGGGCTGCCACAGTTTGAGACCAGTGAGCAGAAAAATCAACATAACTCAAAATGTAGGAATCCAATGATTATGAAAATTTGTATGGTTATACTAGACAGTAAGTTGAATCCAACAAGCATTAAAGCACTGAATTTGGATAAGTAACCACTGCGAAATGGCTCTGACAAGATGAGTGAAAAAGTCGGGTACCTGACAGAGAAGTGAAGATGAACAGACCTGTTGACTTCAAATGAATATAACTGAAGCTTGCAGCATCCAAATGACATGAAAATTTGTGAGCATATAGTAGACTTATAGAGCTAGCTTTACCAAGTTAAATCACTGAAAATGATGCACCAAGCTCAGAGAAAACATCTCTGCAAGCTGACTGAGAAAACTGAGAGTAATGGCAGTGAGTAGTACACTTCACAAGAACATGGAAAGATGAAACCAAATAATCATGAAAATGAAAGTATATTGCTTGTACAATACATGACTTATTGATACATATGTGTGCCTTGTAATCACACCTTGATATGGCATAAAGCTCAGCTCTTGGAGGTCTTCACATAGGTCTCTCTAACCACGACTAAAACTGCCATCTATTTATAGTTGAGTTTGGGAGGCTAACTTCCCTCAATCACTCTCCAATCAATCAATGATTGATTTGATTCTCTACCTACCACAAATCACGAATTCGTGGCTCCTCTTTCCCTTTTTGATCATGTGGACTCAACCACTTAAGATTCTCTTACTTTTACATTAAGTAAACTCTTCAAAAAATTACAAGAGGTAGTTCACAAGTGAACTTTACATAGTCTTCATTTTGAAGCTTCTTCTAAGACTTTGTGAGACTCAAGCCAATACTTAGGCTTGTCATAGACTTGCTCCAACAGACATCACATCATATCAAAGTCTAGTGGGTAGTCTCAACTATGCCACATTGACAAGAGTAGATATATGTTACAATGTGAGTGTGCTAAGTCAATTTATGCACACATCAAGGAAACCACATATGGATGCTGCCAAAAGGATTCTCAAGTATCTCAAAGGAACCATAAATGAAGGACTTTATTATCCTTATGTATCTGATTTAGGTTTGAAGCTATTTTCTGATGTAGATTGGGCTGACTCCAAGGAAGATAGAAGGAGCACTTCAGGTTATCTTACCTTTGCAGGTTCAAAGCTTATTTCATGGTCATGCAAGAAGCAGCCCACAGTTGCTCTCTCTTCTACTGAAGCTGAATACAGAGGTCTTGCCATAGCTACTCAGGAAGCTATGTGGATGAAGACATTATTCAAAGATCTTGGATTGGAGTTTGGAACTCCAACTATTTATGGTGACAATATGAGTTCTATTCATTTGGCTGCTAATCCTATTTTTCATGCACGGACTAAACATATTGAAGTTCATTATCACTATGTACGAGAGAAGGTTCTAAGCAAAGAGATTCAAATATCATATGTGTTCACTCATCAACAATGTGAAGATATTCTAACCAAAGCATTGGATGGTACAAAGCTTTGCAAATTCAAGGCTATGATTGGTTTGCATGTAATCTTGGAAGATTGAAGACCTCATCTTGTCAGAGCCATTTCTCCATGGATACTCATCCAAATTCAATGATTTAAAGTTTCTTGGATTCAACGTACTGTCTAGTATAACCATACAAATTTTCATAATCATTGAATTCCTACATTTTGAGTTATATTCATTTTTCTGCTCACTGATCTCAAAGTATAGCAGCCCGTGAAAATCGAGATGATGTCATCACTTGTTAAAACTCATTCTGAGTGTGTGGTTTATTATTTTTTATGAGATTAATCTTGAAAGTTAGCTCTTTAAGTTAACTAGACTTCCCCAAGAGGAATTAAGCTAATTGCTTGTGTGCTCAGAGAATTATGCAAAACAGTGGACAGGTGTATGAACCAAAATAGCAAGTTTTTCACCTCTGAGCTAACTCCAAATTATCTGTTTTGATCTATCTTTTTGAGAGTGATCTTCCAAGGTACATAAGGTGTCTAATACATCCATTGGCAAGCTAAAAGGGCCCACAATATACTCCTGGAGTTCAATTGGCTAGTGTAGATCAAGGATTTTGCAACACCTCTTCATCTTCAAGCACATACCTATCCATCTCTTCACACTCTCTCTATTGACCAATAAACTTAATTGAAGTTAAAGCTGAATAATATCCCTAAGTACAAAGTACCACCACATATGAGTGTTATATTCGAGAGATGTACATGCGTGGAGGAACGAGAAGTTCCTTTCTCGGGGGATAGCCAAGGCCAAAAGCCAGAGAGTTCATACAAGGACCTACTCATGATGGCCAGATGAGTAGATCCTCGTATGAACTCTCTAGCTTTTGGCCTTGGCTGACCCCCGAGCAAGGAACTTCTCGTTCCTCCAAGCATGTACATCTCTAGAATATAACAATGAAAGTATCAAGCATGTGGTAACATGGGGGAAAAACGTCTAGCCAGCACTAGAGTAAAGAGTGCCCATGTATAGGGAGAAGGTTCACATCAAAGCCACATGAGGAACACATGTGTAACAATTCCTACTTATATGTTTTGATCCATTAATAATTGGATCCTGGTCCAAGCAACACATATGTGATCATTTATGATCGTTAGCAAGCTAAAGAGGCCGACTACACTCCCTGGTAATCATTCTTGGTTTGTGTGAAGCAGGATCAAACAACACCACTTCATCTCTAAAGATTATCCACCATCTTTTCCAACAATGGTATTAGAGCAACAACAAGCAAGATGGGAGACAGATTTCCATCCTTCATTGACAAATTGGACAAAAACAACTACTCAGCATGGTCACTAAGGATGCAAGCCTACCTTCAAGGAACAAACTCTGTTGGAAACAATGTTCCATTGGGTCAAATTTTTCTCAGGTAAATAGCATGTGTAGATATGATATTACTCCTCTCACAAGCAAAGGCCCTTCGCGCCATGGATAAAGCAATGCCCTCCCATAAAACCCATGAGGATTCAAATCCCATAGACGATGTCAGCAGCACATAGCAATGAAAAATACTTTTTGAACTTTATGAAAAGAAAAACAACAACGCGATTTTCAATGAAGGCTATCTGTAGCGATCGTATTGTGTTTTGTTTTATTGGAGCGATAGCTTTTGATGGTGCTTTTCAAGATATACTCAAAGCTATATAAGAAGATCTTGGCTCATTATCTTGTATCCTTCACCTAGTTCAACACCAAGCTTTGGAAGCTTTGGTACATCAATAGAGGAGGTGCTTCTAGCACACATGGGGCAGCCATGATGCTATTTTGGAGCATGTTGAGGAGCGGCGATGGAGTTCTTCTTGGAGAAGAAGAGTGTGCTCACACTCTTGCTTATGGAGAAGAATTACTCATCAGTAGTTTGTTGGTGTGAACCATCCATCCACATGATGTATTTGAAGATTCTCTTCTACATGAAGATTTCGGGTTACTTCAAGACATTGGATGGTGGTTAACATAAGATTTACATCTTATGCTAAGAATTTAGGTACATATTCTCTTTATGCACACAGGTACTACTTGAAGTATATATCCATATCGCGAGGATTCCTATTTGGCATAGGTACAAGAGAATCAGTACGTGTATGCTTTATGCATATTTGGATGAGGTGTTCAAGAAGGTATATTCATATGAGTTTGAGGATTTTTAGTAGCAAACTTGTTAGCATTCTTCGCTTATTTTGTAACTATGTGATCTTTTCATACGCGTATCTGACTTAGGGTCTTCCATAGCCTAAATTTAGATAAGGGTTTGCTGATTATCAATTTCACACTGATTCTTCCTCTTTCTATCACTCATATTCACTCTTGTACAGCCTATTAGGTCACACATCTCATATATATTGAGATTTATATCCATACATCTGAATATGTTTATTAAAATTGTACATACACTCTTCCATCTATTTCTGAGTGGTTGAGATTTTGACTCCCACATTGTACATTGACATTTGTATATATGACAGTGTGAGTAAGCAGTTGCTTACATAACACTTTACACATGTCTAATCTTTCTCTATCTTTGTCTCATCATTTTTATGATTTAATGTGGTATGTTCATGTTTTGTCAATATTGGAAGACTGTTGAAATTTATGTTGTAGATCGTGGACTTATGGAGCTTGGATCTGTGGTATTAGTAATGGTCCTACTAAATTTCCAACATTTGGTATCAGAGCTTTAGGGCTTTAGAATAAGAACATTCAAGCTCTCAGATATCTAGGTTCACAAGTTTCCAGACTTCTAGTTTTACAACATTTGATTTAAGAGCATCTTCTAACATTTGACATTCAACATACACACTTAATCTAGATGAGTAGAGATTTGAGAATTAGACAATTCAGTCACATGTTTATTTATCAGTGTGGAGTATGAAGTTGATGATCTGTTAGCAGCGGAATACTTTTGGAAGAGTATGAAAATACTTTACAGAAGTATTGCTTGAAGACCCAGACTTGATGAAGAGAAGACTACTTCAAATTCAAGGAAGAACAATGGTCTAGAGAAGATGAAGGAACCAAATCAACAACAAATCAGAGGTATCATTTTCTACTATCAGATTATCATTTGCAGGTCATGTCTTAGAAGAGCAGTTATGAAGAGATTTGAAGGAATCAAGGAGTGCTTTTATACACTTTCAGTATTTTGAAAGTTAAAGACTACATCAAAATAGGTATCTAGAGGTTTGTCTAGAGAGTTTTGAGAGATCTCTTTCATGGCAAGAAGGTTCATCTTAGAAGACAAATGTGGAGAGCATCAGTTTGTTTTCAGCCAATCTTGTGTTAAGTTGGTTGGAAGTTTTTTGCTCACATTTTATATCTAGAGAGGTAACTCTAGAAAGGTAATTCATCATTCAGACAAAAGGTTGGTGAATTTAGTCATATCGGTCACATTTGAAGCAAAGTTTTGATTCAATTGATATGAGGAGATGATACAACATGATTCTATGTTCACTTCCATTTATATACCATGTTTGTTTTGTCTCTTACTCTTAGCACTAGAGGAAGAGAAAATTTCATTTGAGGAAGTTAAGAGTGCTTGTACTTCAAGATGAAGAGAAAAAAAGGTATGGAAGAGAAGTTTGAAGATGTTGACATCATCAAGTGGAAGAAAGATGCAGAAGAAGAAAGTCCAACATTTCCAAAAGGGAAAGTAAGACTTCCTTTTCTCTTATATTTTGCATATAACTTTCCTACTTTATCCTCTACATCCAAAGACAAGTCTACAAGAACATCTTGTGTGAAGATAATCTAAAGAACAAGTAGTTTCTTATTTTGCATGATACTTGGTCATGTTTTAGTAAATTTTGACAAAGAATTGCATTGAGAGAAAGAAAGGTAGCTTATATGTTTTGACTCATGTGTATGAGTTATGTTGAAGATTTTGAGTAGGTAGCTATATGTTCCCTCAAGGAATTCTTGGAGTGTCAATTCATAGCTACTTGGTATATGACAAGTTGCAGAGAAGTATATTTCTTCTTTATCTAAACTCTTGAGGTAAAAGAGTTTTTTGTAGTAGATGTTGAAGACTTGGGTTGAGGTTTTGTGTTTGGAAAAGTTACCTCATATTCAGTATTTTCAAAAAACTTCAGAAAATTCATAGTTTTTTATGTACTAGTGAGATGGAGAATCTACTTTTTATGTTTGTCTGGATTTTTGGATACATGCTTGTATTCAAAAAGGTGTTCCATCAAATCCTATTAGTTGATTGAGAAGTGGAGTTAGCCAAAAGAAAGTCAAGCAAGATATTTTCACATTTCAATTGGGTAGAATATGAAGATATGAAGTATCAACTTGCAGCTTTTGGAGTTCTCAAGGTGAGAGTTTGTCCACTTATGTTTCATGTAGGAGTTGCAGATTCTTGGAAAGGTTTTGGTTAAAGAAACGTTTTACAACTTTATGTGAGAAGCATGGACACTTAGAGACATTCAGATAGCAAATCAAACATTCACTCATGAAGGTTTGATGAGAGGAGATTTTACACAGATTCTTAGCCTTGGAGGAAGTAAGTCAAAGATTCAGATTCTATCAGATTTGTGTTGCAGAGAAATAGAAGAAGATACCTGTTATGTTGCAGAAGATTATGGATCCTAAAATGCTTTCAGTAAGGTGTTTTGTTATCATGTAATAGATGAGTTAACCTTATTCTTTAATATGGAAAGGTGAGGAAGAAACAGTGGAAGCTATTAGCAACTGCACAGTGCTAATAAAAAGGGTTCAAATTTATTGAAAGAAGGAAGACATTCCAGATTTCATAAAGTCTGATATATTTGAAGAATTTTGGATACTAGTGTTAAATCATCTAGGGGGTGATGAAATATGAAGACTTATTTTCAGCCTACAGAGTCATACCTACAGGTATTCCTATTTCAGGTATTCCTATATTTCCTTTTGTTAGGTTCTCTTTATGTTCCAGCTTTGAAAGAAGAAGGAAGAAGTTGAATGTCTGGAGAAAGTTCCTGTTAGGGTGTTCTTGTTCAGGAGAAGGCTCGAGAGTTCTAATTGAAGACAAGCTTGATATTTGAAAAAGGTATGTTTTAGAGGTGCACACATATATGTTTATACCAGGTTCTAAAGAAACGAGGTATGAAGGACTAATAAGTATGAACAAGGATGAAGACAAGATGATATCATAGATATGAAATTTTGATGAGATTCATGAGTTGAGTTGAGTTGACTTGACTTGAGTACAGTCACAGATGAACGAGCTGTTAAAAGTCAGCTTCAAGCTACAAATTCGTGGGGAATCTTTTATGGACATGTGGAGCAATCAAAGGAAGCCAAAAGCCACGAGATTCCATCAAGAAAAGTCACTCAACCACTCCCCAAGTCATCTCAACTAATTCCTCCAAGTTAGGAGGCTGATTTGGAAAGGTAGTTCCTAGATTTTAGGGGCACACTTCTCACTATAAAAGGAGCATGTATCCCGACTCCACTAAGTGCTGGAGTTTTGATAAGCAAGCCCCTTGCTTAATCTAGCCCCTTGCTTGCTTGTTTGTTTTCTTTTAGTAGGCATATCTATGTGTGTGCGCAGGCAGTGTTGCAACTCTCTACCCCTGAGTTGTTAGCATTGGTTCTCCCTCATATTGTATCCATTTGATGTAATTCTTGTCTCATTGGATAGCTATTAGAGTCTATTTTATGCTCACGAAGTCTCTGGATCATTCTCTGAGTAATCTAGGAGAAACATTCATTTTAGTGAAGTTGTGTGATTGATATCTCTCTTGGTGTGTAGGCTCTGTTGGAAATATTTTGCTCTCTGTTGTAAGGGCTGGTTCTCCTTCTCTATGTATCCATTTGCTATGATTTTGGTGTCATTGGGTAGCTATTAGAGTCCTCTAAAGTTACGCCAAGTTTGAGATTCATTCTCTGTATAATCGCTGAGAAAAGCTTGCTGGAGTGAAGTGAGGTATCTGCTTGACTGGCAGTTATGAGCATTCAACTAGCTCATGTTGTAGACATTGTTTCTCCTTGTGTAAGCATCCATTTGAAGTGAAATTTGTTTTGTTGGAAAGCTCTTGGTGTCTACTACAGGTCTACAAAAGCTCACTAGAGTTCTCTGCATATGCTCTGAGTAAGAGCATTTTTGGTGTGCAGAGGTCAAAGAAGGATACCTGTGGAGGTCATTCATGCTTCGTCGTTGCTTAGGGGTTGAGATACTTCCCCCATCAGTGGTATCAGAGCATTTGGGCATCTTGGAGGCATCAAATAAAAGCAAGAAGACCTCTTGGAGTTGGTGGTTGAAGATTTGCATCAACAAAAGCTTCTTGGAGGTAGCTCACATCAAGGGGGAGCTATTCTACTCAAAGTTTCAAGAGCACAAGGTGTCCATCTAAGGAAAGCTTTGGATTGAGGTAACCTGAGAGCCTCATTTTCATTTTAAACACATTGGAGCATTAGCCAAGGGCTAGGTCAAGTATCAAAGAGTAGATATGGGAGACTTCAACACTCAAATTGAAAAGCTAGACAAAGGGAACTATCAACCATGGAGATTTAGGGTCTCCAACTATCTTATGGGCAAGGGCCTTTGGGGGTTGATTAGTGGAAGTGAACCAAGACCTAGGTTGGATGAGAATCCAACCAATGACCAGAGAAGGGCCTTTAGGGAATGGAATGAAAGAGACAAGAGGGTTATCTTTATCCTTTCCCAACACATTAGCAATAGCATGATCGGCCATATCCAAGACTTGGATTCAAGCATGAAGGTATGGGAGACACTTGAAAGGCTTTATTCAACAAGCACCAAAGCAAGGAAGATCCAACTCAAGAATGAGCTCAACAACCTTAGGAAGAGCTCAGGGAGTAGCATAAATGACTACATACTTAAGGTCAAGGAGTTATCAGATGCATTGGGATCCATTGGAAGCCACGTAGACGATGACGATCTTGTGGCTTATACTCTCAATGGTTTGAGAGATGATGAGAAGTGGAAACCCTTTACCACTTCAGTATATGTAAGGGATAATCTTCCCGATTTTGAGCAATTGGTTGCTCTCATGGTCACCGAAGAAATGAACATAGGTGGAAGTTCAACTAAAAGCAAGGATGCACAAGTTTTCTATGCAGGTAATCAAAGGGGCAAAGGAAGACGAGGACAAGGAAGGGGCAAAGGAAGGTTTGGAGGAAGGCAAGGCCACTCAAGCAATCAAGGACATGACCAAGGCACCTCATCACAAAGAGGGAGAGGAAGAACAAGAGGAAGAGGAGGACGACATCAACAAAACAGGAATCAAGATGGCGAAGGATGTTACATATGTGGCAAGTTTGGCCACTATGCTAGAGATTGCTACCAAGGAGGAAACCAAAGAAGCTATAATCAAGGTTCTTCATACAAAGGGCAAGGTAATTATGCTTCTACAAGTTCAGAAAATGACAATCTCTTGATGATGCACATGAATGGGAATTCAAGCAAAGTAGATAACACTTGGTATATTGATAGTGGATGTAGCAACCATATGAGTTGCAATTCTTCTTGGTTTACTAATCTACATGTTCCCAAAGGTAAAGGACATGTAGAAACAGGTGATGATACAGCCCATGAGATCTCCCATGTTGGAGATGTAGCTTTGGATGACAAGGAGGAAGGAAGATGTCTCAAGGATGTCTTGCATGTACCTACCATCACAAAGAACTTGGTGTCCGTTGGGCAAATGGTTGAAAGAGGCTATCAAGTAAGATTCAACAAAGGTGGATGCTTTGTGGAGAACCCTAAGCAAGGTTACAAGGTCATAGCAAGAGGAAAGAAGCAAGGGAGACTCTTCACTTTGGAGGTAAATTCTCATTCCACTCAACATGTCTACTTCACATATGGAAACAAGAGGATTTCGGAGTTGGACTTGTGGCACAAGAGGATAGGTCACATCAACATACAAAGAATGAAGGAAATGCAATTCAAGAGGCTGGTTGAAGGTCTTCCCAACTTCCAAGGACAAGGTATGAAGCATTTATGTGAATCTTGTCAACTAGGGAAGCAAGCGAGACTTCCATTCAAGAAGAGTGGCTACATAAGCCAACATCCATTGGAGTTGATACATACAGATGTGTGGGGGCCAACCAAAGAGCAATCCATTGGAGGTAACAAGTACTTTGTCACTTTTATAGATGATTGCACAAGGATGGTTTGGGTTTATTTCATCAAAAACAAATCAGATGTGTTTACATGTTTCAAAGCATTCAAGGCAATGGTAGAAAAGGAAACAGGTACATATATCAAGAAGCTAAGGTCCGATGGAGGGGGAGAATATTTCTCCAATGAGTTTTCTGATTTTTTAATGGATCAAGGCATCAAGAGGCAAGTAACATGCAGGTACACACCCCAACAAAATGGAGTAGCAGAGAGAAAGAATAGATACATTGCCGAGATCGCTAGAGCAATGCTTAATGAGATGAATGTACCTAACATGTTTTGGAGTGATGCAGCAAATACCGCCGTGTATCTTATGAATAGGGCTCCTACCTCAGGGATCCATGGCTTGACACCATATCAAGTATTTTGGTAAGAAACCTGATCTTTCCCACTTGAAGATATTTGGATGTACTTGTTATGTACATGTGCCAAGTGAATTGAGGCACAAGCTACAACCAAAGGCAGAAAAGTGTGTGTTTCTAGGATATTCAAATGATCATAAAGGTTACATGTGCTTCAACCCAAACACAAAGGACTTGAGGATATCAAGGGATATAGCATTTGATGAGCTACTCCCTTGGTATAAGAAGTATGATTGTATGCAGGACTATGAAGAAGAAAAGCATGGACATGATGAAGAACAAATCAACCTAGAGCTAAGCGGCCCAAGGTGTTCCATCAATGAAGATAATTCAAGCATGAACTCACCATGGAGGGGGAGATCTTCATCAAGCTATGAAGCACAATCAATCAACAAAGGAAAAGCAACATTGGTGGAGTTGGATGAAGAAGGTAATGAAGTTGAAGATGATGAAGGACACATGATGGAGAAAGAAGCCATGTCAAAGAAAGAGATCAAGTTCCCAAGGCAAAGGAGATTTATTCCTCCAAAAGGTGAAGAAAGGAAGTCTTCTAGAGTTAAGTATCCAACTCAAAGGTTTACTTATGATTCATACATGGCAACTCATTATGCATATATGAACAAAGTAGTAGAAGATCATGAGCCCGATTGCTATGAAGATGCAAGCAGGTACACCGAATGGAAAGAGGCAATGCAAGAAGAGATCGACGCACTTGAGGAGAATCAAACATGGACTCTAGTTCCCAAGAAGGATAACATGAAGGTAATAGGTAATAAGTGGGTGTATAAAGTAAAGAGGAATTCAGATGGATCTATTTCTAGGTTCAAAGCAAGATTGGTGGCCAAGGGTTTTGCACAAACCTATGGAGTGGACTTTGAAGAGACATTCAGCCCCGTGGCAAAGATGAGCACCATTAGGACACTCATTGCAATGGCTACTAGCAAAGGATGAAAGCTTTTCCAATTGGATATCAAGAATGCCTTTCTCAATGGAGACTTGGAAGAAGAGGTATACATGGAGCAACCACTAGGTTTTGTTCATAAAGAGTTTCCACATCATGTTTGTAGGTTGAAGAAGGCACTTTATGGCCTAAAACAAGCTCCAAGGGCTTGGAACCAAAGATTGGTGGACTATTTGATCAAATCTGGTTACAATCAATGCAAGGCGGATCCATCTCTCTTCATCAAACAAAGAGGAGAACTTGTAGTTTACATGTGCGTGTATGTAGATGATCTTATCATTACAGGTAATGATACAAAGGGCATTGAGGAGATCAAGGCAAAGCTTGGAAAGGAGTTTAGGATCTCTGATCTTGGAGATCTTAGGTATTTTCTTGGCATTGAAGTTGTATACAAAGAAGAAGGTATTATGCTCATACAAAGGAAGTATATTCTAGACCTACTTGAGAGGTTTGGGATGCTACATTGCAAGCCTATTTCAAATCCCATGGAAGTTAATGTAAAGCTAAGCTCCATTGATGGAGAGCCATTAGAGGATGTAACCTTGTATCGATCTATTGTAGGATCTTTCAATTATGCCACAATAACTAGGCCCGACATAGCATATGGAGTTGGAGTGTTATCACAATTTATGCATAGTCCAAGGACTACACACTTGCAAGCTGCAAGAAGAATGTTACGATATCTCAAGGCCACTATAAATGAAGGATTGTTCTATTCATTTGATGATGATATGCAGGTCAAAGCTTATTCTGATGCCGATTGGGCCGGTTCCAAGGAGGATAGAAGAAGTACAAGTGGTTACCTAGTCATGCTAGGTAGCAAGATCATCTCATGGATTTCAAAGAAGCAACCCACGGTGGCATTATCTTCCACCGAGGCTGAGTATAGAGCTTTGGCTCAAGTCACATGTGAGCTAATGTGGATTAAGAAGTTATTTATGGAGCTTAATTTGCAGGTTGACACATATCCAATTTTTTGTGACAACATGAGTAGCATTCATCTAGCATCAAATCCTGTCTATCATGCTAGAACCAAGCATATTGAAGTGCACTATCACTTCATAAGGGAAAAGGTGATATCCAAGGAAGTTTCAGTACATCATATTGGTACCAAGGACCAAGTTGCCGACATGTTTACAAAGGCTTTGGATGGGATGAAGATTTCAAAATTCAAGCAATGCATCAACATGAAGGAGCTTGGATGAGGACGAAGAATTGAAGCTTGAGGGGGAGTGTTAAAAGTCAAGCTTCAAGCTACAAATTCGTGGGGAATCTTTTATGGACATGTGGAGCAATCAAAGGAAGCCAAACGCCACGAGATTCCATCAAGAAAAGTCACTCAACCACTCCCCAAGTCATCTCAACTAATTCCTCCAAGTTAGGAGGCTGATTTGGAAAGGTAGTTCCTAGATTTTAGGGGCACACTTCTCACTATAAAAGGAGCATGTATCCCGACTTCTTTTGGGCCATCTTCTTGGCGTTTTAGCTCATGTAAAGTGAGCACTAAGTGCTGGAGTTTTGATAAGCAAGCCCCTTGCTTAAGCTAGCCCCTTGCTTGCTTGTTTGTTTTCTTTTAGTAGGCATATCTATGTGTGTGCGCAGGCAGTGTTGCAACTCTCTACCCCTGAGTTGTTAGCATTGGTTCTCCCTCATATTGTATCCATTTGATATAATTCTTGTCTCATTGGATAGCTATTAGAGTCTATTTTATGCTCACAAAGTCTCTGGATCATTCTCTGAGTAATCTAGGAGAAACATTCATTTTAGTGAAGTTGTGTGATTGATATCTCTCTTGGTGTGTAGGCTCTGTTGGAAATATTTTGCTCTCTGTTGTAAGGGCTGGTTCTCCTTCTCTATGTATCCATTTGCTATGCTTTTGGTGTCATTGGGTAGCTATTAGAGTCCTCTAAAGTTACTCCAAGTTTGAGATTCATTCTCTGTATAATCTCTGAGAAAAGCTTGCTGGAGTGAAGTGCGGTATCTGCTTGACTGGCAGTTGTGAGCATTCAACTAGCTCATGTTGTAGACATTGTTTCTCCTTGTGTAAGCATCCATTTGAAGTGAAATTTGTATTGTTGGAAAGCTCTTGGTGTCTACTACAGGTCTACAAAAGCTCACTAGATTTCTCTGCATATGCTCTGAGTAAGAGCATTTTTGGTGTGCAGAGGTCAAAGAAGGATACCTGTGGAGGTCATTCACGCTTCGTCGTTGCTTAGGGGTTGAGATACTTCCCCCATCACCAGCTAGTGTTCATAATACACTAAGTTGTGAGTTGTTAGTCATAGCTTCCAGGATTTGGTTCTTGATTTTGTTTAGTGTATTTACATGACACAGTAGAAGTACATTGAGAAACCTTTCGTAAGGTAAATGCAAGTATGAGGATCCTAGTGTATGTTTTCAGTTTTGAGAAAACACAAGATAGCAGGTTCAAAATCAGTACTTGCTACATTTGTTGTCAAGCAAATGATTGCTTGATGTGTACACTATTGGTTATCTAGATTGCATATTTTCTCAAGTATTATGGTTCATGTTCAGCAAGTTCAGGTTTTTGAAGTTTGAAGAAAAGTCAAATTCAGTTTTGAAGAAGACTTTTGAAGAAAAGATTTGAAGCTCAATTCAGGAGTATTGGTTTGAAGATTATGAAGTTTGCAGATCTAGTCCAATTTGTACCAATATGACATAGTAGGGGGGATTATTGGAAACAATGTTCTATTAAGTCAAATTCTTCTCAGGTAACATAGCATGTATAGGTATGATATTACTCCTCTCACAAGAAAAGGTGCTTGGATCCATGGATAAAGCAACACCCTCCCATAAAACCCACAAGGCTTCAAATCCCATGGACAGTGTCAGCAACACGTAGCAGCAAGAAGCACTTTTTAAACTTTATGAAAAGCAAAACGACGACATGATTTTCGATGAAGGATTTCCGTAGCGATTGTATTGTTTTTTACTTTATTGGAGCGATAGCTTTTGATGGTGCTTTTCAAGATATACTCAAAGCTATATAAGAAGTTTCTTGGCTCATTATCTTATATCCTTCACCTAGTTCAACACCAAGCTTTGGAAGCTTTGGTACCTCAATAGAGGTGGTGCTTCTAGCACACATGGGGCAGCCATGGTGCTATTTTGGAGCATGTTGAGGAGCGGCTATGGAGTTCTTCTTGGAGAAGAAGAGTATGCTCACACTCTTGCTTATGGAGAGGACTTACTCATCAGCAGCTTGGTGGTGTGGATCATCCATCCACATGATGTATTTGAAGATTGTCTTCTACATGAAGATTTCGGGTTACCTCAAAGACATTGGATGGTGGTTAACATAAGATTTACATCTTATGTTAAGAATTCAGGTACATATTCTCTTTACGAACACAGTTACTACTTGACGTATATATCCATATTAGGAGGAGTCCTATTCACCATAGGTAGAAGAGAATCACTACATGTAAGCTTTATGAATATTTGGATGAGGTGTTCAAGAAGGTATATTCATATGAGTTTGAGGATTTTTGACAGCAAAATTGTTAGCATTCTTTGCTACTTTTGTAATTATGTGATCTTTTCACACACGTATCTGACTTAGGGTCTTCCATAGCCTAAAGTTAGATGAGGTTTTGTTGATTATCAATTTCACATTGATCCTTCCTCTTTCTATCACTCATATTCACTCTTCTACAACCTATTAGGTCACACATCTCATATATATTCAGATTTATATCCATACATCTGAATATGTTTGTTACATTTGTACCTACACTCTTCCATCTATTTCTGGGTGGTGGAGATTTTGACTCCCACATTGTACATTGACATTTGTATATATGATAGTGTGAGTAACTAGTAGCTTACATAACACTTTACACATGTTGTCTAATCTTTCTCTATCTTTGTATCATCATTTGTATGATTAAATGTGGCATGTTTATGTTTTGTCAATATTGGAAGATTGCTGAAATTTATGTTGTATATCCTGGACTTATGGAACTTGGACCTGTGGTATTAGTAATGGGCTACTAAATTTCCAATAAATTCTATATGGATACATCTCTTCTCTTAATCATGAGATATGAATGCATCATTACTCTCTCGTATGTTGAGTGTTGCACCCTGAAAATGTTGGGACTATAGTGTGATTTTCTAAACACCATTCTCAGCATGTAGTCTATCATTTTTTATGAAATCAATCATGATTAGTAGCTTTCTAAGGTAATTAGATTTTCGTAAAAGGAATTAAGGTAATTGCTGCTATGCTTAGAGAACTCTTCAAAACATTGAACATGTGTAGGAACAAGAATAGCAAGTTTTTTGGTCTTTGATCAATTCCTGCCTATCTATTTTGATCAATTGATTATTGGATCATGTTCCAAGCAACATATGTGATCATTTATGATCATTATCTAGCTAAAGAGGCCCACTACACTATCCAGCAATCATTCTTGGTATGTGTGAAGTAGGATCAAGCAACACCACTTCATCTCTGAAGACTATCCACCATCTCCTCCAACAACCTTTTGAGTTGTCACTATTCTTCACAAGCTTGGCTTCATGAGTGAATAGTTGCCTCATAAGAGTATCAAAGTCAGGTACTTTCATATCCATGTATAGGTCCATTGTTGTGGTGAATGCTTCCCATTTATCATCTGCTTGGATTCCATTGATAACTTGTCTCACAATCTGCTCCTATTCAATGACTTCTCGAATGCTTCCAAGTTGGCCACCTAGGTCCTTCATTTTGGTGACATAATCAATCACACTTTGCTTGGGTATCTTCTTGAGTGTGGTGAATTCCATCCAAAGTTGGTTGTTTCGTGCTCTAGTGCTTGAAGAGAAGAATGCTTCAAGAGCATTCCATGACTCTTGTGATTTCTTACAATTCCAAATGTGTGGAAGTAAGAAATCAAAATGTCAGATGAGAATATAAGACCTAGCTAAAGCATCGTTTGATAACCATGTTGTTAACGTTTCTTGTTCTTCTTGAGTAGGTTAACCTTTGCTTTTAAGTATTGGCATTGACTCATCTCAAGATATGTAACCATAGAGATTTCTACCTTGAAGATATGCTTCCATTCTAAATGACCAAGCAGAGTAATTTCCTTGATCCAATTTTTCAATAGATGATGGGAATCCATCTCCCATATTTTTGAGTTGATGATGGCTCTGATACCAATGTGAGGAGATGGTTGGATACACTCCAAAGATGAGGTGCTGGTGCATAAATCCTGCTCTACACCTACCAATGTAGCTTTAGAATACGTTTCTAGAAACCTGTAGCTTCTCAAATATGCATTTGGACCACTTTGTTCCTTGGAGCATCATTCTCAAATAATCCAAATAGAGAACCTTCAGACTTGAAGAGTTCCAAAAACGTGTTATTTATTGATTAGGTTCCTCTCATAAAAGTACTTAGTGCTCACTCATTGATTACAATTGACGTGAGAACCTTGAGACATATGTAAATGAAGAATGTACCTTACTATTCAAATTTATTTCACTAATTTAGGATGAGTAAATGATGAGAAATAATATTAAGAAGTTGGGTGGTGTAATCCTGACGTTTTGTGAAGATGGTAGTGAGCAGACATAGATTACTTGCAAAGACCATATAGTATAAGTATATGATGAGAAATAATATTAAGAAGTTAGGTGGTGTAATCCTGACGTTTTAGGAAGATGGCAGTGAGCAGACATAGATTATTTGCAAAGACCATATCTAACAATCTAATGAATCCAATGATGTGAAAGTTGATATCTAGAAAGTAGCCTGGTGAAGCTTCCTAATTCAAGTTGAATCACATCAAATGGATGATTGATAGTGTGAGTAAGCAGTGGCTTACATAACACTTTACACATGTTGTCTAATCTTTCTCTATGTTTGTCTCATCATTTGTAGGATTAAGTGTGGTATGTTCATGTTTTTCCAAGATTGGAAGATTGCTAAAATATGTATTGAAGATCCTCAAAACCTATGGAACTATGGACCTCTGGTATTAGTTGTGGGCCTACCTCATTTCCAACATTTGGTATTAGAGCTTCTAGGCTCCTAGGCTCCCAAGTTTCTAGAATCCTAGGTTTACTACATATGATTTAAGAGCATCTTCTAACAATTGACCTTTGACATACACAAGTTGTAATTTGACATTTTTATATATGATAGTGTGAGTAAGCAGTGGCTTACATAACACTTTACACATGTTGTCTAATCTTTCTCTATGTTTGTCTCATCTTTCTCTTTACTCCACGTTGTAATTTGACATTTTTATATATGATAGTGTGAGTAAGCAGTGGCTTACATAACACTTTACACATGTCTAATCTTTCTCTATGTTTGTCTCATCATTTGTATGATTAAGTGTGGTATGTTCATGTTTTGTCAAGATTGGAAGATTGTTGAAATATGTGTTGAAGATCCTCAAAACCTATGGAACTATGGACCTGTGGTATTAGTTGTGGGCCTACCTCATTTCCAACATTTGGTATTAGAGCTTCTAGGCTCCTAGGCTCCTAGGTTTCTAGAATCCTAGGTTTACAACATATGATTTAAGAGCATCTTCTAACAATTTACATTTGACATACACACTTAATCTAGATGAGTAGAGATTTGAGAATTAGACAATTCAGTCACATGTTTATTCATTAGTGTGGAGGTATGAAGTTGATGATTTGTTAGTAGTCAAATACTTTTGGAAAAGTATGAAAATACTTTACAAAAGTATTGTTTGAAGACCAAGACCTAGTGAAGAGAAGGCTACTTCAAATCCAAGGAAAAACAATGGTTTGGAGAAGATGAAGGAACCGTATCAACATCAAATCACAGGTATTAGTTTCTAATATCAGATTGTCATTTGCAGCTCATATCTTAGAAGAGCAGTTATGAAGAGATTTGAAGGATTCGAGACGTGCGTTTATACACTTTCATTCTTTGAAAGTAAAAGCATTAGCTACATCAGAACAAGTATCTAGAGGTTGTTCTTGATAGTTTTGATAAATCTCTTTCACGGCAAGAAATCTCATCTAAGAAGACAGATTTGGAGATCAGATGAGTTTTGTTTTCAGCCAACCTTGTGTTGTAAGTTGGTTGGAAGTTTTTTATCTACGTATAGAATTTGATCTAGCTACACTAGAGAGGTAATTCAATATTCAACCAAAAGGTTGGTAAAATCGGTCATATGAGTTAAAGTTGAAGCAGAGTTTTAATTCAGAGATATGAAGAGATGCTAAAACATGATTCTATATTCTCTTCCATTTGTATACCATGTTTATTTTCTCTCTTACTAGCACTAGAGGAAGAGAAAAATACATTTAAAGAAGTTAAGAGTGCGTGCTACTTCAAGATGAAGAGAACAAAAGGTATGGAAGAGAAGTTTCAAGATGTGGACATTATTAGGTGGAAAAAAGATGCAGAAGAAGAGAGTCCAACAATTCCAAAGGGAGAGTAAGACTTCTTTCTTTTCTCTTATATTTTCCATATACTTTTCGTACTTTATCCTTTACATCCAAAGACAAGTCTACGAGAACATCTGGTGAAGAAGATAGTTTAAAGAAGAAGCAATTGCTTGTTTTGCACTATACTTGGTCATGTTTTAGTAGGTTTTGACAAAGATTTGCATTGAGAGAAAAGCAGGAGATAACTAAGGCAGCGTATATGTTTTGACTCATATGTGTATGAGTTATGTATAACTTGAAGTTTTTTGAGCATGCAGCTACATGTTCCCTCAAAGAATTCTTGGAGTGTCAATACAGAGCTACTTGGTAAATGACAAGCTGTAGAGAAGTATTTTTCTTCTTGACCTAACTCTTGAGGTAAAAGAGTATTTGTAGCAGATGTTGGAGACTTCGAGTGAGGTTTTGTTTTGGAAAAGGTGTCTCATATTCTGTATATTCAATATATTTAGAAAAATTCAGAATTTTTCAGGATAAAGGTTCAGAATTTTTCAGTATAAAAATTAAGAAGAATGAGTATTTTCAGAATTTCAATATTTTCAAAAATTCAAAATTTTAGAATTTACAAGAAAATTATGAAATTTTTGTATTTTCAAAAAACTCAATAATTTCAAAAAATTTAAAAAATTTAAAAAATTTCAATATTTTCAGAAAATTCACAAAATTCAAAAAATTCAAAAAATTCAAAAAATTCAAAAAATTCAAAAAATTCAAAAAATTTAAAAACATTCAGAAAATTCAAGAAAATTTAGGTTTTTGTGTTGTACCAGCCAGTTGAAGAATCTACTCTCTATGATTGTCTAGATTTTTGGATACATTCTTGTATTCAAAAAGGTGTTCCATCAGATCCTATCACTTGATTGAGAACTGAAGTTAGCCAAAAGAAAGTCAAGCAGATATTTTCACATTTCACCTGAGTAGAATATGAAGATATGAAGTATCAACTTGTAGCTTTTGGAGTTCTCAAGGTGAGAGTTTGTCCAATTATGTTTCAAGTAGGAGTTGTAGATTCTTGGGAAGGATTTGGTTAAAGAAACGTTTTACAACTTTATGTGAGAAGCATGGACACTTAGAGACATTCAGGTAACAAATCAAACATTCAGCCATGAAGGTTTGATGAAAGCAGATTCTACACAAGTATTTTGTTGGAGTGATCTTGTAAGATCTAGATAGATCTTGAAGATCTTGATTATTTATGATTCAATTGTCTATCCTTTCTTTGAAAAGTTCTTAGCATTGGAAGAAGTAAGTCAAAGATTCAAATTCTATCAGATTTGTGTTGTAGAGAAAAAGAATAAGATACTTGTTATGTTGCAAAAGATTATGGATCCTAAAATTTCTTTCAGATACAGGTATTGATCACTGAAGATTAGATTTATTTAAAGAAGGAAGACGTTCCAGATTTCATAAAGTCGGATATAATTTGAAGAAATCTGGATACTAGTGTTAAATCATCCAGGGGGTGATGAAACATGAAGACTTATTTTCAGCCATATGTAAAAGAAATAAAAATAATGGAGAGTCATACCTATAGGTGTATTCCTATAGGCTATATCAGGTATTCCTATACTTCCTTTGTCAATTTCTCTTTATGTTCCAGCTTTGAAAGAAGAAGGAAGAAGGAGAATGTCTGGAGAAAGTTCCTGTTAGGTGTTCTTGTTCAGGAGAAAATTTGAGAATTCTATTAAAGAGAAATTTGATATTTTAGAGAGGTATGTTTCAGAGGTTCACACATATATGTTTATACCAAACTCGGAAGGAAGGAAACATGTATGAAAGAGGTATGAAGGACTTACAAATAGAACAAGTATGAAGACAAGATGACATCATAGATATGAAATTTTGAGACTCATGAGTGGAGTTGAGTTGACTACAGTCAGAGATGAACCAACTAGTGTTCATAATACACCAAGTCATGATTTTTTATTCCGTCCCTAATTTTGTTTAGTGCATTTACATGACACGGTAGAAATACATTGAGAAACCTTTCGTAAGGTAAATGCAAATATATGGATCCTAGTGTATGCTTAAAGGTTTGAGAAGACATATTTCAGGACATAGCAGATTCAGAATCAATTCATGCTACATATGTGGACAAGCACTGATTGCTTGATGTATGCTAACACTATTGGATAGATAGTTTGCTTATTTTCTGAGGTATTATGGTTCATATTCAGCAAATTCAGATTTGTGAAGTTTGAAGAAATTCAAATTCAGTTTTGAAAGACTTTTGAAGAAAAAGTTTGAAGATCAATCTTGAAGGACAAGATTGAAGCTTATGACAGTTTGTAGATGAATGAAGTTGCATATCCAGTTTAGTTTGTCCCAATATGGCATTGCAAGGGGGATTGTTGGAAATCAATGTCACATCAGTCCGAAATCCTATTAGGGCAAAAACCCTAATCTTGGTACTTAGTCATTTTTGGCACAAAATTTGGGTAAACGTTTTATGAGACTATCTTGAAGAGCTTGAAGAGAGCTTTATAATGGTGTATGACATGCAGTCATCAGAGATCAGATTTGGGAGAAAACCCTAACCCTAATTCTCTTGTATTTAGGGTTTTTACCTCATTTGATAGCTCTCAGCTTGCAAGTCTTGAAAATTAAATCAATTCATTCATCAGGTGGTCAGACATGTGAAAAAGCAAGCTAGAAGCATTTTTTAATGATTAAATTAAAATAAAGCAAAAGCAATTTAAAAGGCGATGAGATTAAACCAAAGAATTTTTTAGTGCGTTTTTTGCATGGAGCTTTAAAACCTATATAAGAGAGTCTTGGGTCACTTGGTTAGACATCCTACTCCAATTGCAATGCTAGGTTTGGTCCCTTAGTAGAGGTGGTGCTCTAGCACACATGGGGCACCCATGGTGCATTCTAGGAGCATGTTGAGGAGCAGCTATGGAGTTCTTTGAGAAGAGTGTGATCACACTCTTGCTTATGGAGAGGACTTACCCATCAGCAGCTTGGTGGTGTGGATCAGCCATCTACATAATGTATTTGAAGATTGTCTTCTACATGAAGATTTCGGTGTACTTCAAAGCCATTGCATGGAGGTTAACATAAGATTTTCATCTTATGTTAAGAATTCAGGTACATATTCTCTTTATGCACACAGGTACTACTTGGAGCTTATGGAGGCAATGGCATCATATCAGGAGGAGTCCTATTTAGCATATCTAAAGTTGAATCAGTACATGCATGCTACATGCACCTTCGGATGAGATGTTAGAGAAGGTGTTTCCATATGAGTATCAGGATTTCTGTCAGCAACATGTTAGAATTCTTTGCTAATTCTGTAAGTATGTGATCTTTCACACACATGTTTTATTTAGGGTCTTCCATAGCCTAGAATCAGATTAGGGTTTGTTGAATATCAGTTTCAAATTGATCTTTCCTCTTTCTATCACTCATATACACTCTTCTACAACCTATTAGGTCATACATCTCATAAATATTTAAATTTTTGTCCCTACATATGAATATTCTTGTAAATTCTATACATTCACTCTTCCATATATTTTTGTTCACATAGAGTGGTTGATAGTTTTGCTCCCACGTTGTAATTTGACATTTGTATATATGATAGTGTGAGTAAGCAGTAGCTTACGTAACACTATACACATCTTGTCTAATCTTTCTCTGTCTTTGTCTCATCATTGTATGATTAAGTGTGGTATGTTCATGTTTTGTCAATATTGGAAGATTACTGAAATCTATGTTGTAGATCCACGAAACCTATGGAACCATGGGCTTGTTGTATTAGTTGTGGGCCTACCTAATTTCCAACATTTGGTATCAGAGCTCCGAGGCTCCCAGACTCCAAGGTTTCTAGAATCCTAGGTTTACAACATATGATTTAAGAGCATCTTCTAACATTTAACATTTGAGATCCACACTTAATCTAGATGATTAGAGATTTCAAAATTAGACAATTGAGTCACATGTTTATTCATCACTGTGGAAGTATGAAGTTGATGATCTGTTAGCACCCAAATACTTTTGGAAAAGTATGAAAATACTTTACAGAGTATTATTTGAAGACCAAGACTTGATGAAGAGAAGGCTACTTCAAATTCAAGGAAAAACAATGGTTTGGAGAAGATGAAGGAACCATATCAACATCAAATCAAAGGTATTAGTTTCTACTATTAGATTGTCATTTGCACACCATATCTTAGAAGAGCAGTTATGAAGAGATCTGAAGGATTTGAGAAGTGCTTTTATGCACTTTCATTCTTTGAAAGTAAAAGAATAAGCTACATCAAAATAGGTATCTAGAGGTTGTTCTTGACAGTTTTGATAAATATCTTTCATGGCAAGAAAGCTCATCTAAGAAGACAAATTTGGAGATGAGATGAATTTTGTTTTCTGCCAACCTTGTGTTGTAAGTTGGTTTGAATTTTTTTTCTAGGTACAGAAACTGATCTAGGTACACGAGAGGAAATTCAGTATTCAACCAAAAGGTTGGTAAAATCAGTCATATGAGTTACATTTGAAGTAGATTTTCGATTCAGAGCTATGAGGAGATCGTAAAACATGATTCTATATTCACTTCCATTTGTATACCATGTTTATTTTGTCTCTAACTCTTAGCACTGAGGAAGAGAAAAATTCATTTGAAGAAGTTTAGATTGCTTGCTACTTCAAGATGAAGGGAACAAAAGGTATGGAAGAGAAGTTTGAAGATGTGAACATTATCAGGTGGAAGAAAGATGCAGAAGAAGAAAGTCCAACAATTCCAAAGGGAGAGTAAGACTTCTTTGTTTTCTCTTATATTTTCCATATACTTCTCCTAATATATCCTCTACATCCAAAGACAAGTCTACGAGAACATCTAGTAAAGAAGATAGTTTAAAGAAGAAGTAGTTGCTTGTTTTTCGCTATACTTGGTCATGTTGTAGTAGGTTTTGACAAATAATTGCATTGAGAGAAAAGGAGCAGATAACTAAGGCAGCTTATATGTTTTGAATCATATGTGTATGAGTTATGTATATGATGAAGATTTTTGAGTAGGAAGCTATATGTTCCCTCAAAGAATTCTTGGAGTGTCAATACAAAGCTACTTGGTATATGACAAGCTGTAGAGAAGTATTTTTCTTCTTGACCTAACTCTTGAGGTAAAAGATTATTTGTAGCAAATGTTGGAGACTTGGAGTGAGGTTTTGTGTTTGAAAAGGTATCTCATATTCTATATATTCAGTCTATTAAGAAAAATTCAAAATTTTTCAGGATAAAAATTCAGAATTTTTTAGGATAAAAATTCAGAAAAATCCATATTTTTGGAATTTGGATATTTTCATAAATTTAGAATTTTATAATTTGTAGGAAAACTATGAAATTTCAGTGTTTTCAAAAAGCTCAGTATTTTTAGAAAATTTCAAAAATTTCAATATTTTGAGAAAATTTAGAAAATTCACAAAATTCAAAAAATTCAAGAAAATTCAGATTTTTTGTGTTGTACCAGTCAATTGAAGAATCTACTTTCTATGATTGTCTAGATTTTTGGATATGTTCTTGTATTCAAAAAGGTGTTCCATCATATCCTTTCACTTGATTGAGAAGTGGAGTTTGCCAAAAGAAAGTCAAGCAAATATTTTCACATTTCACCTGGGTAGAATATGAAGATATGAAGTATCAACTGGCAGCTTTCGGAGTTCTCAAGGTGAGAGTTTGTCCACTTATGTTTCAAGTAGGAGTTGTAGATTGGTGGGAAGGATTTGGTTAAAGAAAATTTTTGCAACTTTATGTAAGAAGCATGGACACTTAGAGACATTCAAGTAACAAATCAAACATGTAGCCATGAAGATTTCATGAGAGCAAATTCTACACAGGTATTTTGTTGGAGTGATCTTGTAAGATCTAGATAGATCTTGAAGATCTTGAGTATTTATGAGTCAATTGTCTATCCTTTGTTTGAAAAGCTCTTAGTATTAGAAGAAGTAAGTCAGAGATTCAAATTCTATCATATTTGTGTTGTAGAGAAAAAAAAGAAGATACTTGTTATGTTGCACAAGATTATGGATCCTAAAATTTTGTTTCAGATACAGGTATTGATCACTGAAGATCAGATTTATTGAAAGAAGGAAGACATTTCAAATTTCATAAAGTCTATATAATCTGAAGAAATCTGGATATTAGTGTTAAATCATCCAAGGGGTGATGAAACATGAAGACTTATTTTCAGCTATATGTAAAAGAGATTAATAGAATGCAGAGTCATACCTTGAGGTGTATTCCTATAGGCTATATGAGGTATTTCTATATTTCCTTTGCGAGTTTCTCTTTATGTTCCAGCTTTGAAAGAAGAAGGAAGAAGGAGAATGTATGGAGAAAGTTCTTGTTAGGTGTTCCTGTTCAAGAGAAAGTTGCAGAATTCTATTAAAGAGAAATTTGATAGTTCAGAGAGGTATGTTTGAGAGGTGCGCACGTATATGTTTATACCAGACTCTGAAGGAAGGAAACATGTATGAAAGAGGTATGAAGGACTTACCCATAGAACAAGGATGAAGACAAGATGACATCATAGATATGAAATTTTGAGACTCATGAGTTGAGTTGAGTTGAGTACAGTCAGAGATGAACCAGCAAGTGTCCATAATAGACTAAGTCCTGAGTTGTTAGTCACAAGTCCTAAGATTCAGTCCGTGATTTCTTTTAGTGTATTTACATGACATAGTAGAAATATGTTGAGAAACCTTTCGTAAGGTAAATGCAAATATATGGATCCTATTGTATGCTTAAAGGTTTGAGAAGACATATTTCAGGACATAGCAGATTCATAGTCAATTCATGCTACATAGTTGGCATATTTTCTCAGGTATTTTGGCTCATATTGAGAAAATTCACATTTGTGAAGTTTGAAGAAATTCAAATTCAGTTTTGAAGAAGACTTTTGAAGAAAAAGTTTGAAGATCAATCTTGAAGGACAAGATTGAAGCTTATGACATTTTGTAGATGAATGAAGTTGCATATCCAGTGTAGTTTGTACCAATATGACATTGCAGGGGGGATTGTTGGAAATCAATGTCACATTCTTCCAAAATCCTATTAGGGCAAAAACCCTAATCTTCGTACTTAGTCATTTTTGGCACAAAATCTGGGTAAAATGTTTATCACCCTATCTTGAAGAGCTTGAAGAGACCTTTCTAATGGTATAAGCCATGCACTCATCAGAGATCAAATTTGGGAGAGAACGCTTACCCCACATTTTCTATTGATTTAGGGTTTTTACCTCATTTGATAGCTCTCAACTTGGAGGTCATGAAAATGTAATCAGTTCATGCATCAGGTGGGCAGACATGTGAAGAAGCAACCCAGAAGCAGTTTTTAATGATTAAATTAAAATAAAGCAAAAGTAATTTAAAAAGCGATGAGATTAAATTAAAGTGCTTTTTAGTGACTTTTTCGCATGGAGCTTTAAAACCTATATAAAGCGAGTCTTGGGTCACTTTGTTAGACATCCTATACCAATTGCAACGCCCGCTTTGGCCCCTCAATAGAGGTAGTGCTCTAGCACACATTGGGCATGTTGAGGATCAGCCATCTACATAATGTATTTGAAGATTGTCTTCTACATGAAGATTTTGGTGTACTTCAAAGACATTGGATGGAGGTTAACATAAGATTTGCATCTTATGTTAAGAATTCAGGTACATATTCTCTTTATGCACACAGGTACTACTTGGAGCTTATGGAGGTAGTGGCATCCATATCAGGAGGAGTCTTATTCAGCTTATCTAAAGGAGAATTAGTACATGCATGCTACATGCACATTCGGATGAGATGTTAGAGGTGTTTCCATACGAGTATGAGGATTTCTATCAGCAACATGTTAGCATTCTTTGCCAATTCTGTAAGTATGTGATCTTTCACACACACACATATGATTTAGGGTCTTTCATAGCCTAAAATCAGATGAGGGTTTGCTGAATATCAGTTTCAAATTGATCTTTCCTCTTTCTGTCACTCATAAACACTCTTTTACAACCTATCAAGTCATACATCTCATACATATTCAGATTTTTGTCCCTACATCTGAATATTCTTGTAAATTTTGTACATTCACTCTTCCATCTATTTCTGTTCACATAGAGTGGTTGAGAGTTTTGCTCCCACGTTGTAATTTGACATTTGTAGATATGATAGTGTGAGTAAGCAGTGGCTTACGTAACACTTTACACATGTTGTCTAATATTTCTCTATGTTTTTCTCATCATTTGTATGGTTAAGTGTGGTATGTTCATGTTTTGTCAATATTGGAAGATTGCTAAAATCTGTGTTGTAGATCCTGGAAACCTATGGAACTATGGACATGTGGTATTAGTTGTGGGCCTACCTAATTTCCAACATGTAAAACATTAAATCCATGGAGAATCTTGTAAAATCTTATATCTCATGGAGTTAGGAGGAATATTAGCTACAAATTCAAGATGAGGAAATGTCTCCTAAATCAGAGAAGTTACTTTTGATTGGAGCCAAGTTTGAATTCAAAATTCAACTTAGAAGAAGTACTTATCAAAAGGTCTTGTAAAACTCACGGGGTAATGCCTCATTTTTAGAACTCTCTCCTTGATCATTTGTAGAACTTGAGTAGCTCACAACATAGCTCACTCAGTTCACCATGATTGAGCATCATTATAATGCCAATGAATATGTACAATCATGTGTTATAATACATATAGCTCATTCAACATCTCTATCTACTTCTCTGCTATGACTACTCAGAATAGTGAACTTCTTCTAGTCATATCTCAAAGAATATGCAACCATTTTTTATAATCTATGGCTTGTTGGAACCATCTAAAGTCTTCTTTATGCTATCAAAATTTCAAGGCATTTGATTCAGGCATGTGGGAGAAATTGTCGGGGTAAGATTTGATTTGCTAAAACGATTTCTCACAGCATAGTTGATCATTTTAAATGATCTCACTTGCAATCATGAGCTATCTAAGATAATTGAATTCTAATAAAAGGAATTTTGTCAATTGTTACTATGTTGTGAGCTTTGAGTAAAAAATTCAGTATGTCTATGGACTAAAATAGCAAGTTTTTTAACACTAGCTATTCTTGAACTAGTGTGTTTTGGATTTATTGCTTCAAGCATCAACTCCAAAGTACATAGGTACTTTCTTGGTGTCATATGCAAGCTAAAAGGCCCTACTTTATAATTTTGAAGTGCATTAGGGCTGATACAAAGGAGGTTTCAGCAGTACCACCTCACTTCCTTGAGGTATCCACCCATCTCTTCCAACAGTGGTATTAGAGCGAGTTGAGGCAAAATGGGAGATGGTTGCCCTTATTTCATTGAAAAATTGGATATGAATAATTATCCAGCATGGTCCTTGAGGATGGAGACCTATCTACAAGGAAGAAGTCTCTATGGATACATATCAAGAGATGAGGATATGCCCATATTTAGAAGCAAAGATCAACCTACAAGAGAGGAGTAAGAATACTCAACTCATGGTGTGCCAAAGATGCTTTAGCCAGGTCATATCTACTTAAATCTATCTCAGACCTCCTTCTTCCTCGTATTAGGAATTGCAAAACTTCCCAAGAGACTTGGGTTGCTCTATCTTCATAATTTTCTTCCAATACAAGAGCTAGGAAAAATCAATTGTGGATGGAGTTTACTACTCAAAAGAAGCATAATGTTTCAGAATTTGTGACTAAGGTGAAGGATGTGGCTGATCAATTGGCAAGCATAGGAGAGGAGATTAAAGAGGAGCAAATAGTGAGACAGATAATCAATGGCATCAAGGCTAATGAATATTGGAATCCTTCACAACTGCAATGGATCTTTATATGGATATGCAAATCCCTTATCTAACCACTCTCATGGGAAAAATCTTCACCGATGAGGACAAGCTCAAAAAACAACTCATGAACGATGAAGAGGTAACAATTCTTCTGCCCTTTATAGAGATAAAGGAAAGTCTAAGGATAAAGGAAAGAGTAAAACGTTTGAGAATGAAGGTGCTACTTCTCAAGCTAACTATGCAGGGAGAGGTAGGAACTGAAGAGGAAGGGGCAGAGGAGGTAAGCAAGGTAGGGGGAGACCTTTCAACTCTTCCCCATGCAATATATGTGGACTCTCTAATCACACAATAGATGAGTGCTATAGGAACTTCAAGAACCAGAGAGGAAGAGGATTCCAAAGAGGTGGCTACTCACAATCAAGAGGAAGATTCAACCATGATCAAGGTTACAACCATGGCTACAACAACACTTACAACAACAATTATTAAGGAGGATACAAATCAAGAAAAGACTTCAACAAGTACACAGAGGATCAAGAGGATTCTCTTCTCATTATGAACATGACCCCAAAACAAGGTATGAATGATGAAGACCTCTTCTATATTGAATCAGGTAGTTCAAACCATGTAGCAAGCAATATCGCTCTCCTTTTTTATCTTAAAGAGCCCAAGGGAAAGCACCAAGTGCAAACAGGTGATGATACCAAGCATTTAGTTGTCAAGGTAGGAAATGTGAATAAGAATATGTTGAGCAAAGCTCTTTATGTACCTACTATCACAAAAAATTTGATGAGTGTTGGACAGATAGTGAAAAAGGGTTTGCAAGTTGGGTTCAATAAATTTGGAGCCTTTGTGGAGGACCCCAACATGGATTTAGGAGAATTGCAAAGGGAGAGAAAATACGTAGATTGTTTACATTTGAGCTTAAGGACACTAGAAACATTGCACTTTATAATTATAAGGATCAAACCTTGTCTGAGTTAGAGATATAGCACAAAAGATTAGGACACATTGGTGAGAGAACATTGAAGCAGATATGGAGAGATCAATTTGTACTTCGAATACCTAATGTATCCAAGCAAGATATGATCTATAAATGTGGTGTATGTTAGTTTGGTAAATCACACAGGTTACCCTTTACAAAGAAAGGCTATATGCATGAGGATTATTTAGACCTTGTCCACATAGATGTGTGGGGACCAAGCAAGGACCCTTCAATTTCGGGCTCAAGGTACTATGTGTCATTTATTGATGATTTCAATAGGTGGACTATCTTGTATTTCATGAAACATAAGGATCAAGTATTCAATTGTTTCCAAAAGTATCTTGCACTTGTGGAAAATGAAACAGGAAAGAGTTTAAAGAGGATAAGGTCAGATGGAGGAGGTGAGTACTTCTCCAATGACTTTGATGCATTTTTGCAGGAGAGAGGTATCAAGGGAGAGATCACAACCAGATATACTCTTGAGCCAAATGGAGTAGCAGCGAGGAGGCACATATTGATTATGGAAACAACTAGATCTATGCTTAATGAAAAGAAGTTCCCTAATTATTTGTGGGTAGAGACAGCCACTTATCTTATTAATAGGTTACCCTTTACGTCCCTTGATGGGATGACCCCCTATGGGGCATGGAATGGTAGGAGACCATCACTTGAACATTGAAGAATATTTGGATGTGTTGCTTATGTGCATGTTCCATCTAAAATCAGAGGTAAGCTAGAACTTAAGGTAGAGAAATGCATTTTCAAAGGGTATGATATAAATCAAAAGGGGTACAGGCTTTATAATCCATCCAACAAAGGATTTATGGTCAATAGAGATGTTGTGTTTGATGAGAATGACTCTTGGTTTGAAAGTGAATGCAAGAAGGCCAAATTTCCATATGACTTGGAAGAAGAATTTCCAATCCTTACCAAGGAGGAGCCAAACACAATTGAAGACATCAAATGAGATGATGAGGACACCATCAACTTGGAAGAATTTAGAGCATGGAAATCAAAAGGCAAGGTCAAGATGAAGAGGCTGGAGGACATACCTGAGTCATCCAACCAAGCCTTAAGGAGATCACAAAGAGAGATTAAGAAGCCAATCAGATATGGGTATGATACTTCATTAGTCACTAAGCATTCTATTTATCTTGCTAAGGATTTATCACTTGAAGAACCTTCTTCATATGAAGAAGCACGTACCAAAGCAGAATGGAAGGTGCCTATGGATAAAGAAATAGAAGCACTCCAAGAGCATGACACTTGGGAGCTAGTACCAAGAAAGCATCAATGAAGATAATTGGTTCTAGGTGGATTTACAAAATCAAAAGGAATTCAGATGGATCCATAAACAGGTACACAGCTAGGCATGTGGCTAAGGTTTTTGCACAGACCCATGGAGTAGACTATGAAGAAACTTTTTCACCAGTGGCTAAGATGCCAACCATCATAGTATTGGTAAGTATAGCTACATCTAGAAATTGGAATATGTATCAACTAGATGTGAAAAATGCTTTTCTCAATGGGTGGATTTCAGAGGAGGTTTACATGGCTCAAACTCATGGCTATGAAGATCCAAGAAAGGTAGATCATGTATGCAAATTAAGGAAAGCTCTTTATGGTTTGAAGTAGGCACCTAGGGCATGGAACCATAGGTTGACAACCTATCTTCAAGACTAAGGATTCATGATGAGCAGGGAAGATTCTTCTTTGTTTATCAAGCGAAGTAATTCAGAAATGATATATTTACGTGTATATGTGGATGACATCATTGTTATAGGTAGTGATGCCAATGGCATCAAACAAATCAAAAACCACATTACGTAGAAGTTTAAGATTACTGACCTAGGGTTTCTGAAATATTTTCTTGGACTTGAGTTGGTATACACTAACTCTAGAATCTACATCACTCAAAGGAAATCTGTGTAGCACATGTTGAAGAAGTTCCACTTGGAGGATGCAAAAGTAGCTAGCACCCCTATGGAGGTAAATCTTAAATTAAGTGCTCATGAAGGTGACTTGCTTGAAGACATTGCATGTTATCAAAGCATAGTTGGAAGTCTAAACTATGCAACATTAACAAGGATTGGCATATGTTATGGAGTAAGTGTTTTGAGTCAATTCATGCACAAAATTAGAGCATCTCACTTGGAGGCTACTAAAAGAATTTTGAAGTATCTCAAAGGTACTCAAAATCAAGGTCTTTACTTCCCATACACATCAGATTTGGACATAAAGTTGTACTCAGATGTAGATTGGGCAAGATGTAAGGATGATAGAAGATGTACTTCTAGCTATTTATCTTTTGCAAGTGATAAGCCCATTTCATGGTCTTCTAAGAAGTAACCAACTATTGCTCTATCTTCAAAAGAGGCTGAATACATTGGATTAGCAAATGCTACACAAGAAGCTATTTGGATTAGATTACTCTACTCATATTTGGGACTTCACACTCATTCACCGATGATCTTCGCTGATAATACTAGTTCTTTGCATCTTTCAGGCAACCCTATTTATCATGCAAAAACTAAGCATATAGATGTGCACTATAACTATGTTAGAGAGAAACTCTTGAGCAAAGATATTCAACTAGCATAGGTATCTACAAATATGTAGTGTGCTGATTTATTAACCAAAGCACTTGATGTTACTAAACTTTGTAGGTTTAAAACCATGATTGGATTAAAGGATATTCAAGAATATTGATGAAGCAATGCAAGTCAAGATGTTTGGCTTGAGGTGGAGATCTTGGTGCAACTGTACAAGCCTACACATTTGGCTTAGCATGGAAGACATTGTGTGGAAGCACTTGTTGATTCATGTGAACTATAGCTTGTAACTACTTGATCATTACCATTGTAAATTATTAAATCCTTGGAGAATCTTGTAAAAGCTTATATCTCATGGAGTTAGGAGGAATATTAGCTTCGAATTCAATATGAGCAAATCGCCCCCAAATTAGAGGAGTTACTTTTGATTGGAGTCTACTTTGAATTCAAAATTGAAACTTAGAAGAAATACTTATAAAAAGGTCTTGTAAAACTCGACGGGTAGTGCCTCATTTGTAGAACTCTCTCCTTGATCATTTGTAGAACTTAAGAGCTCACAAAATAGCTCACTCATTTCATCATCATTGAGCATCATTATAATGCCAATGAATATGTACAATCATGTGTCATAATACATATAACTCATTTAACATCTCTATCTACTTCTTTGCTATGACTATTGAGAACAGTCCATGTCTTATAGTCATATAACAATGAATAGTCCACCATTTTGCATAATCTTTGGATTGTTGGAATTATCTTATAATCTTTTTTGTGCTATCAAAATTTCAAGGCATTTGATTTAGGCATCTGGGAGAAATCATCTTCTAAGTGCTCACTAGTCATCTACTGGTTAGTCCCTAAAAAGTTGGGGGTAAGATTTGATTTGCTAAAATGATTTCTCACAGCATAATTGATGCTTTTAAATGATTTCACTTGCAATCATTAGCTATGTAAGCTAATTGAATTCCTCTAAAAGGAAGTTTTTCAATCGTTAGTGTACTGTGAGCTCTGAGTAAAACATTTGACAAGTGTATGGACTAAAATAGCAAGTTTTTCAAGACTAGCTATTCTTGAACTGGTTTATTTTGGATTAATTGTTTCAAGAATCAACTCCAAAGTACATAGGTATTTTCTTGGTGTCATTTTCCAGCTAAAAGGGCCTACTTTATAACCACGAAGTGCATCAAGGCTGGTACAAAGCATGTTTCAGCAGTACCACCCCACTCTCTTGAGGTATCCACCCATCTCTTCCAACATTTAGCAAGCCTAAGAGCTTTGCTAAGGATTAAGGACTACACATATATTTGTCTCCTCACATAGAGATCCACATATGATCTTATGCTTCTAAATTTCATTGTATTTGTCTTGATAAATTTAAATATTAAAGAGGAGAAAGAATAATATGAAGTGAGGAGGCTAAAAACATGACTCATTTGGTAGATACAATAAAATCATTCCAAGCCTAAAATCTAGGAAGACTTTTAGGTGGAGAAGATTCAGAACTGAAATTCTAACAATGTCTAAAATTACACATGATCTTAGTTGCGGGATAACAAAGCACTTCTGAGAAGATTGGAGCTACACGATTGAGCCTACATTGAGCTCAGTTCATCTACGTGCCGTCCACTACACACGCCTTATATCATATGTGAGATAGCATTCATACTTTGATACATGTGTTTGAGTGAATGCATATCTACTCTCTGCCTTCGTACCTTCATCATTATAGTGAACTTGTGAACTAGATTTCTTTATGTGTACTTAATCGTTTTCTATAATCTCACTTCTATTCATTAGAGCAGAGCTTCTTGTTTTAATGTATCAAATTTCAATAGGTTTGATTTAGTACATCCAATGTGACTATGCTTGCACATCTTCTAGATCTTGAAACGTCAGGATGACCCCCCTGTTGGTACATTTGGCAAGCCTTGATGCTTGACCAAAAGTTCAAGGTTTATTTCATATTTTGAGCTTGAATGTTCATAAGTCATATGTGAACACCTCTTGTAAATATCTTGAGTTTAACTCAAGATAAATGGAAAAGGGAAGCCTCAGAGAATCTCATAGCTTTACAAGTTGTAATTCACAACAACCAAGTGATTGGAGTCAAGTTAATTAGGAGGCTAAAAGATAGGATCACTTTTAGGTTGAATATTCCAAATTCAAATTTGAATTCATCTATAAAAACTCATGAGTTTTAGTCACGTGATAGCAAGCAGAAGAAGGACACTTTGAGCTGCAAGATTGTGGTCACACTTAGTCCACACATGTATGAGTAAGCCTACAACATCTCATTTGTATCATACATTCAATACATTATACATTTGATGCTGATTATGCAGTTATCTCATGATTACTATTGTCTGCTGCCACATTCTCATTTTTCAGTGAACTTGATTTGAGGAGTTCTCTGTGTATACTTAATCTTTTGCTACGATTCAACTTGCTACATGTAGCTTAGACCTTTTAGTTCTATGTTATCAATTTTCATGTCATTTGGTTCAGAGATCTGTGAGATATATTCATTACATTTTGCCTATGTTTGTTGTCTATCATTAGAAGTAGTCTGTTTTGATGCAACTATTTGAAGGTGATGCTCCAAAGCACATTATGGGTCCAAATGCATATTTGGGAAGCTCAAGCTATCTACTAAGGTAATCTGAAGTAACATTGGCAGGTGTAGAGCAAGGTTTGTGTAGCACCAGCTCACTTCTGGAGTGTATCCAACCATCTCCTCATAGTGGTATTAGAGCAATCATTAACTCAACATGGGAGATGGATTCCCATCATCAATTGATAAATTGGATCAAGGTAATTACTCTGCTTGGTCTATTAGAATGGAAGCATATCTACAAGGTAGAAATATTTATGGTTACATATCTAGAGATGAGTTAATGCCAATACTTAGAAGCAAAGGGCAACCCACTCAAGAAGAACAAGAAAGGTTATCAACATGGTGCTCAAATGATGCATTGGCCACATCATACCTTCTCAACTCAGTTTTTGATTTCTTACTCCCACATATTAGAAATTGTAAGACATCACAAGAGCCTTGGAATGCACTCAAACCATTATTTTCTTCAAACACTAGAGCAAGAAAGAATCAACTGTGGATGGAATTCACAACACTCAAGAAGATTCCCAAATAGAATGTGACTGACTATGTCAAAAAAATGAAGAACCTAGCTGATCAACTTGGAAGCATTGCAGAACTCATTGATGAGGAGCAAATTGTGAGACAAGTGATCAATGGAATCAAAGCAGATGACAAGTGGGAAGCATTCACTACTGCAATGGATCTATACATGGGCATGGAGGTACCTGACTTCAATAATTTAATGGGACAATTGTTTAGTCATGAAGCCAAGCTTGTGAAGAAAAATGACAACTCAAAAGGTAATCAGTCCTCTACCCTATACAGTGATAAGAACAAGAGTAACGATGGTAAAGGTGAAATTAAGAAATATGATGATGAAGCTAGTGCTTCCCAAGCTAACTTTGCAGGAAGAGGTAGAGGTACAAGAGGAAGAGGTAGAGGAGGAAGACAAGGCAAGGGGAGATTCCAAAGCACCTCTC
Source organism: Ceratopteris richardii (assembly GCA_020310875.1). Taxonomy (NCBI): domain Eukaryota; kingdom Viridiplantae; phylum Streptophyta; class Polypodiopsida; order Polypodiales; family Pteridaceae; genus Ceratopteris; species Ceratopteris richardii. The sequence goes on along the minus strand of CM035432.1, from coordinate 23,700,694 downwards.
CATGCACCATATGTGGATTGACTAACCACACAACCGAGAATTGTTTCAGGAACCCAAGAAATCAGAGAGGAAGAGGCTTCAAGAGAGGAAGCTATGGAAGAGGAAGATCAAATAACTTCAACAACTATAACAACAACTACAATGACTACAATAATCAAGGAGGCTATAGAGGAAGAAGAGATTGCAACAATTATACTGAAGAGCAAGGACAAGAAGACTCACTTTTGTTAATGAACATGACTATGAGACAGGGTAAGCAGACGAACATGTGTGTTACATAGATTTTGGTTGTTCAAATCATGTAGCAAGGAACAATCACGAGCTTCAGACAAGAGATGATACAAGGCACTTAGTTGAAAAGATTGGGAATGTGAAGACCTCATATGGAAATATGAATCTAATCAATAAGGTATTTTATATACCATCCATAACCAAGAACTTGATAAATGTTGGACAAATTGTAGGAAAAGGCTTGCAGGTAAGGTTTACAAGAAATGGAGCATTTGTTGAAGATCCTCAACAAGGATTCAAGAAGCTAGGTAAAGGAGAAAAGACACGTAGACTCTTTACATTTGAAGTGCAGAATACTAGAAATATGGCACTTTTCAATTATGGAGGATAGACCTTATCAAAATTAGAAATGTGGCACAAAAGATTAGCTCACATAGGAGAAAGAATTTTAAAGAAAATCTGCAGGGATGAGAGTGTGCTTGGATTGCCAAATATATCCAAGCAACTTATGCTATACAAATGCAGCTCATGTCAATTTGGGAAGTCTCATAGACAACCATTTATGAATAAAGGTTACATTCATGGTGATCTATTGGAGCTAGTCCACACAGATGTTTGGGGACCTAGCAAAGACCCTTTAATTTCAGGATCCAGGTATTATGTATCATTCATTGATGATTGTAGCAGATGGACCATACTTTATTTTATGAAACACAAAGATGAAATATTCAATTGATTCAAAAATATCTTGCTCTTGTTGAAAATTTGACAGGAAAAATATTTAAGAGGCTAAGGTGAGATGGAGGGGAAGATTAGTTCTCCCATGAGTTTGATGCATATCTCCAAGATAGAGGTATCAAAAGAGTAATCACCACCAGATATACTCCAGAACAAAATGGAGTAGTAGAAAGAAGGAATAGGACGATTGTGGAGGCTGCAAGGTCCATCATCAATGAGAAGAAATTGCCCAACTATCTATGGGAAGAGGCTGTATCCACAACCACCTACCTTATCAATAGACTCCCATCTAACGCATTGGATGGGATGACACCATATGAAGCTTGGAATGGAAGAAGGCCTAGCCTAGAACATTGCAGAATTTTTGGGTGCATAGCATATGCACATGTTCCATCACAGATCAAAGGTAAAATGGATCCCAAGGCAGAGAAATGTGTGTTCATAGGTTATCTTCTTAATTAAAAAGGGTAGAGGTTGTATAATCCAAGTACTAAAGGTTTTATTATTAGTAGAGATGTTGTTTTTTATGAAAAAAACTCGTGGTTTGAAGATGATTGCAGAAAAGTCAAGCTACCTTATGACCTAGAAGAAGATTTTCCCACAATTCAGAAGGTTACTAATAAACAATGTGAAGATTCAAGTGATTCTGATGATAATCAGAGAACACCAAGGAAGAACTTCAAGGTATGGAGCAACAAAGGTAAAGAGAAGATGCAAGACTTGAGGGATATTGCAAAATCCTCTCAACAAAAAAAAAGAAGATCAACTAGGGAAAAGAATAAGCTAGAAAGGTATGGATATGACACCTCTTTAGTCACTAAACACTCAATCGGTATTGCTCAGGATATCAATTCAGAAGAACCATCAACCTTTGAGGAAGAAAATAAGAAATCTGAATGGAAGGAAGCAATGGAGGATGAGATACAAGCACTTCAAGAAAACCAAACTTGGGACCTAGTTCCCAAGAATCAATCCATGAAGATTATTGGATCTAGATGGATCTATAAGGTAAAAAAGAATTCTGATGGATCAATAAACATGTATAAAATAAGACTTGTGGCCTAAGGGTTTGCTTAGACCCAAGGGATTGATTATGAGGAGACCTTCTCTCCCATGGAAAAGATGCCAACAATTAGAGTTCTCTTAAGCATAGTTGCTTCAAGGAATTGGAACATCTATCAATTAGATGTAAAAAAATCTTTTTTGGATGGTTGGATTTCAAAGGAGGTGTACATGGCACAACCTCTTGGATTTATTGATGATGTACATCTTGAATATGTGTGCAAACTCAGGAAAGATCTCTATGGTCTCAAACAAGCTCCTAGAGCTTGGAATCATAGATTGGTTACATTTTTGCAGGACAAAGGATTCAAGATGAGCAAGGCAAATTCTTCACTCTTCACTAAGAGGAGTAACTCTGAAGTTATATATCTATGTATGTATGTAGATGATATTATCCTTTCAAGTAATGAAGTAGATGGAATCAAGAAGTTCAAAGCCCAAATGAAGGAAGAATTCAAGATAAGTGACCTAGGATTGCTCACTTACTTTCTTGGATTAGAAGTTTTCTATACAGATAAAGGGATCTTCCTTACCCAACGGAAGTATGATAGAGATGTAATTGAAAAATTCAAGATGCGGGACGCTAAGGTTGCAGGTACTCCCATGGAGGTCAATCACAAGTTAAGTGCCCATGTAGGGGAACCAATTGAAGACATTACAAGCTACCAAAGCCTAGTTGGAAGCTTGAATTATGCAACCCTAACTAGGGTAGATATGTGCTATGGTGTAAGTGTGCTTAGCCAATTTATGCACACTCCTAGAAAGCCTCACATGGATGCAGCAAAGAGAATATTGAAATATCTAAAGGGAAGTGTGAATGAAGGATTGTATTATCCTTATACTTCTGATTTAAGTGTAAAGCAATTCACTGATGCAGATTGTGCACGATCAAAAGATGATAGAAGAAACACATCTGGATTCTTATCCTTTGCATTTCTTTCAGCAAGTCCTTGGATATTTGATTCAGGTGATACTAAGCATATCACAAGTTGCAGAGATGTATTTTCTTCTGTTTTCTATTCTTCAGGAAGAAGAGTTACTATTGCAGAAGGCAATGATTTGGATGTTGTGCGAATAGGTACAGTAACCCTAAAGTCAAGAGAAGATGGTAATTTTCAGATTTCATATGTTCTATATATACCTAAAATGAAGAAGAATCTGCTATCTATATCTGCATTTTTAGGTGATGGTTTTAAAGTTGAATTTGAGAGAAATCTTTGTAAGATCTTATCACACAAAGAAAACAAGTGTATTTTACAAGGTGAGCATAGAGGAGGGATCTTTGTTTTTTCAGAAATCAGACAAGCATACGCGGACAAATCTTTGTCACAAGGTGGAAGATATGAAGCTATGGCATGAGAGATTTGGACAGATAAGTTTTGGAGCTCTCAAGAGTATCAAAGACAGTGGTATGGTTGAGAGTTTACCCTCATTCAAGCTACCAGATGATTCAGATATATGTGAAGGTTGTCTTGAAGGTAAGATGCATAAAGTACCTTTCAAGAAACATGATCATATTACAGTTACCACGAAATTGCAGATTATTCATTCAGATGTGAATGGACCTATGAGAGAAGACTCTATTCAGGGTTTTAGGTATTTTCTTCTATTCATTGATGATTTCACAAGCTACTCATGGATCTATGGTCTTAAGTTGAAGTGAGAAGTTTTCCTAATTTCAAGAAATTAGTAGCTATGCTTGAAAATGAAAGTCAAGAAACTATCCAGATTCTCAAAAGTGATAGAGGTGGAGAATACTTGTCAAAAGAGTTCTAGTCATTTCTTGATGAAAAAGGTATTACACGACACGTTATTATTGCTTACACTCCTCAGCAGAATGGTGTTGTAGAGACAAACAATAGAGTACTTGTTGAGAGTAAAGGATACAGGTTTTATGTTCCAGAGACAGGTGAAGTTATTCTTTCACATAATGCTTATATTGCTGAAAATAAGGTTTATGATAAAGAAGGAGAAATTCCAGAGTTCATTAGTGAAAATGACTATGGATTTTTTAGAAGGAATTTGGATGTACATGTTGAACCATATCAGGAGGGCGTTAAAGTTCCTAGTCTTGAAGAAAAAGGAATCTCACGACCTTCTAGAGATTCAGTTCAACGTGAGACTTTGATTCGAGAAATGGAAGAAGTTAGAGTTCCCGAAAGTCCTATTACCTCGGCAGGACAAGTTCCAGAACCTGTGGAAGGTTAAGGGTCAGATGTTTCACCACTATTTAAGGATACACCTACTTGGTTAAATGAGACTTGGAAAGATAGTGTAATATCTCATAATGGATTAATCTTCAATCAGATATCCAATTGATATAGAATGATTTGAAACCTCAACCTTGGTAACAAAATTTGTTATTCTCTGCTGAGGTATTTTCTTCATTTGATTGAGTTCATTCAATAAGTAACTTTTCTTGGATTTTGTGCTAATAGAGAAGAATGTTTGTAGTGCATCCCAAGTTTATTATGATGTCTTACAAATTTTAATGTGTGGAAGCAAGAAATGCGAGATAAAGTAGAAAATGTTTTGTTCTAACTAATGAAGTTTGCTTTAGGTAACCAACATAGTACCTACGCTTTAAGAATGGAAACCTTTGGATGACTTATAAGCTTCTATTTAGTGCCAAAAAAATTATGTTTTGTTTTTAACATCACCACAAACATAATGGTACAAGGTAGACTACTTGCACATGAAGCAACTATAAGAACATTGGATTTATGGATGGAAGATGATACTTAAAACACTTAGTTATCATATACTATTTTTATTTGATCAAATCCCTCTAAGAGGATGATGTCTTATATAGTTAGGAAGCTATTGTATACGAGAGTACAGATAATTAACAAGGCATGCTTTAATTTTGAAGCTTAACACTCGCACGTCATCATTCTCACTTTTTAGGAAAGCACACTAACATACCTTGAGAGAAACAATGAGCTCTATCTCACAATACAAAAGTCCAAATATTGAATGGTTACTTACACTGAAGTTAGATAACTTCAAAATTAATCGCTTATCTTAAGCATTGGACTTTTGATTAAAGAGAACAAAGCTCTTTAGTTCTCTTCAATCTAAAGAAGAAGGTGTAGAGAAAGGGCATTGAGCAAGATAGTGATTCAAACTTTATTATATTCAGTTGTCTCTTTATAAAAAGTGTGTAGAGTGAAAATATACACTAATAAAATACTCGTTGTGATGTTCCACAAATCCTGCTAATCAATGTCCTCTCACAAATCAGATGGGAGTGAGTTTAGTGTGACATGTTCTCTTTTCCTACAATCTAGGAAATGTAGTACAAGGTCGCATCTAACTTGTGGTTGATTTGTACGTTGGTAGGAGACTCCAACCATTTGGATCATGGCTTGAGAACTTCAATCACAACATTGAATTAGTACTAACTATATGGTACAAAGAATATCTATTCAAATATGTGATTGTAGAATGGATTATATGAATCCATGTAATTATGCCACATGAGTATTGTTTATTTCAAAGAATAAATTTGATTGTTTTTAATGTAAGGTTTGACTTCAAGCATGTTGGAAGCTAAATTTTGTTCTGACACAAATGTTAAGTTATAATTCATGGATTGCAAAATATTATGCCCACATGAGTCAAGGTATAGCTTTTGAAGAAGTAAACTTTATTGATGATTCAAATAAGCATGGGGAATGGAATGAACCAATGCAAGATGAAATTAAGGCACTTGAAGAAAATGGTACTTGTTTATTAGTGCCAATAACAAAGCACATGAATGTCATTAGCAACAAATGGGTTTACAAGGTAAAGAGATATGCAAATGGGAGCATCTCTAGGAATAAAGTGATATTAGTTCCCAAATGTTTTTCTCAAATCTATGGCATTGACTTTGAAACGAATGATTTGGATTTCAATTTCATCCTCAAATGTTTGCAAGATGTACCAATTGGATGTGAAGATGTACTAGTGGCATATAACAACGCATTACCACTTTATTAGACAAAGATTAGGTCAAGGATATAAAGGAGTGTAGCGTGGTGCAATCTCTCTCTCTCTCTCTCTCTCTCTCTCTCTCTCTCTCTCTCTCTCTCTCTCTCTCTCTCTCTCTCTCTCTCTCTCTCTCTCTCTCTCTCCCCCCCCCCCCTTGCCCCCCATCTGCTGTGCCCCACCCACAACCATCGCCCCCCTGCCTAGTCCCACACCTGCCTCCTCTCTCTCTCTCTCTCTCTCTCTCTCTCTCTCTCTCTCTCTCTCTCTCTCTCTCTCTCTCTCTCTCTCTCTCTCTCTCTCTTCCATGCAGCCACCTCCCCACTCCCTCTTCCTTGTAGCCACCCCCCGCCACTCCCTCTTCTCTGCTACCACACGCCACCCACAACCCTCGCACAGAGCCCTCGCAAACCCCCCACCACTCCCTGTTCCCTGCAGCCACCTCCCACCCCTCCTTCTTCCCCGGATCCATCCCCTGCCTCTCCCTCTTCCCCGCAGCCACCCCTGCCACTCCCTCTTCCCCGCTGCCACCCCTGCCACTCCCTCTTCCCCGCAGTCACCCCCGCCACTCCATCTTCCCCACTGCCACCCCCCGCCCACATCCCCTGCAACCCCCGCCACCACTCCTTGTTCCTAGTAGCTACCCCCACCATTCACAGCCCTCGCGTGATCTCTCTCCCCAGACACATCGAGTAACTGCTAAGTGTTTGCGGTCTTCTTTTTGGGTTTCCCAAAGGACACTATTCTTATAGAGCTTGACAGCGGAATACACAAAAGTGACACACTCTCTCTCTCTCAGCCTCCCACCACTCCCCACACCATCCACACCACTCACCACCTCCCACCACTCTCCATACCAGCCACACCACCCACAACCTCCCACACCACCCACTGCCTCCCACCACTCCCCACACAACCCACCACCTCCCACCACACCACCCACCACCTCCCGTCACTCCCCACACCACCCACACCGCCCACCACTCCCGACACCACCCGCACCACGTGCACCACCCACACCACCCACCACCTCCCACCACTCTCCACACCTCCCACACTATGAACACTACCCACCACCCACCGCCTCCCACGACTCCCCACACCACCCACACCACCTAGCGCCTCCCAGCACTCCCCACACCACCCACACCACCCACCACCTCCCACCACACCACCCACACCACCCACACCACCCACCACCTCCCACCACTCCCCACACCACCCATACCACCCACCACCTCCCACCACTCCCCACGGCCACCCACACCACCCACCACCTCCCACCACACCACCCACAGCACCCACCACCCACCACCTCCCACCACTCACCACACCACCCACACCACCCACCACCTCTCACCACTCCCCACGGACACCCACACCACCCACCACCTCCCACCACACCACCCACCACCTCCCACCACTCCCCACATCACCCACATCTCCCACACCTCCCACCACCTCCCCACACCACCCACTGCCTCCCACCCAGACCACCCACACCACCCACCACCTCCCACCACTCAATATGTAAGATAGGCAAAAGATGATGCTAGGGCTTCGGTGACATGAGAAGAGGATTTCTTTTGGGATCAGATGGTCGAAGCTACTACAAGAATTATGTGAAGGAGGTGCTTCTAAGGGTCATTACATTATCACGAGTGGCATGTAAGGGGGATCCCAGGATCTTTGCTTGGGAGCTCATGAATGAACCTAGATGTCTAGTCCAAGTGATTTGTCTAGTTAATTCCATTAAGAAGGAGATCTCAGCTTGCATTAAAAAGTGAGAGTAAAAGTGTAAAAACTTAAATGAGTGTTGCCGCCAAACATTTGTGATGACAAAGCCCTGAGTACCTATTTTTGAAGATCAAATTTAAAGCTCGTGGCCAGAACCATATTTGATCTCAAATTTTGGGGCAATCAATCGGCGCATATTCAGTGAACGTGGGAAATCGGCAAGGCCCTCTTAGCCTACAAAAGCCTATAAAAGAAATGGACTTGCACACATTGGGATGTACATATCTTATCTCCAGCATCTCTTCTAGTCTTCTCTTTGCACTCTGTGGCTACAAGCCTACTGTAAGAGGTCACTCTGTTGTGAGGATACCGAGCATGGGCTTCCTAGTGGAGGGCTAATAGCACTATAGTGCAAATTAGGAATGTCTTGGTTTTGGAATTCAGTGTGAGTCAGAGGTATTTCCTTAGAGCAGGTCTTCATATCTTTGTACTGACCAGTGCAAGTCCTCATCTAGTTGTGTTCATTGTATTGGATGGATCTCTAGTACTGATTCTGTTTAATTCTATAATGGCATGTTAGCCCAAAGCATAACTTTTAGATCATTTCTTTTGCCTATATTGTAATCATCTATTTGAACTAAGGAGTGGTTTTGTCCTTCAACATTGTCATTCTTCATTAATCTTCTCTCTGAGTATCTACCATACCGTGCATCTATTGTGATCGTGTCTGCTCACAAAAATGTTAAAGGGTATACTTCCCTAAGGAGAACCTCCCTTGAGTACGGGAAGTACTGGAACTGCATATTGCCTACTCTTGTTAAAAGCGGGTACCCTAGTACCTCCTCTACAGTTTGGCATGCCCGCTAGGACCCTTGCATTACTATGAGAGGCCCTTAGCATAGTAAATAGTCCTTTTTCCATTATTTTTTCCCTATTGCATCTTGCAAGTAGGTACATGACCCATACTCGAGTAGATAAGGAGCCTCTTCGCGTACGGAGGAGCCTTAAAAAATCATCTTTACCTTCGAATAGTAAACCTAGATCTCCTCTACCCTCTTTGAATTTATCTATTGATTTGGGTGCGACACCACTGTCAAAGGAAAAGCATAGGAGAACATTATATTTCTCCTCAAATACGTCACAGGAAACACCAGTGCCAATGGAGGATCTCTCTCACTTACTCTCTAGATTGAATATCAAGTTCCCTACTTTTAAGGGACAAGCTTATGAGGATGTTGATGATCATGTGAGGAGCTTCATCTCCCTATGCCATGGACGAGGTCTGCAGAGTAGAGAGGATGCAATGGTGGTACTCGTCCCATCCACATTGGAAGGCCTTGCTGACAAATGGTACAATAAATATGCAGATGGCTATTTTGCTACATGGGAGGCTCTGAAGACAGCATTCTCATAGACATTTTGACCATGTTGCTCCTTGAAAAGAGCTCTAAATCAGCTCGAGAACCTAAGGCTAAGATCAGGTGAATCCTTTCACGAACTTCATACTAGGACAAAAGCACTTGTTGCATGTCTGCCACATGCTCCAAGTGATTTCTTGGTTAAAAAATGGATAGAAAAAGCTTTGCCTAGGTCATCTCAGTAGAAGCTACATGAATCTCTTAGATTGGATGCAACCCTTAATGACATTAGGGGGAAAAATGGACCTTGAATGGGCCTTTTAGATTAAGGAGTGATTAGTGATGGACCAATCAGAAGAGGGTGGTGGCCATAGTTTATGCCCTATAAAATACTAGGTTGAAGGGTGGAGAGGGGACATATTTCTCCCTTATTTAATGAACTACCTTTAGAGAGAGAAGGAATCTCGTAACTCAGTTGGGCCCAAAAATTCAAAATTTCTAAAAAGTTAAAAAAACTCATCATAACACTTGAAAATGGACCCCCCATTACTTTTTAGGGTCAAAAGTACTCTTTTTGACCCCAAATTCAAAATCTGTGCATGTTTTGAGCGAAAAAAATGAGTTTTTTCAAAAACACTCAAAAAAGAGTTATTTCCCTCCTAAACCTCACATTTTCATACCTAAGTCCCAAAAAGTCATCTTTTCCCACTACTTTCACTCTGTAGCACACCATTGAAGCTCCTGTTTCTACACTCCAACCTACCTGCATCTCCTATCTCGAATTACTATTGTAGCTTGAAGATCTTTAGCTTCAATGGCAACATCTAAAGCTTCTAGGCGACCCAAAGATGAAATCCTCACATTAAAATGTCACAATATCAAAGCCACAGATGGACAGTGGCTATCACATGAGTACTCCAAAGGTGCATGGGTGTACATGCAACCCTCTAGAGTTGGGCCTCATCGAGTTAGATATCGTGGAAACTTAGATCTTCATTGGAAGGGAAAGTTACTTGGCTTCAAGAAGCACAGAGACAATGGGATGGTTGCTATTGTACAACATGCTTTTACAATGGCAACTATGAAACTTGAAAACTCTAGTAGTATGAGATATCCTGTGAATCGTAAGTATTACTCTACAATATTTTATGTTTTCTTGTGTCGGATATATTTCTGAACTATTTAGATATGTTTTTGTTTGTTTCAGATATATTTCCTTCTACTTTGGTGGAAGAGCAACCACTTCATAGTCTTACAGGTACTTTTCAGGAATTGCATGCAGATGTTGGTGCACTAGTCTTTCCAAATATATCTCCTGCTCAACTTTACCATGATAGAGTTTTCTTATACACACATAGATATGTTGTACCCTCCACAATGAGTGGTCTTGGAAGGTTAGAGAGAATTGAAGTACATTCCCTTCTTAGCTTGGTGTGGCCAAAACCTGATATATGGTCTGTATCATCTTTGAAGCAAAAGATGGTAATGGATATACATAACTCTTTGAAATTCACAAAAGTGTCTAGGTCTGTAGGTTTGCACTGGACTTTTCGCGTTCATTGTTTTGTATATTTATTCCAAGGATTCTCATTCCAAGAGACTTCCACCATGTTCATGTGTAAAGATATCACATATGAGCAAGTCGAAAGTCTTCTTGGTGAAAATTGGGGTTTGATGGAAGGAATTGCAAAAGGTGATAAATATCTTTGTAAAATAGGTGGAATAGGTATAGGATTTCGATATTTGAAACACTGTACTTCATTATACATCAGATTCTACTATGATCGTTGGATGTGCAAACTTGGCAAATGGATACCATTTCAAAGTTCAGAGGGATCTTTGCATTCATTTAAAATAAAGCTTAGATTGCCCAACAATGAAACAGAAACTATTTTAGTGAATAATCATTGGACCTTGGCTAATCTGAGAGAACACTTGATGATTATGGGGTTTGAAGGACTAACACAATCCAAATTCAAAAATCAAGGACATAAGGTGAGAAATGTTTCATGCTTTTGTTAAAGTAATCTTTTCATTATTGTTTATTTTACTTTAATGACTTCATATTCTTGCAAATTGATTACAGGTGGGCAGAAGAATGGAATACAAAATGAAAGTCCCTGTAGATTGAAGCAAAGATGGAACAGAACTCTCATTGTCATAGTTCTTTTGCAACCTGATAATGTCAGGCCCTAGTCATTGTATCTCATGGTTTTTCAACTTTCAAGAACCTTGTAAAAAGTAGGACAATTGATTCATGTTAGATATTGTATGTACCTTCTTCTCTGCAATGGTAATTTCAAAACTTTTGGAATGTCAAAAAGTCTGTTCACTTCTTTGAATTGTCGTTGCTCATGTTTTTTCTGTGCGTTATTTTGTCATCAAAAACACATTTTTTGAATTTGCACTTTTTTCTATACTTTTAAAAGTGGGCCCAATCAGTTTAAAAACTTGAAACTGTTATAAAAATGGTTCTATGTGCTCATTTCTCACATTTGCACTCTCAAAGAGCTAGAAAGCACAGACTACAAGCCTCAAGAATTCTCACGTGCAAGCAATGGCTGCTAGCACTTCCACTCCCATGAAATCTCCTCAAGATCTATTCATGGGGTTTTTAGATACTACAAACTACAATGTTCGTACGGATTTGTATGACCTAGTAGGTAGAGTTCCTAATCTTGAAGGGACAATAGCCATGAACTCCGATGTGATCGATGAGATTAGAGATTTGATGGAATTCTATATATTAAGATATGCCATAGATATTCTAGCATATGAGTGTAAATGGGTCCCCTGTGACCTGCTTTTCCACATTCATAAAGGAGATGAGGCATTTGCGAAGCGCTTAAAGCGTTTCATGGCTATTGCTGAGGCTTCAGGGCACCTGTTAGATGACACAGTGCCCTTAATTAAACAATTAAATAAGAAGCGCCTAACCGGTCAAAGGAAAATGGGAAGAAAATATATTTCCTACGTAGCAACAACCATCTTTTTTGTCAATGAGGAGCCTGAATCTTCACCGATGGACCTACCCCATCTTGTTACTGGGGGTTTTGTAGATGACAAGAACGAACCCCAGACCAAAGCTCTCAACTTATTAGAAGGGAGTCAAAAATTTTCCAGAGAATTTCCTCAAGGAGTAGTGGACAAATTAAAGGAAGCCAGTACACAGAACAATCCACCCTCCAACTTAGACCCCGTGGAACCCACTCTACCAGAGGTGGAGATGGAAATGTTTTCAGTTGTACTTGTCAACGGAGAGGAATTTTTGTTCCTGCATGATATTGAGAAGGAATTCGGTCTACTCCTCGACGAATGCCTTAGTATTTTCTGCTCAACCTCAGATGTCCCCATGGACAACACTTCTGACATTATCGAAAAGGCAACAATTCCACTTGGTGATTCAGTTGCGGACACCATTACATTTGTGTGTGAAGAGATTTTGGGCCATGCCAACCAAGATGCCACTGAAGAAGATCTGGTTGCAGCAAGGGAAAGAAGTTTGGAGAAGAAGATTCCAACATCCCCTGTTCTGGAGCAAAGTGTCATGGCCCATTCATCGATTCCACTAGATGCAATTGGAAGAGGAGAGGATGAAGATAGGCTTCAAGATGTAAGTCTCTACTGACATTTATGGTTGTCTCATATTCATACAAGATGTATCTATTTAATTTTATGATTTTCTATGTGCAGGAAACAATTGAAGTGGATAAATTTGCAGCAAGGAGTGGTGGTGACCATGTTTCCCGGGGCCATGGCTCTTCATTGGCACAATACATTGGAAAATTGCCAAAGGAAGATTTTGTCATAATCCACAAGGACTTTTCCCCTCAAGGACACTTCATGACTTGGTGTCTGAAGGCCTTGAGCAAAGTTTCGTGCCTATCTACAATAATGCAAGGGACCAATTGTATATTTCTAGTTAGGAAGTCACTTGCCCTTACTACCCTAGGAGTTAATTTTAGAGGAAAAATATTAGGTCAAATAGGAATAGCTTTAGGTCTTGGATTGACAGACCCTCAGTTAATATCCTAATCAGTTTTGACTTACTAATTGCCACTATTATTTCAGAGAAGAAAGAATGTAGTGGAGAGGCTCAAGGCCAACAGCCAATTGTAAAAACTTTATAATACCAATTATTGTTTTTCCAATTTCCATGTGCATTCAATCTATTATATCTTTATGTTTGACAATCTCATAACTTTTGCACAGTTTAATAAGTCTTTTTCCATTATTTCTTGTAATTTGTGTTGCCCAAAACGCATGTAATGGCCTAGGAATGCAAAAAAAAGGCCTGCCATAGAAACGCGGGGATGGGCACTGCAAAAGTTTTGCAGGGCCCATCCCCGCGTTTTTGTGGCAGGCCTTTTTTTTGCATTCCTAGGCCATCCTATGCTTTACCTTACCTATATTGCAAGTATATCTCCCTCAATGAGCACCTTCCCTTGGGGAATTGTGGAATTCTTCTTATGTGCAATAATTAGAGAAAGTTAACACTCCTTTGGGTGCATATAAGCATGTAGCAGTAAATAAGTACATGTATCTTCATAAACATTGTTTAACTATTGGTCAGGGGGTTAGCATGCAGTGCACTCTAGCCAAGGCCAATCATATGCCCCAATGTGCATGGCATGTGTTTTCATGGCTTGGAAATGCCAAAAAAAGGGCTGCCACAGAAACACGGGGATGGGTTCTGCAAAAGTTTTGCAGAGCCCATCCTCGCGTTTCTATGGTAGCCCTTTTTTGGCATTTCCAAGCCATGAAATGCATTAATAGAATTACCACTTACAACAAGTACAGAGAAATGAATGATACAACCATGAAAAACACTTCAAAGAATTACTGGAAAAAGACACCCTGAGAAACAAAGGAGAAATAAACTTCAAAACGTGTACACTAAGAGATAAACACTTGAGAGAGCAAATATGAGAAGACAAAGATTATATTCATCATTTGGGATTTACAAAATATTCATCATATGGGATATACAAAAGGTTCTCGAAACAAGGGAATACAATTTTTTTTAAAGGGTTATTCCCTCTAATTCTCCTAGCTAGCTGCAAATCTTTAGGTTGTATTGTCACTCTCTTTGCATGGATGGCACATAGGTTAGAGTCCTCCAACATTGATATAAGATACACCTCTGCAGCTTCTTGGAGAGATTCAATGGCTATCCCTTGGATACGAAGTCCAGCGCAATAGCGTTGGATCTCTTCCTTCACAACTCTTGCAAATGACCTTTGTAGAATAAGAAGCTCCACAGACTTTTGATAATGTCGAATCTCTGCAAAAGCTCTAGTCTCCTTTCTGCACCTTTGTGGTGCTCTTGCATTTTGGGGGATGTTGGGTTGTGGTTGTTGTGGCCTACGACGTGGTTGGTAGTTCTTCTTTCTTCTTGGAGGACGCCTAGATGGTCCTGCCTCATCATTTACTTCCTCTATCCGACCTTGCTCTCTTTCTTCATAGGTTGGTCTTTTTCCTTGTCCTGGGGGGAGTGCCTTGCCTCCTTGCGTTACTCGATGGTTCATGGGGATATCATCATTGTTCCATGGTGGCTCAGTTATACTTTCTTCATCTAAGGAACTCGATAAATTTGATGTCTCAATCACAACTTGCCTATGTCCTCGTTGTTTGGGCCTTGCCTTCATTGGTGTCCTAACTGGGGGCTCATCATCAGATGGGGGAGGGGAATAATTTATTTCTTGGGATACATCTCTCTCTGGTGAAGCTTCGTCCCCCCGCAATGGAATGCTACCGAACTGTGTCCCTGCACCCGAGTTTCGTCTGGAAGAGTTGCTTGTGGTTCGACGCTTCTTGTGGGGTGTCATCCATTTTGGGCGCTGAGTACCTTGCACATGGCTAGGATAAACGACATGATCCTTCCTAGCATTCTGCTTTGTGCGTGCCATTCTCTTAGGTTGTAAAGTGGTAAAATGAGGAAGGACACCTCTATTTATAGGCTTTCACTTAAGAATTGTCCTGTTCACATTTAAATGGATAAAAATTAGTTTTAAGACATTAAAAGTATATTCACAAAAATAGAAAAAATTTTCTTTGAAGTGAAAGGGGTTATAAAAACCTTGAAAAGAATAATGCATTTTAAGATTTTGGAAACTATTTCCAAGCAAGACCCTCGCGGATTCTTTGTGCATGCCATTGGGCATGATGTACGGGTCCTGACGATGACATCCACTTCTCTCTTGCAATATCATGTTGTAGCTTTTGTGTAATCTTTGCTATTCGTGACTCACATGCTCGTTCCATTACATATTTTCTAGCGAATGTCGCATGAAAAAACCAATTGAACATTTCTTCTAAATAGTTTGATTGGAGTAGACCACCCCCATGATGAGTGTTTTTAAAGTAAACACCTCTAGCCCTGTAATGTGACTTCTCCATTCCTTGTGTACTAAAAATGTCCAAGGACCCATATCGATTCATAAAATATGCTCCATGTGCAAAAAGCATATGCTATGATCTGGTCAATAAGATATACACATAGTGTTTAAGACCAAATAAAAAAATGTAAGCAAAACTTACTATGTAATGTGTAATGTTGCTTTCTCCCCAAGATAAGATGAATGACTGTGTAAACGCCTTCAAAGTCACTTGGAATAATTCTCGTTGTGAAGCATTAGTGGAAACCAAACACATCAAATGTAACAATTGATCGAACGATGACCAAACCTTCTTTCGCTTGTTAATGAGATCAACCTGACTATCATTGTCTGTTGTAATTGAACAGAGGTCCTTCCAAAGCTCCCATTTCCCATCATCTTGACTATTCACATCTCTTTTAAAGAAACGTCTTGCCTTCTTCCCAGTCATTGAAACTTGTTGTAAAATCTCTTGAGACTCACCATACTTCTTAACAACTAAAGATACGTGGCCACCATGACAACCTATAGAATTCAAAAGATCTTCTATTTTTTGGATTGCTATTATAGACCTCTCTAGTGGTTTCATTGCAAATGCATATTCAACATGGAGCTTCAAAATCCTATCAAAGATCCTCATGAATGCATGCAAAGTACAAAAGTGAACATTGACTAATGGAAATGGGATAATGGGGTTCCAATCATTGCTTATTTTATCACGAGTCGGTTCCTATAACATTGGACACCTCAAAAGTGATATCTCTCATTCCCTATGATTCAATGAGTCTATTTCATCAATTTCTTCAGAGTCATCAACTCTCATCAATGCCCTTGCAGGTTTAGACTGTCTCTTAGATCCTTTGTAACCTTGTGTACAATATGGGCAAGGATAGAGAGAAGATGATCCTTGTTTACAACCTAACATGCATTTTATACTCTTAAGGTCTCCACCCAAATGCCATTCTACCTCAAAATCACCTATATCATCTACAAAAAGCTTTTGCCCATGTATTTGAGAAGAGATTACTTCTGCAATCCATGGAGTCCTACTAAAAATCCATGAAATAACATTGTTTGTTTCTTTGGGAACTTCTATAGCACCTAACCACCAGATATCTCTCTCTGATTGCACAATGTAAGTCAAATGGTCCCTCCCTCCTAAAGTTTCATCACTCATTGCATGGTCCATAATTTCATTCATTAGCGTCACACTCAACCTTTCTAGTCGCCGACCCTTTATGATTTGACACTCATCAAGCTTCAGTATGAGCTTTAACTTAACATTACAGTCTACACAAAAGAGAAAACATTATCTTAATATGACACTTGAATGCAATAAACTTCAACACCAAATAAAATGTAGGGGTACCTTTGATTGTTGAACTATAAAAGTGAACCATTGCTTGTTGAAGCTTCTGAAGATCCACAAATATATTGTTGAATTTAGTGTAAGTAAATCCTTGTGTAGATAGGATTTTTGATTGCTTCTTGGGAATATTTGGATGATAAACAGAGGCATACATAGTTTCTTCTATGAATAAATATTGTCCAATAGTACGAGTCACATCCTCATTTGAAGTTTTTTTTTTATAGACACTTTATATGGGCATGGAAATATACTTTGAGAAATACCTTGTGATTGTAAGGCTTGCCTGAGAAGGGTGTACATTGCAGTATACCCATTTCTACTGATGCCCGCATCATCACATATTGCCTGCACATCTTGCACTGTGATAAGGTTTTTTAACTTCTTTGAAAACTCAGCTTCAACAACAACTCTAATACACTTTCCTATGCATAAGTCTAAAGCAGAAGTGATTTCTTTGGTGTTTATACAGGTATTCATCAGCTTGAATTGGTCTTGTGTTGTTGATGAAGCAGTTATGTCTTGAATAAATGACCTACACAATGAAAGATTCCATTACAAATCTTCATTAAAACATATAAAAGTAAAACAAACACTCACCTTGTTGCATATGTACGTTGTTTGCGTGCTCCACCACCTTTTGAAAGAGCATCAAAGGATGACAATGCTCTTTTCCTATGTCTCATGCCAAGTGGAGTCTCTTTCAGCTGTTGGAGATTGGCAGTTAACTTTGAAATTGTGCTTTGTTTTTCTTCAATATCCTGTTCCAAATCTGCAAGTTGTTTTTGTAAAGATATGATTGTGCTTTCTAAAGTGACCACCCTCATATGATGGATGTGATATTGTTGGAACCAATACTTAGAAGTAACAAGTGAATGTGTAGATAATCGCATGAAGTAACCTAATAGTCCAACTTCACCCGCACCGATGAACTGAAGTAAAGTTGAGAGGTTATGGAATGTTGGATGGTAAGAAGATATTGGATCAAAAGGATATAGTGAACCATGAGCCCAAAGATCAATACTTTTTTCTCCAGCTGCACGAGCTCATTTTGAGAATCGGCATCATTGTTGCATCGTGTATTTGGAGCAAACTCACTAGGCACACGAACATGGATACTTGTTAATCCAGGAGCATGCGGACGTTCTACTGTGAAGTTTGTGATACATGTCAAAACCATCTTTGCTAATGACCAACAATATCAAAAACCTGGTTGGAAGGGACTCTAAAGCATATGTTTTGCTCAAAAAATGTGTTTTCTTGTATGTGTATGGATTAAAGTGTGTTTTTCCACTGTGTATGGCTGAAAATGATGAAATTTGAAAAAAGTCATTTTTTGGGGGAAGCATAGTCACGGATTTGATGATCTGGCACTTACTTTTGGAGGGAGTTTGAAAATTATACTTTTTCTAAAAGAAACTTCAAAAAATGGGCCCAAAAAAGTGACTTCTGACATATATATTAAAAAATAGGCCCTTTTGATTTAATATACACTGAAAATGAGACGTTTTAAAAAAATTAATTTTTTTATTCAAATACATGTACGAGTTTGATGATGTGTAAAGTAGATTCTCTTTCTCTCTCTCTCTAAAAGAAGAAAGAGAGAGGCCTACTGAAGCCTAAAAAAAAGCCTACTCCAGCCTACTAAAAACTGCCCTCTTAATTGCACTTTGTCCCCTTAAAGAAGAACAAAATTAAGCTTAATCCCTAAAAATTAGGGATCCTTACTTGGAATGCACTCGAACCAGTATTTTCTTCAAACACTAGAGCAAGAAAGAATCAACTGTGGATGGAATTCACAGCACTCAAGAAGATTCCCAAATAGAATGTGACTGACTATGTCAACAAAATGAAGAACCTAGCTGATCAACTTGGAAGCATTGGAGAAGTCATTGATGAGGAGCAAATTGTGAGACAAGTGATCAATGGAATCAAAGAAGATGACAAGTGGGAAGCATTCACTACTGCAATGGATCTATACATGGGCATGGAGGTACCTGACTTCAATAATTTAATGGGACAATTGTTTAGTCATGAAGCCAAGCTTGTGAAGAACAATGAAAACTCAAAAGGTAATCAACCCTCTGCCTTATATAGTGATAAGAACAAGAGTAAGGATGGTAAAGGTGAAATTAAGAAATCTGATGATGAAGCTAGTACTTCCCAAGCTAACTTTGCAGGAAGAGGTAGAGGTACAAGAGGAAGAGGTAGAGGAGGAAGGCAAGGCAAGGGGAGATTCCAAAGCACCTCTCCATGCACCATATGTGGATTGACTAACCACACAACTGAGAATTGTTTCAGGAACTCAAGAAATCAGAGAGGAAGAGGCTTCAACAGAGGAAGCTATAGAAGAGGAAGATCAAATAACTTCAACAACTATAACAACAACTACAACGACTACAATAATCAAGGAGGCTATAGAGGAAGAAGAGATTGCAGCAATTATATTGAAGAGCAAGGACAAGAAGACTCACTTCTGTTAATGAACATGACTATGAGACAAGGTAAAGCAGAGGAACATGTGTTTTACATAGATTTTGGTTGTTCAAATCATGTAGCAGGAAATGTGGCATTACTATCTGACTTGGAGGATCCAAGGAACAAGCACAAGCTTTAGACAGGAGATGATACAAGGCACTTAGTTGAAAAGATTGGGAATGTGAAGACCTCAGATGGAAATATGAATCTACTCAATAAGGTATTTTATATACCATCCATAACCAAGAACTTGATAAGTGTTGGACAAATTGTAGGAAAAGGCTTGCAGGTAAGGTTTACAAGAAATGGAGCATTTGTCAAAGATCCTTAACAAGGATTCAAGAAGCTAGCTAAAGGAGAAAAGACAGGTGGACTCTTTACATTTGAAGTGCACGATACTAGAAATATACCACTTTTCAATTATGGAGGACAGACCTTATCAAAATTAGAAATGTGGCACAAAAGATTAGCTCACATAGAAGAAAGAATTTTAAAGAAAATTTGCAGGGATGAGAGTGTGCTTGGATTGCCAAATATATCCAAGCAACATATGCTATACAAATGCAGCTCATGTCAATTTGGGAAGTCTCATAGACAACCATTTATGAATAAAGGTTACATTCATGGTGATCTATTGGAGCTAGTCCACACAGATGTTTGGGGACCTAGCAAAGACCCTTTAATTTTAGGATCTAGGTATTATGTATCATTCATTGATGATTGTAGCAGATGGACCATACTTTATTTTATGAAACACAAAGATGAAATATTCAATTGTCTCAAAAATATCTTGCTCTTGTTGAAAATCTGACAGGGAAAATATTAAAGAGGCTAAGGTCAGATGGAGGGGAAAAATAGTTCTCCCATGAGTTTGATGCATATCTCCAAGATAGAGGCATCAAAAGAGAAATCACCACCAGATATACTCCAGAACAAAATGGAGTAGTAGAAAGAAGGAATAGGACGATTGTGGAGGCTGCAAGGTCCATCATCAATGAGAAGAAATTGCCCAACTATCTATGGGAAGAGGCTGTATCCAGAACCACCTACCTTATCAATAGACTCCCATCTAAAGCATTGGATGGGATGACACCATATGAAGCTTGGAATGGAAGAAGGCCATTAGGAAAAAAAGTGAACCCTGCATGGGCCTTGTAAGGATTCCTAATTTTTAGGGATTAAGCTTAATCTTGTTCTTTGTTAAGGGGACAAAGTGCATTTAATAGAGCACTTTTTGGTAGGCTGAAGTAGGCTTTTTTTTAGGCTGAGCTAGGACCTTCTCTCTCTTCTGCACATAGAGAGAGAGAAAAACCACTTTCCACCTCATCAAATCCGTCCATCTTTATGAATAAAAAAATGAGTTTTCTGAAAAAGTGTCTTTTTCAGCTATTCTTTATTCAAAATGGCCCATACTTTTATGTATATGTCAGAACTTAATTTTTTTAGACTTATTTTTATAAAAAATACTTAAAAAACATACTTTTCAAAATCCCTCCAAAAGTTAAGTGCCACATCATCAAACTCGTAACTTTGGTTGCCCCCAAACATGAATTTTTGAAAAAAAACTCATTTTCCCTCTAACATACTGAAAAAAGTCATTTTGACCTATCCACATACCAAAACACACTTTTTTTCTTGCACATAGCTACTGTACTAGCCATTCCAGCCATCTGTGTGCTTCTTCCCATTCGGTGCTGGAGTTTTGGAACATCATGGTGCTCACATGTATTATGAACATGACACCAGCACCAGCGCGTGCTCCTCACTCAAAGAGTGTACATGTTCGTGTTCCTACAGAATTTGCACCAACAACTAGAGGTAGCAATGACATAGATTCTCAAAATGCACGACGTGCAGCTGGAGAGAAGAATATTGATCTTTGGGTCCATGGTGCTTTGTATCCCTTGGATCCAATGGCTAATGTTCATCCTAGATTCCATACTATCTTCACATTTCTACAATTCCTTGGTTGCGGTGAAGATGGACTCCTAGGCTATTGCAAGCGATTGTCTAACCATTCTACATCTATAGCAAATTATTGGATGCAACAATGTCATCACAACCATTTCAAGATACACAGTTTAGAGAGTGCTATACACACTTTAGAAAGTGCTATCAAATCTTTGGATGAGCACAATAATAGACTCAAACAAGATGTGGAAGAAAAGGAGAGCACAATTACAAAGTTGAAAGCCAATCTTACACAACTAAAAGAGACTCCACTTGGGATGAGATTTAGGAAACGACCATTATCATCCTTTCAAGCTCTTTCAACTGGTGGTGGAGCACGGAAGCGACGTGTTTACGCACTTAGGTATGTATTTCCTTTGTTTAGTTATGTTAAAAGACTTTTAGATTGAGATTCTTATTGTGCATGTCATTTGTTGAAGATGCGAGTGCTTCCTCAACAATGGAGGATCAATTGAAGTTTCTGAATTCTTGTCTTAGCAACAAACATGTGCTTATGATCTTGGAGTCACCAATAGGAAATCACATCAAAACCCAAGTGATTAAAGATTTTGCAGGCAACTTAGAAGATATTATTAGTCCTAGTGAGGTACAGATGGTATGTGATAAAGCAGGTGTTAGTACTAGAGCGTACACTGCATTGTACAATCTTTTGAAGCAGGCTCTACAAAACAAAGGTATTTTCCAGAGCATTTTTCCATGCCCTTACAAGGTATCTCTGAGGAAGAAGATGACCAATGAGGATGTAGCCAATACTCTTGGCAATTACCTGCATATAGAAGATGTTATGCCTGCATCCATTTATCATTCATCTACATCAAAGAAAGAGTTGAAAAACACATCTAGAAAGGGATTCATCTACACAAAGTACAACAACATATTTGTCAATTTGGAGAGGCTCCAAAAGGAAATGGTTAAATTTTACAAATCCACACTTCAAGGTATATCCATTGTTTTGATAATGACATTCATAGTATTTTTAATAATATAATGTTTGTTATTTGATGTAGATTGTGGTTCCAAACTCAAGTTTGTATTGAAGCTAGACGAATGTCAAATCATAAAGGGATGCCGTATGGAGAGACTTAGTGTGACACTCATGAACGAAGCTATGGCCCATGCTATTATTGATGATCGTGAAGAATCTACCCATCACTTTACATATAGTGTCCAATTTGAGAAAGATATATGGTGGTTAGGTGCTATTGAAGTACCTTAAGAATCCAATGATGTTCTTACATGGATTTTCAATAGGATCCCATGGATCACAGAGGTGATAACTTCTCAAATTCATGGTGCCAAAATCAATGTAGAAAGCCTTGGTGATTTTGAAGTAGAGTGGCACTTAGGTGGAGACTTAAAGACTATCAAATGCATGTTAGGGTGCAAACAAGGTGCATCTACTCTCTATCCTTGTCCATATTGCACACGAGGTTATAAACGAACAAAGAGAAAACAAAACAACATAGATGATTTAGTTGATGACACAGATGCAACTCCATCTGCTGAATGGGATACACCTTTAATGAGGTGTCCCATGTTAGGTACACCTAATCGTGACATGTCAGATAAGGATTGGAATCCCATTATTCCATTCCCTTTAGTCAATGTCCACTTTTGCACCTTGCATGCCTTCATGAGAATTTTTGATAGACTATTGAAGCTCCATATAGAATACGCATTTGCCATGAAGCCAGTTGATAAATCTATTCAAGCTATAAAGAAATTGGAGGAACTTCTTAATTCAATTGGTTGTCATGGTGGAAATGTAACCCTAGTTGTTAAGAAAGTTGGAGAATCTCAAGATAGCTTGCAACAAGTGTCAATGACAGGGAATAAAGCAAGACATTTTTTTAGAAGAGGTACTAGCACTCAAAATATGAACGTTATGAGCTGTGGAAAGACCTATGCATGATCACAACAGACAATGACTCTCAAGTTGATCTTTGTAATAAGAGAAAGAAAGTTTGGTCGAGCTTTGATAAGTTGGTAGGCTTAATGGGTCTGACTAGGTCTAGTGCTATTCAACGTCAAATGTTTTAAGAAACATTAGTGGAGTTCACCAAGTGTTTCATTCAATGTTGGGGAGAGAGCAATATAACACACTACATTGTAAGTGTAATCTTCTTCTACAAGTGTTCATTGCACTTACCTTTTTCCAATGTACTTAACAATTTTTAGCATATTTTGTTTGCACATGGAGCTTTTTTCTTGCATCGATATGGGTCATTAGAGATTTTCAGTACCCAAGGAATGGAAAAGTCACACTACAAAGCGAGGGGTGTCTACTTCAAAAACACCCGACATGGTGGTGGCCCAATGCAATCAAACTACATGGAGGAGATGTTTAATTGGTTTTACCGCACTACATTCTCGAGAAAGTTTTTTGTGGAACGACTTAGGGATTCAAAATTGGCAAAACTTGCAAGAAAGATGCAACACAACATTGCCAGTGAGAAATGGAAGTCATCGTTAGGTCCTCTTCATCATGCTCAGTGGCGTGCAAGGAGACAACGAGAAGGCTCAGCTTGGAAGTAAAGTGAATTCGTTATCTCCCATTATGTGGTAATACATATGATTATTGTAATCTTGATTTCAATGTGTTATTATTTAATATATAATATTCTGTATGGTTTTAAACAGGTTTTGTCCGTTCTACTGTGAACAAATAGTTTTTTAAAAAACTCTATAAATAGAGAGAACTCACTTCATTTCACACTTTTTGCAACTCAAGAGAATGGCACGCACCAAGCAAACTGCAAGGAAAGATCGCGTCTTCTTTCCTAGCCCTCATCTAGGGACACAACGCCCACCATGGTTGCAACCCCCCCAAAGGCCTCGAAGTGGTTCCCAGAGCACATCTGTGCCTGTGTCACACGATGGCACACCACCTGGGAGCAATTCAGTGCGAGAAAATGAAGTGTCCAATAGACAAGATTATTACACTCCAGGACGATCAGAGGCCATTTCAGATGATGAGCCACCAACAAGGACACCCATCAAATCAAGACCCAAACAGAAGTTGATCAGAAGGAGTGTACCAGAGAGCGACGAAGAGTCATCCCCGAACGAGGAAAGCAGCAATCAACCACCATGGAATGATATGCAAATACCAACGAGCCATAGGGTGACACATGGAGGTAAGACACTTCCACAAGGACAAGGGCAAATACCAACAGAGGAGGAAAGAGAGCAAAGTCAACAACCACATCAGCAACCAAATGTGCAAGATGAAGCTGGGCCCTCACATCGTGTACATCGGAGAAAAAAAAACTATCAACCTCGACGTCGACCTCAACGCCAGCCAAACATACCTCCCAACCCAAGAGCTCCACAAAGACGAAGGAAGCACTGCAGGGCTTTTGCAGAGATACGACACTACCAAAAGTCCGTTGAACTACTCATACCACGAAGAGCTTTTGCAAGGGTAGTGAAAGAGGAACTACAAAGCTACCAAGCAGGTCTAAGAATACAAGGGATAGCACTTGAAGCACTTCAAGAGGCAGCTGAGGCCTACCTCATCTCCATGCTTGAGGACTCTAACCTCTGTGCTATCCATGCCAAGAGAGTAACCATACAACCGAAGGACATTCAGCTAGCAAGAAGAATTAGAGGAAATAACCCATGATGTGTATATTATACCCTATGATAGGCTACTTTGCGATGTAATACAATGGATAATAGAAAATTTTGTTTTGACTTATATTCTTTGTCTCTTTTTTTTCTCTCTCTCTCTCTCTCTCTCTCTCTCTTTCAGTCAGTTATATATGGATTCAGTTAAACATGCATGCACTTGCCTATTGTTTTATGACTAGATATGTTCCTTTTCTACATACTGGTGTGCAACATGTCCTTTTCATACCAAAAAACCCCCAGCCACAGAAACGCGGGATTCAGCCCTGCAAAATTTTTGCAGGGCTGAATCCCGCGTTTCTGTGGCTGGGGTTTTTTTTTGCAATATTTGGTCTTTGGTAAGCATAAGACATATGGTAGAGATGCAATGGTCTAGGTATTAAGAGGTTATACCCTATAGGAATTGAGATCTTTAGCTACTAAAGGCTGAGTTTATACCCTACTGAAAACTTCTGGTCCTGATAATACCAAAACCAATTGAAAATCTGAAATTACATAGTTTCCTATGTATTGTAGCACCTAAAAACACTAGATAAGGCCAAAAAAGCCCCAGCCACAAAAACGCGGGAAACAGCCCTGCAAAAATTTTGCAGGGCTGTTTCCCGCATTTCTGTGGCTGGGGCTTTTTTGGCCTTTTTTAAGCATATAATCATACAGAGGACCAAAGCACAATACAAAGACCCCCAATTAGATACAATTTGTGGAGAGAAGATAAGTTCAATTTTTTAGCACATTCATATACAGAACTAGACAAATGATGAAAAAAAAAGTTTGTATTATCAAGACATTACATCATTTCTCAGCTGCCTTCAATTTCTCCACAACTTTCTTTCTCCTTTGGAGAGATTGAGGCAGCTGGTAAGTCAATACAGATCTTGATATTACATGGGGGTCTTGCATTCCAAGACTCATGGCGATACCTATTTGCCCTAATACTTTTCCTCTAAAATTAAGTCCTAAAGTAGTTACAACTAAGGATTTCCTAACCAAAATGACACAATTAGTGCCTTGGGTAATTGTACATAAACACAAAATCTTGCTAAGGGCCTTCAAGCACCAAGTGATGAAGTGCCCATCGGGACTGTAGTCTTTGTGTATGATAACAAAATCATCCTTTGGCAACTTTCCGATGTAGTTTGCCAAGGATGCACCACTCCCACGAGAAGCTCGATCCCCACCAGACCTTGCTGCGAACTTGTCGAGCTCAATTGCTTCCTGTTAAGAACAAATGAGAATTCAAGCTCTTACAATGTTAACTTAAAATTATCGATTTATTTAATTCAATTACCACTTACATCATGAAGCTTGTCTTCTTCCTCCCCTCTTCCAGGGGCATCAAGATCAATGGTAGAGTGGGCCATGCCACTCTGCTCTGCTACATGGGATGTAGGAATTTTTTGCTTCAGTATCCTCTCATGTGCTGCACTGAACTCCTCCTCTGTAGTAGAATTGTTGTCATCATTTAAAATATCAGCACACACCATTGATATGGTGTCTGCCACAGAATCCCCAAGTGGGATGGACTTCTTTTCAAGTATTTCAGATGTGTTGTCAAGTGGAACATCTGACATTGTGGAGAAAATACTCAAGCATTCATCTAGACGTAGACCGAATGCCTTCTCATGGAGTAAAATAAATTCCTCTCCATCCACAACGATGCAAGAGAGATATTCAAGTTCCACCTCTGGTAATGTGGGCTCAGAGGGGTTGAGATTTGAAGGGGGGGCCTCCTCCATGCTTGATTGCACATGTAGTTTATCCTCAACACCACCAGGGAATTCTTGGTGGATTGTAATGCTTTCTTTGGAAAAATTTATGGCCTCTGGTTGAGGCTCATTCTTCTCCTTAACAAAACCCCCAGTGGCAAGGTTGGGGAGCTCAACAGGTGTAGGTTCCGGCTCCTCATTAATAATAAAATATGTTGTTGCAGTGTAGGATAGGTACTTTGTACCCATCCTCTTCTTTTTGTTAAGTTTTTTTACTAATGGCACAGAGTCATCTAGTAAGTGCCCAGCAGTTTCCGCAATTGCCATGAAGCACTTAAGGCGCTTCATGAAGGCTTCATCGCCTCTATGTATGTAGAGTAGAAGGTCATATGGAACCCATTTACCCTCATAAGGCGGTATTTCTATAGAAAAACGCAAGATGTAGTACTCAAGGAACTCTATGATTTCCTTGAGCACATCAGAGTTCATTTGAATTGTTTTGTCTAGATCAGGGACCCTAGACAGTAGGTCATACAAGTGGTTTTGACCTTTGAACTCAGTTGATTCCAAGAACTCATTGAAGAGTTCACGTGGACGTTTGAGTTGCAGGGTACTGGAGGATGCGGCAGCCATTGCGCGTGATGCTAGCTTGTGTGCGTACTCTGCTAGTGATTGTAGCTCTTCTTGGTTGCAAAAGTGAGAAATGAGAGAATAAGTGTTGCTTTTATAGTAGTTTCAAAATTTTAAAGTGAGTGGGACCCATTTTAAAACTAAAACTGATACCTTCAAATAAAACAATCATGCACAGAACTCTCAGAAAAAAAACTTTTGCTCATAAAAAGATTGAACAGAATCATTAACCAGAATAAGATACACGACAACACAATAGAAAAAATAAATTCTCAGAACTTTAAAATTATAATAAATTGCCATTGGAAAAACCAAAGATTTTTGGCAAATTGTACATCATATTGAGATCAAAAAATTTTACATGCTACATGTCTTGCATGTTAAATACATTGTTGCAGATGTAGGATTATAAATGGAACATAGGTGTGTGTACACTGTAGCACTCAAATAGTCCTTGAGCTATGACAATGAAAGTTGAGTTCCATCCACACTCCATTCAAGGAGGACTTTAATTTTATCCTCCAACCTCTTAACAATCTGCAGACAAATAGAAAACTTTAAATGAACATATTTGAGTGTAAGAATTTGTATAAACAAAAGAAGAAATACCATATGCTACTTACCTTATGCCCTTGTATTCTGAACTTTGATTGATCTAGATCCTCAAATCCCATGATTACTAGATGTTCTCTCACGTTGGCAAGAGTCCAATGATGATTTACTGAAATAACTTCCATTTCATTGTTGGGTAGATTTATCTTAATTTCAAATGAAATTAAAACACCCTCAGAACTTTGTAATGGTATCCATTCACCAAGTTTACACATCCAACGATCATAATAGAATCTAATGTACAATGAAGTACGATGTTTCAAGTATCGAAATCCTATGCCTGTTGCACCAATTTTACAAATGTATCTATCCCCTTTGGTGCATCCTTCTACAAGTCCCCATTTTTCACCTAGCAAACACTCTACCTGCTCATACGTGATATCTTTTAACATGAACATTGTTGACGTCTCTAGAATTGTGAATATCTGAAATAAATGTACAAAACAATGAACAGGAACACACCAATGTAATCCTATAGATCTTGAAACTCTTGTAAATTTCAAAGAGTTGTGTATGTCCATCACCATCTTATGCTTCAAAGATGTTAATGTCCATACATCAGGTTGCGGCCACTCAAGCTTTAAGAGAGAATCTACCTTAATCATCTCTAACTTGCCAAAATCATTTGATGAAGAGGGTACAACATATGTATGTGTGTAAAAGAAAACTCTCTCACGTAATAGCTGAGCAGGACGGGCTTGTGGAAAGACTATCGACCCAACATCTGCATGCAATGCTTGGAAAGTACCTGTAAGAGTATGAAGTGGTTGTTCTTCCACCAAGGTAGAAGGAAATATGTCTACAACAAAAAAATACACAACTTAGCTAGGTATATTATGAAATTTGGACAAAAGTCAATGATTAATACTTACAGTTGATAGGATATCTCATTTTGTTTGAGTTTTCCAATCTCATGGTTGACATTGTGAACACATGTTGTACAATGGCAACAGTTTCACCATTTTTGAGCTTTTTGAAGCCTAGTAACTTCCCTTTCCAATGAAGATCCAAGTTTCCATGATCTCTCACACGGTGAGGACCAACACCAAAGGGTTGCATGTACACCCATGCACCTTTGCAGAACTCCTGTCCTAACCAAAATCCTTCTGGAGCCTTGATATTGTGACATTTTATCGCGATAACCTCATCTTTTGGACATCTATGAGATTTAGGTTTCTCCATTGGAGATCAGGTTATGGAAATGACAGTAGGAATTCAAAGAAGATGATGCATAGAGAAAGAAATGGAGATGCAAGAGCTGCAATGGTGTGCTAGGGAGAGAAAGTAGTGGAAAGAGATGACTTTTTGGGACCTGGGTATGAAAATGGGAGGTTTTGGAGGGAGAAAGTTGCATTTTGAGTTATTTTTGAAAAATTCACTTTTTTCACTTCAGTTCATGCACGGATTTTGATTTAGAACCCAAAAATAGCACTTTTGATCCTAAAAAGTGGTTGGGGACCATTAAATGGTGTTATGATGAGTTTTATAACTTTTTGAAAATTTTGAATTTTTGGGCCCAGGTAAGTTACGAGATTCCTTTCTCTCTCTAGAGGCAAAACCTGAACATAGGGGAATCCTGTCCCCTCATCCCCCTTTAGCCTAGTGATTTATAGGCTATAGACTGTGTCCACCACCCTCCTCTCATTGGTCCATCACTAATCACTCCTTAATCCAAAAGGCCCATGCAGGCTTCATTTTTTTCCCTAATGCCTAGCCTAGAACATTGCAGAATTTTTGGGTGCATAGCATATGCACATGTTCCATCACAGATCAAAGGTAAAATGGATCCCAAGGTAGAGAAATGTGTGTTCATAGGTTATCTTCTTAATTAAAAAGGTTGGAGGTTGTATAATCCAAGTACTAAAGGTTTTATTATTAGTAGAGATGTTGTTTTTATGAAAAAAACTCGTGGTTTGAAGATGATTGCAGAAAAGTCAAGCTAGCTTATGACCTAGAAGAAGATTTTCCCACAATTCAGAAGGAATGTGAAGATTCAAGTGATTCTGATGATGATCAGAGAACACCAAGGAAGAACTTCAAGGTATGGAGCAACAAAGGTAAAGAGAATATGCAAGACTTGATGGATATTGCAAAATCCTCTCAACAAAAAATAAGGAGATCAACTTGGGAAAAGAATAAGCTAGAAAGGTATGGATATGACACCTCTTTAGTCACTAAACACTCAATCGGTATTGCTCAGGATATCAATTCAGAAGAACCATCAACCTTTGAGGAAGAAAATAAGAAATCTGAATGGAAGGAAGCAATGGAGGATGAGATACAAGCACTTCAAGAAAACCAGACTTGGGATCTAGTTCCCAAGAATCAATCCATGAAGATTATTGGATCTAGATGGATCTATAAGGTAAAAAAGAATTCTGATGGATCAATAAACATGTATAAAGTAAGACTTGTGGCCAAAGGGTTTGCTTAGACCCAAAGTATTGATTATAAGGAGACCTTCTCTCCCATGGAACAGATGCCAACAATTAGAGTTCTCTTAATCATAGCTGCTTCAAGGAATTGGAACATCTATCAATTAGATGTAAAAAAATCTTTTTTGGATGGTTGGATTTCAAAGGAGGTGTAATGGCACAACCTCTTGGATTTATTGATGATGTACATCCTCAATATGTGTCCAAACTCTTGAAAGTTCTCTATGGTCTCAAACAAGCTCCTAGAGCTTGGAATCATAGATTGGTTACATTTTTGCAGGACAAAGGATTCAAGATGAGCAAGGCAAATTCTTCACTCTTCACTAAGAGGAGTAACTCTGAAGTTATATATCTATGTATGTATGTAGATGATATTATCCTTTCAAGTAATGAAGTAGATGGAATCAAGAAGTTCAAAGCCCAAATGAAGGAAGAATTCAAGATAAGTGACATAGGATTGCTCACTTACTTTCTTGAATTAGAAGTTGTCTATACAGATAAAGGGATCTTCCTTACCCAACAGAAGTATGATAGAGATGTAATTGAAAAACTCAAGATGCAGAATGCTAAGGTTGTAGGTACTCCCATGGAGGTCAATCACAAGTTAAGTGCCCATGAAGGGGAACCAATTGAAGACATTACAAGCTACCAAAGCCTAGTTGGAAGCTTGAATTATGCAACCCTAACTAGGGTAGATATATGCTATGGTGTAAGTGTGCTTAGCCAATTTATGCACACTCCTAGAAAGCCTCACATGGATGCAACAAAGAGAATATTGAAATATCTAAAGGGAAGTGTGAATCAAGGATTGTATTATCCTTATACTTTTGATTTAAGTGTAAAGCTATTCATTGATGCAGATTGTGCAAGATCAAGAGATGATAGAAGAAACACATCAGGATATTTATCCTTTGCAGTTGTTTCAGCAAGTCGTTGGATATTTGATTCAGGTGATACTAAGCGTATCACAGGTTGCAGAGATGTATTTTCTTCTGTTTCCTTTTCTTCAGGAAGAAGAGTTACTATTGCAGATGGCAATGATTTGGATGTTGTGCAAATAGGTATAGTAACCCTAAAGACAAGAGAAGGTGGTAATTTTCAGATTTCGTATGTTCTATATATACCTAAAATGAAGAAGAATCTGCTATCTATATCTGCATTTTTAGGTGATGGTTTTAAAGTTGAATTTGAGAGAAATCTTTGTAAGATCTTATCACACAAAGAAAACAAGTGTATTTTACAAGGTGAGCATAGAGGAGGGATCTTTGTTTTTTCAAAAATCAGACAAGCATATGCGAACAAATCTTTGTCACCGGTGGAAGATATGAAGCTATGGCATGAGAGATTTGGACAGATAAGTTTTGGAGCTCTCAAGAGTATCAAAGACAGAGGTATGGTTGAGAGTTTACCCTCATTCAAGCTACCAGATGATTTAGATGTATGTGAAGGTTGTCTTGAAGGTAAGATGCATAAAGTACCTTTCAAGAAACATGATCATATTACAGCTACCACGAAATTGCAGATTATTCATTCAGATGTGAATGGACCTATGAGAGAAGACTCTGTTCAGGGTTTTAGGTATTTTTTTCTATTCATTGATGATTTCACAAGCTACTCATGGATCTATGGTCTTAAGTTGAAGTGAGAAGTTTTTCCTATGTTCAAGAAATTAGTAGCTACGGTTGAAAATGAAAGTCAAGAAACTATCCAGATTCTCAAAAGTGATAGAGGTGGAGAATACTTGTCAAAAGAGTTTCAGACATTTCTTGATGAGAAAGGTATTACTCGACACCTTACTATTGCTTACACTCCTCAGCAGAATGGTGTGTAGAGAGAAAGAATAGAGTACTTGTTGAGAGTAACGGATACAAGTTTTATGTTCCAGAGATAGGTGAAGTTATTCTTTCACATAATGCTTATATTGCTGAAAATAAGGTTTATGATAAAGAAGCAGAAATTCTGGAGTTCATTAGTGAAAATGACTATGGATTTTTCAGAAGGAATTTGGATGTACATGTTCAACCATATCAGGAGGGCGTTAAAGTTCCTAGTCTTGAAGAAAAAAGAATCTCATGACCTTCTACAGATTCAGTTCAATGTGAGACTTTGATTCGAGAAATGGAAGAAGTTAGAGTTCCCGAAAGTCCTAGTACCTCGGCAGGACAAGTTCAAGAACCTGTGGAATTTGAAGGGTCAGAAAGAGTTTCACCACTATTTAAGGATATACCTACTTGGTTAAATCAGACTTGGAAAGATAGTGTAATATCTCATAATGGATTAATCTTCAATCAGATATCCAATTGATATAGAATGATTTGAAACCTCAACCTTGGTAACAAAATTTGTTATGCTCTGCTGAGGTATTCTCTACATTTGATTGAGTTCATTCAATAAGTAATTTTTTTTTGGATTTTGTGCTAATAGAGAAGAATGTTTGTAGTGCATCTCAAGTTCCTTATGATGTCTTACAAATTTTAATGTCTGGAAGCAAGAAATGAGAGATAAAGTAGAAAATGTTTTGTTCTAACTAATGAAGTTTGCTTTAGGTAACCAACATAGTACCTACGCTTTAAGAATGGAAATCTTTGGATGATTTATAAGCTTCTATTTAGTGCCAAAAAAATTTTGTTTTATTTTTAACATCACCACAAACATAATGGTACACGGTAGACTACTTGCACATGAAGCAACTATAACAACATTTGATTTATGGATGGAAGATGATACTTAAAACACTTAGTTATCATATACTATTTTTATTTGATCAAATCCCTCTAAGAGGATGATGTCTTATATAGTTAGGAAGCTATTGTGTAGGAGAGTACAAATAATTAACAAGGCATGCTCCAATTTTGAAGCTTAACACTCGCACGTCATCATTCTCACTTTTTAGGAAAGAACACTAACATACCTTGAGAGAAACAATGAGCTCTATCTCACAATACAAAAGTCCAAATATTGAATGGTTACTTACACTGAAGTTAGATAACTTCAAAATTAATCGCTTATCTTAAGCATTGGAGTTTTGATCAAAGAGAACAAAGCTCTGTAATTCTCTTCAATCTAAAGAAGAAGGTGTAGAGAAAGGGCATTGAGCAAGATAGTGATTCAAACTTTATTCTATTCAGTTGTCTCTATATAAAAAGTGTGTAGAGTGAAAATATACACTAATAAAATACCCGTTGTGATGTCCCACAAATCCTGCTAATCAATGTCCTCTCACAAATCAGATGGGAGTGAGTTTAGTGTGACATGTTCTCTTTTCCTACAATCTAGGAAATGTAGTACAGGATCGCATCTAACTTGTGGTTCATTTGTATGTTGGTAGGAGACTCCAACCATTTGGATCATGGCTTGAGAACTTCAATTACAACATTGAATTAGTACTAACTATATGGTACAAAGAATATCTATTCAAATATGTGATTGTAGAATGGATTATATGAATCCATGTAATTATGCCACATGAGTATTGTTTATTTCAAAGAATAAATTTGATTGTTTTTAATGCAAGGTTTAACTTCAAGCATGTTGGAAGCTAAATTTTGTTGTGACACAAATGTTAAGTTATAATTCATGGATTGCAAAATATTATGCCCTCATGAGTCAAGGTATAGCTTTTGAAGAAGTAAACTTTATTGATGATTCAAATAAGGATGGGGAATGGAATGAACCAATGCAAGATGAAATTAAGGCACTTGAAGAAAATGGTACTTGTTTATTAGTGCCAATAACAAAGCACATGAATGTCATTGGCAACAAATGGGTTTACAAGGTAAAGACATATGCAAATGAGAGCATCTCTAGGAATAAAGTGATATTAGTTCCTGATGGAGAGTGTTAATCTCCAAAAGAATAAGTTGAACTTGAATTTAGAACACCTCTATATCAAGAACAACTTCAGACTCCACCAAAATTAGAGAACATCCCACCAATTTATCAGAAAATCAATTATTTTGAAAACCTCAACTTCTCATGAAAGTCTGCTGCAGATTAATCTCTAATTGACTGACAATTTGTGTAAAGTTTTTGACGAAACTTTGTAGGTTGCTTCGCCTTAAGATTGCGCACCTTTTGCAACTTAAATCTCCTCAAATGACTGAGTATACTTTGAGAAATAACTCAAACACTTTACCTATGTGTAAAACTGCTTCTCTGCAGTAGCGACTTTGACACCTGCAACTTCTTAGCTTTGGTTCTCCCAATGTCGAACCCGTTTGATCAAATCCTTTTAGCTGTAGATAGCTTATCTCTCAACTTAGATTTTGAGCTATGATATGTGTAAAACTTTACACTGTGCACTGAGCACTGCTCATTTCATTGAACTCGAAATCTGCGCCTGTTTCAGAAGACTGTGAACATTCTTTACATATGAATGTTCCTACACACAATTCTCTTAGCCTGATTACAATTGGAAGCTGAAACTCTAGCCATAGATTGATTAACTATGGACTTAGATATCTTCAAAAGGAATTCACAAAAGATCTACTACACGAGGAGAACACACAGAAACTTCGGGCGCAAAAATTCTTCTATTTTTCAGAAACTTACAACTGAGTTATGAGAGAGACTTCTTCTCATTTCCATAAACTCTAATGAGTCTTACAACTTACAAATGCACTATTCTCATACTCTCCTATTGTCTCCTCTCTTGCCCCGACATTTTTCCAAAGTATTTACAGGCAAATATATACAAGCTTATGACTAATCAAAAGTCTAAGTGATCTATGTCTTTACTAATGTACATATGTGTACATGTCTTCCAATCTGTGAATGTAACCTTCTTCTTTGCTTCAAGTCTTAATCTTATCTTCATCTTTTTGTCCTTCAAACTTCAATTGGTGATTGGTCTGCACCAACAACTCCCCCTCAATCATCAATTGAGGTTTCTCTTATCTTCTTTATGCCTGCCATGTCTTTGAACTTCTGTAACTTTGGTCCATCTAAACTTTTTGTCATCATATCTGCAAGTTGATCTTTTGTAGGAGTGTGTATGACTTCAATCTCCTTATCAACAACCTTCTCTCTCAAGAAATGATACTGTATTTCAATATGTTTAGTTCTAGCATGAAACACAGGATTAGCTGCCAAGTATAGAGAACTCATATTGTCTCCACAAATAATAGGAGTACTCTGAATCACATCAAAACTCTTCATGAGTGTCTTTAGCCATATTACCTCCTTTGCAGCTTCCACACATAATTTGGACTCACTTGATCTTTGAACCCATCTGGTTGCTCCATATAAACTTCATCTGAAATGTAACCATTCAAGAAAGCATTTTTAACATCTAGTTGAGATAATTTCCAACCTTTGCAAGCAGCAATTGCTATTAGAGTCCTGATGGTTGTCATTTTTGCCACAGGACTATAGGTCTCATCATAGTCCATTCCATATGTCTGTGCATACCCTTTCACAACAAGTCTTGCCTTGTACCTAGACACACTTCCATCTGCAAATCTTTTTGTTTTGTAAACCCACTTACATCCAATAATTTTCTGGCTATTGGGTTTAGGAACCAGATCCCAAGTCTGATTCTCTATCAATGCATCATACTCCTCTTGCATGGCTTCTTCCCAAATCCTCTTGCCTTTGGCTTCATCATATGTAGATGGATCTTCATCTGCTTTTATCAAATAAGCATAATCTTTAGTAGTCAAGAATGAGGTGTCATAGCTATACCTTGTGGGTTGCCATTTGTGCCTAGATGATCTCCTAAATTCTGCACTTTTTGAAGTCTCTGGTTCATCACATTCTGGATCAAACCTTGGCCTCTCTTCAACTTCAACCTGTACTTCATTATTCTCATTTTCATCAAGTAATTAAATCTTTGCTTTACCTTTCCTTTGATCCACTACTTCTTCAACATCTGCATGTGCATTATATTTACCTGCATACCAAGTACCTTGCTCATCAAATGTAACATCCTTGGACACAAGGAAGTGCTTTGTGGATGGACTCCACAACCTGTATCCCATTTGCTTATCATCATAACCAATGAATACATATTTTTCTGCCTTAGGCTCCAACTTATGCCTCAATTGTGATGGCACATATACATATGCCAAGCATCCAAATATTTTGCAATGATCCAAGGTAGGTCTCTTACCCCACCAAGCTTCATATGGTGTCATACCCTGCAAAGCTTTACAAGGCAATCTATTAACCAAATATGTAGCTGTATTAACAGCCTCAGCCCACAAATAATTTGGGCAATTCTTCTCTTTCATCATGGACCTTGCAAATTCAACAAGTGTCCTATTTCTTCTTTCTGCTACCCCATTTTGTTGAGGAGAGTACCTGCAAGTAACTTCTCTCTTTATACCTGCATTCCACAAGTAATCATTGAACTCATTTGAAAAATACTCTCCCCCTCCATCTGACCTTAGTCTCTTCAATTTTTGACCTGTAATCCTTTCTGCATATGCATGATAGTGTTTAAATGTATTAAACACTTCTGACTTTTCTTTGATCACATAAATTGTGATCCACCTGGTAGCATCATCAACATATATGACACAATATCTTGAACCATTTATACTAAAGTCCTTTGAAGGACCCCACACATCTGTATGCACCAACTCAAGTCTTTCTGAATACATAAAACCATGCTTAGAATAAGGTTGCTTATGAGCCTTACCTAATTGACATGCCTCACATCTATATGTCATGTGTTGACCTGCAATGTTAGGCAATCCAAGCACTGAATCATTGTTAATCATTTCTTTGATACCTCTCTCATTGAAATGTCCAAGTCTCTTATGCCAAAGATCCAATTCAGATACCTTCTGCTCTCCATATGTGAACATAGCATGTCCAACATTTCCTTGTACCTTCAATGTGAAGAGCCTTCCTTCCTTCTTTCCTGTAACAACCTGTTTATACCCTTGACTAGGGTCTTCAACATAGACTCCATCATTGGTAAACCTTACCTCATATCCTTTTTCCACAATTTGACCTACACTGATCAAATATTTTGGAATTGTGGGAACATAAAGGACCTTACTCAGAAGAGTGCTCCCATCTTTAGCTTTGGCTGAACCAATTGACTTCACCTTATGCTTTGTATTATCACCTGTCTGAACTGTATGATTAATTGCATTATGATCTAGATCAGTCATCAAAGCAATATTTCCACTTAAATGATTACTACACCCTGAATCAATATAGAACACTCTCATGTCCTCATGTGAGGTTTCACATGTTGCATTCATAATGAGAGTCGAGTCCTCCTTCTGATCTGATGCATAGTTGTAGTAGGTGTTATTATAGGATTGATTTTGGAAGCTTCTTCCTCCACCTCTTCCAAAAGAATTCCTACCACCTCTACCTCTGAAATTTCCTCTCTGAAATCTACCACCTCTTGCTCTTTGATTAAAGTTCTGATTAAAATTACCATTGTTTTGATTATTGTGCCAACAATCATGAGATAGATGATTGGTCTTACCACATATCCAACAAGCTCTTGCATTCTCTTTGTTGTTTCTGCCTCTTCCTCTACTTCTGCCATTTCCTCTTCCTCTTATGAAGTTTGCTTGGTTTGAAGTACCTTCTTCTTCACCTGATTGTTGCTTTCCTTTGTTAGTTTTCTTCTTGTCTTTAGAATACATTGCATGGCCTGCACTCTTGTCAACATCTCCTTTGATATCATTCTCAAAAGTTAGCATATGACCTAACAATTGATTTAAATCAGGAGTGAAGTGATCTAATGAAAGTTCTGTAGACAAAATAAAAGGCTTCCATTTCTCATCTCCTCTTAGCCCTGTGAGAATTTGTCTTACCAATTTATCTTCTTCAATATCTTCATCCACTGCACCTAAAGAATCTGCAATGTCCTTCATCTTTGTCACATAATCAGAGATTGATTGTGAAGCCTTCTTCTTGAAAGTAGTAAACTCTGCCCATAGTGAAGCCTTCCTTGATTTGGTTGTGTTTTGAAAGTGCTCTTCCAAAGCATTCCAAATATCACATGCACTTTCAAGTCCTCTAATGTGAGGAAGCAAATAATCATTAACTGCCATGTAGATTATGCTCCTTGCTTGAGCATCCTTCTTCATCCAATTCTTCATGTCTGGAAGCTCCTCTCTAGTTGGAACACTAGAGTCTCTAAATTCTGGCTTTTCTTCCTCTCCTGTGATGTATCCCATCAGATCTTTGCTCATAAGATGAGCTTCCATCCTCATTGACCATGCAGGATAGTTCTCTCTATCCAACTTCTCAATTTGGAGACTATCTCCCATTGTTTCTTTACCTGTATTATCAAATCTATATCCTTTATGAGAAATGAATGTACCTTGACTTCGAATCTTACTCCTTCTGATCCTTTTGACAACTTCAATGTGTCTTCTTCCAAGCTTTCTTCAACCTTTATCCTTTTGCACCTTCTAGATGTAAAGATTTGTATTTCTGCAGCAGTCGGAGTCTTCTTCACTTCAATTTTGACACATCCTGCTCTGATACCACTGATGGAGAGTGTTAATCTCCAAAAGAATAAGTTGAACTTGAATTTAGAACACCTCTATATCAAGAACAACTTCAGACTCCACCAAAATTAGAGAACATCCCACCAATTTATTAGAAAATCAATTATTTTGAAAACCTCAACTTCTCATGAAAGTCTGCTGCAGATTAATCTCTAATTGACTGACAATTTGTGTAAAGTTTTTGATGAAACTTTGTAGGTTGCTTCGCCTTAAGATTGCGCACCTTTTGCAACTTAAATCTCCTCAAATGACTGAGTATACTTTGAGAAATAACTCAAACACTTTACCTATGTGTAAAACTGCTTCTCTGCAGTAGCGACTTTGACACCTGCAACTTCTTAGCTTTGGTTCTCCCAATGTCGAACCCGTTTGATCAAATCCTTTTAGCTGTAGATAGCTTATCTCTCAACTTAGATTTTGAGCTATGATATGTGTAAAACTTTACACTGTGCACTGAGCACTGCTCATTTCATTGAACTCAAAATCTGCGCCTGTTTCAGAAGACTGTGAACATTCTTTACATATGAATGTTCCTACACACAATTCTCTTAGCCTGATTACAATTGGAAGCTGAAGCTCTAGCCATAGATTGATTAACTATGGACTTAGATATCTTCAAAAGGAATTCACAAAAGATCTACTACACGAGGAGAACACACAGAAACTTCGGGCGCAAAAATTCTTCTATTTTTCAGAAACTTACAACTGAGTTATGAGAGAGACTTCTTCTCATTTCCATAAACTCTAATGAGTCTTACAACTTACAAATGCACTATTCTCATACTCTCCTATTGTCTCCTCTCTTGCCCCGACATTTTTCCAAAGTATTTATAGGCAAATATATACAAGCTTATGACTAATCAAAAGTCTAAGTGATCTATGTCTTTACTAATGTACATATGTGTACATGTCTTCCAATCTGTGAATGTAACCTTCTTCTTTGCTTCAAGTCTTAATCTTATCTTCATCTTTTTGTCCTTCAAACTTCAATTGGTGATTGGTCTGCACCAACAGTTCCCAAATGTTTTTCTCAAATCTATGGCATTGACTTTGAAAAGAAATTCATAGAGTAGCTAAGGTGGCTACTGTAATGATTTGGATTTCAATTTCATCCTCAAATGTTTGCAAGATGTACCAATTGGATGTGAAGATGTACTAGTGGCATATTCTTAGATCAAAACCTGATGTTCCATTTAAGCGCCAAGAATATAACAACGCATTACCACTTTATTAGACAAAGATTAGGTCAAGGATATAAAGGAGTGTCGCATGGTGCAATCTCTCTCTCTCTCTCTCACTCTCTCTCTCTCTCTCTCTCTCTCTCTCTCTCTCTCTCTCTCTCTCCCTTCCCCCCATCTGTTGTGCCCCACCCACAACCCCCGCCCCCCTGCCTAGTCCCACACCTGCCTCCCCTCTCTCTCTCTCTATCTCTCTCTCTCTTCCATGCAGCCACCTCCCCACTCCCTCTTCCCTGTAGCCACCCCCTGCCACTCCCTCTTCTCTGCTACCACACGCCACCCACAGCCCTCGCATAGAGCCCCCGCAAACCCCCCACCACTCTGTTAAAAGTGTGTGCCGTCACAAGTGCTTTTAAGTTCTTTCTGGTTCTTGGGAGTGGTAGGGGTCTGATAAGTCAGAGGCCCTGTATCTTAATTTTCCCAATCAACTTATTCAACCAATAGTACGTTAAGGTGCAGCATCGAACTCTTATACAAGTTACTGTTAAAACTCTGGTTATACTTTTCACAATACGTAACACAGGAGTTATTCATTACCGTCGCACAAAATTATCATCGGTAACTTAAATCTTACTGTATTAATCACAAATTAATGTACTTAACCAAAGGTAAGAACGACAGTACTCAGATTTCACGAATCACTGCACTACAGCGACTCCACAAACCGCAATCGCCCAGAGAGACAGTCTGGCGATCCTACTCGTCTCTGCCGGAGAGTCACCGCAATGTTCTTTCATTGATTGATAAAAAGGTATAACACCTCGCTACGACCTTTCGGTTCGTGCGGGATAGGAAAATATAGGAATTATGAAAATACAGAATGACAATCCGACGGCTTACACTGGCACGCACGGTGGACTTGAACCCGCAACGGAAACAAAATTTAGGGCTCATCTACTATGCCCTATATATACATGGTGCAGGCTAATTTAAAAGTTCTAGAAATCTTCTGCTTCAAAGAATCCAGCATTAACTTTAAAGTTTCTGGCTCTACTAACTAAGCGTCAGTGCAAATAGAACTTGTTGCAATCACTTGACTCATCAAAAATTCTATCTGCGTCTGCAAAAATGCCTCTTGCAGGTAGAAATCATTTGCCAGGGCTGCATTACGGCTCAATCTCATATCTTCAATTATAGATAAACGCTCTGCTTGATAACTGAGCTGCTTTTCTCTTCTCTCCAGCTCTTGAGCTTGATACTGAATAGTCTGGTAATATGCATCTCTTTCCCTCTGAATCCCTGCTATATGTCACGAGGAAGGAGATAAGGAAGAGAGCTCACACACACACACTCACTCTCAAGGAGAAGCACACACACAGATTGAGGCAAGGAAGAATGATCTTCTTCTTCTTCTTCTATTACATAAAAGGAATGTACAAGAATGACCTAAAAAACAAGAATACAACACTGCAATATATAAAGACCAGTACATAAGGAAAAACCTAATGTCCGCGAATGAGTGAGCTGGCAAGAAACAAATGTGCCATCACTCTCGGTAGATAAATCTAATAAAACTCAATGAAGTATCCTTGACATATACTGGCGTGACCACTATACATGTCAGAGAAAAGAAAAACTGGTATGTGTCATCCTGGATCATCACATGTTGAGCTTGATATCTCAACACTCCCCCTCAAGCTCAATGCCATATCATGTAATCCAACCATCTTCCGAAACTTCTTCAACTTCTCAGCTCCAAGTGCTTTGGTGAAAATATCAGCAACTTGCTCATCAGTTCTCACATAAACAAGATCAATATCACCTGCTAATACCTTCTCTTTGATGAAGTGATAGTGTACCTCGATATGCTTTGTTCTAGCATGGAAAACAGGGTTCCGTGCTAACTATATGCTGCTAAGATTATCACAATAGATAGTGATAGGCTTTTGCACTTCCACACCTAAATCTGCAAGTAACATCTCCAGCCATGATGCCTCACATGCTGCCATTGCAGCACCTCTATACTCAACCTCTGTACTCGACAAAGCAACAGTTTGTGTATGCATATGCATTTGTGTATGTATATGCATGTGTGTATGCATATGCATTTGTGTATGTATATGCATTTGTGTATGCATATGCATGTGCGTATTTGTGTATGCATATGCATGTGTGTATTTGTGTATGCATGTATGTATATGCATATGCATGTGTGTATGCATATGCATGTGTGTTTGCATATGCATGTGTGTATGCATATGCATGTGTGTATAGATATGCATTTGTGTATGTATATGCATGTATGTATTTGTGTATACATGTATGTATATGCATATGCATGTGTGAATTTGTGTATGCATATGCATGTGAGTATTTGTGTATGCATATGCATATGCATGTATATCCATATGCATATTGCAGTGTGTATGCATATGCATTTGTGTATGTATATGCATGTGTGTACGCATATGCATTTGTGTATGTATATGCATTTGTGTATGTATATGCATGTGTGCATTTGTGTATGTATATGCATGTGCATGTGTGTATGCATATGCATTTTTGTATTTGTGTATGCATGTATGTATATGCACATGCATGTGTGTATGCATATGCATTTGTGTATGCATGTATGTTTATGAATATTCATGTGTGTATGCATATGCATTTCTGTACGTGTGTATATGTAAATGTATATGTAAATGCATATGCATTTGTGTATGCATATGCATTTGTGTATGCATATGCATTTGTGTATGCATATGCATTTGTGTATGCATATGCATTTGTGTATGCATATGCATTTGTGTATGCATAAGCATTTGTGTATGCATATGCATTTGTGTATGCATATGGATGTGTGTATGCATATGCATGTGTGTATTTGTGTATGCATGTATGTATATGCATATGCATGTGTGTATGCATATGCATCTGTGTATGCATATGCATCTGTGTATGTATATGCATGTGTGTATTTGTGTATGCATGTATGTATATGCATATGCATGTTTGTATGCATATGCATTTGTGTATGCATATATGTATACGCATATGCATGTGTGTATGCATAAGCATTTGTGTATGCATATGCATGTGTGTATGCATGTATGTATGCATATGCATGTGTGTATGCATATGCATTTGTGTATGTGTGTATATGTATATGTATATGTATATGCATATGCATTTGTGTATGTATATGCATGTGTGTATGCATATGCATGTGTGTATGTGTATGCATATGCATGTATATGCATATGCATGTGTATGCATATGCATGTGTATGCATATGCATTTGTATGCATATGCATTTGTGTATGTATATGCATGTGTGTATTTGTGTATGCATGTATGTATATGCATATGCATGTGTGTATTTGTGTATGCATATGAATGTGTGCATTTGTGTATGCATATGCATTTTTGTATGCATATGCATTTTTGTATGCATATGCATTTGTGTATGCATATGCATTTGTGTATGTATATGCATTTGTGTATGCATATGCATTGTGTATGTGTGCATGCATATGCATGTGTATGTATATGCATATGCATGTGTGTATGCATGTATGTATGCATATGCATGTTTCTATGCATGTATGTATGCATATGCATGGGTATGCATATGCATTTGTGTATGTGTGTATATGTATATGTATATGCATGTGCATGTGTGTATGCATATGCATGTGTGTATGCATATGGATGTGTGTATGCATATGCATGTGTGTATGCATATGCATGTGTGTACGCATATGCATGTGTGTATGCATATGCATGTGTGTTGGAAGCAGTCAGAGGCACAGACGACGCGGAAGTATGTAAAGATGGTGCAGGGAGCCAGTCGGATTAATTTTCAAACAAATATGTTTTTTATTACTTTCTCAAACACTCAACAGTGATTTTCATCACTAATTGTAACATATGTAACATAGAAAACCCCATTTTGTAATCTATAGCTCCATTTTGTGCAAGCCGAGGAGTCCTCGAGCTTGAGGAGCTTAGGTAGAACGCGCATACCAATTTTCGTTATTTTTAGACATCGTTTACCCTTCCAAATAGCCTCTAGGACCTAATTTTTAACTATGCCGGTCACTAGATGTGAAACCGGTCAAAACTAGTCTAGAAACTATAAAAAGAGCTAGAGAGCTCATTTTTGAGGTTAGCTTGTTTGAGGTTAGAGTTCTTTTGAGCTTGTAATAGTGTTCTTGAGCAATAGAGTGGATTTCTCACCTTCCATTGTGTCTTACTTGTCTCTTCATTGTGTGTGTGTATGTGTGTGTGCATCTTTGTGCTTCTCACCTTCACTCTCACATCATCTCACGTTCACGATCTTCATATCACTCCTATCTCTTCCGCGGATTGACAATTAAGGAGGTGAAGCTTCTTAACGTGGATCTCTCCATCGTACTAGAGCAACAATGTGTGTATGCATATGTGTATGCATATGCATGTGTGTATTTGTGTATGCAAGTGTGTATTTTTGTATGCATGTGTGTATTTGTGT
This sequence comes from Ceratopteris richardii, assembly GCA_020310875.1. Lineage (NCBI taxonomy): Eukaryota > Viridiplantae > Streptophyta > Polypodiopsida > Polypodiales > Pteridaceae > Ceratopteris > Ceratopteris richardii. The sequence goes on along the minus strand of CM035432.1, from coordinate 23,656,217 downwards.
ATGCATATGCATGTGTGTATGCATATGCATGTGTGTATGCATATGCAATTGTGCATGCATGTGTGTATTTGTGTATGCATATGCATTTGTGTATGCATGTATGTGTGTATGCATATGCATGTGTGTGTATACATATGTGAGTGTGTATGTATATGCATATGCATGTGTGTATGCACGTATGTATGCATATGCATGTGTGTATGCATGTATGTATGTGTATGCATGTGTGTATGCATATGCATTTGTGTATGTGTGTATATGTATATGTATATGCATGTGCATGTGTGTATGCAGATGCATGTGTGTATTTGTGTATGCATGTGTGCATTTGTGTATGCATGTGTGTATTTGTGTATGCATATGCATTTGTGTATTCATATGCATATGCATGTATATGCATATGCATTTGTGTATGCATATGCATGTGTGTATGCATATGCATTGTGTATGTGTGTATGCATATGCATGTGTATGTATATGCATATGCATGTGTGTATGCAGTATGCATATGCATGTGCGTATGCATATGCATGTGTGCCTAGAGAAATTGTAGATTCTCTCGAACAATGAGAATTTGCAATTCTAGGGAAATAAAACATCTACAAATTTCAATTTCTGAATGAGGAATTTCTGAGATTGAAGGAAAGCCTTAAGCAGAGATCCTTGAGTATAGAGCCTTGGGAAAAGATGCTTCTAAATATACTAATGTGAAATAGGAATGAACTGTATGACTCGAAATATGATAATGGTTTCAAGGTCGTTCATATACAAACATATACACACATAGATACTCACACACATACACATACTATTGTGAATTAAGATTAAATTCTGATTTAGACACTCACAATAGCTTTTAAATCACAACAATTGTTGGGAAAGATGGATCGACACTCCAAGAAATGAGTAGATAGTGTCAAATCTTGCTTGGTACCAGCCCCTTCTAGCACCAGAGATGAGTTGTGGGACCTCTTAGCTTTCTAGTGACACTATTGTTAGTTGGCCGCCGGATTGGCAAATGTAAAACGAAAACATGTAATCACACGTGCGAAAAGCGGTTACGCTTCATTTGTAAAATTCCTATTTAAAGCAATGAAAAGATACGCGAAGCGGGCGCGAGCGCGATTTTCAAAATCACCAGACTGTTCGTCTGGGTGTATCCGATTTCACTGTGTTTGTTGTTCTTTTGATATCTGAGTAGTTATTACTGTGTTACTGTTGTTTCTCCATTATTTGAGTAGTTATCTGAGTAGTTATTTCTGTGTCCAATATCTGAGCAGGATCTTGCGTTCTATATCCATCCACGCTTGATGTGCGAGTTCGTAGTCATGTTAACTTGGTGATTCATCTGTGTGACCGTCTTGCATTGTTATTGTATACGATCGGAGTAACTGATTCGCTTTGTGGTTCGTTCTTTGCTACTGATGTGATTTGTTCGTTCAAGCTGTTCAGTGTCCAGTGCAGAGTACTTGGTGAAATGCTATAGGCCTGGAATTGCTAGTAATGTGTCGAGTTGTCATGTGTGAAATTTGGTGAATAAATTGGTGCAGCGGTATAGTGGACTGAGATTGAATCGTGTTTGGATTGTCACAATACTGTGGATTAGGAGTATATACATATATTCGGTAAAGTTGAAGTATTCTATTGTTCTGAGTAATACCACAAGGTAGTGTGTAACAGTAGAATACCTGAGTGTGTGCGTTACCTGAGTAATTGAGCTAAGACGTAACATTATGTGTCTCTGACGTGGCTAAGATCTGGGAACAAAGTACAGGGCCTCTGTCTAATAGACCCCTACCACTCCCAAGAACCCACTGAGACTGGTTAAAAGCCATTCTGATAGATAGAACCAGGCATTTAATATTTGAGCATTTTAACTCTGTTAGTTAACACTGGCACCATATGTGGGAAAGTGGCCTTAAGATTGTCTATTACCTATAGAAAAGTTGCATCGAAAATGTTCGTTGATTACTCGTAAGTAAAGATCCCAGAATTTTTTGAACGATCGTAGAGAAGAATAGTACGCGCAGTATATGCCAGTTACTCGATCCGGCGAAACGTATCCTAAGGATAGACAAACGTGGGTATCTAACCTGCTAAGGACGCCTCCAGGAGGCAGAAGCACGGGAAGTACCAAACCAGTGGATAAGACAACAAAGAACGTTTTTAGTAATTCCACTCAGATTCTGGTAGAACATACTGCATTTCTGGCAGATTCCGGTACTATTTCGGCACAGTCTGTCGAAAATATAGTAACTCTAGAATCCACTAGAACGCAGCCCGAAGTTAATTTGACAACATTGAGTAAAGATTCAAATTTGTTGACAAATAGGAACGCCTTAGTCAAAGACAGTAGTAAAGACGACGGAGTACTTTGCTTTGGTGAACAGTCGATATCCTCCGGTGACATTTCGGTACAAGTCACTGAGAATTTACGCTTCTCCGATAACGAGTTACCATTTCTGGGTGAATCTTCAGCCCAGTCCCCACTATTTGGAGTAAGCCGCCCTTCACTTGACATCAAGAAGGAAGGGAAGTTGTTCGAAATCGAGATTCGAAGCATACTAAACAAGATCATCGCACCGAAAAGTGCAGAGTCTGACGATACAGATTCTGATAGTTCAGAAATTCAGCCCCGAGATACAAAAGATAGTCACAACACACTCACCATGAACGAGCAGCAGCAACAACAGTTATGTCCACCTAGGCTGCCTCTGACAGGAGTGACGTACACTAAATTTGATGGATTCTCAAGAGATGATCCGGATGCTCATGTACGCACATTCGAGATAAGTTACGCAGTTCTCAACCATCCACCGGATCCGACATATAAAGCTATTGTCTTTCAATCTACATTGGTCAATGAAGCAGCTAGATGGCTTACAGAATATGATATTAATCACTTCGGCACCTATGAAGCGGTACAAGATGCCTTTTTGCAACGATTCAGGCTAAAGAAGAATCCAACCGAAATTTTTGATTATCTGCAAAACAACAGACAGAAGGTAAATCAAACTGTACAGGAGTACGCTACCCTATTCAGGACGCATCTACGACAGTTATCGCCAGCACATGCCAACCTATCGGACGACATTATTACTCAGTGGTTTATCAATGGCTTGACTCCACAACTAAAACAGATTATGATCATACGCTGTGTAGGAGCAATGACACTAGATGTAGTGATTGCAATGGCTCTGCAGCTGGAAAACAAGGTTGGAGGATTTACAAAAGATCTAGAGTGGTTAAAAACAAACAGAAAATGTAGTCGAAGATATGATCAGACAAGTATACTGCATCACATGCAAGAATTTAGGCCATACTAGTGCCACTTGTGCACTTAATCAGATATTCTGTGCTATCTGCAACACTGCCGGACACACCACCGAAAACTGCACATACAATGCTAAAGTACAGGGAACAGCGACTGTCAACGCAATTATATAGGAATCAGGGCAGCCATCCAATCACTATGTGCCTCCGCAAATGAGAAACAACCAGCAACAAGGATATCGAAATTACAGAGGATAGAGGAATAAAAACTATAATGCAAACCGCTGGCAGACAGGACCACCACCGAAAAATCCCAATCTACCGCGCTGTCATTTTTGTGGTGAATTTGGTCATATTAGGAGATTCTATAAGGATGCACCTGAGTATGATCAGAGGAAGAAGGAACGTCAGAATCCAATGGCTAACATGGTACAAATCACACCTGTGGAAACACAAGCCGCTGCAGTTCGGACCCGTTCCGGCAAACAGCTGCAGCAGAAATATTTGAACCAGGAATACGCGAACAACAAAGAATGAATAACAAGGCTAGTCAATGGACCACAGCAGAACTACCAGTCTTCCCAGATCCTATTCCGGTGACTCAGACCTCGTTAACCAAAGAAGGAACACAACAACAGGCTTCAGCAGCAGGAACATCATCAGTAGCAGGCACATTACCAACAGTAGACGCTTCATCATCTAGAGAAGCATCAACTTCAACACCGGTGGAGCATGTCAACCAATCTCAATAGGCCTAGGAAATTTTATCAAAGGCATCTATCACCCTGCCTCTGGGCCAACTACTCGCATTGGTACCCGGAATTTGACAACAATTCCAACAGCAGTTCAGCCTGGTGCCTTCTTGTATTCTGTAATAAAGTAAGTCTATGATCCAAGGGTCTGGCCGGTTCAGACAGATCTGAAATCGGATACCGTTTGTTCATCCGTGTGTATGACCAAAGATCTCGAGTTTAGACTTACTAGGAGGTCTTGTGCTCTTGTGAACAAGTGGTCCACTTAGCTTAGTGGTTAAGTCTCAAGGATGTGAAGGAGGAGGTCTTGGGTTCAATCCCCATGGGAGACATGGGGAGAGTATTTTGCCCAAAGAGATCTAGAGCCTTCTAGAAGCATCCACTTGAGTTAACTCGAGTTAACTGGGACACTTGGCGCACATGTAGTTACATGGCTGACACTTGGATGGTTAGTATCCACCTGCCCAAGAAGGCAGTCCCCTGGAGAGAGCTATAAATAGAGGCATTTGTTTGGGAGGAGACTCATCTCTCAAGCATGTGGTGGTCGTAATCCTTGTTCTCTTGCATTGTTATCAGAGCCAAGCTCTCATGGTGACCTTGGGGGACATCATCACCTTCCTCAAAAGTTTTCGTGAGATTTTGCGAATCCAGTTTCTTCATATTGTTCTCTTTCTCTCTCACTATGTGCGTCTCCTTCTTAGTGGTTCGTGCTCACGCATATCCATGGTGGCAAAATGAAGAAACAATGATCGCAGCAGCGGGTATTGAACCCACAACATGGCGGAAGGATTGTCTTTGTAGTAACCAAGGGAACAAGGCAATATTGATATATGAAGTTTCCGACTTGCTCAATCTGTCTCAAACTTCCTTGTAGTCTCTGTCTTCAGAAATACGTCCGAGGCAGCAGGGATTGGGCCATACACCCCCGAGAAGGCTGTCATATAAGTCACGACGTCTGAGCCGTCGGACACATCTTCTCAGAAGCGCAAGTATTAATTCTGTCGTGATTTGATTGCTGGTAGGAGTTGATCTCTCCTAATCTTATTGCTGTAGAAATTCGTACCATACGGGAAAAAGTCTACAGACGGCATACAGTTGTCCTTCTCGTAGCCAAGAGGACAGGGCGGACATTCGTTTATAACGTTCTCGAATTCTTGTTTATACCATTTCCAACGCAAAACTGTTGCTTGGCTTCAGGCGATGGGATCGGCAAAACTGTTTATAACGCTGAAGATCGAAGCCCCGCGCTCGGCCAACTGAGCTAGACGCATATATGATGTGCAATATTGATTACAAAAGACGTAGTCTCTGGAGCATGGCACCCGGGTTATGAACCATCTACCTTCCTGAGTATCGCAGACCAAATTCGAACGTATAACCTTGTGGCTACACGAATTCTTCTTGACCATGAGCCCAAGAAGTATATGCATCCAGTTATCGCTCAGCAGTCATTATAACGACGTGTTTTCTACCGGAGCCCTCCATCAAGAGCAAGATATGACTAAAGATGAACTGGTCTGGTGACGCCGGAGTAATCAGATAGTTTATATCTTATTATGGCGCAGCAGATATGTAAAAGCGTTGAACAGTTTGATATATAGATATTGCAGGAGCTGGGCGGCGATATTAACCTGTGGCAGAGATTATATAAGTCTGTTAATATCATCGCCTCTCGACTTCTCCTGTCACAAAAAGTAAATCATGTCATTACAACTTCTGCACACAAGAGCGGCATCAAACCCGAAGGTTGCGGCACAGCTGACATCGTATGCGAATCGGTGATCTGCGCTTGAACAATCAATGATGAGGCACAGCCCACGCGCTCATAGCCATTGAGTGTGAGAAGAGAAGTCTCGATCACGAGTGAGAAGAGATCAAAGGAGTTCCATCTACAGACATGTTGGGAGACTCATGAAGCTTAAGAGAATGAATCACTCTTTCAAAGGATCAAGGGAAGGACGTAGCTCTATGTGGAGCTAAGTATTTTCCAAATTATGTTTTCATTTTAATATTTGTTTGCTCGAATGCTTTCATTTAGGATGCATTAATTAGGACTAAAAGCATAGTCCAATTATGGTTATCTCAAGATGAAAGCTAATTAGAGAACTAAACGTATTGAAATGACAAAAGTATACAAAGTACTTTTTAGTTTTAGGCATGCAATGAAATAATCTATTTCCATTCATGCACAAAAAATGAAAAGATTATTTGTGCATAAAAGAATGTTTTATGCACATCAAGTTTGCACTTGCTTGGGAAAGGTAGTTAATTCTCCAGTTCATGCACTTGAATAGTTACCTTTCGCCAGAATAACAGGCAGGTTGTTTTTTGCATGGATGCTTGTTTGCATACCTAATAAGCTCAAGATTTGCTTAAGTTCATTACACTTGCATGAACTCACATGCATTTGCACCCAAGAATGGGCATTTGCATACATGAACATGCATTTGCATGTAAGTAGATGCATGAGCATACGCATGATCTTTTGGTAAGTAGTTGAACACATATATTTTCATTCCTTTCTTTTCTAACTTGACTTAGATAGATGGAAAAAAATAGAAAATTACTTAGTTGCAAGGATCTTGACCATCATGCAACTATGTATCTAGTCTATTTTTATCCCAAAAAAGTGATACATAGGTACCACTTAGTAGAAGTCTTTTTGAGGAAAAGAAAGCAAGTTGAAAGTAAGTATTCATAGAGCTACTTTCCAACATGCATGCTCAATTTAAGTTTGGGAAGAAACCCAAATATTCTTAGCAATTATCGAGGGTTTAGTTGTTTTTGGATGTTCATGTTCATGCATCCAAGTAAGGAAGTTTCTGTTGAAACTTGTAAGTTCCAAAATATTTTTAGGAGATTTAATACTTTAATATTCATCAAACATTGATGAAAACAAGTAGAAGTATTGAACTTCTAGAATCCCTGGAACTCTAGTGGTCATAGATGATAGTTTCCAGAAATGCATCTCGAGGCATGATGCAAGGGCGAAAACTTTTGAAAGAAACTTGCTTGATTCTATTTAAGCTAACTCAAGGCTTTAAAATTTAAAAAAAAAAAAAAATCAAGATAAATATTAATTGATCTTTAGGAATCAAGTAATTTCCTAAAGTCATGACAATTAATGAAATGATTTTCAAATTATTTTCATTTCTGAAACAGATATCTTAGGAAATCCCGATATTTCCTAAAGACAATTTAGGAAACAAGTTCTTTCCTAAAAGATTAGCTTCAAGAGGTATAGCCTTGAATCTTATAAAAATCAAGAATATCTTTTATAAGATTAAGTAAACAATTCCAAGCATTATTTGCTTGTGCAAAGTTTTCAAACATGGAGACTTTATTAAAGCACTTTTCTAAAGATAAGAAAAGTATGCTTGGTGGTCTTTAAGATAAGAAAAGCTTAAACAAGAGATCCAACCCAAGTAATCTTTGGAAATTAAGCTATTTCCTAAAGATAAGCTAATGAAAGACTTCAATTAACTATTTCACTAGTTAAATGAGAATTATCTTTTGGACAAGCAAAGCCTTAAGTCTTGGTCTTATCCAAAAGTCTAGAATTCCTTTTGAAGATCTTTCCAGTAAAGGAGACGATTCCAAGATGAATCATTAGACTGGAAAGCAAACGATTCCAAGATGAATCATTGGACTGGAAAGCAAAAGATTCCAAGATGAATCATCTGCTTCAAGTTATAGCTTAGTATTACTTGATTCCTTGGTAGGAATCAAAAAAGTTCTTGAAAGAAAAATCTCCCCAGACGTGAGACTAGCATCTTTCAAGAAAAGTTTTATAGCAAGTTATAGTTCCCAGCAAATCCCTAACCACCAGTTTTGGTATTTAAGTCCAAATAAGTGATATAACCTAACGGTATATCAAAGATTCTTAGCTTTGGAATCTGAAAAGCATTAGAAAATGCTTGGACTTACATTGAGGGAAAGATCTCTAAAATCCTGCAGGTAAGCAAAGAAGCTTAACATAGTTTAAGAGATCTTAAAAGAAAGTATTGGCAGTAAAAAATTCTGTTAGGAATTATTCACTCAAGTTCCATTTAGCGAATGGAAAATTGTAAAAAAAATAAGTTGTTCCAAGTATGAATAGAGTGAAGGAATTCCAAAAATGTAGTCTGCAACCGTGCAAATGGTACTTAAGTCTGTGGAAGGTAAAACATAAATGTTTGCCTATCCTTAAAGGGATTTTGGTACAAATCCAGAAAGCATGAGCGGATGCTCAGACTTATGCAGTAGAGAGATTCCTGTAAAAAGTCTCGGCCGAGATAGGTACCTAAAGCAATAGTAAAGAAGGAATCTAAAGACAAGAAGTCAAAAGCTCTTGTCGCTACAAAATTGGTCAAGAATAACCAATTGAACTTGAATTTGAGAAATTCAAGAATTTGGAATTCTGATTGGTTTTCATTTGAAAACCTTAGTAAAAAAGGATTGGAGATATTCTATTAAAAGTTTTCAAGTTCCCAAGGTTAAGCACAAGATCGTGAAACGATCATGTCAAGGGATTAAAACCTAGAATATCAAGATAGAGATAGTGCCTGAAATTGCAAAATTCTTATCAAGAATTAAAGCTAGAAGGTTCTCTATCAAGAGATGTTGTAGACTTTAGGATAAGAATCACTCACACGTCAATGTGAGTATAAAATAGGGTGGTATGGGACACTAGATTTTATACTGAGATTGATGTAGGAAAGATGGTATGGGACATCGGACCGTGAGATTATGATTATCTTTTAGTCTTCGTTTGGATCTTGAAGTTAAGTTTGATCTTCAAGGAAATTAAAACTTCAAAGGAGGAGTTTAAATTCAAGAAGAATCTTAAGATACTTCAAGACGACTTCAAGATCAAGGAAACTGAAGATATGAAGTAAGTAACTTCCAAGATCTTCTAAGAACACTTCAAGTTTAAGTGTTATTGATCAGAAATATTTGATAAATTTCTGAAAAAAGTTGAACTTTGACTTTAAGTTGATCTTTTCAACCAAGGACTTGATTGACAAGACAAGCACCAAGTTTCTAGTATAACTTGGTAAATTCACTCTTTTGACTCAAAGAAACGCACAAGAATTGCATTCCCAGTAAGGAGTCAAAAAGACTGAATGTGACCTGAACTTAGTCTCAAGTGAAGCATTATTTGAATATCAAAACTCATTGACAGAACCTCAGTGGGTCGACACACTGATGTTGGTTACCACACTAGTATCTTGTGGTTGGATGATGTTTTTGATTTTCTTTGAATCTTTTTGAGAATCCAGCTTATTTCTCTTAAAGATAAAGACAATGCTTCAATACCTTATTGAAATTGATCGTTGGAAAGTTAAAGTCATGAGTCAACTAGACTTTGACTCATAGCAAGTTTATGTATGTTCGAAGTTTGAAATGGTTGTACAGAGTTTTAGTTATTCCTTTCTGCTTTCCAAATCTTTTGGAATTGGCTCAGACATGGTATCTGATTCCTTTTGCAAAAGACCAGGGTTAGCCAGTTGGAATTAGATAACTAATTTGAACATCGTAGTTAGATGTTATGTACAAGAACCTTTTCAAATCTTCAAAAGAAAATAAGTCTAAGTGGACTTATTCATTTGAGTTTGCTTCAAGTTATAGCATATATGATTTCCTAGAGTCTAGTATACTCTAAAATAAAGAAGTTAGGAATTTCTCATGAGATTGATAATTCCCAAGAACTTTTAGTTAAAAGTCTTTGAGAAAAGTGTCCTAAGTTGGACAATTTTCATAGTGAATTTGAATTAGTAAAGTTAGTATGGTTGACTCAACAGAAATGGTAAACTTTCTCCTACAGTCTACATGAGATTTTGTAATCTATCTGGACAAAGTAGTCCTCTAGTTGGGTGAAAAATCAAGTAATTGTTGGATCAAAGTATACCATTGTACAAACATCTAAGTTAGATGTTTGGGACAACCAAACTTCAAGTTCTCCAAAACAAATTCAAGTGATTCAAGAATTCTCAAAGTCTTTCGAGGGATACGAATCCCACCTTCACTACTAAGTCCATGTACCAGTCATGCCCAGAAATGGACTAGTAATTTGAATCCACCCAATTCACATGTTTGTGCCTAGATCGCACATCTAGAAACTATGAATTGGCCAGGGATGTGTTTAGATCCACCCTTATTATTCTTCACTAGTTTGTACTTTGTCCCGTTCATCAAAGTGGTCGAATTCATTGTACCCGTAGAGCACGCTGAGTGGATCTCACAAATTGTTATTGTCCCTAAGAAGAATAAGCAGTTGCGAATATGTGTAGATTACCGGAAACTGAACGCAGCTACAGTGCCTGATCCTTTTCCGATCCCTTTTCTTGACACAATGCTTGATAGAGTAGCAGGCCACGAGATGTATTCATTCCTAGATGGGTACAACGGATACAATCAAGTTAGAATGGCTCAAGAAGATATACTGAAAACTGCATTCATTACCAACTGGGGTGTATTTGCTTGTACGGTAATGTGGTTTGGATTGAGAAACGCACCAAGTACATTTCAAAGATATATGCAGGAGATATTTTCTCCTTATCTCACTTCGTTCATGCAAGTGTATCTTGACGACTTTTCAATTTTTGGTAAAATGATGGCACATTTGTTACATTTACGGTGCTGTTTTCAGAAGTGCAGAGAATACAGACTTTGCTTAAACCCAAACAAATCCGTGTTTGCGATTTCATGTGGCAAGTTACTTGGCCATATCGTATCAGCACAAGCTATTCGAGTAGATCCAGACAAAATCACGGCAGTATTAGAAGCTCTAGTGCCCACGACCCCGAAAGAAGTAATGCGCTTTATGGGCCAAGTAAGATGGCACGGACAGCACTTACGATGGCTTGCTCACTTGGCGATATCGCTGAACAGACTGATTACCAAAACTCCTCGACAGTTTGAGTGGACTCAAGAGTGTCAAACCGCATTTGATCGACTAAAGTGTTTATTGACCCAGGTCCCAATCTTACAACCTCCGGACTGGGATAACCCGTTTCATGTTTTCGTCGACGCTTCAGATATTGCCATTGGCAGTATTCTGATGCAACAAACAGATAAGTGGTTCCGACCTGTTTATTATGCTAGCAGGAGACTTGCGCCTGCTGAGAAGAATTACTCTGTAACAGAAAGAGAATGTCTAGGGCTAGTATATTCTATCAAAAAATTCAGGCATTATTTGCTGGGCCGTAAATTCACATTTCATGTAGATCATGCTGCACTTGTTTATCTGGTTCGGCAACAACATCTAGGTGGTCGATTAGCACGATGGGTTCTACTTTTACAGGAATTTGACTATGAAGTCATTCATCGGCCAGGCAGTTCACATGCCTTAGCCGATTTCCTATCTCGCTTAGATTCCAGTGAAGCTCCGGTAGGTATAGATGACACGACTCCAGCGATTTATAGCTCTGAGCCAACGAATGATGAAATTACAGACCCACCTACACCATCTACCTATTATGATCAGATCCTGATCTTTCTCACTGATGGTTGCCTTCCATCTCAGACTTCTACGGCAGTACGCAGGAAAATTGCAGTTTTCAGCCGCCGATTTCGGTTAATTGTTGGAGAATTATACTATGTGGATCATACCGAAATTTTACTTCGATGTATTCCACCGCATGAAGTTAACTCAGTTATTACTTTGGCTCACTCGATTCCTTCCGGTGGCCATTTTGCAGCAGACTTAACACACCGGAAAATTCTACAGAGTGGTCTCTGGTGGCCAACTATGTACAGAGATGTATCACAGTTTGTCAAACAATGTGATACTTGTCAAAGATAACTTACATGATTTACCTTGGAAGAGAGAGAGAGAGAGAGAGAGAGAGAGAGCTTGCTATGAGGAGGGGTTCGAAAAGGACTTTGGAGGATGTCTTCGAGGAAGTTGAGGGCAGAGAGTACAAACAAATCTCTATTGAACATGCTTCGGAAATTGATCATGGAAACACCGGAAAGATGGGATCAAATGTTACCTGCAGTGTTATGGGCATACCGTACCACATATAAGGTAACAACAGGATTGACACCTTTCAAACTAGCTTACGGATTAGAAGCAATCGCACCTATGGAAGTAGTTATACCAAGTTTACGTGTAGCCATCACTCAGAAACTGCTACCGAAAGACTCACTGTCGTTTCGGTTGGATTCACTCAGGGAATTGGACGAACAGAGATGGCAGAGTTTTTTAACTATGCAGGAAATACAGTTAAGACAGACTCGTACGCATGTTCGACACTTGAAAACTCCAGTTTTTCTGGTGGGACAGCTTGTCCTTTTTTATAATGCAAAGTCGAATAGGTCTGTAGGAAAATTCAAATTACGCTGGTTCGGCCCTTACAGGATTTCAGAACAAATTGGTCCAGCAACTTTTCGATTGATTACGTTGACCGGAAACCCTCTTCCAAAAGTAATCAACGATTCGAAGCTGCGACCATACCAACATGCAGCTAACCTGCACTGAAACGTTTTTTTCGGTGGGCCGCGTCGTTTGGCGCTCACTTTTCTTTACTTTTCTTTTCTTTTTAGATTTACAAGTAGTGTAAATATTCGCGTTTTGAAACCTATTTATGTTATAAGCCGCCCTGCCCTTACCAGCTACTCGTGCATGCATGCCAAATTGAAAGAAGTATCATTCCAATACCGCACGATGATAATCATCACTCCTTACCCTCCACCGTGACGTATTTATTTAAACCCTTCTGTTTTGTCGAAAAAACGCTATTGTGTTTTTGTGATTGTTCTTTGTGTTTTTCACTATGTTCTGTGTATCTGTGTTCTGTACTCTGTCTTCGTGCGCGCCATGGAAGCATTAGCGAACTATGCTGCTTTCCATGACGGACTCCCTACTGACGTAGGGGAGTTCTTGCGCATCCGTGGGCTTGCCAACTTCGCTGAATTGCCTTGGCATTCAGTGGAAGCCCACCCCTTCTTCGCACAGATTATACCTGCCATCACTCAATCACCAACCATCGAGCGAAGATGGGTCTTCCCACCGTTGCCCTCTCGAACCGTAATTACATTCCAAGCCTTTGCTGAGTCGTTCCGACTCACACTGCAAGGCCGCGAAAATGGCCCAAGCATACCATTAGCCCGCATGATAGAGCTTTTTCCCCGATACTCATCCAACGAGTATGCCATTCTATGCCGCCCTGAACCCAAAAGAACCGCACTCCAGTTCTTAGTCGCCATCCTAAACCTGCAAAAACGCACTTACGGCATATCCCGCCCCTTTTTCTCCGCCATCGATTTAGCGGCCCGTGAACCCGTAAACTTCGCCTTTTACTTCTTCCACCGAATCCACAAAGAATGCGTAGCCATAGTTAAACAGGTGAACAAGGGAGCCACTCCTAGGTCCAGATTGCCGCATATCATTTCCTTTCTCTTTCCGGCAATTCTGGCAGCACAACCACCACTTAGAGGTCCCATTCTGCAACACGAAGAATCTGTGCAACCAATAGAAGACGACGAAGAAGAAGACGAAGAAGAAGACGAAGAGGAGATCAACCAGCTTTTCCAAAGAAAACGAATCAGAATCAGCTCTTCCGAAAGTGAAGCACAGAATTCAGCCGGACAAGATAAAGAAGCCGAAGGGCAAGAAGAGGACACCTTCCACGACACTGCCACATCCATACAACATGATTCAGCGACACAGTCTTCTTCATCTGAGCAACAGGAACAGGAGAAACAGACGGAAACAGAACCCATTTCTACCGAAGAAGTTTCTCAGCAACAAACCGAGCAGGAACAACAAGCTGACGAACAAGAAGATTTTGAAAAGCTGCTTAAGGCAGTGGAATCCGCAGCCGACAACGCTGAAACACAACAAAATAAGGTAATTGAAACTCTCTCTACCACTCCCACCCCACCACCGGAACCTCCACTAAACCCAATCCTTCTGATCCCACCCATCGCATCCGTCAAGCCCACAGCCTCTACCGCCTCATCACCCAATTACTCTCCACCGACCTCCCAACAACTCCACACCACATCCTCTTCACAACCTCGACCCCCTCTTCTACTCCCCTCAATTCCAGTCTTCTCTGAGCTTGCTTCAATGGGGCAACTGTTCATTGATCTCTCCCAGCAACTACCAGTCCAAATAAGAGAAGTCACGGACAATATTCACAACGAACTGCAACATAAGGTGGATGTCCCGGAAGCGGATATTACACCATTACAGGAGGAGGTTGACGTAGTCAAGGCCGAAAATCACCAGCTCCAGGCACAGATTCTCCAGCTTCAAGCTCAGCTGGCAGAACAGCAAACACTTGTCAAACAAAGAGATACAACACTAGAACAGCTCGCCGCAAAGGACCAATTATTAAACAAAACACAGGCAGAAATCAGGCAATTGAAGTTAGATATGCAGGATAAGGAGGATGCGAGAATAGCACTAGGCAATTTGTTGGAAGAAACAAGACAGCAACTGGACGAAGCGGTGAAAGCAGGACAAGAGCAGCAGAGGGAAGCTAAGCAGGCAGAAGAACAACTACATACAACAAAAGAATCTTTAGACAATGTCAATAATATACTTAACCACCAATTGAACAGGGAAGCTAAAAATCAGAAGGACTTAGCAAATGCTCGAAGAGAAAGAGATGCTTACTACAAAACAATAGAGTTTCAGAACCAACAGGTCGAACGGATAGATAATCAACTGATCAATCAGAAAGAACGAGTAATTAACATGCAGAAACAATTGGCCAAAATGAAGGTTTCAAGGGATGCAGCCCTATCAAATGAATTTTATTTGCAGGAGGCCTTTTTGCAAACGCAGGCCGAAATTTTGCTTACCGAAGCGATCGCCTTAAGCTCGGTTAGGACAGATGCACAGTTAGTAGAGCCCTCGATTTTAGTACAGATGTTAGAAACACTCAAAAAGAAAATTACCCGAACTTTTAGACTAGCCCGAAATATGTACTTAGAAGGCATAGTAACCGAACAGTAAAGTTCTGACATACGGGTTCGAAGTCCACCGTGCGTGCCAGTGTTAGTTGGCCGCCGGATTGGCAAATGTAAAACGAAAACGTGTAATCACACGCACGAAAAGCGGTTACGCTTCATTTGTAAAATTTATATTTAAAGCTATGAAAAGATACGTGAAGCGGGCGTAAGCGCGATTTTCAAAATCACCAGACTGTTCGTCTGGGTGTATCCGATTTCACTGTGTTTGTTGTTCTTTTGATATCTGAGTAGTTATTACTGTGTTACTATTGTTTCTCCATTATTTGAGTAGTTATCTGAGTAGTTATTTCTGTGTCCAATATCTGAGCAAGATCTTGCGTTCTGTATCCATCCACGCTTGATGTGCGTGTTCGTAGTCACGTTAACTTGGTGATTCATCTGTGTGACCGTCTTGCGTTGTTACTGTATACGATCGGAGTAACTGATTCGCTCTGTGGTTCGTTCTTTGCTACTGATGTGATTTGTTCGTTCAAGCTGTTCAGTGTCCAGTGCAGAGTACTTGGTGAAAGGCTATAGGTCTGGAATTGCTAGTAATGTGTCGAGTTGTCATGTGTGAAATTTGGTGAATAAATTGGTGCAGCGGTATAGTGGACTGAGATTGAATCGTGTTTGGATTGTCACAATATTGTGGATTAGGAGTATATACATATATTCGGTAAAGTTGAAGTATTGTATTGTTCTGAATAATACCACAAGGTAGTGTGTAACAGTAGAATACTTGAGTGTGTGTGGTACCTGAGTAATTGAGCTAAGACGTAACATTACGTGTCTCTGACGTGGCTAAGATTTGGGAACTAAGTACAAGGCCTCTGTCTAACAGACCCCTACCACTCCCAAGAACCCACTGAGACTGGTTAAACGCCATTCTGATAGATAGAACCAGGCGTTTAACATTTAGCATTTTAACTATGCTAGTTAACACTATGAAAGTGCCTATGTACTTTGGAAATGATGTGCGAAAAGATTGAATCAAAACAGACTACTTCCAAGTTGAAGGATTAATGAAAACCTTCTATTTTTGTTTAGTGCTTCCAGTATAGTACGAATTAGAAAACTTCCTCTTAGAGGTATCAAATTATCTTAATGAGCTAATGATTCCAAGTGGAATCACTTTAAATGATAAACTATACATAGAGAAATCAATTTAGCAATCAAATCATTACCCCCGATTTTTTAGGACCTATGTAGAGTTTGACTAGTGAGTGCTTCGATGCGCTTTTCTCCAAATTGGCTAAATAGATTGTCTTTACAATTTGGGAGCCTGTAGAGAACTTGGAGCTGATTTGAACAAGCTATAGAACATTGAGAATGATGTAGAAATGAATGAACTATGAGCAATACAATTTGATTGTTATGAGTGACTATGATAGAGAGACCATAGATCACAAGTATAGATATTTTGTATTAGAACACAATGTTGTACAAGATCATTAGCATGATAAACAATGCCTAATGACTATGAGTAGTATAGGCTATGATGTACGTCTTAGTTTCTTACAATGCGATCAAGGACAACTCAAGTAGGGAGTCACTTATCCCGCGAGTTTTCTAGACATCTTTTATAGATGTGAGATTTGAATTTGAATTTGAATCCTCCATTGGCTCTCACTAAAAAGCAGTCCTTCAATCTAGGAGATATTCCCTCAAGTAAAGTCGTGACTTTTCTAGCTAAGAAACTCCACAAGTTTAGTTGTGATTACAAATATTCTTCCAAGTAAAAAATCACTTTTACAAATGGTAAAAGATAAATGCTTCCTAGCAATGGTTTCCATGGAGCTTCAATTGTACATAAGCTCTAGCCAAGTGTGTAGGCTTGTTATTTGCACCAAGAGCTCCCCCTCAAGCCAAACTTGCAAGTCAAAAATGACTTTTACAAATGGTAAAGATAAATGCTTCCTAGCAATGGTTTCCATGGAGCTTCAATTGTACATAAGCTCTAGCCAAGTGTGTAGGCTTGTTATTTGCACCAATAGCTCCCCCTCAAGCCAAACATTTTGGCTTGGTCTTCGTCTTCAATCTTCTTCAATGTCCTGCAATCCAATCATAGACTTAAACCTGCAAAGTTTTGTACCATCTAATGCTTTAGTCTATAAATCTGCACATTGCATATTAGTTGATACATAGACCAACTAAATTTCCTTGCTCAATAGCTTCTCTCTCACAAATCTGTATACAACAATTTGATCCATATGGCCTCTTGAGTAGCATTGGCCAATCGTCTATACTTTGCCTCTATAGAAGATAAAGTAATAGTAGGTTGCTTCTTTAAGGACCATGATATAGGTTTATCACCTCCAAATGATAGGTATCCTGAGGTACTCCTTCTATCATCTTTGCAACTTGCCCAATCTGCATCTGAGTATATCTTGATGTCCAAGTTTGAGGTATAAGGGAAGTATAACCCTTGATTTTGAAAGCCCTTAAGGTACTTCAAAATCCTTTTGGAAGCTTCCAAATGAGATGCCCTAGGTTTGTGCATAAATTGACTTAAAACACTTACTCCATAAGCACTATCAATCCTTGTCAATGTAGCATAGTTCAAGCTTCCCACTAGGCTTTGGTAACCTGCAATATTTTCAAGCGCATCACCTTCATGAGCACTTAGCTTTTGATTTACCTCCATTAGAGTGCTTGCAACTTTGGCATCCTGCAAATGAAACTTCTTCAACATATCTTGTATGTACTTTCTCTGAGTAATATAGATTCTAGAGTTAGTATAGACTAACTCAAGTCCAAGGAAATATTTTAGTGATCCAAGGTCACTAATTTTGAACTCATGCATCATCTGATTCTTAATCTGCATGATGCCATTAGCATCATTACCTTTGAGCATGATATCATCAACATATACAAATAGGTATATTACCGATGAATTACTCCTCTTAATAAATAGAGAAGTATCTGCTTTACTCATGATGAATCCTTGATCCTAAAGGTATGTAGTCAACCTATGGTTCCATGCCCTAGGTGCCTGCTTCAATTCATAAAGAGCTTTGTTCAATTTACACACATATGTTACCTTGCTTGGATCCTAATAGCGAGGAGTTGAGACATGTACACCTCCTCTCAAATCCAGCCATTTAGAAATGCATTTCTTACATCCGATTGATACATGTTCCAATTCTTTGATGCAACCACACTTACCAATACCCTGATGGTTGGCATTTTTGCCATAGGTGAGAATGTTTCTTCATAATCAACTCCTTGGGTTTTTGCAAAACCCTTAGCCACAAGTCTAGCTTTGTACCTGCTTATTGATCCATCAAAATTCCTTTTGATCTTATAGATTCATCGAGAACCAATTACCTTCATAGACTCCTTCTTTGGTACTAACTCCCAAGTATCACTCTCCTTGAGTGCTTCAATTTCCTCATCTATAGCTTCCTTCCATTCTGTCTTGGTCTTTGCCTCTTCATATGATGATGGCTCTTCAAATCGCCAAAATTCCTACATGCATATGCATGTAGGAATTTTGGCGCGCCAAACCTTCATGTCAGGTTCACCAAATGTCGGGAAGTTGCAGACACATGGCTGGTGGATCAAGTCAACCGCTAAATCCTTCGGCACACACAGGGTGATTGAGTTAATCTCATGTGAATTAGGTATATTTTTCTTTACGACTAGGATAAATGAAATTCTAAATAACTCTAAATTTATAAAACTATGAAAAATCTAAGAAATATCTAATAGGTAAGCTTATCTCTTTATACTTCTAAGGACCATATGGTTGAGCTGCCCTATACCTATCAATAGCTTCTGGAGATGAAGGTAAAATTAAGGATTCCTCAATTATGTTTTCTTTAATAATTTCTTCTTTTTGGTTTTCAATATGTTGTGGTTGTGTACGTCTAATTAGAGGTGGTGGAAATGAATCTTCACTATCTTGAGGTTCGGAAGATGCAATCGAAAGTAATGTTATAAACCGAGTAAGACAATGATCAGAAGATATGGAGATTAAAGATTCGTGCGTAATTTTATCCTTAATGACTTCTACTCCAACTTCTATAGTTGTATTTCTTTTAGCTTCAATTGAATGCTCTATAGACATCGACAATGAAGATAAATGGAAATAGTAATTGAATTAATGCTAATAACAAGAATAGTTGTTTACAATGCTATAGATAAATCTTTCTAAATGATTAAATCTATCTAAAAGGATGATAATTTCTAGTAATTCCAATACAAATAGCTTGATCAAAGATAATCTTGTATGGGTTTTTATAAGATTGATGGATCTTTGGATTGTTAAATTCTTCACTCTTTCACAATGCTCTTTGGACACTTCTTCTTTTAATGCCTGCAAGAAACATTCGAAACATAAGTATACCTCAATAAATCATTCAAACATGTATGCTAAAAATAGTTATACATATGTTACATATGCCTATAAATTCATGCTAACATACACTCTAATGCATGTTACTATAATGCATATGCAAATATGTTAACACATATTTAATTTATAAACATACACATATACTCACATATTCAAGCATTCATGCATTTTGAAATACATGCTCATATATATTAACCATGCATATTCCTTCATTTATATGCACATATTCACATGCACATTAACATTTAACCACTTTTAAATTATAAAATTTATAAAATTAAATAATTACAAATTGAATTACCTATATTTAACCTCTCTTTCTCTATCTAACTCTCTCTCTTTTTCTTCCTATCTCTCCCTATCTCTATCTCTATAATGCCAACACACACACAAAAAATCCAGCTGATCATCACACTCCTGTGCCTCTGCTATCGGACCTCCGTCTTCAAAAAAAAAACCAGCACAACCTCCCATCATGCAAATCACTCCCCTTCTCTGCAGTGATCATTTTTTTTTATTGTTTCCTCTGAAAAAATGCAACAGATCTCTGGTCATCAGCGTCATCCCATCGTTACTCTCTCTCTAATACTCTCTCAATTTCTCTCTCAGACTGAACGCGTTCAACCTCTTTCTCTTTCTGGACAGTGGACATTCCACTCGTCTGAAGCACCGCCAGTCTATCTCTGTACTTAATAAGGGAAAAGAAAAAAAAATAAACACTTAATCACAACAACCCCTCTCTATAGAGGGAACAATCAAACTCTCTCACACATACATAGCGAGATGAGAAGAACAGTACTTGAAAAACAAACATTATAGAAAATTGACACAATATGCTTATATTTATACACACACTGAGGGTCATGCCTACCATTCTTTCCAATTTTTACTTTAATTTTCATACATAATTTTGGACTTACTTACACACCTCACTTTTAATTTAACTTTAACTACTTTAACCACACAACTAACTCAAATCACTCTTTCATCCACTTTCCACACATTCCTTTCATTTAAATTTTGACTTTAATCTCCTTTAATTGCATCATCCATCCAGACCACTCCTTAAATCACTTTAATTCCACATATTTTATGAGCCATTCTTTAAATACTTACTCACACACACCACTAATTATTTATCTACTTTAGTTATCATTTTATTTTAGTGATCCTAATTTTTCTTAATTAAATAATTCATTTAATTTAAGCTTACTTTAAGATTTTAATTAATTAAATCCTTAGTATTTATATTTATAGATATGATTAAAGTAACTAATTAAATCATATTTTAATTTTTAAGAAATCAATGTTCAATTTATAGATTAATTTAATTAAATACCTAATATTTTTATCCTTAAAACTCACTAAAACCCTTAAAAACCTACTTAAAACCCATCAAAAACCCATTGAAATCCTTTGGAACCTAGCTTTAACTCTACATTAACCAAGAATTAATATTCTTAACTTAAATACACGTAATTAAATGTAAACCTAGGGTCTTATACCCACGTTTCAATGTTTAAATGGCTCAAACACACATTAAATGAGCAGTTTTAGGGTAAACCCTAATATGAACATATGTTTTCTCCATCAATTTGTACCTGCAAACACTTACAAAGAGATAAGTTCCAAGCAAAACATTTGATCAATAGCATAATAGAGGGTTTAGAGTTAACCAATAAACATGTGTTTAATTTTTCTGGATGTCAACTGGAAGGTGGAAAACTTTCCGATATTTGCCCCCACCAAACCTGCACATCATCACGATGGGCCAACGTGCAGTTCAATGGAAAGCAGTATCAAATTCTTTGATAAAATCTATAATTTGACTATAAATAATATTATAAAAAATGCTTCTAATTTCTAATTATGTTTCTGATAATGAAGAAAATTTCTAAAATTACACTAATATGAATTAGAAATCGTTTGAGTCAATGCATATAGTCAAAAATACAAATTAAGAAAATCCTATGAAGGCTATTTAGATAATTGAGGTACTTACCATTCCATTAACCGTGTTCTTAAGTAAAATTTATTTTATACAAGTATGCTTTCTATTATTTTTTAGATGTCCACTATAAGATGCATCAAACTAACTCTTCTGCAGCAAACCTCCACCTCATATAGCCCGCATAGTATTCCAGAAGTGGTTTCGAGACCACAACTGAATCATATTTTTTCTTTTTCATTTCTTTTGTATTCTCTTTTTTCTTTTCTTTTTTCTTTCATTTCTTTTTTCCATCTTGTAGTAGCCATTAATATACTTCTTGATGTTCTCATTTTTCTCTTTTCTTAATTTTTCTTTGCAACTTTTTTGTTTAAGGAGAAAGGCTTAACCCCTAATCAAAGCAGAGGATCTAGAAATTTGCTACAGCTAGAATTAGGATCTCATTCGCTAAACGGTTTCAGAAAGTAAAGAATTCTACTAGTATAAAGTAAACTTCTCTTTTACTAGGGATCGTAGTTTAAGTTTTCCACTCTCCTATCTTCACAACACATTACAAGTTCTCTAAATTAGACTTTCACCTATATACATTTTCCTACTTTAATTTCTCGTTCATTATTTACATAATTTTAATAAATTCCCTCTTTATATCAGAAACAAATAAAATCCTATTTATGAAATGCATAAAGGGAAACAATAAACAATACGAATAATTAGAATTAAGTCACCTGGTTATTCTTTATCTTCATCTTCATCATAAAACATTCTTTAGTTTATTTGCTCAAAAAGCATCTTCAACTCCTACTAATAATCAACAACATCTAGACTCACAAGTAAAATTAGTTTTTATAAATAAACTTGTTTCTTCATACATGTAAAAGAAAAAAGATATTTAAAAGAAAGTTTATATCATTTTTATTAAAAATTCATTCATCATTTTCTTCATCATATAATAAGTCATAAATTTCTTCATTTCTTTGTTTGAATAATTTAACTCTTTTACCTATAATTAAATTCTTACGAGGAGTACCATCCAACTCTTGTAAAGCATACGTTCCATTTTCATAAACTTTGACCACCACATAAGGTCCAAACTAATGCTTTTTTAATTTCCTACGAGCATCATACTTGGAATCAAATGTACTATCATAAATTAAAACCCAATCATTAATTTGTATTGGCTTTGGCCTTACCCTATGTGATTTGTCAAAATATTTTTTATTCTTAAGTCGAGAATCTTTCAATTTAGCTACAGCTTCTTCTAATCTTTCATTCCCTTGCTCAAGTTGCTGAATTCTTAGAGCTAATAAATCTTCAGTAGATAGATTATCTTCCCAAGTAAGAGTAGCCCAAGTAAGGATTTGAGTATGCACTAGAAAAATTGGTCTCTGGCAGTACATTAGCTCTGTCGGCATAAATCCCGTTGTTCTAGTGCAGGTCATTCTGTCAGCCCACAATGCAAATGGCAAAAATTTTGGCCAATTCTTAAGTTCTCCTTTGGAAGCTTTAGAAATTGCTTTAATAATAGGAGAATGCCCTCTTTCTATCTTCCCCTTAGCCTCAGGTTTATATGCAGTCGTAAGAGCTAAACAAATTCCATGCCTAGCAAAGAATTCTCTAGCCTCTTATGCATCTAATTTGCCCCTATCAACTACTACGTTTTCAATATACCCAAATCTTGAAGTTACATCTTCAAGAAGAAATTTACATACATTGAAAGTGGTTTTTGATCTTAAAGCTCGGTCTTCAACATGGCTAGTAAGATCTTCTTGAGCAAGAACTATATATCTCATCCTATCTATACCTTTGGGCATGGTCACTAAGTCAACTATCCACTTATAATGTATGCACGGAGATATGTAGGGTGCAGTGGATCCCTATGCTTAAGTGATGAATGAACTTGACATACATCACAAGAATTCACATAATTCTTTACATTAACATAAATACCTGGCCACCAATAACCCTCTCTAATTTTTTCATAAGTTGCTGCAAATCCTTTATGCCCATCCCATAAAGTATCATGCATGCTTTTCATGACTTGCATTTGAAGATAACTAGTTCCTAGTACCCTTTGTGGCATTTTAATCTTTCCCCTTGCATGTCTCCAAATTAACCCATCTTTCAAGAAAAAATTAAAAGCTCTTTTTCTAATATTTCTAAATCTATTTGAAGACCATGAAGGTGATCTAATTAAAGTACTAAGATACCTCCCAATGTCTATCCACTCTCCTTCATATTCATGAGTATTAAATTTTTCATATAAATATACTTGAGAATCATATTTAATCGTATTAGTATCTAATTTGGCTTCATCATTCTCATCGTACCTAGCTCTAGAAAGCATATCAGCAACAGAGTTAGATTTGCCTGAATTATGAATTAAAACTATATCTATAAATTTAATATAAGAAATCCAGCGAAGCATGGTAATATCCGGTGAAGAACAATTTGTGATCATTACTATAAGTGGTAAACAATCTGTCTCAACAATTACGTTCGCTCCTATAAAATATTCCTTATCAGACTTTAGTGCTGTGACTAAATCCCAAAGTTCTCTTTTAATTTGTGGGTAATGTCTTTGAGTGTTATGCAATATTTTAGCCCCAAATCTAACAGCATATCTTCTATCCTCTTCATCGTCATCCTGACTTATGACCCAGCCTATCCCAATAGGGCTAGTATCAATAGTCAAAATAATAGGCTTATTATCCGTATAATCTACTCACTTAAGGATTGGAGCTTCTTGCAATAACTTCTTTAATCAACGCATTGCATGAGTATGTTTTTCAGTCCATAAAAATTTTCTTTTCTTGAACATATGTTTTCTCCATCAATTTGTACCTGCAAACACTTACAAAGAGATAAGTTCCAAGAAAAACATTTAATCAATAGCGTAATAGAGGGTTTAGAGTTAACCAATAAACATGTTTTAATTTTTTTGGATGTCAACTGGAAGGTGGAAAAACTTTATGACATCATATCCTTTCTTATTCAATTCATACCCTATGAAGATGCACTTCTCTACCTTAGGGTCTAGCTACCTCTTATTTGAGAACGGATATGCACATAAGCAACACATCCAAAGATCCTGCAATGATCAAGTGAAGGTCTTCTACCATGCCATGCTTCATATGGGGTCATCCCATCAAGAGATTTGGATGGCAACCTGTTTACAAGATAAGTGGCAGTAGATACACTCTCTAACCACAAGTAATTAGGTAGTTTTTTTCTCATTTAACATTGATCTAGCTCTTTCAATGATTAATGTATTTCTCCTCTATACCACCCTATTTTGCTCAAGGGTATACCTTGCTGTAATTCTCTCTTGATTCCTCTGTCCTGTAAGATTGCATCACACTCATTTGAGAAGTACTGACGTCCTCCATCTCACCTTAGTCTCTTTAGGTTTCTTTCTGTTTGGTTGTAAACAAGTGCAAGATATTTTTTTAAAGCAATTGAATACTTCATTTTTGTGTTTCATAGATTATAAAATAATCCATCTATTGAAATCATCAATGAAAGATACATAATACCTTGATCCAGAAATTGAGGGATCCTTACTTGTTCCCCATACATTTGCATGGACAAGCTCCAAGTAGTCTTCATGCATGTAGCCTTTCCTTGAGAAGGGTAACCTGTGAGATTTGCGAAACTAACAAGCACCACATTTATAGATCATTTGTTGCTTGGATACATTAGGTATCCCAAGCACACACTAATCTCTACATATTTGCTTTAAAGTTCTTTCACCAACATGCCCTAATCTCTTATGCTAGATTTCAAGCTCTGATAGTGTTTGATCTTTATAACTATAAAGTGCAATATTCATTGTATCCTCAAGTTCAAAAGTGAATAATCTACCTGTCTTTTCTCCTTTCAAAATTCTCTTGAATCCATGTTGGGGATCCTCCATAAATGCTCCATATTGGTTGAATCTAATATGCAAACCTTTTATCACAATCTGTCCAACACTCATCAAATTCTTGTAATTATAGGTACATATAGAACCCTGCTCAATAGATTCTTATTTCAATCAGAGGTCTTAACATTTCCTACTTTAATCACTGAGTGCTTGGTGTCATCACCTGTTTGTATCTGATGCTTACCCTTTGCTTCCTCAAGATCAAAGAGAAGAGCTACATTGCCTGCCATATGGTTTGAGTATCCTGAGTCAATGTAGAAGAGATGGTCATCATTTATACCTAGTTTTGAATTCATATTCATAATAAAAAGAGATTCCTCTTGCTCCTCTATATAATTATGTAATCTTTCCTTGAATTTTAACCTCCTTGGTAGTTGCTATTCTAGTTGTTATTGTAGTTCTTATTGTATCCTTGATGGTGATTAAATCTTCCTCTTGATTGTGTGTATCCACCTCTTTGATATCCTCTACCTCTCTGATTCTTGAAGTTCTTGTAACACTAATCTGTAGTATGATTTGACAATCCACAAGTATTACATGGTGAGGAGTTATAAGTTCTCCCCTTACCTTGCTTACCTTCTCTGCCCCTTCCTCTTGATGTCGACCTCTCCCTGCATAGTTGGCTTGGGAGGTAGCTCCTTCATCTTCAATCTTCTTGTTCTTCCCTTTCTCTTTGGACTTAATTTTATCAGTATATAGGGTAGAAGAGCTATTACCTCTTGATGAATCTCCATTCTTGTTGAGCTTGGCTTCATGGGTAAAGAGTTGTCCCATGAGAGTGGTAAGGTTCGGAATCTGCATGTCCATGTACAAGTCCATGGCAGTTGTGAAGCTCTCCCATATGTCATCAGCTTTAATACCATTGATTACTTGTCTTACAATCTGCTCTTCTTCAATTTCTTCTCCTATGCTTGCCAATTGGTCTACTAGATCTTTGACTTTGGTCACATACTCTGAGATACCTTCCTTAGGTTCATTTCTTTGAGTAGTAAACTCAATCCACAATTGGTTCTTCCTAACCCTTGTGTTGGAAGAGAAATAGGAAGACAATGTTTCCCAAGTCTCTTGGGATGTCTTACAGTTCCTAATATGTGGAAGACAAAAATTAGAGATTGAGTTACGTAAGTAAGACCTTGTTAATGCATCCTTGGCAAACCATGTGTTGAGTCTTTCATGCTCCTCTCTTGTAGGTTGTCCTTTGCTTCTGAATATGGGCATCTTCTCATCTCGTGAGATGTATCCATAGAGGCTCCTTCCTTGCAAGTATGTCTTCATCCTCAAGGACCATGCTTGATAGTTTTTCCTGTCCAATTTATCAATGAAAGAAGGAAAAACATCTCCCATTTTACCTTAGCTTTGCTCTGATACCACTGTTGGGAAAGATGGAAGGACACTCCAAGAAATGAGTAGGGATTGCCAAATCTTACTTTGTACCAGGCCCTTTATAGCTTTAGAGTTGAGTTTTGGGCCCTCTTAGCTTTCCAATGACACTATGCAAGTGCCTATGTACTTTGGAAATGATGTGAGAAAAGATTGAATCAAAACATACTTCCATGTTGAAGGATTAATGAAAACCTTTTATTTTTGTTAACACATCTGCTGCTTGTTATGCTCAGTGCGTCCACTACGATTGGAATTAGAAAACTTCCTCTTAGAACTATGAAATTAGCTTAATGAGCTAATGATTCCAAGTGGAATCACTTAAAATGATACACTATACACAGAGAAATCAATTTAGCAATCAAATCATTACCCTCAATTTTTTAGGACCTCTAGAGAGTTGGTCCAGTGAGTGCTTCAATGCACTTTTCTCCAAAAAATTGACTGAATAGATTGTCTTCAACATTTGGGAGCATGTACACAGATTGGAGCTGATTCCAAGAAGCTATAGAACATTGAAAACGATGTAGAAATGATTGAGCTATGAGCAGTACAATTTAACTGTTATGAGTGACTACGACAGAGAGACCATAGATGAGAAGTATAGATATTTTGTATTAGAACATAATGTTTTACAAGATCATTAGCATGATAAACAATGCCTAATGATTGTGAGTAGTATAGGCTATGATGTATGCCTTACTCTCTTACAATGTGGTCAAGGATAACTCGTGTATGGAGTCACTTAACTCGCGAGTTCTTTAGACATCCTTTATTGATATGAGATTTGAATTTGAATTTGAATCCTCCATTGCCTCTCACTAAAATTTAGTCCTTCAATCTAGGAGATATTCCCTCAAGTAAAGTCGTGCCTTTTCTAGCTAACAAACTCCACGAGTTTAGTTGTGATTGCAAATATTCTTCCAAGTCAAAAATGACTTTTACAAATAGTAAAAGATAAATGCTTCCTAGCAATGGTTTTCATGGAGCTTCAAGTGTACATAAGCTCTAGCCAAATGTGTAGGCTTGTTATTTGCACCAACAACAATACACATACATTCACACATACATACATCCTCCTTATGTTAAGTAAGGATTTATGGTGAGCTAAATGATGAAAATAGTTTTTAATAATTATACGCACTTACAACATGCATACACATAAACATACGTTTGTGAAGCTGAAATAAATGCTGAGTCACACAATGAAAATAGTTTTTAATTCACAATTATACACACACATACGCTTACTATTGTGACGTAACAATCAATGATGAGTTAGAAAATGATAATGTTATCAAACCACAATCATAAATGCACATACATATGGACAGACACTTAGTGTTACACACATAAGTACATGTACTTTTTGTCAAGAAAGAATCAATGCTTTGAGCCAAAAAGAAAACCGTAGAAGTTTTAAATCGCATACATACACACAAACACACAAATTATTTTGAAGTAAGAATCAACTCTCAGTCAAAAAATCACAAACGTTTTTAAATCCCAATCATATACACACATGTATGTACTATTTGGATGAAAGAATCAAGGTCTAGATAGATGATCACAATAGTTTCTTAAATCACAATCATCAACACACATACATACACATACACATACTATTACCCACATAAAATATACATACTGTTGTGAAGTAAAAATCAATGCTTGAAGTCAAACAATCATAATAGTCGATAAACTAAAAAAATCCTAAAAGAATTTAATCTTTTATCCTAAGTTTTCAATACAAAGTTTAAATGATAATATATTTTTCAATTGACTAAGTTTCCATAAATCTCAAATTCTCTCGGTTTTTAATATTAATTCTATTAATACTTTAACTTCTCAAATATCTAATTCTAAAATCTATAATTTTAAAGCTCTAAAATATTTCAATATTGGAGAACCATAATACATTTCAGTATTCGTATGACATTGTTAGTTCACAAAAATCAAGGCACTGTGTTGATTGTACATCGTTGGTTAGTATTTGATTAAAAATGTTGTTTCAATTGAAAGATCTTTAAACTCCCATGCAAAAGCTATTTGGAGTTATCTGAGTAAGTTGATTTGGCACCGAATAATTTGTTCAAAAAGTAAGGGGTAAGCATAAACTTCTATAATTATTCATGAATAATCAAATTAGTGAATAGAAGACAACGCAACCTAGAATGGGAGACATGCATTTTGAGTGAATTTCTCTAGTTTCAATCTTTAAAAACTTGGGTTTGAAACCATAGCTATTCTTAACGAGCCTCCTCAAGTGAAATAGTGCATGAAAATGTTTCATTTGATATCTAGATAGCTAAAAACGTAAATTGGGCTCTAAATAGACTAATGAAGTTGAATTTGGATCAGAGATTAAAGTTAGAGGACATATGCACTTGTTATCGGATAGAATACTACGAATTAAGACTGAACCATATATCCACATCTATATGGAGGAAAGTTCTCCTCAAAAGGCAAATTGACTCTAGTAGTTAAACATTTTAGTAATTCCAATAGTCCGTAGGATGTGGCTCGATAAATCTAAGGACCCAGAAAGACCTCTTATAAATGGGGAAATCTATCTAAGGACCAAATCCAAGCATCATCATGACTTTAAGTATCTACACAAATGCATTGCCACAATATATTTAGATGAATTGAACAAGAAAATGGTCTGATTGAGGAGTTCCCATGAACATCTCTCTGCGGAAGAATCTATTAGCGAGGTCTTTCAAAGGATATTAGTTGAGCAAGCAAGCGATTGTGTTTGTTTTTAGTGAGCTACATGATAACTCCAATGATTTAGGAGAGGAAATGAATGGAAATCCATCCAGAAATGATGAGGAAAATGCAAAAAATAGGGCCACATGACTTGGGAAAGTAGTTGTGTCTTAACCATTGAGAGAGGAAATTACTTTCAAGGACTCTCAACTCCCCAAGATTTATATGATAAAGTGGATCTCATTGTACAAGGTTTATTTCACTAGTAAAAGGAAAAAGATCATCACCCAATGTAAAACAAGAAAGGAAATACCCTAAAATAGAATTTGTATCGCATAATTAGATAACATGAAATAAGAATGTTGGAGAAATGCGAGAGTGAAAGAATCTATGCACACATACCTTTAGAAACTAGCATTACCATCCAAAGACACGTAAATAAGGGAAATTTGAAGAATGGAATCGGAATAAGTGAAGAAGACACATGACAATTAGAAGACGTAGACCATAGACTAGAAGATTTACCAAGCTTTGTATGATGATGGACTCGAATTCTCGAAGACCTCCTCAACATTCAGATCTGAAAGAAAATGAGGCTTTTCCTATATTAATATGCCCAAGCCTATGGATCAATAGTCAAAACTTATCAAGACTCTGCATACCAAATAATGATGATTGCAAGTATTCTCATCTCAGCAAGTCAATTCTAACCTTTCGATCATAACATATTTAACAACCTAAACCATATGCAACGAAACTCAAATCATATACTTAGAACACGATTCTATGCATCTTTTACAAATTGTCAAAGGCTTCCAAAAGAAATTTTGAAATTTCTTCAATTATTAATACTCCAACTTGGCACATCACCAACACACAAAAAACCGGAAGGGAGGTGCATGTGCAAGAAAGGAGACGAAGGAGCTTGCTCGGCGGCTATGGCGGAAGTTGGAACACAGTGAACTCTGGCTCGATGCGGCTACGGTGGAACACAGTGAACTCTTGAACTCTCGACGGGCCTAATGATTGCTGCAATTTGACATCTGTCTACCTCTCCAAAACTTCCTCACTCCTCAGTGATTCCCTTCTTCCTCTCTGGCTCTCATACAGTTGACCGCATGATGGCTGTCTGTGCAGCGACAAGTTCGTGGTTTGAATTTTTCGTCGGTAAGAAAATCATTTCAATAAGAAAATCTACCAGATTCTGCCGTGAAATTGCTCCGCTGCACGAGTCATGTCAGCTGCCTCATTCTGGTTTCGCTCCCATCGTTTTTTGCCACTTTTTTGGTATCGACAGGCCGTTTTTCTTGTTTCATCATAGCCATTTCATCTCGGTTGTTTTCTTGATATCGTCTCGTTGAAAGTCCGTGGTACCGTCTCCTCTTCTTGGTTTCGTCACGTTGGGGTTCGTGGTATCGCCTCCTCTCGATGGTATCATCTCGTCTCCATGGTATCGTCTCGATGAAGTCCATGGTATCGTCCCCTCTATGTGTTCAGAAGATTAACTCGTTCTTATCCCTCGGTTGAGGCAGGTCCGTGCATCACGTGTCACCGAGATCGTCTCCCCGGCTAGTTTGTATCGCGATACCCCCGCTCGTGGTATCGCTGGTACCTCGGTTGAGGCGCGTCCCGACTCCCGTGTATCGTCACGTCATAAGGGTGGCCCTACTGCTGTTTTCGCGATACCAGGGTTCTGGAGGGATGCGCGACGCGATGCTCCCTTTAGTGTAGCCTTTCATTTTTGCACGTGCACTCACTTAAACTGTCTGATTTGGAAATAGTGGCTTCTTGGAACTTATGTTGGGTGAAGCGCTTCTGGTTGTGGCACGCGAGCCTTTTTAGCCTCCTTGTGGTTAACTTCAAAAGTTCTTTTGATCTTCTGAAAGGTCATGTAAAGGCTTGCCATTCTCCCCTAAAGTCTACGGTTATTCTTCTTCCCGGTCTTAAACTTGGGAGCATTTCGGGTTTTGGTGGCCTTAACTCTTCTCCCTGCCCCTCGTGGCCACTTCTATGGCTGCGAGGGCCCCCTCCTTCGTTACCAGTAATTTTCCTTCAGTTATCCCTGGTGGGGCAGATGGTGCCCCTAGTTTCTCTGAGTCTGTGGAGGCCCCTGGAGTTGCACTCAATCGCGAGGCGATCCTTTCAACGCAAGAAGAACTCAAGAGAACTTGGCTCGTTGGCAAACTGTTTGTTCTCAGGCCCCCGCTGGATTCTGTACGCCAGTGGTTTCGCAAAGAGTGGGTCTCTCGTTGCATAATAGTAAGTAAGTGCCAATTCCTCCCAGCCAGACACCTCTTGCTTGTTTTCGAGAACGAAGAAATGGCACCAGGCCCTCAGTGTTGGGTTTTGGCAAGTCAAGCGCTCCACTCTGTGCCTCTTCAAATGGACCCCCGATTTCGTGCCTGACAACTCTAAACCCCTTCAGTACCCCCTCTGGGTCGAGCTCTCTAATCTCCCTTTCTTTCTTTACGATTTTGTGTGGGATATTGTCTCCCCAATTGGCAAGTCGTTGGCCTCGCGCGGAGATGTTGGGGATCTCATATATGAGGGCTCAAAACATGCGTTTAATGCTCGTTGGCATCCTCAAATGTGTGTGGAGGCAGATCTCAGCAGGCCTCTCCCCTCGAAAATTACTATCGACTTGGGTGAAGGGGAATCTTGGGTTCAAGAGGTCACTTTTAAAAACCTACCTAATGCTTGCTTTCAATGTGGTCAATAAGGCCATAGAATTAAAGATTGCCCCTAAAGCAGAAGAACAAGCAAGAAACAAATAGCTAAGCTCAGACTCTCAAGGGAAAATAGATTGGCCCAACCATTGAAGAGAAAGACAAGGACGATAAAATCCCAAAAACTGACTCAGAAGGGTTTACAAAGGTTAGAAGAAGAAGGAAGTCTAGCCCTAGGAGGATTTCAAGCCCAAGGAGACTCTCAGAGAGGAACCACACTCCAGAGAAAAGTCACTCAATAACTTATACTGCAACCTCGAGAAGGAGCTCAACGAGCTTGATTATCCAGGAGGGATCCGAGACTTTAAGGGCACAAGTAACTTACCTTTGGAGCGGCCCCCCTATAATGAGGTCAACCAAGAGGACTACATAACTAGCAAAGAAGATGGTTTCACCACAAGTAATGAGGACAATATGGACAGTGAAAGCTCCATCATTGGAACAACAATACTGGAATCGGCCTCTTCATCTCCCCCACAGGAGGCTTTTCACAAGGGGAAACAGTTGGAAGGTATGCCTTGGAAAAGCCCCTTTAAAACGAAGGTGCATGGTCGGGACCATCCCCCATCAAGAAAGAAAGAAGACTCCAAGAGGGAAAAAGAGAAGTCCCATCCTCAGAATGAGAGAAGTACAAGAAAATGATCATCGTCGCACTAAACACTAGGGGGCTAACTGACCCCACAAGAGCCACCATTATT
Organism: Ceratopteris richardii; assembly: GCA_020310875.1. NCBI lineage: Eukaryota > Viridiplantae > Streptophyta > Polypodiopsida > Polypodiales > Pteridaceae > Ceratopteris > Ceratopteris richardii. Next base: position 23,623,502 of record CM035432.1, on the reverse strand, counting down.
GGTCAATGGCTCCACGATATAAACTTAAACCCGGACTTCATCTGTCTTCAAGAGATTAAAATTGAAGGAGAAGACCGTATCAACCACTTCTGGGCTAATAAGCTTGACCACACCAGTGAAGATAGAAATCATAGGTGGATGGCGGTCACATTCAACACCCCCTTTCAATTCTCCATGATCTCTATGTATGCTCCAAATGAGGATGTAGCAAGGATCGACACTTGGTCCTCCTTGGCCTTGTTTTCTCATAATGCCATGATTTGCGGAGACTTCAATATGGTGGAAGACTGCGCTGATAGGTGGAACAACAAGGGCCGCATCATTAATGGCCAGGAGAAAGATACTTGGGACCAAACCAAACTGTCTTTGGATTTGGTTGAAGTCAAGGACTCGAATGGCTTTTCTTGGTCCAATCTTCAATTGGGTGAGAACTTGAGGAAAGCGAGACTCGACAAAAGCTACATTTCATAGAACCTCATCCGTCAATGGGGTACTCCCATCCTAACGCAACATATTGACCTCACCGTCTCAGATCATTACCCAATGGTGCTCACCTTTTTCCCTCTATCTAAAAGACACAAGGCACCTTGGTTTCACGCCACCTCGTTTGTCTTCTCACTTCCCTCTATCCAACAAGAAATCACTAATGCTTGGCTTGAGGCCTTTTCCGTCTGCACCTCTCTAGCCAAATGTTGGAGAAAAGCAGTGGAAAAGTCTCGTCAGATCTTGATTCGGAGCACAAAGATTCTCAAAACCATCCGCAGAAGACATAGAGAAAACCTATACCGTCGGCTCTAGAGACTCAAAGAAGAAGTTAATAAAAGAAAGATTCAATCTCATAAGGGACTCCAAAATATCAGAGGAAGATTAAGATACGAGGAGGAGATCAAAAGGAAAAATCTTCAAATTTATTTTTAGGAATGGTGGGCTGGCAAGGCAGATAGACCTTCCAAAGAGATGTGAAATATTCTAAGAAGAAAACAAATTAGAGACGAGATCCCGCTTCTATTTAACAAGAATGGGGTGGAATGTAAGACGGAGGAAGAGAACATTGGTACTATAGAAGCTCACTTCACAAATCTCTTGGGTGGTGCTTGTCCCCTCTCCCCCCATAGACGGGATTGCATGGCCACCATCTCTCGGACCTACCTGCATCGAATCCCATGCAACTTGAGCGTTTTGCTTGATGCCTCTATTTCCGAACAAGAGATACTTGAAGTTATTGATTCACTTCCGAATGGCGAGAGCCTAGGACCTGATGGGCTCACAAATGAGTTCTTTAAATCATTCAAACATGTGGTGGCCACCCCATTGTGCCTTGTTTGGCTTGAGGCACTTGAGTTTGGTGCCCTTCCTGCTTGTCTCAACAACGACATCATCAAGCTTATTCATAAAAAAGAGGAGAGGAACAGAATTGAGAACTAGAGACCTATCACAATGCTTCAAACTGGATATAAGATTCTTGCTAAAGTCATTGCCAACAGGATATCCTGCCATCAAGACCAGTCACTTTGCAAAGACCAAAAATGCTTCATTATGGGAAGGTCAATATTGGAAGCCATTATTGATATCTGGGAAGGCCTGGACTTTGCTGAAATTTAATCAGGACATTGTCTTCCTCAAGATCGACTTTGACAAAGCCTACGACAGATTGGAATGGAACTATATTTTACAATCGCGAAAAGACCTTGGGTGTAGTCAGAGATTCCTCAGGATGATCTCCACCCTCCTCGGAAATGCTTCGACCAAAGTCAATGTCAATGGGCAACTTTCAAAAGCAATCAAACTGAAACGATCAATCAGACAAGGTTGCCCGTTGGCCCCGTTGCTCTTCGTCATTTCCACAGAAGGACTTAGCCAACAGGTGGAGCGATAGATGGAGCTTGGTCGCATAAGAGGCATCACTTTGCCACTTAATGCTGGGCAAATGACCATGAGGCTATTTGCAGACAACACAAATGCCTTTGTTCACAACGACGATACCAGCTTGGAAACATTTTGGTGGTGCCTCGACACTTTTTGTGAGGCCTCTAGATCCAGAATTAACTATTCCAAGACTACGCTTAGGGCTATCAAAAGGACTCAACCCAATTTTCTTACTGAATAGGGTTGCCAAATCATTCAACCGGGTCAGATCGCTCGCATTCTTGGTATCCCCATGGGTTTTGGTGTTACTCTGGAACAAAGGTGGGATTGTGTCCTCACCAAACTTAATAATAAACTTAGCTATTGGAGGGGTATGCAAATTAATCTTGCTAGCCAGGCCATGGTGATCAACACATTTCTCTTATCCTCAAGCATATACTTTATTTCTTGCTGGAGACCGAAGGATCAAGAATTAGCCAAATTGGAAAGGGTGTGTAGGAACTTTCTCTAGACTAGGGACCACAACAGGAGGGGTGTTCCTAAAATTAAATGGTCCATTTGCACTAGCCATAAGGAAAATGGAGGTCTGGGTATTATGGACATTGGCAGCATGGCCAATAAACTTGCAGCAAAGTGGATGGTTAAGGCCTCGAGCAAGAAAGATTCCTCTTGGGCCACACTAATCTTTAGAAACACGAACGCCATCACTTTGGTGGGCTACCCTGGATCGAAAAACCTCGACATCCTCACCCTCTTATTCTCCCCATTCCCGGTCTCACCCAAAGGATCAACCCTAGTAAGATCTTTGTGGACGAGTTAGAACAGTTACAAACCTCACATCAAAATCAGTGAAGATTGGAAGTGGGCTATAGGTATAAGACAAAATGACTCTATCTGGTTCCCAATCCAAGGCATGAGAAACATGGAGCCTTGGAATGTCCTAAGTGCCAAGAGACTCTGGAATAAGGGATTCAAACAATGGAAGCATCTCTGGAAACAGGATACGAACAGATGGGTAGACTTTGAGGGCCTTTACCCTAATGCTGCAGTCACGTACGAGGAATCGAATACTTTGCTGAGCAAACGCCATGCTTGGGACTACTCTAAAATCCGACTACTTATGGGACAGGACGCTCCGGACCTCTTCGGCCTTAAATGGTATAATGGCAATCACCTCTCCAAGCTTCCACATATTGAAGCTCACAACGACATTCACATTAGTCTCAACAAGAAATGGTGTCTCAACTGGATGCATCTCCAATGGGATATGAAATTTATGTCTATCTGGCATCCTCTCATTGAAAACAAAAAGTCGGTCCTCCTATGGAAAATTCTACACCGTGGAATATGGACCAATGCGAAAGCTAAGAAGATTTGTGGTGTTTGGCCCTGGTGCAAGCATTGTCGAAGTAGCAAAGAGGATATTGGTCATCTGTTCTTTGCTTGTCCCAAATCCTTCAGGCTTTGGAGGGTCCTGGGTCGTTCTTTGGAGATCAGAGAACAAATCAATTGGAAGAAATCCCTCATTGGTGAAGCAATCGATTGCTCTTTGACTTTGTGGAATGCGATTCGGGGAGAGATCCTCTGGAAGATTTTGTGGGATCGATGCGCTCACAACTTTGGCAATACCCCCAAGGAGTGGTCGATCGAGAAGTCCCTATTCCTTCTCGGCAAAAGAATCGCTAATTGTAAGAACCCCCTCCCCCCCCTTCAGACATCACAAAGAGCTTCAATATGTCAACAATAAGCTTAAAACCAAGTGGGTCCCGCATGATGGGGATGTGAGGTTTATCAACCTCCTTTATAACTCCATGTAAGATTTGTAAGGTCTCCCTTGAAAATCCGGCTTCCTGACACGTTTGTGCTGCCCCCGCATTGTGGGACTTGGGGGATCCCATGGGCACTAGTCCTATTCACTTGTATTGTTCTTTTATTTAATTAAAGTCTGGGAGAGTAGGCATAGCCGGTTCTAATGTGGAAAATCATCCACCAAGGAATTCAGACCAAGGTAAAAGCTAGCAGAAACTATGGTGTTCCTCCTTGGTGTAAACATTGCGTACATGGCAATGAAGACTTGGATACCTCTTCTCTTCATCCCCCATGTTCGTCTCAATTTGGAGGGCACTTAGGAGAATCTTGCTATTGTAGGGAAAAATCAACTGGAAGCAAGCATTATTGAGTGAAGCAATTGGTTGTTTTTTTAGCATTCTAGAATGCTAGAAGAGGCGAGGCCCTCTCGAACAATCTGGAAAGAAAGGTATGCTACCAACTTCGAGAACCCTCTTAAAGAATGCTGGATGAAAAAATCTCTTTTCCTTTTAGGCAAAAGGATTTCCAATTGTAAGGAATCCCTACCATTTAGACATCATGAAGTGTTGTTCCTCGAAAGCAACAAAAATAATTTCAAGTGGGTCCCCCATGATGGGAACAAAAGGGCTATTAACCTTCTTTGTAAGGTGGTTTTGTCAACAACCACTACTTTTTGGGCCTCCCACTACTTTTTGGGACTCTCAATACTTTTTGGGAGTCAAGAGTTGTATGGGTGCTAGGCCCATTCACTTGTATAGTTATTCTTTCTATTAAAGAAATCTTTGGAGAGTAGGGTGTAGCCAACGTTCCTTAAAAAAGAAAACAAGTATGATTTACGTATTTATTGGGGGAATGTTAGAGATATTCTCTCTCCCTAATTTGAGGATAGTCATACTTCATGGATACCTTGGTTATCTTAAACCCCTTCATGCCTTATTACTTTTTGCATAAATTTTATTTGTTATGAATCTATTGTGACTTATTTATATCAGTCTTAGTATGAATACATCTTAATTGGACCTAATATTCCACGCAACTTTACAACTTCATAACAACACTCTTGACACCTACAATGTTTTCATGCTTTTACGGTTTCCTTGAGAGGGCAGAGATCCTTACTTGGAAGTGAAGTGTAGAGAATCCTAACAACCATAAATCTCATCATAGAGAGATATTATGGTAGACTAAAGGGTTGCTTATCCTTGCAAGTAGCATGATTTTGTTCTAAAATAGTACCCTCCCTTGTTTCAATATTGATTCTTCTCCATTTATTAGAAGCCAATGATTGATAGAGCATAGGATTAGAGAACCAACAACTTGCGCTTTCGTTCAAAGGAGATCCAATCTTCACATGATTCTTGCTGCAGTCAACCACAATCATTTGGGCCGTACATGCTCACTTGCAATATTGAGTCTCTCTCTCTCTCTCTTTCTTCCTCTCTAATCCATTCACCTCTCTCTCTCTATCTCTCTCTCTCTTTCTTCCCCTCTAATGTATTTATCTCTCTCTCCAATGAAAATTATAATGTGAAAAAAGAACTTATTTCCAAAGGACCCATTTGGGGAGAAGAGCTTTATAGGTTAATATTGGGTTCATATAGAAGATTTTTATGGTTTCGATGAAAATCTTTTGATTGCAAGTTATGATAAAAGAGATGGTAGCTAGGAGACCGGACATTGCATTTGCAGTGGGAGTTGTTAGCACATACATGGAAATAGTCATAATTCTTGAAGACAAGATCTCCAAGAGATAGCATGTCTAGCAAAATGAAAAATGTACCCTGATGTAGACTTATGATTGTCTACACAACGAGCATAGTCACAATCTATGTAACCAATAATGGATGCTTTCCATCTACCTAAGCATAAACACTTGTCCTTAGTGCCAGTGAGACAAGGAGGAACAAAGACTTCTTGATCGACCACTCTTTAGGAAGATGTCCAAATTATAGGCACACCACTCCCTCATCTTCCAAAGGGTTTTCCCTCTTATAGAATTCCATAGAGCTGTTGAGAAGCCAATCCCTTTGCCCAAAAGCGCTTTCTTCTAAGTGATTTGCTCCTACAATCTCCAAATATTTCCTAGGTCAGCCAGAGGTGGAGAGACTTGGGGCAAGCAAAGAAGATATGACCCAAATCCTGAATGCAGCGTTGGCAATGCTTGCACCATGGTAGAACCCCCACAAATTTTGCTAGCCTTTAGATTTGTCTAGATACCATGGTGGAAATTTTCCACATGAGCACCAACGTTTTGATCTCAATGAGGGGGTGCCAGATAGAAATGAACTTCAAATCCTAGTGTAGCCTTGTCCAAGTTAGGCACCACTTCTTGTTAAGCATAATATGATAGTTTGCATTCACTTTGATCCTAGGAATTTTGGATAAGTAATTGCCATTGTAAGAGGTGGAGAATGACATGCCTAGGACTCACCTCCCAGCCTATTTATAGCCCTTGCCTAGTCACCATCTAGAGTTCTCTCTAAGGTTCTTCTACTCATCTGGCCATCATGAGTAGGTACCTCCTATGAACTCTCTAGCTTTTGGTCTTGGCTATCCCCCGAGCAAGGAACTTCTCGTTCCTCCACGCATGTACATCTTTGGAAAATAACACTCACTCCCTCTTCTAAAGATCATTGTCCTCAATGATATAGAAAGAGCTATAAACTTGGGAATCAGAATCTGTGATTCCAAATAATAAGAGTAGAGTGTGCTAGGTGTCTGAAATACTAGATGCTCAAAAAGGAGACAACTAGTCTCTGTGCTTCCTATCTAGCATTTCCACCAATCAATAGTAGTCCTTGCCTTTGGTCTACTATAGGAATCCCTTTGAGGTCCCATGAGTCTAGATGTGTGCAATGTAAGTACTCGGAATATCCTCAGACTCCCTATGCTTAGATCTTGACCACTAACTTGTGATGGCTTGTCACTCGTAGAAACCTTGGCAACTTGCATTTATCTCCCTGAAATACCCATTGACAGCTTGTCATATGGTATAACTATGCAAAATAACTTACTCCACTAGAGTAATGAAAACTATTATGCTAATTCAAAACAATGTGAGTATGTCCCAATCTCTATCGAAAAATAATTAAGATAAATGGAAATCTTTTCCAAATAGTGCTTATTCTCTAAGCTCGAGTAAATCTTCTTGATTTACTATTTCTACACTCGAGTAAATCTACTTGATTTATCCACTGTAATGAAAATGAAACTCAAGAAAGTCTTAGCATGATCCAAACTATGAATCCAAGATGACAATCTATCAACAATCTAGACTCTGGACCAAGATGTCAATCTGTCAATGATCGAGACTATGGATCAAGATGTCAATTTGTCAATGATCGAGACTATAGACTAAGATCTCAATTAGTCACACCCAAACTATGTATCCAAATCTTGATCTACCATATCTAATAATCCAAATTATGGATCAAAATATCTCTGATACAAAGCTAATCCCCAATCCACTCTCTAGAACTAAGTCCATCATGCCAGGTGAAGACATGCTAAGAAAGTAAAGCAACTAGTGGAACTACCACCACCTTCTCAATAATAAAATGCAAGATGTTCCAAGTGGATGAAACTTGCTTTATCTTTGACAATCATCTCATTATCACTATGATCACATCATTCCCAACTAGGAATGAGGTGTATCTAGTAAACTACTGTAATAATCTGGAACTCCCAGATATAATGAGGACCATATTGTAAGTCTACTACATACTCCGAAAAATGGTAAGTAGATGTGTGCAAACTCATAGCCCACTAGGCCAAGCATCTAGCTCACCTCATACACACTATCTATGAACCATGGACTATTCTGAGGCATATCAAATAAAGTAGTACGTACTCTATGAATTTCTTCTTAGTTCAATTGCCTATTCATAGTTCTTATGTGCAAATCTTGCCTTTCCGCTTCTAGGCTACTTGCCTACGGACTTGCCTTGTTTGGGATCACATACAGAGTCACTGTCTCAACTGCCCCTTTGTTGTCTAATAATAAGATGATACCACAAGATCATATAAATGAATTCCAAATCATATCAACATATAATCTCTGAGACTTCTCTCCCATGCCATCTATCCTACACCTAGGTAGAATACAAAGTTTGATGTCCCCATACCACCAAACTTTATACCCCACATAGATGCATGTATGAGATTACAGTCGAACACTTCTCTTAAAAAAATCAAAGAATAGATGGGTGAGTACTCACAAGCATGAATAATAATAAATGAAATCATGAAGTGTTCCTAAAGTGTTTCCTTTCCTTGATGGAAAGAACAGAGTCATTCCTATGACTCTATCACTCATACTATATCTAACATGAACTCATCTTGAGTTGAGAAATGAGAAACTATACAATAAATCAACTCAACTAGAGTTGTGAAGGATGCGGCTTGCATCAGATATTAACTCACAATAAATTGGAATTTATAAAACTTGTATGAATCCAATTATATGAAATGAGAACAACTTCCAAAGTTCTCCTGTTCCATGCTCTCATGGCACTATATAAATTATGGAAAATTTTGAGAGAGTCTCCTTTGTCCTACCGAGAATGGTCACCATAAAACAATGCTCAATAATCAAGATTCTAGGACATGGCTAGCCCATGGAGATCACACCATATCAAAATAATATCATAAAAAACCTATGGAAAATCTTTTCCTTTTAGCAACATCTCCGGCATAAACAATTTCCAATAGCAGCATATTAAAGCTTAAATTTAGCTAACTTTTACTCATGGCAAAAGTATGAAATTTTTGACCCTTATGTAGCTTTGCCCAAGATTTCATTAGGCACAAAAATCACTTGATTTGGATATTCTCTCATAGTTTTATGACCATTTTTTTGGAAGGGTTCAACGCTAGATGACCAACTCTAAAAATGTATAGGGTCATCTTCTTGAAGCCCTTAGACTCATCAAACAAATTCTAAATTTCATTTTCTTTGTGCCCAAATCTAGTGCAACTCATCTGTTTTGTTCTCATAAAATTTCATTTCAAAATGAGATCAAATACTCATTCAAAAGTATACTTCGATCTCTGCTACACCTGCACTTAGGTGAGCCTAGAAACAATGTTGTTGTACTTTTATAATACCTTCTAACTATGAAGATAAATTCCAAAATTTTTGAATTTTGGGTATATCATAGTGTCTATACTGGGATAGTTTCTCAAACAAAAAGTTTTGAAATTGGATTTTTCAATATGAAATAATCATATGCTCATCAGACACATGTACCACTCTTTGGAAAATCCTAACCAGAGATTAGTCTAAGAAGAATAGATCATTTCACCTATCAAATGATGTCCAATTTCTTCCAAATTTTTCTAGCACATAGCTACTACTATCTACTTTTATTAGTGTATGTTTCATAGTATTTGGACATTTGGAACTTTCACAAGGACCAAAATACTAAGCCTCTATATTTGCAAAATTTTAAAGATTTGCAGAGGCTAACTTTTACTCTTTTCTTTATATCTCCTAAATGGAGAAACATTTCATCTTGAAATTTCACACACATCATTTGGAGGTCTCTAGATAATGATTGAAACAAAAATCATTCAATTGTACTAAATGAGCTAAGAGAACGAAGCACCTCTAATTAACATGGTCTCTGGTCATTTCATAAATTCCAGAGGCTGCACTTTGATGTGCAGAGATTCGTTGACCTATCAAATGATCTCTAAAAATAATGAAATTTAGTATGCAAAAAGTCAATGTAGCAAGATTTCATGTACAACAAAAGTAATTCAATTTGGATCTACAAATGAAGAGAAATGCCCTTTGCAACAGGCCTATGTCAGTTGTTTCAGGCCTCTACCTCTACTAGCAGCACATTTAGTGCAGAGGTCATTTGACCTTTCTAAAAGTCTCCAAACTACTTGAAACTTGGCTAGTGTAAAAACAAAACTTAGTGCAGAGGTCATTCTCTCTCCCTATTTTGAGGAGAGACAAGCGACATTCTCTCTCCCTAATCTGAGGTGAGAGAAGATGAAGAATTCAAGTTTTCTGAGTATAATCTTATAAAGGACGAACAAAGTGGTGATATTTAAGGCACGACATTATTATAGGTTAAAAGCTAATACTGGTACGAATCTGATGTAGAAATTCTATTATCCCAAGCCGATCTGATTTAGAGTTGTGTTTATTACATCCCCAATTCATAGATGTGACAATATCCTATGAGGAATTGAAAAGGTGTACTTGTAAACCCGAGACAGAAACAAAAGATGCTGGAAAGAGAGAGACAGAGAGAAAAAAAAATTTTGTGTGAGTAACTCAGAATATACACCCATATTTGTGTTCAATACATTATGTGTCAGTCAAAATGAAAATGTGAATGAAAATGTCAAAATGAAAATGCGAATGCGTGTGTGCATTTATATTTGTACATTAAAACGTGTGTATGAATGAATCTCTATGTTCCATATATGAATTTTCTTATGAGTGGTTACCCATGTATTTGTGCTGTGAAACCATGTGAATGTACAAATGTTTATATGTGTGAGCGCATTCGTATATGTGCGAGTGCTTACCTATAGACATGTGTTTATATGTGTAATATATGATTTTGTACCGTTGTATTTTGTGTGATCATGAGAATATATATGTTTGTATGCATCATGTGAGTGCTCATAAAAACCGATGTGTGGAAAACTTTGTATGTGAAAAAAATGTGTGTGAGCATGTGTGAATGATTGTGTGAGAGTATGTATTAAAATGAACTAATCCCAGTAGCCCGTAAGTCAAATGAAATCAATTTTTTATTTAGCAAATTTTTGTCAAATCTTGAGGAAGTCTTTTGCACCACAAAATTCAAGTCAGATTGCTTTTCTAACAAAAAGCTAAAAGCATAAAGCAAGTCCATACTTGATCTAGTACTATTTTGAGTAAAGACTTCCTGTGCTCTTCTATATCATACAATCAGTTGAAGAGTCTCTCAAGCTTGGAGGAGTGAAGAGATTCGGTCTTTCATGGAGCGATTTCCCAAGCCTGGTGGAGGCGGAGGTCATGAAGTAGTTGAAGGAGGATATGAAAAGAAGTAGAAGACAAGGAATACAGACTTTGGAAGGATATGGAGGCTTGGACTAGTGTATGCTCGCACACCCATGGATACCTTGGTTATCTTAAACCCCTTCATGCCTAATTACTTTTTTCATAAATTTTATTTGTTATGAATCTATTGTGACTTATTTATATCAGTCCTTTTGTGAATACATCTTAATTGGACCTAATATTCCACGCAACTTTACAACTTAGTAACAACACTCTTGAGACCTACAATTTTTTCATGCTTTTACGGTTTCCTTGTAGAGAATGCTAGCAACCATAAATCTCATAATAAAGAGATATTATGGTATACTAGAGGGTTGCTTATCCTTGCAAGTAGCATGATTTTTCTTCTAAAATAGTACCCTCCCTTGTTTCAGTATTGTTTCTTCTCCATTTATTAGAAGCCAATGATTGATAGAGCATAGGATTAGAGAACCAAAAGCTTGCGCTTTGTTCAAAGGAGATCCAATCTTCACATGATTCTTTCTGCAGTCACCCACAATCATTTGGGCCGTACATGCTCACTTGCAATACTGAGTCTACTGCTCTCTCTTTCTTGCTCTCTAATCTATTCACCTCTCTCTCTCTATCTCTCTCTCTCTCTCTCTCTTTCTTCCTCTCTAATGTATTTATCTCTCTCTCCAATGAAAATTATAATGTGAAAAAAGAACTCATTTCCAAAGGAATCATTAGGGGAGAAAAGATTTATATGTTAATATTGGGTTCATATAGAAGATGTTTATGGTTTCGATGAAAATCTTTTTATTGCAAGTTATGATAAAAGAGATGCTAGCTACGAGACCAGAGATTGCATTTGCAATGGGAGTTGTGAGCAAATATGTGGAAACAGTTAAAATTCTTGAAGACGAGATGTCCAAGAGATAGCACCTCAAGGAAAATGAAAAATGTACCTTGATAGAGTGAAAACGTGCTAAGAAAGTATAGCAACTAGGGGAACTACCACCACCTTCTCAATAATAACATGCAAGATGTTCCAAGTGGATGAAACTTGATTTATCTTTGACGATCATCTGATCATCACTATGATCAAATCATTCCCAACTAGGAATGAGGTGTATCTGGTAAACTACAGTAATAATCTCGCACTCCCAGATATAATGAGGACCATAATGTAAGTCCACTATATACTCTGAAAAATGGTAAGTAGATGTGTGCACATGCATAGCCCACTAGGCCAAGCATCTAGCTCACCGCATACACACTATGTATGAACCATGGCCTATTCTCAGGCATATCAAATAAAGTAGTACATACTCTATGAATTTCTTCTTAGTGCAATTGCCCATTCACAGTTCTTATGTGCAAACCTTGCCTTTAGGCTACTTCCCTATGGACTTACTTTGTTTGCGATCACATACAGAGTGACTGTCTTAACTACCCCTATGTTGTCTAATAATAAGATGATACCAAAAGGTCATATAAATGAACTCGAAATCATATCAAAATATAATTTTTGAGACTTCTCTCCCATACCATCTATCCTACACCTAGGTAGAATACAAAGTTTGATGTCCCATACCACCAAATTTTATATCCCACATAGATGCCTGTATGAGATTAAAGTCGAACACTTCTGTTAAAAAAATAAAAGAATAGATCAGTGAGTACTCACAGCCATGAATAATAATAAATGAAATCATGAAGTGTTCCTAAAGTGTTTCTTTTCCTCGATGGAAAGAACAGAGTCATTCCTATGACTCTGGCAATCATACTATCTCTAGCATGAACTCATCTTGAGTTGAGAAATGAGAAACTATACAATAAATCAACTCAACTAGAGTTGTGAAGGACGCGGCTTGCATCAGTGCAAGTTGAATCAAATATTAACTCACAATAAATTGGAATTTATACGAATTGTATGAATCAAATTATATGAAATAAGAATAACTAGAAAACTTGTCCTGTTCCATGTTCTCACGGCAGACTCTCCTCTGTCATACTGAGAATGATCACCATAAACCAATGCTCAATAAAACAAGGATCTAGGGCATGGATATCCCATCGTGATCACACTCCTCTGTCATAAATTTTGGAAAATTTCGACAGACTCTCCTCTGTCATACTGAGAATGATCACCATAAACCAATGCTCAATAAAACAAGGATCTAGGGCATGGATATCCCATCGTGATCACACCATATCAAAATAATATCATAAAAAACCTGTGGAAAATATTTTCCTTTCAACATCTCCTACATAAACAATTTCCAATAGCAGTAGATTAAAGCTTACTTTTAACTAACTTTTTCTCATTCAAAAAGTATGAAATTTTTTATACTTATGAAGCTTTGCTTAAGCTTTCATTAGACATAAAAATCACATGATTTGGATATTTTCTCAGAGTTTTATAACCATTTTATTGGAAGGTTTGAACACTTGATGACCAACTCTAAAAATGTACAGGATTATCTTCTTGAAGCCCTTAGACAGATCAAAAAAATTCCAAACTTCATTTTTTTGTGCTCGTTTCGGCCTCCGAACGCACTATCGTAGCGCTTTTGCATGCTATTTTGTCTTTTTGTGCCAAAGGCACATATCAGTTTTAGTTTTCCAGTTTAAGCATCTCGAAGTTTAGAAAAATTTTTCTCGGGAGTTCCATTCAATGTTTTGAGATATAATCAATTTTTTGCATCAAGGTATTTTGGTCATCGGCCATGGCTGAAAACAGTGATGTATTCCGTATGTTGGCTGTTGAGGACAAGTTGGATGGTACCAACTACCCGTTATGGTCCTATATGATGCGACATGTATTGGTTGCAAAAGGACTGTGGAATATTGTGTAGGGTTTTGAAAGAAGACCTATTACACCTATGAATACAGGTACTGTAAATACAGGTGCTGGAGCTGATGGAGATGGTGTTGAAGATGGTGATATTCTACAGATTCCTACTCATGTTGTTGTTTCTGTTGCAGCTACTGCAGAGTAAATTTGTTGGGATGGCAGAGATGCTTAGGCGCATGCATTGATATCTTTGTCTATCAAACGTGCCATTATTCCTCAAATTCACTCGTGTAGAATAGATAAGGATGTTTGGGATACACTTACCACATTGCACCAGGCTTAGGAATGAGGCTCGTGTTGCTTACCTCTGAAAAAAGTTAGAGAGTGAGCACATGAATGAAGGTGATTCTATGGATAGTTTTCTGACGAAGATCGAGGATTTGAAAGAACAATTGATTTCTGCTGATGAGGTTATACCGGATGGCTCACTTGTGCAGACCATTTTGAATGGTCTTCCTAATTCATATTAGAGTGTTACTTCTACTCTTTGGTTGATGATGCAAGGCAATCCAAATGCCTTGTCATTTAAGGAGTTAAGTCTCTGTTCTATTGTAGGAAAATCAGTCTAGGTAGAACAGGTCCATTATGCATGTTGCAGATCAAGCTTTCCTGACTAGTCAGAAGGGAAAGGAAAATGGAGCCTTCAAGTAGTAAGCAGAAATCTGCTAATTCTTCACAATCGAAGAGGGAAAACAAAGATGAAAAGAAATCAGAAAAGCAAAAATTGTTTTGCAAGTACTTTAAAGGAAATGATCATATTATAAAGAACTGTCCAAAACTGGCTGCTAAAGAGGCAAAGAAGAAAGAGGTTGGAATGGTTGTTGCAGAGGCCTCTACATCAAAAATAGAGTGTGCTAACCTTCTGTAGGAAGAAGAATGGGCGTTTACTACTGTTTCCAATTTTGACCCATCTTCTCATGAGTAGTGCATGTCTGTAGTAGACTCAGATGTTTGGTACTTTGACAATGGGGTGACCAAACATATTACCTCACAGTGCAGTTTCTTCTATTCACTCGAGCCTGCTCCTACAGGGAATACTGTCACATGCGCCAACAACTACTCTTATCCTGTTATGGGAGTTGGTAAGATCATTCTGACTACTGCTCATGGTAGTTCTTTCACCTTGTTAGATGCTTTATTTGTGCCAGGGATCAAGAAGAATTTGTTATCAGTTTTTGCATTAGCCAAGATTGGCTTGGTTGTGAAATTTATTGATGACAGATGTACAATTCATGATCTGTCAAATGGCGATGTTATTACTGCTTTTGGCATTTTATGTCCTGGGCTGTATAAGCTCATAGAATATGAAATATCTCTGAATGATTTGGCATGTGCAGTACATGATTCTCAGGCTATGTTAGATGCAAAGCTTTGGCATGCACACTTTGGTCATTTGAATTTCGCTAGTTTGCTATGGCTGCAGAAATTTGATATGGTGTCTTCTTTGCCCAAGCTTGAGGCACCTAGAAAACATGTATGCGAAGGCTGTATTTTGGGCAAAATGCAGCACTCCTCCTTTCCAAAAGATGGTTCAGTTTGGGCTACGCAAAAATTGTAGCTTGTACATAGTGATCTCTGTGGTCCTATGCAGACACCCTCTTTTGGAAATTACCTTTACTTTGTGACTTTCATTGATGATTTTTCCAGGCATGCATGGGTATATCCACTCAAAGCAAAGTCTGAAGTGTTCATGTGCTTCAAATAGTTTTTGGTTTTGGCTGAAAATCTATCAGCATGTAAAATGGGCACGCTCCATTCTGATCGAGGGAGGGATTATATGTCTTTTGATTTTAATGCATTTCTAGCTGAACATGGGATAAAACACAAATGTAGAATGGTGTATACACATCAACAGAATGGAGTTGTTGAAAGAAAGAACATGTCACTCATGGAGATGGCGAGGTGTATGGTCAAGAGTCAGGCTTTACCACATAGTTTCTAGCTTGAGGCTATCATGTGTGCAGCATATGTACTTAACATGTGTCCCACTAAAGCGCTATAGTCTATCACTCCATATGAGGCTTGGCATGATCGCAAGCCATATATTGCTCATCTGCGTGTTTTTGGTTGTTTGGCATATGCATTAGTGTAGAACATTGCAAAAAATTGGATGATAAAGTAGTAAAATGTATTTTTGTTGGGTACAATTCTGAAAGTAAAGGCCATCGTCTCTACCATCCACAAACTAAACGCATTCTGGTTAGCTGTGTGGAAGATGCTATTTAGCCATTGCTTTCATGTACTAAGGAGACATATGTGAGCTCCAAGGACAAGTATGATACTTTGTTGCCTCTTAAGCATGCTAATGATGTACTTCTGATCATTTTGGTTTATGTTGATGATATGTTGTGCAATGGTCCTCATGAGAGGCATATTGCTGATTTTAAGGCTGATTTACATGCCTCATTTGAGATGTTTGATTTGGGGCATTTTCATCACTATTTGGATGGTGGAATGCCTTTGTGTCAAACAAAATATATTGACACATTATTGCATTGTTTTGTCCTTGAAGACTGTAAAGCTATTACCACTCCTATGGAAACAGGTTTATGACTGAGTCTTCATGATGGTGGAGATGCATTTGATGCCGTTCTCTATCAGCAGGCTGTTGGATGCTTGATTTACTTATGCATTACTCGACGAGATATTCAGTTTGCTGTCCCATGATGAGCAAGTCTATGCATTGCCCAAGAGTCAAGCATTGGCAAGTGGTTAAGCGCATCTTTCGCTACTTAAGTGGTACCCGACCGCTGCCCCGGACCCCACAATTGGGGACCCTGGTAACTCCCTTTCCTTATAATACCTTACATGGTCCAATATGACCTTCATCCAACATTCAAGTTGGGATTCCCATCAATTGGGTAATGCACGCTTGGCTTCTCCTCATAAAGGGGGCCTTACAAAATGTGCATACAATCATGAGGGGTAGACATTGATCATATACTAACACCCCCCCTCAATGTTTACCGATGATAAATCAAGTAGGTCTCGGTCCTATGCCCATCTGTTGAAGATGCTTGTTGAGCTGCTCTCTTCCAAGTGCTTTAGTGAATATGTCAGCACAATTTGCCTCTGTTGGGCAATATTCTAGCTCCACAATTTCATCTTCAATTAGCTCACGAATGTAATGCTATTGTACTTCTATGTGCTTGGTGCGAGCATGAAATACTGGGTTCTTTGCAATAGCCATACAACTTTGATTATCACACTTGAGTACAGTTGGCATATTTGATGGAAAGCCAAGATCTGCAAGAATTCTCCTTAACCAGACTGCCTCACAAGAAGCAAAACAAGCTGCTTTGTACTCTGCTTCAGTGGAGGAGAGTGCGAGAGTTGGTTGCTTCCTACTTACCCAAGAAAATATTCCTGAACCAAGTGAGAAACCATATCCAGAAACTGATTTTCTAGAATCACAATCTCCAGCCCAATCTGAATCACAATATCCTTGGAGTGTATCACCTGTGGTATACAAAATACCAAAATCCAAGGTTCCTGTAATGTACCTTAGAATTCGCATTCCAGCATTCCAGTGACTCTCCTTAGGTTTGTTGGAAAACCTGCTTAACACTCCAACAGCATAGCAAATGTCTGGTCTAGTGTTGCACAGAAAAATAAGACTTCCAACGAGCTTCCTATACTTCTTAGCATCTACATCAGGCATGTTATCATCCATAGATAGCTTATGATTTACCTCCGTAGGTGTGCTAGTTGGTTTGCTGTCCATCATTCCAAATGCCTTGAGAATTTCTTTGGAATATTTTTGTTGTGAGATGAAAATGCCATCCTTCCTTTGCCATACTTCAATTCCCAGACAAAAATGGAGTAGACCTAAGTCTGTCATTTCAAACTCAGTTCCCAAGCTGATCCGAGTTTGATTGATGAGTTCCTGATGATCTCCTGTAATGATCAAATCATCTACATATACAATGACAACAACTAGTTTGCTATCCATTAGGGCGAAAAACGGCCGAAAAGGGGCTGTTTGCTAATGAGAGATTAAGGAAATTGACAAATAGCGTCTTTCCACGTGTACAAGAATATAACATTGTTGTCTCTTTTAACCGTATGGAGAATTTCTTTTTTTAATACAATTTTCTTTCAAAGCGCCGCTAAAGTGATGAAGAGTCTCGTATTCAGTGTACAATTTTTCGGTTTGATGCAAAAAAAGATACTTTTGCACACTACACAAAGCATATTCTCGAATTTCCAAGAAGGAATTGATTTTTGAAGATACGAAATATTTTTGGGTTCACAAAATGTCATGATCATTCAACGACAGGGTTAACATCAAATCAAAAGTTTCCACGTGTACAAAGCCTTTTTTTCTATAAATACTGCCAAAATTTGTGAACGTCGGTTTCTCGCTTTGAACATTCTTCTTCTCCTAAGTTCAAATGGCTTCTTCTTCTCGTCGTCCTTCCAATCGCGTAACTTCATGTGAGGTTTACAACAGAAGAGAGGATTCTTTGTGGAAACCTCTTTCTGTGAAAGTAAATGACTGGGTTACTATGCTTCCTAGCTGTAGAGGTGTCCATAAAGTCAAGCGTGCCAAAAGAGACAACACAAGAAACCATTGGAAGGGACGTATTCTCAGTTTCAAATTGAAGAGATGCGGTTGGTTTGCACGAGTACAGCATGTGTACACCGCTAAGGATCTTGTTCTAGAAAATCATCTTCAATTCCCTTCGTACTGTAAGTGAAGTTTGACAATGCTCTTCTATCATTCCAGTTGATTTTGTATAATGAAACATATGTTTTTGTACTGCAGATATCTTTCCTTCCAATATTGTGGAATGGCAACCTGTTGAATGTTTAACAGGAACATTCAGAGTTCTTCATAAGGAATATGCAGAACTCATGTATGCAGAGAAATCTGTTCAATTCTTCAATAACATAGAGTTATTTGTCCATTATGCAGATTATCAAGTGCCGTCAGGGAGGAGTTCTTATGGAATTCTTGTACACGTACCTAGTCCTTGCATCTCTTCATTAGATTGGGATGCTCCTGATCATTCAACAGTTTCAAGTTTTCTCTGCAAAATTAAATTTGACATCCAGAAGGCAATGTCAGCAGGCCGAATTTCGAGAAGGATAAAGATTCAATGGTTTTTGCCTATTCATGTCTTTGTAGCATGCTTTAAAAACATGTTATTACAGAAAACAAAAACAATGTGGTTGAATAGGAGAGTCCCTATTTCAGAGATTGATGATGTTTTAGGTAGGGAATGGGATAGCAAAGAAGTTCAAAAGCTAGGTGACATTATTTTATGTAAAGTTAGTCCCAATTCTCTTTCAATCTCATATCAGATTTGTCGACAATCTCTGGTTCTAGGATATGACTATAGAAGGTGGAAAAAAAAGCTTGGACTTTGGATAGCCTTGGACTCAGAGGAGAGCTGTCCAGAATTTGAGTTAGAAGTATTGATTCATCCAGATTTTCAATCAAGGAAAATAATTGTCACTGCAAATTGGAATCTCAGAAATGTAAGGGAGCTTCTAGAATACCTTGATGAGGTATCATCTCAGTGTAGATTCTCAATTGATGATGCAATAGTTAACATTAGATCAGAGAAATCATTATCTTGCATAAGCTGCCTGCCACCAAGGGTGATTAAGTTCCAACCTTTAAGATTGTAACAAGTTAACCCTGACATTCTTACATAATGTATCTTCATCTAATAGAAGCTTCTATTGATACTTCCATTGAATTTTCTTGGCAGGATGGTTACAAACAATGTGAATTATTAATTTTAAATGTCTTAGATATTTTTTAGGTCCTTAATTTCATATTTCCATTGATTTTTTTTTGCAGGAGTGAATTGATGACTAAGAAATAATTATACAGGAACTTGCATAAGTTAATTCTAGATGAAGAAGAGATCTAGAATTGAATATCTAATTTCAATTTAATAATTATAGTCTATCAAAGGTGCACACTAGGCTCAGCTAAATAATTTGATTCTATGCAACTTTTCTTGTCCTCAAGTAATGCAAGAGAAATTATCATGGTACACATAACAAGTAATATAAGAGAGTGTGGAGAACTTGGTGCAAATTCCAATCCAAGGTTTGGTATTTCAATATTAGAAGAGCATGTCTTAAGGCATAAAGCAGAGGAGACGAGAAAAGTGAAGACGACCGATGCAAGCGACTAGTGCAATCTGAATTTGTCGGATGGCCCTTATCGCTTACATCGGTCGTGTTAGCAAACTACCGCGAGAGAAATTATCATGGTACAAACGCAAACTACCAAGTAATATAAGAGAGTGTGGAGAACTTGGTGCAAATTCCAATCCAAGGTTTGGTATTTCAATATTAGAAGAGCATGTCTTAAGGCATAAAGCAGAGGAGGCGAGATAAGTGAAGACGACCGATGCAAGCGACTAGGGCAATCTGAAATTGTCGGATGGCCCTTATCGCTTACATCGGTCGTGTTAGCAAACTACCGCGAGAGAAATTATCATGGTACAAATGCAAACTACCAAGTAATATAAGAGAGAGTGGAGAACTTGGTGCAAATTCCAATCCAAGGTTTGGTATTTCAATATTAGAAGAGCATGTCTCAAGGCATAAAGCAGAAAAGACGAGATAAGTGAAGACGACCGATGCAAGCGACTAGTGCAATCTGAAATTGTCGGATGGCCCTTTTCGCTTACATCGGTCGTGTTAGCAAACTACCGCGGGAGACTTCAAGAAGTGACCTTGCGTAAAGATTTGACTCACGAGTATAAAAACTAGCAGCAGCGATGAAATGGATAATACGACCGATGCAAGCGATAGGGGCAATCCAAGATTCTCCGATTCCCCGTATCGCTTGTATCGGTCGTGTCCTCTTAATTCTTTATGTCCTTCTGTAACTTCTCGAATTTAAACACTTTCCAACAAGAATGAAGTAAAAAACCCACAATGCATTCATAATTGTGACATAAATAAATTTAATTGGACCATCCAGTGAACTTTTGTCAAACTCTCAAGAGGTTCAATACAACTGTGACCATCTTCCAGATGAAGATTGGCATAACTACATACAATTTGTTAAAAAATAAATATTCCAACCTCGGTTGGCTTTACAATTGATTTCAATCTACGACTCAAAAATTGATTTAACCCTTTCTATCCTTTTTAGAGCCTTGCTTTCTCTGTTGCTTCTGTCCCTTTTTGGAGGTTTCAGCTTGACTCTTTATGTTGTTCATATGCTTTAGTGGTGAGTGAAGAGGAAGCCCTTTCTTTTTATCTTCAGACTGTTTTCTATCAGGTGGAGGGGGTGGAGGTGAGTCTGGATCATGTGGGCAGATTGCATGTTTCATGATACTATTTATTGCTCTCTCTCTGATCAAGATGATCCATGCATCTGGGTAGTCTGATAAATTCAATCCAGGACTGTAGAACCTTCTTTCCAAGAATCTTACAGCATTTGCAATCACTCTCCAGCCACATGATGTTGAGTCTCTCTGCAATGGCACATGAATTTGGCTGTATCCAAATTGCTTTTGTTCATTCATTTTAGCTATTCCTGGAAAATTCTGATCAATATGCATCTTGAGAAGCTTTGCAGCACTGCATTGTAAAGTGAAAATCAAAACGGGACATGGCTTTAAAATAGAGAACAACAAAATGTATAGTAACTTACACTTTGCAATTCCCATGCTGTGATGGAAGAGAATTTAGGAAAAGAGCTTGATATGCATTGAAGTCCACAATAATCAAACTCCAATGGCCCCTGTCAATGAGTTGCATGTAAATATACTTTCTTAAATGAAACAAATATGTTTCCAAAATGAAGATGAATACTTACTTTTCAATGTATGGGTAAATTACACATTCTACTTCTTCTGTAAAACCCCGTAGAAAGGACTTGGCATCTCCATGTTTATGTAAAAAACATTGTGTCACCAGAGGATCTAAAATAAATACTTTTCTTTGAACCTTTTCCTCACATTGTTGAAGAAGAACCCTACAAATCAAGAAATAAAAATGCAGTTAAGGAACTAGAAAATTATGCAAAACAAAAGCATTTTAAGGCCTCTAGATATACCTGAGTGAAATGTTGACCACACTATCTGATATTTCAAGATGAAGCTCCCTCAACATTTTGTTATCTTCAGGTCTAATGTCAAGAAACAATTCACCTTGCCATGGCATTGCAACATTAACTATAACCTGCCCATCTCCTTTCTTGAGGAGCTCTTTATTTGCTTTCTGTAACTTTTGAATCTGGGTTAAGATGGCACTTTCCTCTGTAAATAATCCCTGCTTTTTCCTCTCCTCCTCACTATTTGCTGCAGCTCTAGTCTCATGATCATGAGTGACTTGAGCGTTGATCTCTTCAATGACAACTGTTGTTTTAGGTGCTCGAGCTGGAGGTATATTTAAAATATCGAAGAATTTTTTGTCGTGGTGATCAATAGGAACCAGAGCTTTATCAAACTTATATCTTATTCTTGAAACAATAACATAATCCTTCGCCATTAAAGTTACCCTATGAGAATGAGCAGCACATAAGTAGGCATCATTCATGAAATCAATAGCAAAGTCCTCTGCAGCTTCTTGCAGGCATAGCAGTGCTTGAGTTTGCCACCTCACATTGACAAAGGATGAGGTCTTCATCAAAGAACAGAGGTTGGATGAGATCTGCTTGACAACTCTCATAAATGGAAGTCTTGGGATCAACAATCCCACAGACTTTTGGGCTCTTCTTATTTCCCTCAAAGACTTAACATGGTAGTTGACCCTTTTTTTTGAAGGCTGCTCTGGCACTTTGGCTTGAACCTTCTGGGAATTTTGCTCCTGGACATTTTTCCCTTGGGCATTCTTGTCCTGACCCTCAGGGTACAACTTCCTTGCTGTCTTTTTGGTTCTAGCCATACTCTGCAAAAAATCAATCTTTAGGCAAGGAATTAGGAAAAGTGGAATATTCCACTGTCAAAACTTACTCTCTAAAAGCTATGATCAATGACTCTTTCCACTATCAGAGGCACGACCGATGCAAGCGATAACAGTCATCCGGAAATGCCCGGATGTCCCTGATCGCTTGCATCGGTCGTCTTTAAATTAATCATCAAATATCAATAAATAATATCTGACAATGCAAAACACTCAATTATCACTAAGATAAAGATAATTGGAAAACTATAATCAATGACTCTTTCCACTATCAGAGGCACCAGATGAAAAGGAACGTCCGAGATATGGAAACCAAGACATTAAAGATGCTACCTTGCTTACTATAAAGAAAAATTTGAACAGCCAGACAGAAGAGTCAGCTTCTCAAATCCTCTACTAGCAGAACCCGCTTCCTCCTTTTTGATGGAGACCTCCCACACCTATATCTCACGAAACCCCCCACTGGTGTCCTGCTCCTCGAAAAAGATCCCCACATGCATGTCAAGGATTTGAGAAGCTGACTCTTCTGTCTGGCTGTTCAAATTAAGCAAGGCAGCATCTTTAATGTCTTGGTTTCCATATCTCGGACGTTCCTTTTCATCATAGCAAAGGAAACCAAAATTTGCAAGCTATGATCAAGGACTCGATGATATTAAAAAACATGACCGATCCAAGCGATTAGGGTTATCCAAAAATCTCGGATGTCCCTAATCGCTTGCATCGGTCGTGTCCACATTACCTTACGTAGAGAGCGCTCTCTATAGAAATTGTGAAGTAGGCTAAAAACGTGGTGGCAATGGAACCTCGACGCTTGGCAAGTGTTGACAGAAAAAAATGAAGGAAATGAATAGGAGGAAGCTTAAATAGGTCCCAAAACTGAGTTGATCATTGTGCCACGTGGCATGCTCCGATTGGTCCACGTCAGTTGCGAATTCCAACGTCTTTTGCCACGTGGCATGATCTGATTGATCCACGTCATCAATCCGTTGCATCGGGGAACGTACACTTTACCACGTGGCACTCTATGATTGCTCCACCTCATTCGACCGTTTCTTCCCTCCTCACTAGAGACACGACCGATCCAAGCGATAAGAGTCATCCGTAAATGCCCGGATGTCACTCATCGCTTGCATCGGTCGTCCCTGAATTCATCATCATATTTCAATAAATAGAAGTTAAAATAAAGGTAACAATGCGTTATACTCAAGCAACACAAAAGAAACCAAAATTTGCAAGGTATGATCAAGGACGATGCTATTTAAAAAACATGACCGATCCAAGCGATTCGGGTTATCCAAAAATCTCGGATGTCCCTAATCGCTTGCATCGGTCGTGTCCACATTACCTTATGGAGAGAGCGCTCTCTATAGAAATTGTGAAGTAGCCAAAAAACTTGGTGGCAATGGAACCTCCACGCTTGGCAAGTGTTGACAAAAAAAAAAAAGCAAATGAATAGGGAAGCTTAAATAGGTCCCAAAACTGAGTTGACCGTTGTGCCACGTGGCATGCCCCGATTGGTCCACGTCAGATAGCCGTTGCGAATTCCAACGTCTTTTGCCACGTGGCATGATTTGATTGATCCACGTCATCTATCCGTTGCATCGGGCAACGTACACTTTGCCACGTGGCACTCTGTGATTGGTCCACCTCATTCGACCGTTTGTTCCCTCCTCGCCTATAAATACCTATTTCTTCACAAACTCAAATTTTCAACCTTCAGAGAATTTCTCACCTACATGTGTATTTTTCTTTCGTCGCCGACACGACCGATACAAGCGATTTTCGCCATTTGACCTACGTTGATTCGCTCTAGTCGCTTGCATCGGTTGTGTTCTCCTAATAGACATACAAGAGAAGCTGCAGCTTAGATGGAGGTAATGAATGAGATCCTTAGTGTCTCTCCATCAGAGAAACTTCTTGATTTCATGGTTCAAGAGGGTTTAAGTGTAGATTATTTTCCTGATGCAATGACCATATTCAACCCCGAAATTGATTTTGAAAAACTCTTAGAGAACTCGAAAAGTTTTCTTAAGGATGAGTGGGAGATTTTCTTGGGGTTGGTCGATGGGAGGATCCTTTCTATTTCTCAGAAAACCTATGTCCATCCTCACATCTTTGGGAAGGATCCAACAGATAGGGCTAAAATCACAAGAAAATGCAGAAGGATATCCCCTTTGCCAGGGAAGCTTGATTTTTGCCCAGAGCATGAAAAGGACTGCTGCTTGCTCCCTTTAAACATTGCTTTCTTGATATGGCTTGATCATATCTTAGTTGAAAGGGAGGAAAATGTTCATGATGAAGACGAGCCTTGCTTAGAGCTGGCACTTGAGGCTAGCTCAAAAACTATGAAAGGTGTCATGGAGATTGTTGAGGAGATCAATCTGCAAGCAGAAGAAGAGCAGGTCAAAGATTTTGATGTGGCCACTTTTAAAGCAGAGACTGCAATAAGGGAGCCAAGTGAAGAAGTTCAAGTGTCTGAGAAGTCCCTACTTCTCCCAAATCTACCTTTTTACTTTATCTCTGGGAAAGAGTTCATACCTCTATTTTACATTCAGGAACTTTTCAATCTAAGGGAGGACTACTGTCTTGCAGCTATAGCTGAGGCAGAAGAAGTTGCAAGGAGATTCATCAATAAGAAAGGAGAAAGAAGAGAGGAATTTTTGCGTCTTGATTTGGATTTGTCTAATGAAGAATTCAAAGATTCATCACAAGCTCTTTCAAAATGCTTTGAGAAAGCTATCTCAGAGAAGCCAAAACTTGCTGATGAAGAGTTTGATGAGCATCAGAAGCAACTTGGAATATACTCGTTTGGACGTGGCTATTCATTCTTGGATGTCGCTGAGGACAAAGGAACAATTTGTATTGACTCAAAAGAGCTCATTGAGGAGGAAGATGAGGTCAAGGTATGTTGTTTGATATATTCTATCAATTAAAGTTTTGTCCGAGATCTCTATTTTTTTAAGTGAGAAAATGACCACGACCGATGCAAGCGATACAACCTAACGGATAATCTCCGTTGGGCCTTATCGCTTGCATCGGTCGTGTTCGGACTTGAAGAGGAAGATGAGGTCAAGTATGTAGTAAAATATATTCTCATGATTTAAAGGAAAAGGAGATGAGATGGGCTTGATGCAAAATCTCTATCTTGTGTCAGTTTGTCCAAGTTCTCCATTAGAAGTGTCAGAAGTCGATCACGACCGATGCAAGCGACAAGGCCCATCAGATATTTTCCGTCGGTCCTCATCGCTTGCATCGGTCGTGTTTGGACTTTAGGAAGATGACGTCAAGGTATGCAGTTAACTATATTCTCAAGAACTTTAGGTTAAGGATTTGAGATGGGAACAATGCAAAATCTCTTTCTTGTATCAGATTTGTCAAAGTTCTCCATTCGAAGTGTCAGAAATGGATCACGACCGATGCAAGCGATTATGCCCATCGGATATTTTCCGCTGGGCCTCATCGCTTGCATCGGTCGTGTTTGGACTTTAGGAAGATGACGTCAGGGTATACAGTTAACTATGTTCTCAAGAACTTTAGGTTAAGGATATGAGATGGGACCAATGCAAAATCTCTTTCTTGTATCAGATTTGTCCAAGTTCTCCATTCGAAGTGTCAGAAATGGATCACGACCGATGCAAGCGATTAGGCCCATCGGATATTTTCCGTTGGGCCTCATCGCTTGCATCGGTCGTGTTTGGACTTTAGGAAGATGACATCAAGGTATACAGTTAACTATGTTCTCAAGATCTTTAGGTTAAGGATATGAGATGGGACCAATGCAAAATCTCTTTCTTGTATCAGATTTGTCCAAGTTCTCCATTCCAAGTGTCAGAAATGGATCACGACCGATGCAAGCGATTAGGCCCATCGGATATTTTCCGCTGGGCCTTATCGCTTGCATCAGTCGTGTCTCTTGCTTTTCTTTCTAATAGTTTCAAGTTACTTCACATGTTTCCTTAAGTGTGCTTGCACTTCATCTAACCATGTTTTTCATTTTTATCACAGTTAACTTTATTGGATGAAGACAATTACCTTGGCAGGGGCAAGGGAACAAGAAAAGCCTTAGAAGAGAAAGGAAAAGCAAAGGTGGATATTCATTCTATTATCCACTATCTTCCAAAGTTGGACCCAGCCACTTTTTGTGTTATTCACAAGCACTATAGTGAGGAGCCAGACTTTGGATTATTCTGCTTGAGGACTCTATCAAAATACATGGGTTTTACTCCAATACCCTTTAATGCTTTCAGAGTTTTACTGCTTGAAAGAGCAACTGCATTCAGAATTTTTGGATATGCCCCTGGACTCAATGCTTCAAGGGCAGGGTACTTTCTTTGTTATTCAAGCTATGCAATGGCTGCAGGGGTGTCAAATTTAAAAAGCATTGCTGGATACAGGAGAAAAGAGTTCTTGAGATATAGAGGTGATTTGCCAGAGCCAAGCTCTTTCAAAAGGCTCAAGGAATGACTTGATTTTTTCAAATTCTATACTCAACAAATGTACATATACAGAAATTGCCCAATGTGATATAAGACATTGCAAATTGATACATGATTTGATTCAGTTTGTGATATTGATACATGATTTGTCTGGAGATAGCCATATCCTTCTGATTATATTTGGCATGAGGTCCTTTGTAATTGTCTTCTAAAGAGCTTGAAGGTCTGCAACTTGAGTGATGCTTAACTACTTCATGTACCAGAGCATCCAAGGAGATATCTGCACAAGGTAGTTCTGGAGGAGAAGACTCCTGCATATGGTGAGCTAAAGAGAATATGTGAAACTCAGATTGGTGAAGTTACACGATGTTGCTTGCCAAGGAATATAAAGCAATTCAATTCTCAGTATTTCCTGAACCAGTATGGAACAGTAGCACTGGTGAATGGTCTATGTCAACATATACATATACATATACATATACAGAAATTGCCCAATGTGATATAAGACATTGCAAATTGATACATGATTTGATTCAGTTTGTGATATTGATACATGATTTGTCTGGAGATAGCCATATCCTTCTGATTATATTTGGCATGAGGTCCTTTGTAATTGTCTTCTAAAGAGCTTGAAGGTCTGCAACTTGAGTGATGCTTAACTACTTCATGTACCAGAGCATCCAAGGAGATATCTGCACAAGGTAGTTCTGGAGGAGAAGACTCCTGCATATGGTGAGCTAAAGAGAATATGTGAAACTCAGCTTGGTGTAGTTACACGATGTTGCTTGCCAAGGAATATAAAGCAATTCAATTCTCAGTATTTCGTGAACCAGTATGGAACAGTAGCACTGGTGAATGGTCTATGTCAATCAGCATGGTAATCTCTTAGGAACCGGCACGTGTCCAATATTCCTCTGAGTGTCAATATAGGGAAGTGCACGTGCATGAGCCCAAGCTCAAAAATGCACATTGTTAGTGACAAATGTTGCTTTGAAAAGAGGAGAGGTCCTTTGTAATTGTCTTCTAAAGAACCAATCAAAAAGCTCTCTGAAGGCATTGCTCTTTGTTACTCCTCCTCCTTTCCTTGTACACCTAAAGAAGCTTGTCCTTGCTTGATAATGAGATTTTTCCATGCCTTGGGTGTTCCACATGGCAAGTGGTTCTTTTTCTGCAAAGAATGCACCATGCACAAGAAGAATATGCTGGAAAGCAGAAGAATTTCATTAGATCTTTATTTCAATTAAAAATAAATAAATTGAATAAAATATCTTTGGAGCTCACCAAGTAGTATGTTATGTCTTTGGCACCCCATGCCTCTATGATGGTTTCTATAAGCTCTGTGGTCGCCTTTCTGAAATCTGTCACATAACTTTTTGATGTTACGTGCTGCCTCATGATCTTTAAAAGATTATCTAGTTTGACCCACACCTCCATTCTCTTTTTTGCTATTTCTGGTTTGCTTTTTACATTAGTCGTGACCTCACAAAATGTTTTCCATGAATTCCACATGGCATTAAGTTGTTTGCCATCATGGTTGCTGAAGAATCTCCTTGCTTTTGCACCTCCCATTGAGACATCCTGTAAAACATCACCTGTATTTTGTGAAAGCTTTGGATCTTTTCTTAGATGAACATCACCACCATGAAACCCCATTTCTGAAAGAAGACATTCACATTTTTTTATGCATTCATCTGCAAGAGTTGTAGGCTTGATAGAATATGCATAATCCAAGTGAAGACGGACCAACTTGTCAATGATTCTTAACTCTGCATGTAGTGTACATATGTGTACATTTGTCAATGCTATTGGAAGTATGGGATCCCAAATCATTGAAGAAGATGAGTAGTTACGAAGAATAACATTTTGTCTAGAAGGAGCCTCTTCACCCTCAGCTCTAGTAATCCATCCATTTGTGCCTGGGCTTTGCATGCAGTACAAGCAAGGGTATTTAGAATTTGCTCCCCCACTTATACCAAACATGCATTTGAGTGTCTTTAGGTCTCCACTCAAATGCCACTCAACTTGAAAGTTTCCGTAGTCTTTGACATTCAACAATTCTCCTGCATGATGCCCTTGGATAACATTTGGAATGTTTGTCTGTGAGAATAACCATTTAAGTGTTTTATGGCTCTCAGATGGAACTTGAGCACAGCCAACCCACCATAACTCCATTTCTGATTGTACTTTGAGAGATGGAGTATCCAATTTCCCAAGGCTATAGTCCAAAGCTTTGTTCATCAGTGCAATGCTTATTCTCTCCATCTTTTGATGTTTTTTAAGCTCAGCTTCATCAAGTTTGATTACAAATTTCAATAGACCAGAACATTCATGCTCTTTTATATTATAGAACTGAACCATGTATGTTTGAAGTTTTATAACATCTATCCATATGTTGTTAAATGCATTGTAAGTGAAATGTAACTTTTGTTTTCCTACTTCGTAAGGCATGTTACCGTGAATATGTTTATATTCACCAAATACTGATGTGATCTTCTTATTCAAGCAGAGCCGAAACTTTCCTACATGATGGGGTCTAGGCAATCCAAAACTTCTAACTTTGTTAAATTTTAAAAATTCACACCAAACTTTTGAAATTGCTCTATAACCTTTCCTACTCACTCCGACACTATCACAAATATTTTGAATTTGAGATGGTTCTAGTAAAAGATTCATTTCTGTCATGAGTTTTTGAAAAACAAAGCGTTTCAAGCATGTATTTTCATTTAGTTTCAATAGTTTTAAAACATCATTTTGACTCAAAATTTCATTACAGAAATGTATGCGCTCAAAACTGCTCGACATATTGAAACCTAGCACATTTGTCACATGATCTCTAACAATTTTCATTCTTTTCTTTTTCTGGCCAGATTTTTCAGTCAAATCTAAAAAAGGTTTTACTCGTTTTGACCGCATTCTCAAACCTATAGGAGTTTCTTTCATTTTTTTAAAAGACTCTAACTGAGAAGATAAAGTGGATAATTTGTTTTCTAGCTCTCTCATATGTAAATTCTTCTGGTGTAGTGTGTTTTGTAAATAGTTTATGTATTGTACATAATTCCTTGAAATATCCCAGAGCCTTGAACAATAGCCTCGTAAACCATCCTCACCATCTCCCACAAATCTAATCAGATCATGAAGATTATGAAAAGGGGGGTACCTTCCAGTTTGTGGATCAATTGGATAAACAGATCCATCTGTCCATATGTCGATATGTTTCTTGCCTTCCTTTCGCAATCCATCTACTTCAAGAGGATGAAGAGCCCTTCGAAATACGTTTCTTGTCGTCGCATACTCCTGACTAACTGCAATGTTGATATGGAACTTTTTACAATGATTTCGAATGTTTGAAAGCTCAGGGAGAGTATTTGGGTTAACGTTCTCCATGGTCTGCTATGAAAAATGACCAGCAAGTGTCTAAAATGACGTGAAAGGGAGAAACAGGCTTGCTATGAAAAGTAGAGAAAAAGAGCGCAAAACGTGATCAGCACACATTATATAGGTCCGTGAACAAGAGGAAAATTCAACTTTTGAGGCGTAAGATATCACACAAACTTCGAGGCGTAAGATATCACACAAACTTTTCATGATTATATGATACGAGTTTCTCTCTCTTCAAAATTTGCATAAGATACGTTTTAAATGAACTTACACGGAATTTCTTAAAGGATTTGACAACTTTAATCCCGATTAAGCACAACTAATTGAAATCCTTACACGGCCCTTTTTGGGCCGTTTTTCGCCCTAATGCCCTTTTCGTTACATACAAGTTAGCATCAGAAGTACTTCTTTCAAAACCCATATTTTTGAAAAAATGATCTATTCGTTGGTACCAAGCCCTTGGAGCTTGCTTAAGTCCATACAAAGCTTTCTTCAACCTGCAAACTTTATTTTCTGAATTGGGCACCTCAAAACCTGGTGGTTGAGATACATATACCTCCTCCTTGAGGTGACCATTCAAAAATGCAGATTTGACATCCATCTGGAAAATAGGCCAGGACTTTTGTGCAGCTACTGCAAGTACCGTCCGAATAGTTGTCATGCGTGCTGTTGGTGCAAAAGTTTCTTGAACATCAAATCCTTCAATCTGTGAAAAACCCTGTGCAACTAATCGTGCCTTATACTTTTCTAATGTTCCATCAGCTTTATACTTAGCTTTCCAAATCCATTTAGTACCTATTACCTTCTTCTTTGGCGGCAAGTCGACTAGATCCCATGTATCATTTTTGAGTATACTATCATACTCAGACTGCATTGCCGCTCTCCAACCTGGATCATCAATGGCTTCTTCAATGGTGGTAGGTTCCTTTATCGAACCCATGATATCTGCCATTAGAGCCATGTTAACAATGTGTTCTGAGGCTCTTCTTTGCTCCTCTATTCTCTTTGATCTTCGTAATCCATCCGAAGATGATTCTGGTACATCTACATGTGGATTGTGATCATCAAAGAGCTGTTGTGCCCACTTCGGTAGTGGCTTACGCTGTGCAGCTACAACTGGTTGGCTTTTTATTGAGGAAATTTCTCCATCAGATGTTTCCTCCTCCTCAACTTTAACCTCTCTTTTGATAGGCACAAGGTGAGATATTTCTCCGTTTGATGAGATAGTAGATTTAACTTTATCTTCTACTAAGTGTGGTCGTTCATCAAACACCACATCTCGGCTGACAAAAATCTTCCTTGCCTCAGAATCCCATAACCTGTATGCTTTAGACTCTTCACTATATCCTAGGAAGACACACTTTTTGCTTTTTGAATCCAACTTTGATCTTGTTGAATCAGGAATATGTGCATAACAGAAACAACCAAAAATTCTGAAATGCAAAACTGAAGGCTTTTTACCAGAATATGCTTCTTGAGGAGTCATCCCCTTCAGTGCTTTTGTGTAGCTTCGATTGAGGATGTAGACTGCTATATTGACTGCTTCTGCCCAGAATGAATCAGGCATGTCTTGAGCCTTCAACATACAACGAGCCATTTCAACTACTGTCCTGTTCCTGCGCTCAACAACGCCATTTTGTTGGGGTGTATGAGCTGTGGTAAGTTGCCTTTTCACACCATGCTCCTTACAGTAATTGTTGAATTCTGTTGACAAGAATTCACCTCCTCTATCTGTTCTAAATTTCTTCAGTTTCTTTCCTGATTCATTTTCTACATACTTATGCCACGTTTTAAATTTTTCAAAAGCATCAGCCTTCTCTCGAATGAAATAAACCCACATCTTTCTACTATAATCGTAAACTAACAGCAAGAAGTAGAAAGATCCTCCTAAAGCAGGTGTAGACATTTTACCGCAGAGATCAGCATGTACCAACTCTAGAGGAGCTTGAGATCGATTGCTGGTCTCTCTTGGAAACGCCTTTCGTTGTTGCTTGCCCATCATACAAGCTTCACAAGGTTCCTGCAACTCTGAAAATGCAGGCAAATGAGCAACCATCCCTGTTCATTGCATCTCCTTCAAAACTGCAAATCCGAGATGCCCAAATCGTTGGTGCCATAACCTGCTTACATCTTTATCTTCTGTAGCAGTTAAAGCACTTAACTCATACAAGTTATCCCGTCGTATGCCTTTACCTACAACATTACCTGATGAATCCATGATTTCCGCACCACTCTTATTGAAGTGAACTTCGAGTCCACGATCTGCTATTGCAGAAACTGACAACAAATTTCTTTTGAGTGTAGGTACATAGAGAACATCGGATAACTTTTTCTCAACACCTGGAGAAGTGATAAAAGAGATGGTTCCAGTTCCTTCAGCTGGACACTTGGAGTCATTTCCCACCACTACATTGATGGATTCCCGTAGAGGCACTAGGGAACTATACCAATCCTTTTTACTAGTCATATGGCGAGAAGCTCCACTATCTAAAATCCATGGCTCATCAACACGAGCTTGAGCAGATGAACATACCTCTTCAATATCTACCCAAAGTTCCAGCTCTGTGTTGTTTGCAGACTCTTTGTTCTTCCATGATGATTTTACAGTCCCATTCCGTTCATCAGCTTGCTTCTTTCTGCAATCCTTGATGGCATGGCCTTTCTTTTCACAATAGAAGCAACTTCCTGTGAACTTTT
Organism: Ceratopteris richardii; assembly: GCA_020310875.1. NCBI lineage: Eukaryota > Viridiplantae > Streptophyta > Polypodiopsida > Polypodiales > Pteridaceae > Ceratopteris > Ceratopteris richardii. The sequence goes on along the minus strand of CM035432.1, from coordinate 23,590,567 downwards.
TCTTCTTTGGCTTCTTCTTTGATCCCTCTGAAGAGCCTTTACCTTTTGCATTTGCTGAGAATGCAGCATCAGTTGTACTTTGCCGATTCTTCAGCCGCATCTCTTCTTCTAAAAGCATGGCACAAAACTCTTCAAATGTAAGAGGAGTTGGCCTTACCTGAGTGTTAAGGGCTGTTACTAATCCATCATACTTTGCTGGAAGAACACGTACAGATCTTCGAGCCAGCTCTTCTGGTGTTATAACAACACCAACTGCAGCCAATTGATCTTGAAGATGCTTTATCCGTTTGATAAAATCTTCAGCCTTTTCAGAATCAGAATGCTTTTCATTTGCCAACTGATTTTCTAAATTCTGTATCCTAGTGTGGTTCTTGGTCTCATATTGTCGAGCCAATATGCCCCAAGCCTCATGTGCTTTAGTAGTATGTTGAACTAAAGTAAGCACAGAATCACTTACACTAGTGACAATCGCACATAATGCATCAGCATTCCGCCTCTTCCAAGCTCGTAGAAGATCTGGATCTGGCTGAATCATCAATCTTGAATTTGCTGGATCTTCAACTGGTATAGGCTCTGGATCCAATCCCATCGGTCCCATGACAGTGTCAAGTAATTCATAGGAGTCCAAAATTGCAGAAATTTTGAACTTCCAGAGTGTATAGTTGGTTCCATCCAGCTTCCCTTCAGTGAATGCAGGTGGACGAATTCGAATAGGTGCAGCATTAACATTAGCTGAAGCACCAAGACTAGTGTTCGACGATGAAGCCATCATGTAATCACTCGAATAATCTACTGATATTCTAGTCTACTAGTAGGCTAAAATAATGATACTTCTCAAGCTATTCGAACCTCACAGCTCTGATACCATGTAAGACAATAGTTACGCAATATAACACAGGAGCAATATCAGAGAAGATAACAGATATAGGAGAATCTCAACAATTTTCTACTAGCAGCAAGTACAAAGATGATGGCGTTGTCCACCCGTGCGCTCTCAAGGTAGAGCTTAAATGGTGATCTAGACAACTCTAGATAGGGAGATACAAGGTAGAGGTATGCTGGCTCAACTCAATGTCTTAGGTAGTGCAGAAGTCATGTATATATAGGATCATGGGTGGCCTGCCATGGACGGCTATACATGGGCGGTAGAGCGTGGGCGGCCACCGTCCGCGTAATTGCCATACACGGCTTAGACTGGTTGAACCGACCTAACAAATATAAATGATTTCTGACGCCGACAGGGAATATTCCATGGAATATTCCCTTTACCGTCGCGCCGGCGGCGCTGCCCCCGGACCCCCACCAAGGGGCCCGCTGGCCCCCTGGGACCCCCCAGCCAGGGGGCCCGTTGGCCCTCTTGGACCCCCCAGCCGGGGCTGCTCACCGCTGCCCCGGACCCCACAATTGGGGACCCTGGTAACTCCCTTTCCTTATAATACCTTACATGGTCCAATATGACCTTCATCCAACATTCAAGTTGGGATTCCCATCAATTGGGTAATGCACGCTTGGCTTCTCCTCATAAAGGGGGCCTTACAAAATGTGCATACAATCATGAGGGGTAGACATTGATCATATACTAACAGCTCATGCATATCTTGGCTGAGAAAGAAGTAGCCTACTCTAGCCACTTCCAATTGTGAGGCTGACTATAGGGAAACTTTCACAACAACTTTTGAGTGTGTGTGGCTCAGACGTCTTATGGCTGATTTGGGTGCTGGTGCCACCACCTTCACTGATAGATAGAATGCATTAGAAGTTGCGAGGAACCCTGTGTTCCAAACTCACACTAAGCACCTTGAGGTGCATTATCATTATATCAGGGAGAGGTTCTCAGCTGGGGAGATCAGCTTGGCATATGTGCCCACGCATGAGAACATTGCAGACCTTTTCACGAAGGCTCTGCCTAGGGAGAAGTTTGAAGATTTCTGCAAAGCTTTGGGCTTACTTACTTTTATGGAGTGATTCCCACATAGCTTGGCACTTCCTTATACTTGAGTGCCAGCTACTTTTTCACCGCATCACTCCCACAAGGGATTTCCTGATATATTTAGGTAGTGATGTGTGTGAACACTCTAGAACTGTCGGGGCACTTTTTTCCCATTTAAGGAGATTTTTTCCCCCAGCTTGTATATATGCCTATTGACCTAATGGGCTACTTATCTTTGTACATTTGTCTAGTAATACATTCAGTATTGTGTGTTGTGCTCCAAGCTTCTTCTTCTTCTTTGTGCTCTTCATGTGCTTCTGCAGACCTCTAACTCCAACACATCTAACTATGAAGATAAATTCCACAATTTTTGAATTTTGGGTATATCATAGTGTCTATACTGGAGTAGCTTTTCAAATGACAACTTTTGAAATTGGAGTTTTCAATATCAAAATATCATATGTTCATCAGACACATGTACGACTCTTTGGAAAATCCTTGCTAGAGATTGGTTTGAGACGAATAGATCATTTGACCTATCAAATGATGTCAAATTTCTTACAAATTTTACTACCGTATAGCTACTACTATCTACTTTTATTCATATACGTTTCATATTATTTGGAAATTTGGATCTTCCACAAGGACCAAAATACTAAGCCTCTATACCTGCAAGATTTTTAAAATTTGGAGAGGCTAACTTTTACTCTTTTCTTTATATCTCCTAAATGGAGAAAAATTTTATCTTGAAATTTATACACACCATCTGGAGGTGTCTAGATAATGCTTGAAACAAAAATAATTCAATTTGAGTAAATCAGCTAAGAGAACGAAGCACCTCTAGGTGCCATGGTCTCTGGTCATTTCATAAATTCTAGAGGCTGCACTTTGATGTGAAAAGATTTTTTGACCCATCAAATGATCTCTAAAAATAATGAAACTTGGTATGCACATATCGAATTCATCAAGCTCTCATGTCCAACAAAACACGTTCCATTTGAATCTAAAAATGAAGAGAAATGCCCTTTGCAACAGGCCTATGTCACTTGTTTCATGCCTCTACCTCTACTAGTAGCACCTTTAGTGCAGAGGTCATTTGACCTTTCTAAAAGTCTCCAAATTACTGGAAAGTTGGCTAGCTTAAAGAGAAGCCTAAGAGCTACATGTCCTTCAAATGTCAATAAATTTGGGAATTTGCTTAAAGAGTAGCATCCAAATCTCTATGAGGCTGCTACCTCACTAACTATTTCCTCAATTACTATTATTATTTTTTAAACCAAAAAAATGACAAGACATGTTAGTCCTTATGATTAAACAAACTCATTCATTATCTTGGATTCTTTATGACATGGAGATATATCCATGCATATAATGATCATCTAGATCAATGCAAACCAATTAACCATTCAAATCGTCTCGTGGAAAAATCAACTCTTTACATAGTATCCACCTTTCAGTGAAGTTGAATATCATGGACGTCATTCTATTCATTGTGCTTCTTGCAAATTCATTAATCTCATCACAACTTATCATATACAAGAACTTTATACTTTTATTGATGATCATAACCATAGCACTCTTGTGCAGACCCACTGCAAATGTGAGGAGTCTACCATTTTTCTCACCTCTGGCTATCTTTCTAAAGTGTAGATATGGATCCTATGTTGGAAAAAAATGCTCACATTTGGTCCAGAAACTCTAAAGTATGATAGCATATGATGAGTATCTCTTCATATCCTTCATAAGAAAAATAGTGGGCATTGTGGTGACATGAGAGCTCTCTCAACCCGGCGGTGTGGTTTCAATTCCCATAAAAAACATGGAAAATGTGATACTTAGTTCTTTTGACTAAAGATTTTGCAAAGTTCTTTTTTATTTTCAAATTTAGTGATATTTGGTTTTAGCAATATTTCTTTTAGATTTCATATGGAAGAGCTTTTCTAAGTGCTTGATTTTAGATGTGCTTTTCTTGGGAGTCACACACTATATAAGAGGCTATATTCTCATTGTTGAGATATCTTCTCATGGAGTTCAAGTTCAACGCAAGGGGATCAAGGAGGTCCTCTCTTAGGGGAAGTGTTCTCATACACTTGGAGGAAGTGACTTGTTCATTCAATAATTTCAGATTAAGATAGGCAAAATTTGTGTTTGCTATAAAACAGTTCTAAACTATTCATATTCTCCATATTCACACACACACACACACTCTTCATACCTATTACACACACAATCTCTTGTATCTACTTCCTATTTCTACATAGATTGAGATATTTTTAGTTTTTATCATATTCACACATTGTAATTTGACATTGGAATATAGATAATGTAGGTGAGCATCATAGCTTAATGTTACACTTAGAAAATTTTTTGTAATCTCTCTATCTCTTGCTCATCTTCTTTTTGAGTCTCAAGGTGTACATGCCAAGGTTCATGGGTTGGAAGATTCTCTAAACCTATGAAATATTTTTTTATTGAGGCCTTAGCTAATGTTCATGTGTTGCAATATAGATAGTGTAGGTGAGCATCATAGCTTACTGTTACACTTAGAAAATCTTGTGTATTCTCTCGATCTCTCACTCATCTTTGTTTTGAGTCCTAAGGTGTGTATGTGAACTATGATGTGATACCAAATGTTGGAATTGAGGCCCACGCCACTTCCAACATTTGGCATTACAGCATAGTTGACATACACCTTAACAAGATGAGTGACCATTAGACTAGAGAATGATTTAAAGCTTGAGGGAATGTCTAATTATCCAATGTGGATTTTTATGATGGTAAGTCTGTTAGTATCAAAGAACTTATGAAATTTTGTCAATGGCACTTATCCAAGGCCAAGACAAGTTGAAGAAGATGTTACTTCATCTTCTAGAAGAACCCCCATTCCTATTTGTGCTCAACAAGATGTTAGTGAAGTAGAATGAACCATTCATCATTAGGAGTGCATACTACTATCAAATTACTTCCTATAGAAGAGAAATCCACATGGGATTCAAGAGATGCACAAGCACTTTCAAATATTGCTATGGCATTCAACAGGCATATTATACCCAAAATCAAGTCATGTAGAATCTCTCGTAAGGCTTGTTTGGAGTTAGAGAATCTCTATCAAAGAAAAAACCGTGCTAGGAAATCTCATCTTAGGAGATAGCTACCCAGCACAAGGATGAAAGTTGGTGAATCAATCCAGTGGCACATTGTTAAGCTCAAAGGTTTATGAGATGTTGGATTCAATGCCATATGTTCCAACAATGACTATAGAGTATAAACTTTTCAACTCCTCTCAAAGAAACTCAAGCGGACACCTTTTGTATATAGTTTTAATACATATTTTACAAGAAAACTACGCGGGCAGTGTGGCTACAAGAAAGCACTCTCAAACTGCCCACCCAGGTTCAAAACCACGGACGGCGGCAAAGGTGAAAGTCTGTTTTGAAAAGCTATTCGAATTAAAATGCATTTCTCTATTCATGAGCCATCGCATAGCGAAGAAGCTTTATGGTTTATCGTAGCTTTTTTTGTTGTGCTTTATGAGGAGAATACAAAGCTATATAAGCAACGCTTTGGCCTATTGGTAACTCACTCACTGAAGACTCAAGGAGAACTCATCAAGAGTCTCTCAAGGAGATCAAGGAAGAGGAGTCTCACACTCTTGAGGATGTGAAGTTTTGGTGAAGGAGAGGCTACTCTCTTGGAGCAAGAAGTTTTCTACAAGGTGGTGGTAACTATCTTTTGTGAGTTAACCTTATATTTTGTTTCTAGGGTTTCTCAACCCTAATCTCAAAATTAGGGTTGGTTGATTTACAATTTTGTTACACTATTTTGTGAAAATAAGGTTAGCTTCCTTGCTCGTTCACTTCACACACACTTGGATTATTTCAACATAATCTAAATTTTGTATCATCATCTTCTTAGATATTCTTCCATTAGTGAGTGCACCACTTTATATGGTTGAGTAGTACTCCCATGTTGTAATTTGGACATCTATTTTTTAGTGAGTAAGCATCCAACTTATGTTCCCTATCCTTGTCTCAAGATCTCTTTCTCTTTATCTCTCACTTATCATCTTAATTAATTAACTGTGTATGCTTAAAAGGTTTTAGTTTGGAACGATCCTAGGGACCAAAATTCCAACACTTGGTATCAGAGCATAATTGACATACACACTTAGTAAAGATGAGTGAGATTAGAATTGAGATTGAAGACAAGTTGCATGGATCTTCTTATTATCCCATGTGGAGTTTCATGATGATGAATTTGTTAGTGACGAAGGATTTATGGAGTACCATCAATGGATGCTTAACAAGACCAAGATGAGAAGACGAAGAAGGAGCTACAACAGCTTCAAGAGGTACTGGAATTACTATTACAGAACCAACTGAAGAAGAGGTAACCACTTCGACATCCAGAGTTACAGGTAGGTATGTACCTATAGTTCCTCCTACTGAAGATCAGGAAAGATGGGATGCTAGAGATGCTTTAGCACTCTCATACATAGCAATAAGTGTCAAAAAGTATATTCTTCCACAGATCAGATCTTGCAGAAGTTCTAGACAAGCTTGGTTGAAGCTTGAGAATCTTTTTTAGAGTAGAAATCCTGCTAGGAAAGCTCACTTAAGGAGACAACTAGCAAATACAAGGATGAAAGTTGGTGAGTCATCTCAAACCCACATTACGAGACTCCTTGACTTGAGAGATCAACTTCTAAATGTAGGAGTTGAGATATCAGATGAAGAAATGGTAAATATTCTAATTAATTCACTTCCTATTTCATATCGGTCTTTCATAACCACTCTTACCCTTACCACAAGAGATAGAGAGGTTACATTTGAAGAAATGGACGAGAATGAAGAAGCACTTTCATCTTCATCAAAGGGTAAAAGAAGAAGAAGGATAAAAAGGAAAAGCAATCCAAGAAGGAAAGTAGGTCCCTCTCACCTTCTACTTCAGATTCTGTTTCTACTATATCTAAAAAGAAGTCTTCCATGAAGAAGGAAATAATATGTTATTACTACAAGAAACCTGGACATTTAAAGGCAGCATGTTTTAAAAGGATTGCAGTAGAAAAGAAAAAGGCATCAGGTAATGTTGCAATTTGTCATATGCAGTATGTGTATTATCTCAATTCATGCATTGTCCTAGGAAAGAACATTGGATTGCAGGACAAAGGGTGTTGAGGTACATTAAGGGTACACTCAAAGAAGGTTTGTACTATGGTTTCACATCAGATACAAATATCAAGATCTATAGTGATACACATTGGGCAAGTAATCCTGATGATAGGAGGTCTACTTATGGATATTTGTGTTATGTGGGAGATAAGTTAATTTCTCGGTGTTCAAAGAAGCAACACACAGTTGCTTTATCATCCACAGACGCTGAATACAAAGGTATGGTTGAAGCTACAAAGGAAGTGATATGGCTTAAGAGTCTTATGAAGAGTTTTGACATCACTCAGAGTATACCCACTATTCATGGAGATAACATGAGCTCATTGTATTTAGCTACTAATCCTGTTTTTCATGCCACAACTAAACACATTGAGATTCAATATCACTTTCTAAGAGAGAAGGTGATGGATAAAGAGATTGAAGTAATACATACTTCAACAAAGATCAGATAGCTGATATGCTAACAAAAAGCTTGGATGGACCAAAGCTATAGAGATTTAAAGACATGGCAGGCATAAAGAAGATAGAGAAAACCTCAATTGATGATTGAGGGGAAGCTGTTGGTGCAGAGCAATCAACAATTGACGTTTAATGAAGGTTTGGAAGTCAAGGATTGAAGAAAAGCTCAAGTTATGAAGTATGGAGGAAGTGCATATTCAGAAATTGAAAGATGTGTACACATATGTACATTAATTCAGAGATAGTTCACTTATACTTTTGTATAGTCATGAGTTTGTAAATATTTGCCTATATATACTATGAAAAATGTCAGGGCAAGTAGGAGAGATCATGTGAGAACAAAATTTGAGGAGAATTAGATGTCATTAGACTTTAGAAGTGAATAGAATCTCTCTCATTACTCAGAGGTAAGTTTTCTCAGAAATGAAAAATGTTGCACCCGATCTTTCTGTCTATTCTCATTCTGTGTTTGATCATTTCAAGAATCCTTTTGTAGATATCTAAGTCCATATTAAATGAGTCTATGGTTAAAGTTTGAGAGCCTAATTGTAAACAAGCTGTGAGAATTATGAGTAGGATCATTCATATGTGAAGAAGTGTTCACTGTCTTTTGAAACAGGCGCAATCTCGATGGTCAATGATTTGATCATTTCTCAGTGCAGAGGTTAAAGTTTTGCATGATTAAGGAGTAAAAATTTAAGTTGGAAGTTAATCCATCTATGGCTAAAAGCATTTGCACAAACGGGTTCTAGATTTAAAGAACCAAATGTTAGAAGTTACAGGTGTCTGAATTGACTTCTCAGAAGAACAATTTTAGACATAGGTAACTTGTTAAGATCATTTCTCAAGATCTAGTAAGTCTTTTGGAATGATTTAACTTTGAGAAGGTGCGCAAACTATAGCCAACACCTTGTGCAAAGTGTTATAAAAAACTTTACACATTTGATAAGTCAATGAGAGAGATATGTGTAGCAGACTTTCTGTAGAATCATCTTCTTCACAGTTTATCCAAAATCTTGATAATGTTCTTTTGGAGATTAACACTCTCCATCACATATCACTTACACAACTCAAGCATATCAAAGATCAAGTTATGGTGGAGAGTTGCCCTACTTTTTCTTTACCAGATAATGCACAGTCATGTGAAGGATGTCTTGAAGGAAAGCTTCACAAAATTCCTTTCAAGAAGCATGGATACATCAGCCATAAGGAAGTTGTAGATCATACATTTAGATGTGAGTGATCTGATGAGAACAAATTCTATTCAAGGTTTCAAGTAGTTTGTTATTTTTATTGATGATTTCTCAAGATACTCATAACTTAATGTTCTTAAAGAAGTTAGAGATTTTTCATACTTTCAAGGAGTTCTTAGCTATCATTCAAAATGAAAGTTAGTCAAAGATCTAGATTATGAGAAGTGATAGAGGATGAGTGTACACGTCTAAAGACTTTCAATCTTTTATTGAAGACAAAGTACATACACCTAATAACATTTTGAAGAAGTCTTTCACAAAAGCTTTTGAGGTATCACACCTTATGAAGCTTACTATGGGAAGAAACTTAATGTGAGTAACTTCAAAGGTTCTGGTTCCCCAATTTATGTTCACATTGAGAAGAAGGATCATGGTAAGCTTGATGTACAATCCATTAGAGATATATTTGTTGGTTATGTAATCCAAAGCAAAGGATACACATTCTATGTTTAGATAGATAGATAGATAGATAGATAGATAGATAGATAGATAGATAGATAGATAGATAGATAGATAGATATAGGTGTATCCTACTCTCATGCAATGCATGTATTGCAGAAAGATAGATTTCTGATAAGAAGGAATAGATTCCAGAATTCATAAAGGCAGATAACTATTCATTTTCTAGAAGGAATTGGGATTCTTATATTCATCTACACAAGGGGGTAATGAATCTTCTGAAACCCTAAGAGATGTAGATAAAGATAGGATTTCATTACCTATAGTAGTACCTAGTCCATAATTAGTACCTCTTGAAGTTGTGACTTATAGAAATGGAGAAGATTCCATAGTTCCAGATGAAGAACCAGAAACGATACCATCACTTTTTAGGAATATGCCAAAGTGGTTATATCAAACCTTGAAAGACAGGGGTATAAAGGAATACACTGGGAGAACTAGAAGTGAAACCAAAAAATAACAGATAGACCACCTAAATTATGTAGAAGATTTTGAGATTTGTAACATTGTAGCTCTTACTTCACTCGAGGAGGAGCCAACTAGTGTTCAAAATGCACTACAAAGTGATATTATTATCATAGATCCCAAAGAGTTAGATCTTTATTTTTTTGAAGCACAACTTAAGCATACATTTGATGTAAATGTTTTAGGGAATTTAGATTATTATCTTGTGATCAAACTCATATACATAGATGAGTGTATCTACATGAAACAAAAAAAAATACATTGAGAAATTATTGGAAGGTTTTGAGATGACAAATTCCAGGCCTATGTAGATACTTATGGATGTGAATGTGTCATTATAGCTAGGAGTAGATTCAGAACCATTTGATGCTACATTATATAGTCAAGTAGTTTGTTGCTTGATATATCTATGTAACATATGTCTAGACATTCACTTTGCAATTCCTCTAGTATCTAGGTTCATGCACAGTTCGTTGAAGATCTATTGGAAATCAATGAAGAGATATTTGTAGACATGAAACATTTTGCAAGTTATTAAACCTTGTACCATTGTGAAACTGAAGGGGGGATTGTTGGAAACAATGTTCGCATTTGGTCCAAGAACTTAAAAGTATGATAATCTATGATGAGTATGTCCTCATATCCTTCATGAAGAAAACGGTGGGTGTCATGGCTATGTGAAATCTCTCTCAACCCAATGGTTTCAGCTTGATTCCCATTGAAAAATTTGAGACTTTGATACTTGGTTCTTTTGACTGAAAATTCTGCGAAGTTCTTTTGGATCACCAAATTTAGTGGCATTTGGTTTTAGCGATATTTTTTTTAGATCGCATAGTGAAGAGTTTTTCTAAGTGCTTGATTTAAGATGTGCTTTTCATGGGACTCAAACACTATATAAGAGGCTATATTCTCATTGTTGAAATATCTTGGAAAGGAGTTCAAGCTCAATGCAAGGAGATCAAATAGGTCCTCTCTTAGATGAAGTGTTCTCATACACTAGAAGGAGGTGTGCTCTACATCTAGAGACATCTAGAGGAGTTTGTGTCAGCTTACAATCAGCATCAATTGCTGAGTTACTGTGAGTAACAAGTCTATATCTGTCCCCACTTGTTTATTCACTAGTTTCTCATTTAGAGAGTCAAAATTTCAATTTGCTATAAAACAGTTCCAAATTATTCATATTCTCCATATTCTCAGATGCACATTCTTCGTACCACGTAGGCACACAATCTCTTGTATCGAGTTCCTATTTCTTCCTAGATACTGATATTGTTAGTTTGTATCATATTCACACATTGTAATTTGACATTGGAATATAGATAATGTAGGTGAGCATCATAGCTTATCATTAAACTTAGAAAATCTTTTGTATTCTCTCTATCTCTCACTCATCTTCTTTTTGAGTCTTAATGTATGTATGCTATGCCTCATGTGTTGGAACATCCTATAAATGTGTGGAATATTTTTTTATTGAGACCCACTCACTTCCAACATTTGGTGTCAAAGCATGATAGAACCTATGAAAATTTTTTTATTGAGGCCCACCCCACTTCCAACATCCTCTACATAAGCTCAACGTTGGGTGATCATAGCTTGCAAGCCATTTTCTACAATCGAGCCTACACTTATTACATTTTTTGGTAATATTAGGTACATATAGAACCTTACTTAGAATAATTGTTCTTACATTGGAAGCCTTGACATGCCAATCCTTACCACATTGTGATTAGTTTCATCCCTTGTTTGTACCTCATCTTTATGCTTAGGTCTCTCCAAGTATGATAGAAGAGAAACATTCCCTACATCCTATTTTGAACAACCATAATTTATATAGAATAAATGCTCATATGCTTTACCTTCTTTGTGGCTCAACTTCAATAGAAATTAATTAATCTTCATAGACTAAACTTCGTATCCATTAGTCTTGTCTTGCTTTTCTCCTTTCTTCTTTCCTTTCCATTTTTTATTCCTTGCATAATTAGCATGGTAAACTTCTTAATCATCATTGTGCTTCTTTTTTCCTTTATTCTTCTTGACCTTCTTATCCCTATAAAGAGCACTTCTAGATTTATCTTGAAAAGATTTACATGTCCTTCATGTTGTTGTTAACCTCTTGATTGAAGATTTGATCAAGAACTATGTTGAATTTAGGTGTCTACACATCCATGATCATATCATAGGCGGTTGTGAATGACTTCCATTGCCTATGCGTCCTAATACCATTTAGGATCTATCTCATAATGGATTAATCTTCAATCAGAAATCCAATCGATACAGAATAATTTGAAACCTCAACCTAGGTAGCAAAATTTGTTATTGTCTGCTGAGGTATTTTCTTCATTTGATTGACTTCATTCAATAGAGAAGAATGTTTGTAGTGCATCCCAAGTTTCATATGATGTCTTACAAATTTTAATGTGTGGAAGCAAGAAATGAGAGATAAAGTAGAAAATTTTTTGTTCTAACTAATGAAGTTTGGTTTAGGTAACCAACATAGAACCTACACTTTAAGAATGAAAACCTTTGGTTGACTTATGAGCTTCAAATTAGTGCCAAAATAATTTTGTTTTATCTTTAACATCACCACAAACATAATGGTACAAGGTAGACTACTTGCACATGAAGCAACTATAAGAACATTCTATTTATGGATGGAAGATGATACTTAAAACACTTAGTTATGATATAATATTTTTATTTGATCAAATCCCTCTTAGAGGACGATGTCTTATATAGTTAGGAAGCTATTGTGTACGAGAGTACAAATAATTAACAAGGCATGCTCCAATTTTGAAGCTTAACACTCGCACGTCGTCATTCTCACTTTTTAGGAAAGAACACTAACATATCTTGGAATTTTGATTAAAGAGAACAAAGCGCTGTAATTCTCTTGAATCTAAAGAAGAAGATGTAGAGAAAGGGCATTGAGCAAGATGGTGATTCAAACTTTATTTTATTTAGCTGTCTCCATATAAAAAGTGTGTAGAGTGAAAATATACACTAATAAAATTCTCGTTGTGATGTTCCACAAATCCTAATAATCAATGTCTTCTCACAAATCAGATGGGAGTGAGTGATGGGAGTGAGTTTACTGTGACATGTTCTCTTTTCCTACAATCTAGGAAATGTAGTAGAGGATTGCATCTAACTTGTGGTTGATTTGAATGTTGGTAGGAGACTCCAACCACTTGAATCATGGCTTGAGAACTTCAATTACAACATTGAATTAGTACGAATGATATGGTACAAAGAATATCTATTCAAATATGTGATTATAGAAAGGTTTATATGAATTCATGTAATTATGCCACATGAGTATTGTTTATTTCAAAGAATAAATTTGATTGTTTTTAATGCAAGGTTTAACTTCAAGCATGTTGGAAGCTAAATTTTTTTCTCACACAAATGTTAAGTTATAATTCATGGATTGCAAAATATTATGCCCACATGAGTCAAGGTATAGCTTTTAAAGAACTAAACTTTATTGATGATTCAAATAAGCATGGGGAATGGAATGAACCCATGCAAGATGAAATTAAGGCACTTGAAGAAAATGGTATTGTTAATTAGTGCCAATAACAAAGCACATGAATGTCATTGGCAACGAATGGGTTTACAACGTAAAGAGATATGCAAATGGGAGCATCTCTAGCAGTAAAGTGATATTAATTGCCAAATGTTTTTCTCAAATCTATGGCATTGACTTTGAAATCCATAGAGTAGCTAAGGTGGCTACTATAATGATTTGGATTTCAATTTCATCCTCAAATGTTTGCAAGATTTACCAATTGGATGTGAAGATGTACTAGTAGCATATTCTTAGATCAAAACCTGATGTTCCATTCAAGCTCCAAGAATATAACAATGCATTACCACCTTATTAGATAGAGGTTAGTTCAAGGATATAAAGGAGTGTACCACAGTGCAATCTCTCTCTCTCTCTCCCCCTCTCTCTCTCTCTTTCTCTCTATCTCTCTGTCTCTCTCTCTCTCTCTCTGTCTCTCTGTCTCTCTCTCTCTCTCTCTCTCTCTCTCTCTCTCTCTCCCTCCCTCCTTCTCTCTCTCTCTCTCTCTCTCTCTCTCTCTCTCTCTCTCTCTCTCTCTCTCTCTCTCTCTCTCTCTCTCTCTCTCTCTCTCTCTCTCTCTCTCTCTCTCCCACAGCTACCCCCCACTGCTTCTTCCCCGTAGCCACCCCCGCCACTCCCTCTTCTCTGCTACCCCCATCCACAGCCCTCGCCCAGAGCCCCCACAACCCCCCCCCCCCACCACTCCCTATTCCCCGCAGCCACCCCCCACCACTCCCTCTTCCCCGCAGCCACCCCTCACCTCTCCCTCTTCCCTGCAGCCACCCCCCGCCACTCCCTCTTCCGCCTAGCCACCCCCCCACTACTTCTTCCTTGCAGCCACCCCCCGCCACTCCCTCTTCCCTGCTGCCACCCCCCTGCCGAGAACCTCGGCCCACATCCCCCCGAACCCCCCCACCACTCCCTGTTCCCCGTAGCTACCCCACCACTCATAGCCCCACAACCCCCGCACGATCTCTCTCTCCAGACACACTAACAGGTCAAGGGCTTGGGGCAAGAAATTTCTAAATTGAATAATGTTTCGAGATATCGCAACTATGGAATAAAGTTTACACATCGAGTAAGTGCTAAGTGGTTGCGGTGTTCTTTTTGGGTTTCCCAAAGGACACTATTCCTGCAGAGCTTGACATGGGATTGCAAAAAAGTGATGCCCTCTCTCTCTCACAGCTTCCCACCACTCCCCACACCACCCACACTACCCACCACCTCCCACCACTCCCCACACCACCCACACCACCCACCACCTCCCCACACCACCCACCGCCTCCCACCACTCTCCACACCACCCACACCACCCACCACCTCCCCACACCACCCACACTACCCACCCCCTCCCACGACTCCCCACACCACCCACCACCTCCCACCACACCACCCACACCACCCACCACCTCCCATCACTCCCCACACCACCCACCACCTCCCATCACTCCCCACAACACCCGCACCACCCACCACCTCCCACCACTCTCCACACCACCCACACCACCCACACCACCCACACCAACCACCACCTTCCCACACCACCCACACCATCCACTACCTCCCACCACTCCCCACACCACCCACACCACCCAACGCCTCCCACCACTCCCCACACCACCCACCACCTCCCACCACTCCCCATACCACCCACACCACCCACCACCTCCCACCACTGCCTATGGCCACCCACACCACCCACCACCTCCCACCACACCACCCACACCACCCACCACCTTCCACCACCTACCACCACTTCCCACACCACCCAAATCACCCACAACACCCACACCACTCACCACCTCCCACCACTCCCCACGGGCACCCACACCACCCACCACTTCCCACCACATTGTTGGTGCATTTTACCCAAGCCTACATGCTTGATATATTTGATATCATCCTCATTTGTAAGTCACATGAATAGTCATGTGAACACCTCTTGTAAAAGAGTTCATTTTTATCTCTTGTAATTGAAAAAGGAAAAAGGAAAAGGATGGCTTACCTCATGCATGATGTAAAATCAAATTCATGGCTCTAACTACCTAAAACCACAAAATTTAGAGCTGAGGGAATCTCTCCTAACTTTGGGGATCACTTTTAGGTGGAGCCATTCGAATTCGAATTCAAAACTCCCTCCAAGAATAGCTATAAAAGGAGCAAGAAGGATGAGGCGATTAGCAAGCCTTGTACATGACCACTTGATGTCATTTTGTAGAGATTGAAGAGCTTACTCCATAAATCTATCATTCTACTCCCATTGTGCAAAGATTCATTGCCAATGTGGTTGTAATCATATGTGAATCTATCCATTTATTATCATCTACTTCTTTGTTTTGTTCTCTGCTATACTCACTCAGAGCAGTAACTTCAGAAGGTCATATCTCGAGTTCTACTGAACCTTTCTCAGTGATGTAACTTGCATTGGATAGCTCATACTCTCTACTTTTTATGTATAAATTTTCAAGGTCATTGGATGAATAATTTGGAAGATATCTGCAATTTACTGCTCACTGGTCTATCTCTGCAGAGCCCCGAGAATGGTGGGCATGTTCCAGAAATTGATGAAACTTGTTCTCAGTGCTCAGTCCATCATTTGAAGTGTTTTAACTTGGATTGGGAAGCTTGCTAAGTCTATTTGCTTTTCCCAAAAGGAATCTTTCTAATTCCTTCGAGGTTGAGAGCACTGTTCATTTTTTCTAGCAGGTGTATGTCCAAAAATAGCAAGTTTTGGGAGCTAGTCATTTCGCAACTTGTCTGTCTTGACTTAAATTTTTGGGATACATGTTCCAAAGTACTTGGCTGATATTTTGGTGGATTTAGGAAGCTCAAAGGGTCTTCTAATCATCTCTGAAGTCTTAGTTGGCTGGTGTGAAGCTGGTTGTAGCAGCACCTACTCATCTTTGGATTGCATCCACCATCTCTCTTCACAGTGGTATCAGAGCATAGTCAAGCAACATGGGAGATGGATTTCCATCAACAATTGACAAATTGGATCGAAACAACTACCCGGCATGGTCTCTAAGGATGGAGGCTTACCTTCAAGGGAGGAATCTATATGGATTCATATCCGGAGATGAAGCAATGCCAACCATGAGGAACAAAGGGCAACCATCACATGAAGAAGTGGAAGGACTTTCGAATTGGTGTTCGAAGGATGCACTTGCAAGGTCCTATATTCTAAAATCAATCTCTGATTTTCTTTTACCTCATGTCAAGGGATGCAAGACATCAAGAGAGACCTGGAATGCACTTGCTTCTTTCTTCTCTTCCAACACTCGAGCAAGGAAGAACCAATTGTGGATGGAGTTCACAACAATGAAGAAAAGCCCGAAGCAAAATGTGACTGATTATGTCACAAAGATGAAGGAGATTTCCGACCAACTTGGAAGCATTGGAGAGGTAATTGAAGAGGAGCAAATCATAAGACAAATCATGAATGGAATCAAAGCAGACGACAAGTGGGAGTCATTCACAACAGCCATGGATTTATACATGGATATGCATGTACCCGACCTCAACACACTCATGGGCCAACTCTTCACTCATGAAGAAAAGATTAGCAAAGGTGGTGAGTCCTCAAGAGGTAATCAAACTTCTACCTTATATTCTGATAAAGCTAAGGTCAAGGACAAGTCAAAGAATAGGAAGAATGAAGATGAAGGAATCTCTTTTCAAGCAAACTTTGGAGGTAGAGGAAGAGCTAGAGGAAGAGGCAGAGGTGGAAAGCAAGGCAGGGGGAGATTCCAATCATCTCAACCTTGCAACATATGTATCTTATCTAACCATACTACTGAAGAATGTTTCAGGAACCCGAGGAACTCAAGAGGAAGAGGATTCAATAGAGGTGGCTATGGATCACATAGAGGTAGATACAATGGAGGCTACAACAACAACAACTACTACAACAACAATTACAACAACAACAACAACTATCAAAGTGGCCATAGAGGAAGAAGAGATTACAATAACTATGCAGAGGACCAAAGTCAAGAAGATTCATTATTGATTATGAATCTATCAATGAAGAAGGGTAAGGATGATGATCACATATTTTACATTGATTCGGGATGCTCGAACCATGTAGCACGAAATGTGGCTTTACTTTCTGATTTGGAAGATCCTCATAACAAGCATGAAGTGCAGACAGGAGATGACACAAAGCACTTAGTGGAGAAGATAGGTAATGTGAAGACATCAGATGGGAATATGAACCTCTTAAGCAAAGTCTTGTATGTCCCTACAAGTACCAAAAATTTAATAAGTATTGGACAGATTGTTGAAAAAGGATTGCAAGTTAGATTCAATCGATTTGGAGCATATGTTGAAGACCCAAGGCAAGGCTTTCGAAGGATTGCCAAAGGAGAAAAGACAGGAAGGCTTTTCACTTTTGAAGTGGAAGATACAAAGAACATAGCTTTGTTTAGCTATGGATCTCAAACTCTAACAGAGTTGGAGATATGGCACAAAAGGCTTGCTCACATTGGTGAGAGGACAATTAAACAGATTTGCAGGGACCAAAGTGTACTTGGTTTGCCTAATATCACAAGGCAACACATGATTTATAAGTGTGAAGCTTGTCAACTCGGCAAGGCTCATAGAAAACCTTTCAATAAGAAAGGATATATGTATCAAAATCCTTTGGATCTAGTGCACACGGATGTGTGGGGTCCAAGTAAGGAGCCATCTATATCACGCTCAAGATATTATGTGTCTTTCATAGATGATTATAGCAGGTGGACCATTCTGTTTTTCATGAAGCACAAGGATGAAGTGTTTAATTGCTTTAAGGAGTATATTGCTCTTGTTGAAAACCAAACAGGTAGGACTTTGAAACGACTCAGATCAGATGGTGGAGGAGAATACTTCTCTTCTGAATTTGATGCCTTCTTGCATGAAAGAGGTATTAAAAGGGAAGTCACTACAAGGTATACACCTGAACTCAATGGTGTAGCAGAGAGGAGGAACAAAGCTATTGTCGAAGCTGCAAGGTCCATGCTCAACGAAAAGGGATTGCCAAACTACCTATGGGCAGAGGCTGTGTCTACAGCCACATAACTCATAAATAGACTTCCATCTAAGTCACTAGATGGAACCACTCCATATGAAGTGTGGAATGGAAGAAGACCTAGTCTAGAGCATCGTAAAATCTTTGGATGCTTAGCCTATGCTCACATTCCTTCTCAAGTAAGAGGGAAATTGGATCCCAAGGTAGAGAAGTGTGTATTCATTGGTTATGATCAAAACCAAAAAGGATATAGATTGTACAATCCAACCAATAAAGGATTTTCTGTGAGTAGAGATGTAATTTTTGATGAAAACAAATCATGGTTTGATGATGACAGGAAAGTGAAGCTGCCATATGACTTGGATGAAGATTTTCCTTCACTTCAACCAAAGGAGCCAAAGCAGATTGAAGAAAGTGATTCGGAGATTGACCTAGAAGACTTGGAAAGACTAAAGCTATGGAAGAACAAAGGAAAAGCAAAGATGCAGGATGCTACATATGGACCCGAGAGCTCACATCAACCACTTAGAAGGTCTTCAAGGGAGAAGAAGAAACCATAGAGGTTTGGTTATGATACTTCTTTGGTCACGAAGCACTCAATCTACATTGCAAAGGATTCAACCAATGAAGAACCTACCACATTTGAAGAAGCACAAAGCAAGAAAGCTTGGAGAGATGCAATGGATGAAGAAATGGAAGCCTTGAAGGAGAATGACACTTGGGAGCTTGTACCTAACAAGCCATCTATGAAGATAATCGGATCTCGATGGATATACAAAATCAAGAGAAATCCAGATGGAAGTATAAATAGACACAAAGCAAGGTTAGTTGCTAAAGGGTTTGCTCAAACCCATGGTATTGATTATGAGGAGACTTTCTCTCCTGTTGCAAAAATGCCTACAATTAGGGTTCTCATTAGTCTTGCTGCATCTAGAAATTGGAATCTTTATCAACTTGATGTAAAGAATGCTTTCTTGAATGGATGGATTTCTGAGGAAGTGTATATGGCACAACCTCCTGGATATTAGGATGCACATCATCCTAACTATGTATGCAAACTAAAGAAAGCTTTGTATGGATTGAAGCAAGCTCCAAGAGCTTGGAATTTCATATTGGTGACTTATTTCCAGGACCAAGGATTCAAAGCTAGCAAGGCGGATACCTCTTTGTTCATAAAGAGGAATGGATCTGAAGTGATCTATTTATGTGTGTATGTTGATGATATTATTATCACAGGCAATGATCTTGAAGGAATCAAACAAGTAAAGAGTCAAATGAAGGAGGAGTTCAAAATAAGTGACCTCGGACCACTCACTTATTTTCTTGGATTGGAGTTGATCTACACATATTCAGGTATATACATCACACAAAGGAAGTATGTCCATGACATGCTCGTCAAGTTCAAGATGGAAAATACCAAGTGTGTAGGTACACCTATGGAGCAAAATCATAAGCTTAGTGCTTATGAAGGAGAGCCAATTGAAGACATCACAAGCTATCAAAGCTTGGTTGGAATTTTGAACTATGCAACACTCACAAGGGTGGATATATGCTATAGTGTTAGCATATTGAGTCAGTTTATGCATAAGCCGAGAAGACCACATATGGAAGCGGCCAAGAGAGTCCTCAAGTACCTAAAGGGGACCATGAATGAAGGTTTGTTCTATTCATATACTTCAGATATTGAGCTAAAGGTCTACTCAGATGCAGATTGGGCTGGATCTAGAGATGATAGAAGAAGCACATCCGGGTATATATCATTTGCAGGTTCAAAAATCATTTCTTGGTCATCGAAGAAGCAACCAACCGTGGCATTATCTTCTACTGAAGTAGAATATAGAGGTTTGGCTAATGCAACTCAAGAAATCATGTGGTTAAAGTCTTTGTACACAGATCTTGGAATTCATTCTTCAACACCTCACATTTTTGGTGACAACACAAGCTCACTACATCTAGCAGCTAATCCGGTATACCATGCTAGAACCAAGCATATTGAAGTCCACTACCATTACGTAAGGGAGAAGCTAATGAGCAAGGATATTCAACTATCCTATGTCTCTACAGATATGCAATGTGCCGACATCTTAACTAAAGCTCTTGATGGTACAAAGTTAAGTAGATTCAACTTGATGATTGGCTTGCAGGAAATCAAGGACAATTGAAGACTTATTTGGAGGCCAAGCATGTTAGGCTTGAGGGGGAGCTGTTGGTGCATTTTACCCAAGCCTACATGCTTGATATATTTGATATCATCCTCATTTGTAAGTCACATGAATAGTCATGTGAACACCTCTTGTAAAAGAGTTCATTTTTATCTCTTGTAATTGAAAAAGGAAAAAGGAAAAGGATGGCTTACCTCATGCATGATGTAAAAGCAAATTCGTGGCTCTAACTACCTAAAACCATGAAATTTAGAGCTGAGGGAATCTCTCCTAACTTTGGGGATCACTTTTAGGTGGAGCCATTTGAATTCGAATTCAAAACTCCCTCCAAGAATAGCTATAAAAGGAGCAAGATGGAAGAGGCGACTAGCAAGCCTTGTACGTGACCACTTGATGTCATTTTGTAGAGATTAAAGAGCTTACTCCATAGCTCTATCATTCTACTCCCATTGTGCAAAGATTCATTGCCAATGTGGTTGTAATCATATGTGAATCTATACATTTATTATCATCTACTTCTCTGTTTTGTTCTCTGCTATATTCACTCAGAGCAGTAACTTCAGAAGGTCATATCTCGAGTTCTACTGAACCTTTCTCAGTGATTTAATTTGCGTTGGATAGCTCATACTGTCTACTTTCTAGGTATAAATTTTCCAGGTCATTGGATGAATAATTTGGAAGATATCTGCAATTTACTGCTCACTGGTCTATCTCTGCAGAGCCCCGAGAATGGTGGGCATGTTCCAGAAATTGATGAAACTTGTTCTCAGTGCTCAGTCCATCATTTGAAGTGTTTTAACTTGGATTGGGAAGCTTGCTAAGTCTATTTGCTATGTCCAAAAGGAATGTTTCTAATTCCTTCCAAGTTGAGAGCACTGTTCATTTTTTCTAGCAGGTGTATGTCTAAAAATAGCAAGTTTTGGGAGTCAGTCATTTCACAACTTGTCTGTCTTGACTTAAACTTTTGGGATACATGTTCCAAAGTACTTGGCTGATATTTTGGTGGATTTAGGAAGCTCAAAGGGTCTTCTAATCATCTCTGAAGTCTCAGTTGGCTGGTGTGAAGCTGGTTGTAGCAGCACCTACTCATCTTTGGATTGCATCCACCATCTCTCTTCACACACATCACCCACACCACCCACCACCTCGGACCACTCCCCACACCACCACACCACCCACCACATCCCACCACTCCCCACACCACCCACCACTCCCTACGGCCACCTAGAACACCCACACCACCCACCATGTCCCACCACTCCCCACACCACCCACACCTCCCACCACTCCCCACATCACCCACACCTCCCACACCACCCACCACCTCCCCACACTACCCAATGCCTCCCACCACTCCCCACACCACCCACCACTCAATATGTAAGATATGCAAAACATGATGCTAGGGCTTCTGTGACATCAGAAGATGATTTCTTTCATGATCAGATGGTCAAAAGCTACTACAAGAATTATGTGAAGGATGTGCTTCTAATGGTCATTACATTATCATGGGTGGCATGTAAGGGGGATCCCATGATCTTTGCTTGGGAGCTCATGAATGAACCTAGATGTCGAGTCCAAGTGATTTGTCGGGTTAATTTTATTAAGAAGAAGATCTCAGCTTGCATTCAAAAGTGATAGTAAAAGTTTAAAAAGTTAAATGAGTGTTTCTGCCAAACATTCATGATGAAAAAGCCCTGAGTACCTATTTTTGAGGATCAAATTTAAAGCTGGTGGCTAGAACCATATTTGATCTACCCCTCAAATTTTGGGGCAATCAATCGGGGCATATTCAGTGAACGTGGGAAATCGGCAAGGCCCTCTCAGCGTATAGAAGCCTATAAAAGCAATGGACTTGCACACATTGGGATGTACATATCTTATCTCTGGCATCTGTTCTGGTCTTCTCTTTGCACTTTGTGGCTACAAGCAATTCTGGAATGGGATGTTAGCCAAGAGCATCAACTTTTACAACATTTCTTTTGCCTATATTGTAATCATCTGTTGGAAGTAAGGAGTGGTTTCTTCCTTCACCATTGTCATTTGTCATTAATCTTCTCTAAGTATCTACCATACCATGCATTTTTTGTGATCGTGCCTGCTCACAAAAATGTTAAAGGGTATACTTCCCTAAGGAGAACCTCCCTTGAGTAGGCGAAGTACTGGAAATGCATATTGCCTGCTCTTGTTAAAAGCGGGTACCCTAGTACCTCCTCTACAATTTGGCACACCTGGTGGGACCCTTGCATTACTATGAGAGGCCCTTAACATAGTAAATAGTCCTTTTTCCATTATTTTTGCCCTATTGCATCTTGCAAGTACGTACATGACCCATACTCGAGCAGATAAGGAGCCTCTTCGTGTACAGAGTGTGACAAGGAAGGAGATAAGGAAGAGAGCTCACACACACACTCTCACTCTCAAGGAGAAGCACAAACACAGATTGCGGCAAGGAAGAACGATCTTCTTCTTCTTCTTCTATTACATAAAAGGAATGTACAAGAATGACCTAAAAACAAGAATACAACAAGTGCAATATATAAAGATCAGTACATAAGGAAAAACCTAATGTCCGCGAATGAGTGAGCTGGCAAGAAACAAATGTGCCATCACTCTTAGTACATAAATCTAATAAAGCTCAATGAAGTATCCCTGACATATATCAGTGTGACCACCTAATGTCAGCGAATGAGTGAGCTGGCAAGAAACAAATGTGCCATCACTCTCAGTAGATAAATCTAATAAAGCTCAATGAAGTATCCCTGACATATACAAGTGTGACCACTATACATGTCAAAGAAACGAAAAACTGGTACGTGTCATCCTGGATCATCACATGTTGAGCTTGATATCTCAACACTCCCCCTCAAGATCAATGCCATATCGTGTAATCCAAGCATCTCCTGAAACCTCTTCAACTTCTCAACTCCAAGTGCTTTGGTGAAAATATCAGCAACCTGCTCATCTGTTCTCACATAAACAAGATCAATATCACCTGCTAACACCTTCTCTCTGATGAAGTGATAATGTACCTCGATATGCTTTGTTCTAGCATGGAAAAGAGAGCTCCATGCTAACTGTATGCTGCTAAGATTATCACAATAGATAGTGATAGGCTTTTGGACTTCCACACCTAAATCTGTAAGTAAGATCTCCAGCCATGATGCCTCACATGCTTCCATTGTAGCACCTCTATACTCAGCCTCTGTACTCGACAAAGCAACAGTGGGTTGCTTCTTACTACTCCATGTAATAGTTGCAGCTCCAAGTGAGAAAAGAAAGCCACTAGTAGATCTTATATCTGGAGTACTACCAACCCAATCTGCATCAGTGTATCCATGAACCTGCAAATCTACACCAGCTTCATAAAACAATGCAAAATCCAAAGTAGCACTCACATAACATAGAGTGCGCCTCAAAGCATCCAAATGTGGCTTCCTGGGAACCTCCACAAACTGACTTTCAAGTCCAACAGTGTAGCTTAAATCAGGCCTTGTAATTGTAAGATATATAAGACTTCCCACAATTTTCCTCTACATAGTAGCATTTTACAATGCTTCATCTGATGTAGTATCCAACTTCAAATTCTGATCTAATGGCATAGAAATTGGCTTACAACCAGCCATACCATACTTTTGCAGCATATTCAAGGCATATTGCCTTTGGGACATCCATATACCTGTTTCTGTATGTATAAACTCAATGCCCAAAAAATAGCGCAACACACCAAGATCTTTCATGTCAAATTCCTGCATAAGAAGTTGCTACCTCTTTGATGCTTTCTTCATTATCGACACCTATAATCAAGTCATCAACATAAATGGCCACAATCATAATGCCATCATCATCCTTCCTTGCATATAGTGAATGATCTGCATCACACATAGAAAACCCAATGCTGGCTAAGTAATCAGCAATCCTTGCATGCCATGCATGTTGAGCCTGCTTCAACCCATACAAATCCTTTTGCAACCTGCAAACATATTCTGGATGCTTTGAATCTTCATATCCTTGTGTTTGGTCCATATATACTTCTTCCTATAACTCACTATGTAGGAAAGCATTCTTCACATCCATCTGATGCAAACTCCATCCTTTTGATGTAGCTAATGCAACAAGTGTCCTAACAATAGACATTTTAGCTACAGGGCTGAATGTTTCCTCATAATCAATTCCATACGTCTGTGCATATCCTTTAGCTACCAATCATGCTTTATACCTGCTTATGCTACCATCAGCATTATGCTTTACCTTGCAAACCCATTTATAGCCTATGGGTTTCTTTCCTTGCAGCAATAGAACCAGCTTCCATGTATCATTTCCATAAAGTGCAGCCATCTCCTCATCCATAACTTTTTCCCAATCAAAAATTCCAATTGCATCTTCAAAGCAAGAAGGTTCAATATCTTGTATTCCCTTTCTCATGTAGGCATAATGACGAGCCATGTAAGTATCATATGTCAATTGTTGCACTGAATTCCTCATCCTCCCGGATCTTCTTGGTCCTGGGTCACTTCTCCTTGTATCATCTGCATGTGCCCTTCTTACTCTCGGAGTCTTCACAGAGGGCAATCCAAGTTCCTCATCAACACTCTTTTCTGAACCGCTTGAATCTCCATCAACGTCTTCAAAACCTGCACATATTTTATGACTAGCAGAAAGATTTTCTTTACCTTTCTTGGATGTATTTGATGAATTTGCTGGACTGAAATTTCCACGTAATCTTCCACTCCATAGATTTGAGTTGGAACTATTGCTTGGTGATGCATCCATTCCACTCAAAACCTGAGATTCTGCACTTGATTTTTCAACATTTTCTTTGTCATTTGGTTCAAGACTCAGTCCTTCTTTAGCACCTACATAGAGGCTTGACATTTCATCAAATACCACATCTCTGCTCACCTTTACCTGTCGTGTGAGTGGGTTATAACATTTATATCCTTTTTGCTCAAGGGAGTATCGAATGAAGACACACTTTTCTACTTTTGGATCAAGCTTCGTCCTCAATTCATCTGGGACATGTACATATGTGTTACAACCAAAAACTTTCAGATGTGATAAGTTTGGCTTTTTACCTATAAACTTTTCTTCAGGTGTAACTTGATGTACAATAGCAATCGGAGTTCTGTTCATGATGTATACAACAGTATGCACAACTTCTGCCCAATAACAATGAGGCATTTTCTTCTCAGCCATTAAAGTCTTGCTAGTTCTGCAATATGTCTATTTTTGTGTTCAGCAACGCCATTCTGTTGTGGTGTGTACCTGCATGAAAACTGATGCCGAATTCCATGAATTTTTAGAAAACTACTGAACTCATTTGACATGTGTTCACCTCCTCCATCAGATCTTAATGTTTGAATATACTTCCTTGTCTGCTTTTCCACCATAACTTTAAAATTCTGGAAGTGAGTGAACACCTCGCTCTTCTCTTTCACGAAATGCACCCATACTTTGCGTGTATGGTCATCAATGAAAGTAACATAAAACCTGCAACCACCCATAGATGTGGTCTTTGCTGGACCCCAAACATCTGTATGTACTACTTCTAGTACATTCTCACTAACATGCTTGTCATGTGGAAATGATGCTCTTGATTGTTTACCAAATTGACATGCTGCAGATACCTTTTGCATTTTTGCAACTTTGAAATTTGGTAGTCCATGGACAATCTCCTTTGATTGCATCAGTTTCAGCCTTGCAAGTTTGCATGTCCAATCTGTTTGTGCCATATATCTATATCTGCAATAACTCTCGCACCTTTTGCAAACATGGCTACATTCATTTCAGGAATCTTCACATTTAAGGTGAACATCCTACCCACTTTGTTTTCTTTGGCAACCAATTGTCCATCCTGCTTGTACTCTTCTACATATAATCCATCAGCATTTAACCTGACTTGTAATCCCTAGTCAACCATTTTTCCAATAGAATCTAGATTCTTTGTTATATTTGGAACATGCAACACATCAGCAAGATGTTTTACGTTCCCGTCCTCCATGGACAATGCTATGTTTCCTGTATGCTCAATAGGATGCGATGTATCATCACCTGTTTCAACATATCCAAGAACTGATATTTCTTGCAAAATACTAAACCATTCTACATGACTGATCATGTGATTTGAAGCACCTGAATCAACATACTAGACATTATCATTCGATTTTGAAACAGCAGCGAACATCATATTCATCATGTGATGTTGAACCCTAAAAAACTTCTCAGAATCATCTGCACTCGTGGATGCATAGTTGTTTTGCTGCCTTCTATTATTTTGATTTTTCAACTTGCAATCACGTTTAAAGTGTCCAGGTTTACCACAATTCCAGCATCCTTTACTATCATTACCTGAATCATTTCTTTGGAAATTTTTGTGACCTCTTCGGCTCCCTCCGCCTCAAATCTGTCCTCTTCCTCTTGCATGATTCTGTTGTTGAACTTGGTCTTGATTATTGTTTCCTCTTCCACTTCCAAAACCTCTACCTCTGCCTCTCACTCTGCTAGAGTAGAATTCTTGCTCAAAACTGGACTTTCCTTGCAAGTTTGAATCCTCACACTACAAGGAATACGGGCGTATAGCGATGGTTAAGGCGACAAAATTTCGTCGTTATAAAATTGCAACTTGCATCGTAAGTAGCGTCACGTGCCAACCGTCGATTAAACGACGCATAAAATGACGGCATTTGCGACTTGTATAGCGAGGAGATTGCGACGCTCCCTTACAACGTCGCTAAAACGACGCCATTTATAAACGTCGCATAAGCGACGCTCTTCTGTGTCGCATAGGCGACGTTAAAAACCGTCGCATAAGCGATGCTAAAGGATGTCGCTTATCCGACGACGAATAGCATCGCTTACATGACGATCTGTTGACGAACAAAAATTAAAACGTTGGAGGCTTTTCGATTGGCATTTTCACGCATCCAATCAAAGAGCTCTCCAACATTCACAATTGCGCTGCACTTACGAGCTGAAGCAAGTATATGAAAAATTGTTGTTTTGCCTAAGCTCTCTCTTATTGTCTCCCTCTGACTTTGTTTCTCTGTTTCTACATCTTTCTCTCTTTGAATTCTCTCTCTCTGTCTCTCTAGATCTCTCTCTCTCTAGATCTCTCTCTTTCTCTCTCTCTCTCTCTCTCTTTCTATCTCTCTCTCTCTCTCTCTTTTCTTTCTCTCTTTATTGTAGGTTATTCAAGAAACTAACCAAGCAAAAAGTATGGCTAACAATTGTAAGTACAATTTCTATTCTTTGTAGATCATTTGAATCGTGTTATTTTCATTACATAGCATACTCACACTTATTGATATGCACTCATACACTTATACATGATGAAGATGCACTTTCACACATATACATATATACACATGCACATATACACACATATATACACATAGATACATGTGCACATACACTTAGACATACATGCATATACATACACACACACATACATATACATGCATATACATATACATGCATATACATATACACACACATACACAAGAACATGCACATACTCATACACACATATACACTTATACATACACATGCACATACATACATATACACACACATACACATGCACATACATACATATACACACACATACATATACTCTTAGGTACACACATATGAATGAATTATATAATTAAAGTATTAAAACACATATACACATGCACACACACATGCATATACGTACATATACACATATACATGCACATACACACACATACACATAGAGTTATACATATACATGCATATACATATACACACATACACAAGAACATGCACATATTGATACACACATATACACTTATACATGCACATGCACATACATACATATACACACACATACACATGCACATACATACATATACACACACATACATATACACTTAGGTACACACATATGAATGAATTATATAATTAAAGTATTAAAACACATATACACATGCACGCACACATGCACATACCTACATATACACATATACATGCACATACACACATACACACATATACACATATAGTTATACATATACATGCATATACATATATACATACACATACACACATATACACTTATACATACACATGCACATACATACATATACACCCACATACATAATTAAAGTCTTAAAACACATGCCTAATATAAACAATAATAACAATCAATAGAACAAAACTCTTCATTACTTAATACCATACACACAATTAAAAACATAACTAAAATAATATATATATATATATATATATATATATATATATATATATATATATATATATATATATATATGTATATATATATATATATATATATATATATATATATATATATATAAATATATATATATCAATGTAAATACATATAATCCAATGTCATAATCAACTAAAATCCTAATCATCATCATCATCATCATCATCATCAGCAATATCATGATCATTCTGATCTTCCTCATCCTCATCGTCATGATCACCCTGTGACGATCAAGATCGTCCCTCGTGTGTCTGTCTCTCCACCTCATCCATATTTGTCTCTCCATAATACTCTTGTATTACATATAACAAACATAAATAAATAAAATAATTAAAGCATTCATAAAAACAAAATAATTATATAAAATTTAAAAATAATTACGAAGGCATCAGGATGATCTTGCATATACTCGCCCAAACGCCGATATCCAAAATGTGTAGCATACTCGATCTCCTGTTTCGTAGGACATTGGCCATAATCTTTCCGCTGCAATGAAACAAATAAAAAACATTAGTTGCTTGCATTTTAACTAAAATAAAAAATATACTCACAATAACACATATACTTACAAACGTAGCTACAAAACCATTATGGCCCATTTGGCCTAGGTGCGATGTGTGGCCCGACTCCACTCTCTTCTTTGCAGCAACCTCTTTATTCAAGAAAAAATAATAATAAATTAAATGTAAAAAATTACTAAAATATATAAAAATTATAAATATAAACTATTAATTTGTGTACCTTCTGCTCAGGAAATGACTCGTGAAGACGTAGCTGTCTACGAAAAAAACAGCCATGTCTCAGGTGGTATGTTAGCTCGCCTCTTATTTTTTTCGACCATACAATATCTCCTGTTAATTTAATCTCAAACAAAAAAAAAGTCAGAATACATACACATATATACACACACATACACATACACATACACATACCCACATACACATATACATGCAAACATATACGCATGCATATATGTATACATATACACATATACATACATATAACATAAACACACATATACATATCCACATATATACGTACACACACATGCATGCATATACGCTCATTCATACAAAATACATGCATTTATCCCACAATAATCTGTAGTTGTGTATATGTGAATATGTGTGTATGTGTAAATGTGTATATGTGTGTATGTGTAAATATGTATATGTGAATTTTTTGTTTATGTAGATAATCAAATTATTAATATCAAATACCATTATTTGTAGATTCTGATCAATCAATTGGAACTCCACCACCGTCTCCTCATCGTGCAACGACTTTATATTGTAAGTATATGAAATAATTAATTTTAAATATATTTGATGGATACATAACTTATATATTTTTTTAATGTTTCTTATTATGTGCAGATTCTGATCAATCAGAGGGTGCTCCACCACCTCCTACCCATGCAACGACTTCACATGTGTCCTCCGATAGGAATTATGATGAATTTTACTATGAAGAGCATATTATATGTTGGTGTAACTCTTGTTATGGCACGTATCAAAGACCAGGATTGGAATGTATTGAACATGAGGCAGAGTATGGTACTTTTGAGCGTGCACCATCACCTAGTCAACGTGATAATGCTTGGGTATCTATTTTCTATATATATTAATGTCATCATTTTATTTAAAAACCATATATAAAATGAAATTATTGTTGATATACAGGAATACTTGCTCGATGATGATGATGATGATGATTTTTCTCATAATGTTAATATACCTCGTACACGTCATGGACTTGCTGTTCATCAATTACAGGCTGAGGTTTCTAGAAATCCTCTACCTCCTGGTTTAGAGAATGAAGCGGCTGGAGATTATCCATTGCTAGCTCGTGATCGTTCTTTAGTACAAACATATGATAGAAGAAGATATGGAGGATGGAATAGAGGACCACTTCCTTTAGATGGAGAGGTTTTCAACTTTTGGGGTAATCGCTATATGATTGCTCCATCCACTATTACTAATGTTGGTCGTGGTCTCTTTATTGTAAAGGATTTGTATGTGCCTCCGAACTCTGAAGTCACTCTTATGCATTTTGTGGTCCTATATATGGATGGGGAGATTGGCATCGACTTTCACGTTATGTTCAAAGCATGAGTACTTATGGAATATGCTTGAACATAGCATCCCTTACTAGTAGAAGGATTTTACATGCAGAAAATGAAAGATTATATATTGATGGAAGACCTTACACACATGGAAATATAGCAGGTTTAATAAAAGTAGTCAAGGGTTACATAATAGTTCAAGGACTAATTGCACATTTGAGGAGCGTGAAAATAGTCATGAACCACCATACATGAGTAGAGATGTATCAAGATACATAGTTGTCAATGCTATTACTACATTAC
Source organism: Ceratopteris richardii (assembly GCA_020310875.1). Taxonomy (NCBI): domain Eukaryota; kingdom Viridiplantae; phylum Streptophyta; class Polypodiopsida; order Polypodiales; family Pteridaceae; genus Ceratopteris; species Ceratopteris richardii. The sequence goes on along the minus strand of CM035432.1, from coordinate 23,559,476 downwards.
ATGCTGGTGATGAACTATTAGTGAATTATGGATGGCGTAGACCTCCAAGAGCACCTTTTAGCTACAGAGAAAAAAAATTTTCTATCCATATTTAATAAGTTATATACTTAATTTTATATTTGAAGTTTACTTTTTATTCATTTATGGAATACTAATGAGTTTTATTTATATGTGTAGATTCCAACATATTATGTTGATGATATTCATCCACAACATTCACAATTACCAGTAAGACCACGATTATCAGAAGCTTCCATGAGGAGGCTACGCAAAACCAATCCTGTGCAATATGCAAAGTTGAAAGATCTATATTCAAACGACGATAAAGTACAAGATTTGTGTGACAATGATGAAGATGATGGCATGGTAGATTTTATTGAGGATTGGTATCAAAATGACCGTGAGAGCATTGATATTTCTAAAAATGAGAAATATCTTCGAGAGGAATGTCTAAAGCATGTATATGAAGGAAGTCGTTTGACATGACTAAGTGCGAGCTTACTTATTCTCAACCTTCAAAATCGTTTTGGATGGAGTAATGTATCTATTTCGACACTATTAAGGTATACTTTTCAATTTTCTATCTATTTATATATATATGCATAAATAAATAAATAAATATATATATATATATATATATGTATATATATATATATATATATATATATATATATATATATATATATATATATATATATATATATATACACACATGCAGGTTTTTATTCTTACTTTAGATAAGGTAAGAAGAAGAACTTGAATTGAATGGATACGATTGTTTGGATGGAACGATACGATTGTTTGGATGACAGGATACGATTTTTTGTTTTCGAGGTACATACTTCATATCATCCAAAACAAACAATCGTATCCTGCCATCCAAAACAATCAAATTTTGCGTAAATATTTTGAAAGATGCATTAATAGTTTTAAAAGATATGCGGACAAAAAGTGTCCATTCAATTCAAGTTCTTGTTCTTATCTTATCTAAAGTAAGAATAAACACCTACATGTATATATGTATATTTATTTATTTATCCTTTTTAATATATCTTTTTTTGATAAACTTACAGGTTATTATCTGAAAAGTTTTTAGCAAGTCAGAATATTCTTCCTACCTCACATGATGAAATGAAGAAGATAATCAACAATCTTGGTATATATTATCAATGTATACATGCATGTCCTAACGATTGTATTTTGTATAGAGGTGAATATGCAGACTCTTTGACATGTCCCAAATGTCAATCTCCTCGATATAAGGGTGAAGAAGGTAAAATCCCAAAAAAGGTATTGAGACATTTTCCATTGGATCCATGGATTAGACATATGTTTCAAAGCCCCGAATTATCAAAGCTTTTGACTTGGGGACATGATCACAAAAGTATTGATGGAATAATCAGAATTCCTCATGATAGTGTTGCTTTTCAGCATATTGATTCTACATGGCCTGAATTTGCACAAAATCCATAGAATCTAAAGTTAGGAATTGCATTAGATGGGGTTAATCCATTCTCCATGAAATCTAGTAAATGGTCAACATGGCCAGTGGTAGTCATAAACTACACTCTTCCGCCATATCTTAGCATTAAGAAGGAACATTTAATGCTTTCACTTTTAATCCCAGGCAAAAGACAAGTTAAAGATATGAATGTATATCTTGCTTCTCTCATTGACGATCTTCAAGAGTTATGGAGAGGTATTAATGTCATTGATGTATCGAAAACCATCAATGAAAGACATATTACGGTTCGTAGTATTGTGGCTTGGACTATTCACGATTTTCCTGGATATGGCCTTTGTTCAGGTATTGATGTAATTTTTTTATTCAATATTCATGTAAATAAATATGATTTAATCTAATTATATTTTTATCATTTTCCATGATGCAGGAATATCTACTAAGGGTTATAAAGCTTGTCCATATTGTGGTGATTGGTTGAGATCAATCTATAGTAAGAATCTCAACAAAACTATTTATCTTTGACATCGACGATTCTTGCCTGATGATCATCCATTAAGATCTAAAAGAGAAGCGATACATTTTAATGGAAAGCTTGAAACAAGCCAGTATCCAAAACCTATGATGCCTATGGATTGGTATAAAAATGGATAGATGGACCTCTGATAGATCCAGAAGCAGAAATCTTTAGTGATGATTCAGATAATGAGTATGTGAATAGAGGTAAAGGAAAATTGGCACTCGCAGAGAACATATCAATATGGTATTCTTTGGAGTATTGGAAAGAGTTAAAAGTATGTCATCTTCTTGATCCTATGCATATATTCAAGAATATTGGTTATTCACTATGGCAACATCTTCTTGGACTAAAAGATACCACAACATCAAGGAATGATTTGAAAGATAAGAAATCCAAACCAAAGTTATGGCCAGTTTTTGATAGACATCGACAAGAAACGACTTATGCATCTGCTCCTTGGGTACTTACAACAAAAGAGATACAGACTATCAACAATAGAATTCAATTGATTAAGACTCCTACAGGATATGGAGCATCGTTTCAAAACATGATAAGAGCTTATTTGGGTTAAAGACCCATGACTGGCATAACTTTTTGAAACATATTTTACCTTTGGTTATCGATGGATGTACAACGAAAGGAGTACGAGATGTGATCTATCGTCTTGGATCACTTATAAGGTAATTATGATACTTTTATATTTAATATGTATGAATATTGGATATCTTTTATTTTTTAATTAACTTCTTTATAATTGTTTTTATGATTTGTATAGGTGGATTACATCCAAAGAGATCGATAAAAATTCGATCCCACAAAAAAAACGTGAATGCAAAGAGCTACTATGTTTGATGGAAAAACAACTTCCTACTTCATTTTTTGATATTCAGGTTCATTTATTAGTCCATCTTGTAGATGAGATAGAGATTGCTGGTGTTGTCAACACTCGATGGATGATTTGGGTCAAGCGATTTATGGGAATACTAAAAGGTTACGTGCGAAAAAGAGCAAAACCAGAAGGATCCATGGCAAAGGGTTGGATGCTTGAAGAGTGCATGTATTACGTTAGTGAGTACCTTGAAAGAGTTAATGAAGAAGCTCCACGTGCATGGACCAACGAGTCTTCTTCAAAAATAACAGACAAGGTATTATCAGGTAAGGGGGTTCCGTTCTTATTTACATTTCAAGAAAAAAATGATGTTTGTACTTTTGTAGCATATAATAGCGGATGCATGCAAGCATTCCTTAGCGAGTACGAGGAACTTCAAAGTCTCCGAAGTAAAAGGCGAAAAAACAAAAGATCTAGACGTAATCTCCATAATAATAAGATTACAGATATACCTTCTTTCACGGATTGGCTATATAGTCGTTTGCAATGCGCCAACGCAAATAATGAAGAAATCTCAGATGAGCAAAGAGAGTTAATGATAGGTTGTGAACGAAAGGTAATTTTATTAAAATAATATTTTATTTTTTTCATATATGTATGTTAGTTTCCATTTACTAATTGAATTTATTTTGCAGGCTCGAATGTTCACTAATATGTGGGCTTTTGGACAGCATATTAGAATCAAAGCCATTGATTCTTTACGTAAAACAGAGGATTCTAGTATTGTTGCTTGTTTCAAGCAACTATCACGTGCTAGCTCAAAAGACACGAACCTTATAGATAGCGAACTTGGTTAAGTAGGAACTATTGTTGGTATCTACGAAATTTCATTTCGTACATTCAAACAGGTAGAAAAAAGCTTATATATGTTTTTTAGAGTTAGTTATTTTTTTAAGCACCTAATAATTGGACGTTTTTGTTATTATATATTTTGATAGGTCATTTTGAAGGTTGACTGGGATCAAGCGGAGTATAAAGGTAGTAATTCTACAATAAGAAAGGAATTATCTGGGTTTTGGGCAATTGATTCTTCCAAGGTAATGCGATCTACTACAGAACCATATATGCTTCCTAGGCATATTGAACAAGCATTTTTTTATAAAAACCCAGATGCTCATCATTGGTGGCAAGTCATTCATGTGCAACCTAGAGGTAGGTCATTGTTTGAACAGTTTATTGTTAGAGAGATTGAAGAAAGTCCTCTTGACGATTCAACATCAGATACTGATACATCAACATCTGGAATAGAAATTAGAATCATTATACGTGATAATGATACTAATCTTTTTAATGAAGAGGATAATTCTCTACATGCTGATTCTACTGATGAGCAAGAGGAATTACTAGAAATATATATTAATCCATCAATAGATGATGTGATTCATGAGAACATAGATTTAACAATAGAAGAAATAAATGAAATCAATAAGGATAATGAAGATGAGACTATATTGATGTCTTACCAAAATGATGGCAATAATGAAAACATATGAGCAGATTAGATAGTAAATTCTACTCTAGTTATCGATCAATAACTTGAAGCTTCTGAATGGATATCAGATAATAGGTTTTCTTACCCTAAACTTGAATAACGATGAATCCTACTAGAGAGATGGAATCATGTTCTTCTAAGTTAGAACACGAAGCTCGGGGGTATGCCTAATTATTTTATATATAGCTTTATCTTCGAGGAGTAATTTTTTATCATGTATGTATGCATATGTGTGTGTATTCATGTGTATTATATGTATACATACGTTAGTATGCATAAATATGTATTTCATGTATATGTATGTGTTTGCATGTGTGTGATATATGTATACATGTGTTAAATATGCATATGTGTATATATGCATATGCATTTATGTAAAATATTCATGTATTCATGTAATATATGCAAGTGTTTATAATTGTGTACATGTATATATGTATATGTGTCTATGTGTAAATATGTACATGTAAATATGTATGCATGTATATATATGTTTATGTGTGCATGTAGGCATGTATATGTGATGTGTACATGTATATATGTATATATGTCTATGTGTAAATGTGTACATGTAAATATGTTAGTATGTATATATATATTTATGTGTGCATTTAGGCATGTATGTGTGATGCATAATATATCTACTCCATTCTATAATTATGTATCCTATCTACATGATGTGTATATATCTTTACATATATTATGATCCTCGTTGATTTGAGTAGCTATATATAGAGGCATAAGGTTGGGAGGAGAGACATCTCTCTAGTAGGACGTCGGAGGTGTACATATACTTCAAACATATGGCTAAAAGGTTGAATTAGAGTTTTTAAATTAGGGATTTCAAAACCCTAATATCGAGATTAGTGTTCTCTCTCTCTCTCTCATATACATACATACCGTGCATTGTTGCGACGATGAGCCATAAGTGTCCGCATCTCTTTTAAACACCACTTAAGCGACCGCCCTGTCCCAAACTCTGTCTCAAGTGAACTGAGCACGTATTTTTTATCCCTCTCATCATGCTCAGTACAAAAATAAAAAACACAATTTAAAACATAAGATATATATTTCAATGTAAAACTTTTACTTACTTCGACGGTAAGTGGACAAAGCACAGGTAAAAGTGGCATAGTGCCCGCATTCTTCTCTTGAACTCCAATCCATTCCCTATGTATACAATGTTCCCCTCTGGCTCTATGTCGCACTCTAGTCCTAAGGTGCCTATGCATGTCCTCATAGGCAACGTCTCTACTCTGCTATCACGTGCTGGAGGTGGTATAGGTGTCCTGAAAATAGATAGATAAAAATAAATAAAAATATGTGTTATAATATCATTAAAAAAGTTTATGAAGAAAAAACATACCTATGAGCAGATAGCTCTCTTCCTGCGTGTGGAGCCGCAGAAGAGCCCTCGTCTGATCACGTAAGCATCTGGATTGTATAATCCAGCTCCTCATCAGACATCTCTGCGTAATCACGCATTATGGCCCCTAGAGTATCAGACGGAACTCTTGCTCTCATAAGACTTTTTATGAGAGTGAGTTTCACCTTTCTCTCTCTACTGGGATCCATAATACCTAACATATAAAACAAAATGGTTAGAAATCAATATATATATATATATATATATATATATATATATATATATATATATATATATATATATGTGTACATATGTAAGTGTGTATGCATTAAGTATGTATATGTATGCATGTGTGTGTGTATCTATGTGTGTGTATATGTGTGTATGTGTGTATGCATGTGTATGCATCATTATGTGTATATGTGTCTATGTGTATATGTGTGTGTGTATGTATGTGTATATGTGTGTGTGTATGTATGCATGTATGTATGTATGTATGCATATGCATATGCATTATGTATGTATATATATGCATGTATGAGTATGTGTGAGTATGTCTCTCTATGTGTGTGTATGCATATATGTGTGTATGTATGCATATATGTGTGTATGTGTGTGTATGTGTGTGTGTATATGTGTTTGTATGTGTGTATGCATGTGTATATGTGTGTATGCATCATTATGTGTATATGTGTCTATGTGTGTATGTGTGTGTATATGTGTGTGTGTATGTTTGTGTATATGTGTGTGTGTGTATGCATGTATGTATGTATGTATGTATGCATGCATATGCATATGCATTATGTATGTATATATATGCATGTATGTGTATGTGTGAGTATGTCTCTCTATGTGTGTGTATGCATATATGTGTGTATGTATGCATATATGGGTGTATGTGTGTGTGTATATGTGTTTGTATGTCTGTATGCATGTGTATGTGTGTGTATGCATTATTATGTGTGTAAGTGTCTATGTGTGTTTGTGTGTGTGTGTGTCTATGTGTATGTGTGTGTGTTCATGAGTGTGTATGTGTTTATGTGTATGTATGTATCTATGTGTGTGTATGTGTCTATGTGTGTATGTGTATGCATGTATGTATGCATATGTATGTGTACGAATGTGTATGTGTATGTATGCATCATTATGTGTGTATGTGTCTATGTGTGTATGTGTGTATGTATATGTGTGTGTTGTCTATGTGTATGTGTGTGTGTCTATGAGTGTGTATGTGTTTATGTATATGTATGTATCTATGTGTGTGTATGTGTCTATGTGTGTTGTGTATGCATCATTATGTGTGTATGTGTCTATGTGTGTATGTGTGTATGTATATGTGTGTGTTGTCTATGTGTATGTGTGTGTGTCTATGAGTGTGTATGTTTTTATGTATATGTATGTATCTATGTGTGTGTATGTGTCTATGTGTGTACCTGTATGCATGTATATATGCATATGTGTGTGTATGCATATGTATGTGTGTGTATGCATCATTATGTGTGTCTATGTATGCATGTGTATGTGTGTATGAATCATTACGTGTGTATGTGTCTATGTGTGTATGTGTGTGTGTGTATATGTGTTTGTATGTGTGTATGCATGTGTATGTGTGTGTATGCATCATTATGTGTGTAAGTGTCTATGTGTGTTTGTGTGTGTGTATATGTGTGTGTGTGTGTCTATGTGTATGTGTGCGTGTCTATGAGTGTGTATGTGTTTATATGTATGTATGTATCTATGTGTGTGTATGTGTATATGTGTGTATGTGTATGCATGTATGTATGCATATGTGTGTATGCATGTGTATGTGTGTGTATGCATCATCATGTGTGTATGTGTCTATGTGTGTATGTGTGTATGTATATGTGTGTGTTGTCTATGTGTATGTGTGTTTGTCTATGAGTGTGTATGTACATGTATGTATCTATGTGTGTGTATGTGTCTAGATGTGTATGTGTATGCATGTATGTATGCATATGTGTGTGTATGCATATGTATGTGTGTCTATGTATGCATGTGTATGTGTGTATGCATCATTACGTGTGTATGTGTCTATGTGTGTATGTGTGTGTGTATATGTGTTTGTATGTGTGTATGCATGTGTATGTGTGTGTATGCATCATTATGTGTGTAAGTGTCTATGTGTGTTTGTGTGTGTGTGTATATGTGTGTGTGTGTGTATATGTGTGTGTGTGTGTCTATGTGTATGTGTGTGTGTGTCTATGAGTGTGTATGTGTTTATGTGTATGTATGTATCTATGTGTGTGTATGTGTCTATGTGTGTATGTGTATGCATGTATGTATGCATATGTGTGTGTATGCATGTGTATGTGTGTGTATGCATCATTATGTGTGTATGTGTCTATGTGTGTATGTATATGTGTGTGTTGTCTATGTGTATGTGTGTGTGTCTATGTGTATGTGTGTGTGTCTATGAGTGTGTATGTGTTTATGTGTATGCATGTATCTATGTGTGTGTATGTGTCTATGTGTGTATGTCTATGCATGTATGTATGCATATGTGTGTGTATGCATGTGTATGTGTGTGTATGCATCATTATGTGTGTATGTGTATGTGTGTTTGTGTGTATGTATATGTGTGTGTTGTCTATGTGTATGTGTGTGTGTCTATGAGTGTGTATGTGTTTATGTATATGTATGTATCTATGTGTGTGTATGTGTCTATGTGTGTATGTGTATGCATGTATGTATGCATATGTGTGTGTATGCATATGTATATGTGTGTATACATCATTATGTGTGTCTATGTATGCATGTGTATGCATGTATGCATGATTACGTGTGTATGTGTCTATGTGTGTATGTGTGTGTGTATATGTGTTTGTATGTGTGTATGCATGTGTATGTGTGTGTGTGCATCATTATGTGTGTAAGTGTCTATGTGTGTTTGTGTGTGTATATATGTGTGTGTGTGTGTCTATGTGTATGTGTGTGTGTCTATGAGTGTGTATGTGTTTATGTGTATGTATGTGTCTATGTGTGTGTGTGTGTCTATGTGTGTATGTGTATGCATATGTGTGTGTATGCATGTGTATGTGTGTGTATGCATCATTATGTGTGTATGTGTGTATGTGTGTTTGTGTGTGTGTATATGTGTGTGTGTATGTGTCTATGTGTATGTGTGTGTATCTATGAGTGTGTATGTGTTTATGTGTATGTATGTATCTATGTGTGTGTATGTGTCTATGTGTGTATGTGTATGCATCTATGTATGCATATGTGTGTGTATGCATATGTATGTGTGTGTATGCATCATTATGTGTGTCTATGTATGCATGTGTATGTGTGTTTGCATTATTACGTGTATGTGTCTATGTGTGTAGGTGTGTGTCTATATGTGTGTGTCTATGTGTATGTGTGTGTATCTATGAGTGTGTATGTGTTTATGTGTATGTATGTATCTATGTGTGTGTATGTGTATGCATGTATGTATGCATGTGTGTGTATGCATATGTATGTGTGTGTATGCATCATTATGTGTGTATGTGTCTATGTGTGTATGTGTGTGTGTATGCATTATGTATGTGTATGTCAGCATGTGCATTATGTATGCATATAAGAATGTATGTCTGCATATAAGTATGTATGTATGCATATAAGTGTGTGTATTATGTATGCATATAAGTGTGTGTATGTGTCTATGTGTGTGTATGTGTCTATGTGTGTATGTGTCTATGTGTGTATGTGTCTATGTGTGTATGTATGCATATGTGTGTATGTGTGTGTATGCATTATGTATGCATATGTGTGTGTATGCATTATGTATATGTATGTATGCATGTGCATTATGTATGCATATGCATTATGTATGTGTATGTATGCATGCATATGTGTGTGTATGCATGTAAGTATGTATGTATGTACGCATATGCATATGCATTATGCATGTAAGTATGCATGGATGTACGCATATGCATATGCATTATGTATGCATGTATGTGTATGTGTGTGCATGTCTCTCTATGTGTGTGTGTATGCATATGCATATGTGTATGTATGTGTGTATGTGTGTGTATGTGTGTGTGTGTATGTGTGTGTGTATGTGTGTGTGTATGTGTCTATGTATGTGTGTATGTGTGTGTATATGTATGTGTATATGTGTGTGCATGTGTATGCATTATGTGTGCATGTGTGTATGCAACCTTATTTGTGTATTTGTGTATATGTGTGTGTATTTGTGTGTATGTGTGTGTGTGTGTCTCTATGTGTACGTGTGTGTGTCTATGTGTGTATATGTGTGTGTGTGTACATATGTATGTGTGTGTGTGTGTCTATGTGTGTATATGTGTGTGTGTACATATGTATGTGTGTGTGTGTGTGCACATACCTGCTTGCTGTTCGTTTGTGCGGCCCTCTCCTTCTCGTGCTCTCTCTCTCTCTCTCTCTCTCTCTCTCTCTCTCTCTTGGTCTCTTCTTGCTCGCGTTCAAGTCCCAGCACAAATGTGTCGGGAGAAATCAATTTTTTTTTTTACATTCCAGAGCGTCGCATATGCGACGCTTTGCAGTTTTCCATCGTCGCTAGATGCATCGCTAGGTAGAGACGGGATTAGCGATGCTATTTGATTAGCGTGGCATAAGCAACGCTAGCATCGCTTATGCGATGGGCGTCGGGGAAAAAAAATCGTAATTTCTACCGTCGCTTATGTGACGACTTCATCGCATAAGCGATGAATCCTGTTTTTTTTCTAATTTGGGGGCGTCGCTGCCCCACTTTTTCTTGTAGTGTCACCAAGATTCCTTTCTTCAATAATCAACATAGATACCAGATCAGCAAAATTCGGAATATTCTCCCTGGTCTGTATGGAAGTTCTGAACAGCTTATATGTAGCTCCTAAACCACGAAGGCACACTTCCACCTTATCATCATCATCTACATTCACGCTAATAGATGCAAGTGAATCACATATGCTTTTGATTTTTAGAGTGTAGTCACTTACCGACATGCTCTTCTTTTCCAATGTATGCAACTCATTCTTGAGTTGCAATTTCCATGCATTTGTATTAGTCTCATACAAAGTGACCAAACTCTTTCAAGCCTCTTTTGGAGTCTTGGCATCCGGTATATGTCCAATCATGCTATCTTGTATGCTAACAGATAGCCAATACATTACCTTTTGTGCTCCTTGATTCCATTCCTCATATGCTCTTAACTGGCTTGCAGTTGGATTCCTTTCTAGTAACTACGAAGCATTTTCATTCTCTCCCTCGATGTACTTCCAGTAGCCTTTTCGCATCTAAAAATTCATCATTTTGAATCTCCAAGCATGGAAGTTGTTCTTGTCTAGCTTATTGATCATAAGGTGACTCATTACATCTGCGTTTGCCATTTTTGCAGCAATTCACAACACCGCAAAACACTATAAGCAACACTTCTCCTTGAACACTGTCGCACTATGACGTGACAATTCGATCTCAGAAAAACACAGTTTTTGTGTATCAACAGCACACGGAATCTCTTGAAATTCTGGATCTGCAATATATGAGTGTCGCCGAACACAAGGCAAGTTACAATTTCTGAAATTGACCTGGTTTTTCTGTAGGCCCCACCTTAGGGCTTGAAACGGAGGTCGAGATGGCTCCAAAACTTCGATCTGACAAAAATGAGTGACCCTAAAGGGATAACTCACAAAAATATTTTGTGTTTTCTACCTTCACGCCAATTTTCATAGCAAATGGAGGCCGTTTGTGAAATCGCGTTTTCTCCATGCCTTGGTGCATACTCTTCACCGTCGCCTTCTCCACGAGCTCTCTACAGCCATGCTGACTCTGATACCATGTCACGAGGAAGGAGATAAGGAAGAGAGCTCACACACACACTCTCACTCTCAAGGAGAAGCACACATAGAGATTGAGGCAAGGAAGAATGATCTTCTTCTTCTTCTTCTATTACATAAAAGGAATGTACAACAATGACCTAAAAACAAGAATACAAGTGCAATATATAAAGATCAGTGCATAAGGAAAAACCTAATGTCCACGAATGAGTGATCTGGCAAGAAACAAATGTGCAATCACTCTCGGTAGATAAATCTAATAAAGCTCAATGAAGTATTCCTGACATATACCGGCGTGACCACTATACATGTCAGACAAATGAAAAATTGCTACGTGTCATCCTAGATCATCACATGGTGAGCTTGATATCTCAACACACAAGAGCCTTAAAAAATAATCTTTACCTTCGAATAGTAAACCTAGATCTCCTCTACCCTCTTTAAATTTATCTATTGATTTGGGTGTGACACCACTCTCAAAGAGAAAGCATAGGACAACATTAGATTTCTCCTCAGATACGTGAGAGGAAACACCAGTGCCAATGGAGGATCTCTCTCACTTACTCTCTAGATTGAATATCAAGTTCCTTACCTTTAAGGGACAAGCTTATGAGGATGCTGATGATCATGTGAGGAGATTCATCTCCCTATGCCGTGGACGAGGTCTGCACAATAGAGAGGATGCAATGCTGGTACTCTTCCCATCCACGTTGGAAGGCCTTGCTGACAAATGGTACAGTCAATATGGAGATGGCCATTTCGCTACATGGGAGGCTCTGAAGACGGTGTTCTCATAGACATTTTGACCAAGTGAATCCTCAGAAAGAGCTCTAAATCAGCTAGAGAACCTAAGGCTAAGATCAGGAGAATCCTTTCGCGAACTTTATACTAGGACAAAAGCACTTGTTGATGTCTGCCACATGCTTTAGGTGATCTCCTGGTTAAAAAATGGATAGAAAAATCTTTGCCGAGGTCATCTCAGTAGATGCTATGTGAATCTCTTAGATTGGATGCAACCCTTAATGATTTTGTTGCAGCGACATCACCCATTGAAGAAGCTAGGCAACATTTTGAAGGGGATACACAACCAAATTATGCAGCAGAACTAGACCCTATTGGGCAACTGAGGAAAGAACTAGAGCCATTGAGAATGCAGTGAAATCACCAAGAAGAGAAAGTCTTGCCACCACAGTCGCATCGCACTGATGATGAAGTAGCCCAACTTCGTCGCGAATTAGAAGATTTGCGAACCACTCATGATATAAGAAGGGAGATTTGGTGTAAAATATGTAACAATAGTGGACATTCCAATGCTAATTTCCCTAATAGGCTAAGTTGTCAATTTTTTGGAAAGGATGGCCATGAAGCTAGAGATTGTTACTACCTCAAGGGTACACAACAACGAGGTATTCCACAAGCTCTAGATTCATATTATGCTAGTAATTCAAATGCACCTAATAGAGAGGAGGATCCTCCAACGAACCCTAGATATAATAGGCAATTGATGTGTTATCGATGTGGTGAGTATGGCCATATGCAAAATAGGTGTTCCCTTCCAAAAGATTCACCTCCTTGTGAGCATTGTCCATAGGCTAAGGATCACTATACCAAAGATTGCCCAAGAAGCCGCCCTGCTCCAATTCATATGATTGCAGTCTCCCCACAAGTAGAATGTATGACCACTTAGTCTTATGTTGTTTCATCTTCTCCAAAACCCATGATGACTAGAGCCAGACAAGCGACAGCAACCTATAGAGAGGAACAAAAAGGACTCCAGGATAGGGAGGAGGAAAAGAAGACGGGATGGAAGGGCCAAGGAGACATTGAAGGAGCTTATGAAAGGATGGCTACTACACTAAGGGAGCAACCAAGAAGTCCGCAAGAAGGCACACATGTGGTAAACATTGAGCACATCTTGGAAGGTATTCAGCACAAGGTTAGATTGTATGAACTCATAAAGATGGATTCATAAATAAGGAGTGACTTATTAAAGACTATACACTATGCTCACTTGAGCCAACCACCTAGCATAGATGGTTTAATGGTTGATTTTTCCCCTACTTCCCCTCGCAGACTACCAAAGCTCAAGGTTATCTGTTTTTATAAAGGATGAAGCTCTCACAGGTGTGATCATATATGGAGGCTCTAGCATCAATTTGATGCCAGAATTCACAATGAGGAAACTGAATTTGAACCCCACCAAGATGGCACCATTCACAGTTACACTAGCACATCAACATCGGGTTGCACCACTTGGCATTGTTGAAAAGGTACTGATGATTGTAGAGGGTTGTCACTCTGTTCTAGGTTTTGTTGTTATTGCACTTCCACAGGAAACTTCTTACCCTTTACTCTTGGGGAGGCCTTGGCTAAGGCAAGCAAAAGCTTTGCAAGATTGGGGGGAAAAACAAACTGTGGATTTCAACAAACATCAATAGCCAACTACAACTACATTTGGAAGAAGGATTCGACCCAGGGAAAGCTACTGGGTATACTGTGGACACTCAAGTAATGCCCTCTTTACCCCAAGAAGAAGATACATTATTGAATTGGAGGATGGAAAGTACAGAGTGTGGCACAATGGAAATCAATGAAATAGAGGAAGAAGTTGCAGATGAAGGAGTTGCAGAAAAAGGCCATGAAGTTCACAAGGAGTTAGAGAGTTAGAGAATGAGAGTTTGCACTGGAATACAAACTTTGAAGGGGCAACAAATATAGAAGTATTAGGGAAGGAAAGTTATGAGCCTGAATGTAGAGAAGATCTCCCCTTTTTGGATATACCTCAAGGGTGGACTAGAGAGCATATTGCAGAGTATAAGCCAAATTCCAGTCCTACATACAGTGGGGACGATTTCTCAAGTAAGACGAGTCCTGAAACACTTGTTCAAGAAGTAAATCTAGGAGATGAAGAGAACCCTCAAGTAGTCCACTTGGCCTCTTGGCTATGGCATTATCCCCCTTTACTGCAGAAGGTAACCTCTTTACTTTTTTCTTATAAGAATGTCTTCACATGGTCCTACAAGGTATAAGAGGGATACGAGAGGAGCTTGGATTACACCAAATAGCCTTAGTTGAAGGAGCCGCACCTACAAGAAGTAGGCTGTATTGACTCAGTCCAAAGTATGCAGAGGCTGTAAAGTTGGAAATTACAAAACTAGAAGAAGCATAATTGTTTTAGTAGAACATTCCAGGTGGCTTTCTTCTATGGTTATTGTACCCAAGAAAAGTAGTGGAAAAATAAGAGTCTGCGTTGATTTTTGTGCCTTGAATAAGGTAACTGTTCAAGATGGATTTCCTCAACCCTTCATAGAGCAAGTATTTGAGGAAGTAGGTGGACACACTTTGTATAGCTTCTTGGATGGTTTTAGTGGCTACAATCAGATAGTGATCCATCCTCATGATAGGGACAAAACAGCCTTTGTTACTCCATCGGGCACTTATGTCTATACCAGCATGGCTTTTGGCTTGAAAAATACACCATCTTTGTTTAATAGAACAATGTATCTGATATTAGGCAAGTGGTTAACAACCTTTTTTCACATTTTCATGGATGACTTTTCAGTGTTTTTAGGCACACATAGAAGAGCAGCAGTTCAAGATTTCCATCATCATTTGGAAATTCTAAAGGAAATCTTTGAACATTGTCTCAGAACAGGTTTGAAATTAAATCCTGCTAACTATCACTTTTTGGTACTAAAGGCACTCTTCTTGGTCACATAGTATCTGCTGAAGGGATAACGGTTGACCCAAAAAAGGTTACTGCTATCCTTTCCATGCCTATTCCACAAACCCCAAAGGAAGTGCAAAGTTTTTTGCGCTATGCAGGATACCATAGGAGATTTATACAAATGTATTTATAAATAGCTAAGCCCTTGTCAAGGCTTACCAACAAAAAGGTTCCCTTCTCATGGAGCCCTGAAGCTAAGAAAGCATTTTGTGAACTAAAATTGAGACTATGTACTGCTCCACTTTAAGTGTTCCTAATTGGTCATTAGAATTTCATGTGCATACAGATGCTAGTCTTCATGCTATTGGTGCGGTTTTGGCTCAACCATCATCACACGAGCTTAATAGAACTATCTCCTATGCTAGCAGACTACTTACCAAGGCAGAAAGGAACTAGAGTACGACCAAAAGGGAAGGTTTGGCTATTGTATTGGCTCTTCAAAAGTTTTGGCATTACCTTTTGGGTGTACATTTTATAGTCATATTTGACCATCAGCCCTTGAAGTACTTGATAAACAAGCTTAGAGTGGTTGGAAGGGTTTGGTGATGGTTACTCCTGTTTCAAGAATTCAACTTTGATATTCATATTAAGCTAGGAAGAGAGCACTACATGGCCGATCAAGTATCCAGGACTGCAATGAGCGAGAAGGCAATAGGTATTAATGATGAACTCGTGGATAGTAATCTCTTCCTAGTAGCA
Source organism: Ceratopteris richardii (assembly GCA_020310875.1). NCBI lineage: Eukaryota > Viridiplantae > Streptophyta > Polypodiopsida > Polypodiales > Pteridaceae > Ceratopteris > Ceratopteris richardii. Next base: position 23,543,526 of record CM035432.1, on the reverse strand, counting down.
ATTCAGGCTGATTGGTATGATGGAATGCTTCATTTTCTCAATACTGGAAAACTCTGAGAACACTTAACACCTATAGAAAAGAGAAGATTACTCCTTAAAACCAAAGCGTACTCACTTATAAATGGGAATTTATATAGATATTGTGAGGATGGTATCTTGAGAAAGTGTGTTTATCTAGAGGAGGTAAACCTTTTGTTTGAGGCAGCACACAGTGAAGGGCATTTAAAGGGGGATGATTTGGCTCACAGAATCATCCACAAAGGACTATGGTGGCCTCATATCTATCGGGATGCGATCAAGTTTGCTAAAGAATGCGACATTTGCCAGAGATGTGCCCCTAGGCCACCCAGATTGAATTTCTAACCATTACTCATATCTACAGGATGGCTCCCATTCGAATGATGGGGTCTTGATTTCATTGGACCAATTATTCCAATTGGTCAACCTGGGGTAAGAAATATATTTTGATGACCACATTTTATGCAACTAAATGGATAGAGGCTAAAGCTATAGATGTATTTTCTCAAGATTTGGTTGCCCACTGGAAATCACTAGTGATAGGGGCACACATTTTGTAAATCAATTGCTCCAATTTATATTTGACAGGTACAAGGTTTTTCATAAAAAGTCTTGTGCCTACTATCCAAGGGCAAATGGCCAAGCAGAAAGCTCCAATAAGGTTTTGATTGGGTTACTGCGGAAATTATCTTTTGATCATCAAAGCTTTTGGCCACAAGCATTGATCAGTGCAACTTGGGCTTTCAGAAGTAAAAGAAGGGGAACCACTAGCGAGAGTTCATTTTGCTTAGTATATGGAAAAGAGGAATTGGCACCATTCAAATTTATTATCAAAAGAGAAATTGGAGCGAGAACCATTGGAATTGAACCTCCCATTAGGAGACTGGTGGCATTAGGAGAATTGAACCTCCCATGATAGGTATCGTAGGTCTAATGAAATACAGGGAGGATCCTTGGTTTTGGTGCATCAAATCCCAACAATTTCAACCAAATTGGCAGCCAAATGGATAGGACCATACAGGGTGATAAGGGTATTACCACACGAAGCAATGCATCTAGAGGATTTGCAGGCTAAGAAGATACCCCTGGTCAATATCTCCACGGTGAAAAATTACCTAAATTAATTCAAGATGGAAGAAATTCATTCATTGTACATACCGTATTCCATTCAGTGTTTGCTGTCTTATTTAAATAAGCAAATAAAGGAGGAATTGCATCAAGATGATGCTCTCTCTCTCTCTCTCTCTCTCTCTCTCTCTCTCTCTCTCTCTCTCTCTCTCTCTCTCTCTCTCTCTCCCTCCCTCCCCCTCGCAGCCCCCCACCTGTTGTGCTCCACCCATAGCCCCCCGCCCCCCGCCTAGTCCCACACCCCCTCTCTCTCTCTCTCCCACATCCACCCCCCCACTCCCTCTTCCTCACAGCCATCCCTCGCCACTCCCTCTTCTCCACTACCACCCCCCGCCCATAGCCCTCGCCCACAGCCCCCGCAACCCTCCCCCCCCACTAGTCCTTGTTCCCCGTAGCCACCCCCCACCACTCCCTCTTCCGCGCATCCACGCCCCCCTCTCCCTCTTCCCTGCAACCACCCCCCACCGCTCCCTCTTCCTAGCAGCCACCCCTCACCACTCCCTCTTCCCTGCAACCACCCTACGACACTCCCTCTTCCCTGCTGCCACCTTCTACCCACAACCCCCCCCCCCCCCAACAGCCGCGGAAAACCCCCCCCCCCCCCCCCAACGACTCCCTGTTCCCTGCAGCCACCCCTGCCACTCATAGCCCCCACAGCCCTTGCGCAATCTCTCTCTCTAGACACACTGACGAGCCAATGATTTGGGACAAGAAATTGCAAAATTCAATAGTGTTTCTAGATATCGCGACTGTGCAAAAAAGTTTACACATCGAGTAACTACGAAGTGGTTGCGGTCCTCTTTTTGGGTTTCCCAAAGGACACTATTCCTGTAGAGCTTGGCAAGGGATTGCAAAAAAGTGACTCTCTCTCTCTACCCCCCTCGCAGCCTCCCACCACTCCCTACACCACCCACACCACCCACCACCTCCCCACACCAACCACACCACCCACACCGCTCACCACCTCCCACCACTCTCCACACCACCTAACACCTCCCCACACCACCCACACCACCCATTGCCTCCCACCACTCCCCACAACAAGCACACTACCCACACCACCCACCACCTCCCACCACACCACCCACACCACCCACCACCTCCCATCACTCCCCACAACACCCACAACACCCACCACCTCCCACCAGTCCCCACACCACCCACACCACTCACACCACCCACTCCCACCACTCTCCACACCACCCACCACCTCCCCACACCACCCACCGCCTCCCACCACTCCCCACACCACCCACCGCCTCCCACCACTCCCCACACCACCCACCACCTCTCACCACACCACCCATACCACCCACCACCTTCCACCACTCCCCACACCACCCACACCACCCACACCACCCACCACCTCCCACCACTTCCAACGACGACCCACAGTACCCACCACCTCCCACCACACCCCGCACCACCTCCCACCTCTGCCCACACCACCCATACCACCCACACCACCCACCACCTCCCACCATTTCCCACGCCCACCCACACCACCCATAGCACCCACCACCTCCCACCACACCGACCACCACCTCCCACCATTTCCCACACCCACCCACACCACCCATAGCACCCACCACCTCCCACCACACCACCCACCACCTCCCACCACTCCCCACACCACTCACACCACCCACCACCTCCCACCTCCCACCACTCCCCACACCACCCACCACCTCCCACCACTCCCCACGGCCACCCACCACCTCCCACCACTCCACACACCACCCACACCTCCCACCACTCCCCAAATTACCCACACCATCCACACCACCACCTCCCCACACCACCCACCGCCTCCCACCACCTCCCACCACTCAATATGTAAGATATGCAAAATATGATGTGGGAGCTTCTGTGACATCAGGAGATGATTTCTTTCGTGATCAGGTCGAATGCTACTACAAGAATTATGTGAAGGATGTGCTTCTAAGGGTCATTATATTATCACGGGTGGCATGTAAGGGGGATCCCACAATCTTTGCTTGGGAGCTCATGAATGAACCTAGATGTCGAATCCAAGTGATTTGTTTGGTTAATTCCGTTAAGAAGGAGATATCAGCTTGCATTCAAAAGTGACAGTAAAAGTGTAAAAAGAAATGAGTTTTTCCACCAAACATTCGTGATGACAAAGTTCGGAGTTCCTATTTTTGAGGATCAAATTTAAAGCTGGTGGCTAGAACCATATTTGATCTACCCCTCAAATTTTGGGGCAATGAATCGGTGCATATTTAGTGAACGTGGGAAATCGGCAAGGTCCTCTCAGTCTATGGAAGCCTATAAAAGCAATGGACTTACACACATTGGGATGTACGTATCTTATCTCCGGAATCTCTTATGGACTTCTCTTTGCATTGTGTGGCTACAAGCCTACTATAGAAAGTCACTCTCTGGTGAGGATACAGAGTGTGGGCTTCCCAGTGGAGGGCTAATAGCACTATAGTGTGAAGGAGTGGCTTGATTTTCTCATTCGATGTGAGTTAGAGGTAGTTCCTTAGAGCAGGTCTTCATATCTTTGTATTGATCAGTGCAAGTCTTCATCTATTTGTGTTCATTGTATTGGACGGATCTCTTGTATTGATTCTGTTTAATTCTAGAATGGCATGTTAGCCTAGAGCATCAACTTTTAGAGCATTTATTTTGCCTATATTGTAATCATCTATTCGAAGTAAGGAATGGTTTCGTCCTTCACCATTGTCATTTGCCATTAATCTTCTCTCTGAGTATTTACCATACCGTGCATCTATTGCGATCGTGCCTACTCACACAAATGTTAAAGGGTAAACTTCCCTAAGGAGAACCTCCCTTGAGTAGGCGAAGTACTGGAAGTGCATATTGCCTCCTCTTATTAAAAGCGGGTACCCCAGTACCTCCTCTACAAGGAGGAGCATGTCAATACAAAGGAGCAATATGCAAACATCTTTGGGTGGAGAAAAGATGCAAAACTTGATGGTATACATTGGAACAAAGGACATAGACATTGGACTTGAGGGGGAGTGTTGAAAATCAAGTCTCAAAGATAAAAAAAGGATCATCCACAAGTTTTTCAAGTCAAACAATAAACTTCAAGTACCCAAAGTTGTGGAATGAAGTTAAAAGCTTCACCAAACACAATGAAATTAAAAGCGTTTCAATTACGCACCAAAAAGTCCACCTACACTAGTTGGTGGGTGGTCAGGTAGATTACACTAGTTGGTAGGTGGTCAAGTAGATTATATGAATATTAGAACTTCTATATAGAAATCATTTCACCTTTTTTCTTGAATTTATGAATTGCACTAGCAAACGAAAAACCATCATCAATGGTAGGAATACACCGAATAAAATATCCCAAAATAGAATTCTTTATGACATACTTTGGGAATCAAGTTGAATCCATTGCCCATACACGCTAAGTTATTCTCCACATATATGTGTGACTCACAAGCTCAAACTTTCTACCATCTTCATCCAACAAAACAATTGTTCTCTCCGCTTCTCTTTGATTCTCCACTATCACCAAAAACTACTTCTCAACCTTAGCAGTGGGTACTCTTGTCAAGAGTGTCCATGGTGAGATTTATAGCTTGAGATCCTTTGGATTATACTCCAGTTTCTTCATGCTCGAGTGCATGATTGTATCTTAACGAATGAGTCAACAAGGCATTGAGTGAAGAATGCCCAACGTTGCTATAAATAGGGAACTCGCGACGTTAGAAAATAGGTAGCTTACCAAGGATTCCAGTAATCACATAATAATAAGGATGAGAGCAATACTACTTTAACATAATGGACTATATATTAGTTGTATTACTTATATATAATGTCCACGTAGGTCTATATAACAATTACAATTATACTATGTTTTAGAAAGTATCGATTTTTATGTAAATTGCCCATCCTTTAAAAGATTTAAAGTAAATTTTCCCTGATATAAAAAAAAGCATGATTTCCTCCCCACGCAAAGAACTTGTACAAGAAAAGTTAAGTTAAGAGAAATCATGATTTTTCCATGCATCAGAGATCATGGTGTATAACAATTGTAGATTCTCTCCTACAATTAAAATTTGCACTTTTAGGGAGTTCAAACATCTACAAATTTCGATAAAAGAAACGTACAAGAGAAGGGGAGAGTAGGCTAAGGCCGAACTTCCTTTATTTAAAAATAGAAATAAAAAAAACATCTACAGATTTCTGTTTTAGAATGAGGAATTTTAAGCTTCTTCATATCTGAACTTATCTTGGTTATATAGTAAAAAGATAGATCTCAAAGAGATGGGAGTATAAAACTATGAATAAGTTTGGATTTTCCTAGATGTCACGAATATCTTCGAAAATAATTTGTATGTCTATTTTATATAATGAGGTCTTTTCGATTGAAAACATTTTCAATAAAAGCAAAAGGCTTTTGATCAAAAGCACTTTCAATCAGAAAGCTATTCAAGTGAAAAAATGTATATGTCTTTTTATTCAATTGAAGAAATTCATTTGAGATTTGAGATTGAAGGGAAGCCTTAACCATAGATCCTTGAGTAGAGAGCCTTGGGCAAAGATCTTTCTAAAAATACTATTGTGAAAGAAAAATCAATGGTATGATTCACAATATCAAAATGGTTTTTAAATCATTCATATACATAGATACACACACATACACATACTATTGTGAATTAAGGATAAATTGTGATTCAGATAATCCCAATAGGTTTAAATCACAATAATACATATACATTCACACATATACATCCTATGCTTAAGTAAAGATTAATGTTGAGCCAAATGATGACAATAGTTTTGAATAATAATTATACACACATACGTCATTCATACTCACATACACATACGTTTTTAAAGTTCAAGTAAATGCTAAGTTACAAAATGACAACAGTTTTTAATTCACAATTATACACACATAGGCATACTATTGTGCAGTGAGAATCAGATATGAGTTAGAAAATGACAATGCTATTAAATCACAATCATAAATGCACATAAATATAGACACGGACATAGTATTAAACACATAAGTACATGTACTATGGTCAAGTAAGAATCAATGCTTTGAGTCCAAAAAAGTACAAGTTTTAAATCGCATACATACACACATATACACAAAGTATTTTCAGGTAAATATTTTGAGTTAAATATCAACTCTAAGTGAAAAAATCACAATAGTTTTTAAATCAAAATCATAGACACATATATGTACTATTTTGATGAAAGAATCAATGTTGAGATAGATTATCACAATAGTTTTTTAATCACAATATATACACATACACATACTATTTCCAACAAAAATACACATACTGTTGTGAAGTAAGGATCAATGCGTTGAGTCAAACAATCCTAATAGTTGTTAAACTATAAAAATCCTAAATGAATGTAATCTTTTATCCTAAGTTTTTATTACAAAGTTTAAATAATAGTATATATTTTTTATTTTAATTGGTAATTTTCCTTGAATCTCAAATGCTCTAGGTTTTTCATATTAATTCTATTAATACTTTAACTCCACAAATATCTTATTTTAGACTCTACAATTTTATAGCTCTACACTAGTTTCACCTTTGAGAACCACTATACACCTTGGTATTTGTACGATGACATTGTTAGTTCACATAAATCAAGGAAATCTATTTATTGTACTTCGAGGGTTAGTATTTGAATAAAAATGTTGTTTCAATCGAAGGATCTCTAAATTCCCATGAAAAAGCTATTTGAGTTATCTGAATAAGCTTATGTGGCACCGAATAATTTAGTCAAACAATACAGAGTAACAATAAAATTCTATAATTATTCATTAATAATCAAATTAGTGAATAGCAAACAATGCAACCTAGAATTGGAGAAATCCACTTTAAGTGGATTTCTCTAGTTTCAATCTTTTAGAACTTGGGGTTGAAACCATAGCTATTCTTGAAGAGCCTCCTAAAGTGAAATAGTGCATGAAAATCTTTCGTTTGATATGTAGATATCTAAAAACTTGAATTGGGCTGTAAATAGACTGATAAAATTGAATTTTGATCAAATATTAAACTTAGAAGACATGCACATGATCAAAAGACAAATTGACTCTAGTAGTTAAACATTTTAGTGATTCCAGTAATCCGTAAGAGATGGCTCGATTACTCTAAAGAGCTAGAAAGACATCTTATGAATGGGGAATTCTATATGAGGACCAAATCCAATCATCATCATGACTTGGAGTATCTAAACAAATGCATTGGCACAATACATTTAGATGAATTGAACAAGAAAATGGCCAGATTAGGGATTTTCCATGAACATCTCTCTATGGAAGAATCTATTAGTGTGGTCTTCAGAAGGATATTAGTTGGTCAAGCAAGAGACTCTATTTGTGTTTAGTGAGCTTAATGCTAAATCTAATGAGCGAGGAGAGGATGCGAATGGAAAATACTTGGGAAAGCAGTTGTTTCTTAACCATTAAGAGAGGAAAATACTTTCAAAGACTCTCGACTCCCCAAAATCTATAGGTTAAAGTGGATTGCTTTCTAGAATGTTTATTTCACTAGTAAAAGGAAAATGATCATCAATCATTGTAATACAAGAAATGAAATACCCCAAAATAGAATTTTGTATCACATACTTAGATAACATGAAATAGGAATGTTGGAGAAATGCGAGAGTGAACGAATCTATGCACGCATACCTTCAGAAACTGGCATTAGCGTCCAAGGACAAGTAAATAAGGGAAAATTGAGCAAAGGAATCGGAATATGTGAAGAAGACACATGACAACAAGAAGACTTTCTATGAACACCTAGACCATGGAGAACAAGATCTAGACCATAGGTTAAAATATTTACGAAGCTTTGTATGATGATGGATTCGACTTTTTAGGAACACCTATACCATACACTAGAAGATTTATCAAGCTTTGTATGAGGATGGATTCGAATCTCTAGGAACACCTAGACCATAGAATAGAAGTCCATCTCAACATTGAGATCTGATAGAAAATGAGGCCTTTCCTATTTCAATACGCCCAAGAATATGGATCAATAGTCAAACCTTCCCATATCACCAAGTGTATGATCGCACTCCATATCCATATAACCTTTTGGCTAAACCTAACCAAATATTCTCATCTTAGCAAGTGAGTTAGTTCTTTAGTTAAAAAAATTGTAAATGTGGTTCTAACCTTTTGATCATAACATATTTAAGAATCTAAACCATATGCAATGCAACTCAAATCATATACTACACTTGGATTTGGTCGAATTCAAAGATTCAAATGGATTTTCTTGGTCAAATCTCCAAGCGGGCGAGGACCTAAGGAAAGCTAGACTTGATAGATGCTACATTTCTCAGAGCTTTACTCATCAGTGGGGCCACCCTTCCCTCTCGCAATGCACCGACCTCACCATCTCTGATCACTACCCGATCGTTATCACTTTCCAACCTTCCACCAAGATCCGTAAGGCTCCTTGGTTCCACGCCAGTGCGCCCTCCTTCTCTCTCCCCTCCGTCCATCAAGAATTACAGATGTGTGGAAGGAGGCGTTCACCTCCGGCTTGTCCCCAGCCAAGTGCTTGAGAAGTGCGGTTGATAAGTCATGACGGATCATGATTAGATCCAGGAAGATGCTCGAGACTGTGCAGCGGGCTCGTAGAGAAGCTCTATATCATAGACTCTGGAGGCTCGAGGAGGAAGTGAACAAAGGAAAATCTCAAGCCCAGAAAGGTCTTCAAAAAATCAGAGCACTGCTGAGATACGAGGAAGAAATACAAAGGAAAAATTTGCAAATTTTTTCAAGGAGTGGTGGGCTGACAAAGCCGACAAACCCACCAAAGAGATGTGCCGTATCCTTAAAAGGAAACACAGCAGAGAATCGATCCCATTATTGCTATACTTAAATGGCAATGTATGTAATACTGAAGAAGATAATTTTGGGATCATTGAAGGGCACTTCACGCGACTCTTGGGGACCTTGAACCCCCTCTCCCACCATAGAAGGGACTGTATGGCAGCCATATCTAGGGTTTCCCCCCACAGGATACCACTCAACCTTCGTTCCCAGCTACATGCCCCTATCTCTGAAGCAGAAATCATTGAGGTCATTGATGCCCTCCCTTCTGGTAAAAGCCTGGACCCGATGGGTTCACTAATGAGTTCTTTAAATCCTTCTAAAATCAAATGGTCCATCTGCACCAGCCATAGAGATAGTGGAGGTCTTGGTATCCTCGACATTGGTTGCATGCCTAACAAACTGGCGACCAAATGGATGATTAAGGCTTGGTGCAACAGGGAGGCCTCGTGGGCCAAGTTGATCTTCAGAAACAGGAATGAGTTGGCTCTCATGGGTCTCCCAAATTGGAAGAATCTTGACATCTTGACCTTGCTGTTTTCCTCAATCCCCATCTTCTCGAAACGCTCAAATCTTGTGTGCTCCCTATGGAAGAGCTGGAATAAAGTTAAAAGCTCCACAAGAATAAATGAATACTGGAAGTGGGCAGCCGGTATCAAACAAAACAACTCTATCTGGTTTCCGATCCATGGCATCCAGAGTGTGGAATCTTGGAACATTCAAAATGCCAAGAAGTTATGGAACAAAGGCTTCAAAAAATGGAAACACCTCTGGAAACAAGACACCAACGGCTGGATCAACTTCGAGGATATTGACCCTTGCGCCAACATTTTGTATGAAGAATGGAACACTTTGCAAAGCAGATGTCTTGCGTGGGACCGACACAAAGTTCGCCTTCTCATGGGACACGACACGTCGAGCTTGCTTGGTCTCAAATGGCACAATGGGAATAGCCTATCAAAAATCCCGAACATCAAAGAAATGATTGACTATCACGTTAACCTCAATAGGACACTACAAGGAATACAGGCGTATAGCGACGGTTAAGGCGACAGAATTTCCTCGCTATAAAATTGCAACTTGCATCGGAATTAGCGTCGGGCGCGGACCGTCGATTATAGGATGCAAAAAACGACGGTATTTGCGACTTGGATTGCGACGCTTCCGTACAACGTCGCTTAAACGACACTTGTTAAAGGCGTCGCTTAAGCAACGCTTTTTTGCATCGCATAAGCGACGGTGCGCACCATCACATAAGCGACGCTAAAGTAATGTCGCTTATACGACGACCAATAGCATCGCTTACACGACGATCTGTTGACGGACAAAAATTAAAACGTTGGAGGCTCTGCAATCGGCATTTTCACGCATCCGATCGAAGAGCTTGTTACCGTTAGTGTCCATGTGAAAGGCCAAATGGCCATCGGACACTTCTTTGTATATGTTGTTTAATAAAACATATAGTGGCCTGGTCAGTCACAGACTGTAAGTTCGACCGCATTTGTAAGACCTAAGAAGTCTGTCTTCGTGCTCCCTGTGTACTGTGTTTTCTGCGACCTCAACGATCAAGGAATATAGAGGTTCCCGGTACTTCCCGGGAGGTCACCCATCCCAGTACTGTTCCCCCCAGAGCTCGCTTAACTGTGGCAATCTCTTGCCACTAAGCTACACTCTTGTGGTGTTTGAAGAAGGGGAAAGACTAAGGTTGACATTACCTTGAACAAGTTTTGGTCCCTCAAAGCTTCATTTTTGCTTTTAAAGCCTATTTCTGAAGCAATTTTGGGGTGTTTTTGGAGCCATTTCGGAGTACTTTCGCACGTAGTTCTCTTCACACAGGTCCAAGAACATCAAGAAGAGTGTTCCTTATACTTCTCAGAAAATAAATATCAACCTTTGGGGCTGTATTTTCAGCCACACTCGTAAAACTAGAGGTTTCTCGAGGGGTTTTCAGTTTTGGTGGGAGCAGTCGCTGCAAATTTATGCAGGTTTTTAAAACCTAAAACATCAGAGTTGACAGACACTTGCAGGTGTTATTGGCTAGTTTTTTGGGCTGTGTATTCAGCTTTTTAGTGTCATTTTACTGCATATATTGAGCACATACACACCATGTACGCTTCTGTGGATACCGCTTATGTACGTCCATGTGGGCATTGATATAGCGGTTACGTTCTTTGCATAAAGCCTTTTACGTTTGATAAAGAGGGTCGTGGTGAGGTTTTCTTAACTGGGAGACACCCAGATGTCGGGGTCTCTTCGGTGATGCAGGTGGAAGACTTACCCAGCCTCACCATAGGAGATGTATGATAGTTGTTCATAGGTGCTCGATAAGCCTAGTTGGCTTCTATTGGGTAACTGATTATATGCAGTGGAGTCAGTGATTCACTATGCAGGTAGACATGTCAGTACTTGCAGTTTTATGATACTTTGACAGTGGTCATATGCTAATTTTGCAGAGGATACTCTGGCAAAATTTTTCCAGATTTCTGGTTTAGTCAACTATATAGTGGTCGATTTACTCCTTGATACACTTATTTGTTGGTGTTTGGACTCTTCTAGCTCCATTATCATTCTATTCAGTTCTCTACGATCATGGCATCAGAGGTCTCAGGCACATCTGGTGGATCAGGGTCTAGTGCTAGCGTTCCGAGGAGGAGCTATAACTTGTAGGGCAAAGACCATTTTGAGATCCGAAAATTTGATGGCACAAACTTTGCTCTATGGAAGAATCAGATTAAAGATGTGCTGATTCAAAGAAGGCAATGGAAGCCAGTAAATGGGATTTCAAAGAAGCCTGCTGACATGGATGAAGATGATTGGGATGAGTTAGATGAAATGGCCAGGTCTACCATTCGCTTGCACCTGGCAGATAATGTTTACTTTACAGTATTAGACTGTGAAAGTGCAGAGGAGCTTTGGAAGAAGTTATGCAATACATATGAAAAAGAGACGGCATCAAATAAAGTATATCTGATGAGAAAATTATACGACCTTCGTATGAAGGACACTGATAGTGTTGCTGCTCATCTAAATGAGTTTGATGCCATATTCTCCCAGTTACAGGCTCAGAAAATGGATATGGACAATGAAATGAAAGCAGTATTGCTGTTATGCACCCTGCCATCATCATGGGATACATTTTGCACAGCTATTAGCAATAGTGCACCAGGTGGTAAACTCGTCTAAGCACTCTTGAGTGAGGAGATTCGTAGAAAATCTATGGTTGGCACTCAGAGTGGAGATGCATATAATGTTCGTGATTCTTACCAAGGAAAGAATCAACAACGTGGCAGGAGCAAGAACAAGGAAAAGAATGGTCAACGGAATAAGAGCAGAAGTAAATCAAGGAAGAGGGATATTGAATGCCATTATTGTCATAAGAAAGGACACATGAAGAAAGACTGTCATGCATTAAAGAATGCTAAAGGTAAAGGACAGAATGTTGATGGGCATGTTAAACAGTTACCTGCACCATCTACTTCGACTGTGAAGATTGAAGAAATTAATGCTATTTCTGATGATGCTGATGTGTTGACACTTGATAGTACTGTGCCATCTGAGGCACTTATGGCTGATTCTCTTTCCCACACCTGGCTGCTAGATTCTGGTGCTTCTTTCCATGTGACACCACATAGAGAATGGTTCTCTAATTATGCAGCAAAGTCTCTTGGTACCGTGAGACTTGGTGACTCTTACCAGTGTGATGTTGTGGGGATTGGAGATGTAGTTGTGCAGTTCATTGACGGTTCAAAATTTACTATGCATAATGTACGCCATGTACCTCAGTTATCACGCAGTTTGATGTCAGTTGGTCAACTTGATGAGCTTGGTTACAAGGTGGTCTTCTATGCTCAGTCCTTTCGTATATCAAAGGGCAATATGGTTATTGCAAAAGGAAGGAAAGTTGGCTCACTTTACCCTTTATTTGTATCACAGAAAGAACACTTGTTAACTGTTACTGAACAGCCTATGGCTTGTATTTGGCATGGTCGTTTGGGCCATATATCTCGTAGTGGAATGGAAAATCTTTCTCGTTCTGGCTACTTACCTGTGTTATCTTTCTCTGATTTTTCATTTTGTGAGCATTGTCAATATGGAAAGCAAACCAGAAATGCGCATAAAACGCACATTGACTCTTCAATTCAGCCTTTAGATCTTGTTCATACAGATGTGTGTGGTCCTATGCCCACTAGGTCCTTAGGTGGTTCTCTTTACTTTGTCACTTTCATAGATGATGCTACTAGAAAAGTCTGGGTATATCCTATCAAATCGAAGGATGATGTATTCCCTACTTTCAAAAAATGGCTTGCTTCAGTTGAGACTGAAAAAGGAACTAAGCTTAAGGCTTTACGTTCAGATAATGGGGGTGAGTATACCTCACATGAATTCAGCCTTTTCTGTCAGTGTAGAGGGATTCGTAGAGAGTTTACAGCTCCTTATACCCCAGTACAGAATGGTGTAGCTGAGAGGATGAATAGAACTATTCAAGATAGAGTAGTCTCTATGTTGCATCATGCAAACCTCTCACAAGGTTTTTGGGCAGAAGCAGTATTGACTGCAGTTCATGTGATTAACCTTTCACCTAGTACTGCCAAAGGTCTGAAAGTGGCACAAGAGTTATGGACAGGGAAACCACCATATTATGATCATCTTCGAGTTTTTGGGTGTGAAGCATATGTTCATATACCCAAGAATCTTAGACAGAAGTTGGACCATAAGTCAAAGAAATGCATTTTTCTTGGATATGGTCGAGAAGGACAATTTGGATATCGCTTATGGGATCCTGAAACACGGTCAGTGATCAGAAGTAGTGATGTCATTTTTAATGAGTCTAAGATGCATAAACAGCCGACTAAGGAGGTTGAAGTGAGAAGAGTGGTGTTTGAGGATACTAGTCCTCCGGTTAGCATGCATAAAAATGCTGCACATAGGGATGTTCAAGAGAATGTCCATTCAGATCAGTCTGCACCTGTTCCTGTTCAGCAACCATTGAGACGTTCTGCACGTGTCTCATATCCACCTGATAGATATGTTCCAGGTTTAGATTTTGTTATGCTAACAGATGCCGGTGAGCCCTCTTGCTACAAAGAGGCTATGCAGACAGAGGATCATGTCAAGTGGGAGCGTGCCATGAAGAGTGAGTTGGATTCTATTCACAAGAATGGTACTTGGGACTTAGTACCTTTGCCAAAGGGCAGGAAAGCTTTACCATGTAAATGGGTATATAAGCTGAAATTCACATCAGATAGTGCTTCTCCAAAATATAAAGCACGACTTGTTGCAAAGGGTTTTAAGCAACAACATGGTGTTGATTTTGAGGAAATCTTCACTCCAGTGGTCAAGATGACTACTTTGCGCATGTTGCTTGGATTCGTTGCAATGGAGGACTTAGAGCTAGTCCAAATGGATGTGAAAATAGCTTTCTTGCATGGAGATCTTACAGATGAGATCTATATGGAACAACCAGAGGGTTATGTAGTTCCTGGCAAGGAAAGTCTAGTTTGTAAGCTCAAGAAGAGCTTGTATGGACTTAAACAGTCTCCTAGACAATGGTACCAAAAGTTTGATGCTTTTATGAAGTCCCAAGGCTATTCTCGGAGCAATGAGGATCATTGTCTCTACACAAAGAGATGTTCTGATGGCAGCTTGATATGCTTGATACTTTACGTCGATGATATGTTGATTGCTGGGAAGTCCTCTTATGATTTGTCAATTCTCAAAAAGAAGTTGAGTCAGACATTTGATATGAAGGATTTGGGGGATGCCAAACATATTCTTGGCATGCGCATTACTCGTGATAGGAGTAAAAGATGCATATACTTGTCTCAAAGTGAGTACATATCCAAAGTACTTCACCGATTCAATATGCAGGGTGGAAAGGCATTGAGTACACCTTTACCCACATATGTGAAATTGAGCAAGGATGACTGCCCCAAATCAGATGAGGAAAAGGAATTCATGACCAAAATTCCCTATCAGTCTGCTGTTGGTAGTTTCATGTATGCTATGGTAGCTACGAGACCAGACATTGCATTTGCAGTGGGAGTTGTGAGCAGATATATGTCTAATCCTGGCAAGAAACATTGGGAAGCGGTCAAAATGATTTTGAGATATCTGAGTGGCACTAAGGACAAGTGTCTATGCTTAGGTAGAGGGAAAGCATCCATTATTGGTTACACAGATTCAAACTATGCTGGTTGTGTAGACAATCGTAAGTCTACATCAGGGTACATTTTTCATTTTGCTGGAGGTGCTATCTCTTGGAGATCTCGTCTTCAAGAATGTACAGCTGTTTCCACCACAGAAGCAGAGTATGTTGCAGCAAGTGAGGCATGTAAGGAAGCATTGTGGCTTTCTCGTCTTGCTTGTGATATGGGTTTGCCTCAGCATGTACCTCACTTGCTCAGTGATAGTCAGAGTGCCATTGCTTTGGCTAAGAATCCGGTCTATCATGCAAAGACCAAGCACATTGAGGTGAGGTATCACTTCTTTAGAGATTGCTTAGCCACTGAGAGCATTATTCTTGAGAAGGTTCACACTCGAGATAATGCTGCAGATGCTTTGACTAAAGCTCTACCATAGGATAGCTTTCGACACTGTTGTCACTTGATGGGGGTTACTTGATTCTTGATCTTACGCAGTCACTTGTATACTGTGTAACATGCCCATCAGGTGGGAGGTATAGTTTGTATATTTACACTCAGGTATTCTTTATCATTCTTTCTTTTTTCTCCCATAGTTACTCTGGCCATATTGGCCTTTAGTGGGAGATTGTTACCGTTAGTGTCCATGTGAAAGGCCAAATGGCCATCGGACACTTCTTTGTATATGTTCTTTAATAAAACATATAGTGGCCTGGTCAGTCACAGACTGTAAGTTCGACCGCATTTGTAAGACCTAAGAAGTCTGTCTTCGTGCTCCCTGTGTACTGTGTTTTCTGCGTATTCTACAGCCTCTGTGCGGAGTACTGTGTGCGGCGTAAGGAGCTCGATTTCTACTCCGAGCATATCGTCGTGGAGCTCTCGAGAAGGAGAGTGCAGTGCGGTGCGTCACCATCGAAATACTTCAGAGCTCTCCAACGTTCGCAATTGCACTGTGCTTACGAGCTGAAGCAAGTATATGCAGAATTGTTGTTTTACTTAAGCTCTCTGTTATTGTCTCCCTCTGTCTTTGTTTCTCTCTTTCTACATCTTTCTCTCTTTGAATTCTCTCTCTCTCTCTCTAGATCTCTCTCTGTCTAGATCTCTCTCTCTCTAGATCTCTCTCTCTCTCTCTCTCTCTCTCTCTCTCTCTCTCTCTCTCTCTCTCTCTCTCTCTCTCTCTCTCTCTCTCTCTCTCTCTTTTCTCTCTCTTTATTGCAGGTTATTCAAGAAGCTAACCAAGCAAAGACTATGGCTAACAATTGTAAGTACAATTTCTATTATTTGTAGATAATTTGAATTGTGTTATTTTCATTACATACCATACTCACACTTATTGATATGCATTCATACACTTATACATGATGAAGATGCACACACACATGCATATACCTACATATACACATATACATGCACATACACACACATACACATAGAGTTATACATATACACACACATACACAAGAACATGCACATACTGATACATACATATACACTTATACATGCACATGCATATACATACATATACGCACACATACACATGCACATACATACATATACACATATACATGCACATACACACACATACACATAGAGTTATACATATACATGCATATACATATACACACACATACACATGCACATGCACATACTCATACACACATATACATTTATACATGCACATGCACATACATACATATACACACACATACACATGCACATACATACATATACACACACATACATATACACTTAGGTACACACATATGAATGAATTATATAATTAAAGTATTAAAACACATGCTTAATATAAACAATAATAACAATCAATAGAACAAAACTCTTCATTACTTAGTACCATACACACAATTCAAAACATAACTGAAATGAAAAATATATAGATAAATATATATATATATATATATATATATATATATATATATATATATATATATATATATATATATATATATATATATATATATATATATATATATATATATCAATGTAAATACATATAATCCAATGTCAAAATCAACTAAAATCCTAATCATCATCATCATCATCATCATCATCATCATCATCAGCAATATCATGATCATCCTCATCTTCCTCATCCTCATCGTCATGATCACCCTATGACGATCGAGATCGTCCCTCCTGTGTTTGTCTCTCCACCTCATCCATATTTGTCTCCCCATAATACTCCTGTATTACATATAACAAACATAAATCAATAAAATAATTAAAACATTCATAACAACAAAATAATTATATAAAATTTAAAAATACTCACAAAGGCATCAGGATGATCTTGTATATACTCGCCCAAACGCCGATATCCAAAATGTGTAGCATACTCGATCTCGTGTTTCATAGGATATCGGCCATAATCCTTTCGCTGCAATGAAACAAATAAAAAACATTAGTTGCTTGCATTTTAACTAAAATAAAAAATATACTCACAATAACACATATACTTACAAACGTAGCTACAAAACCACTATGGCCCATTTGGCCTAAGTGCGATGTGTGGCCCGACTCCACTCTTTTCTTTGCAGCAGCCTGTTTATTCAAGAAAAAAAATACATAAATTAAATGCAAAAAATTACTAAAATATCTAAAAATTATAAATATAAACTATTAATTTGTGTACCTTCTGCTGAGGAAATGACTCCTGAAGACGTAGCTGTCTACGAAAAAACTGCCACGACTCAGGTGGTATGTTAGCTCGCCTCTTATTTTTTTCGACCATACAATATCTCCTGTTAATTTAATCTCAAACAGAAAAAAAAGTCAGAATACATACACATATATACACACACATACACATACACATACACATACCCACATACACATATACATGCAAACATATACGCATGCATATATGTATATATACACACATATACATACATATAACATAAACACACATATACATATCCACATATATACGTACACACACATGCATGCATATACACTCATTCATACAAAATACATGCATTTATCCCACAATAATATGTAGTTGTGTATATGTGAATATGTGTGTATGTATAAATGTGTTTATGTGAATATGTGTGTATGTGTAAATATGTATATGTGAATTTTTTATTTATGTAGATAATCAAATTATTAATATCAAATACCATTATTTGTAGATTCTGATCAATCAGATGGAACTCCACCACCGTCTCCTCATCGTGCAACGACTTTATACTGTAAGTATATGAAATATTTAATTTTAACTATATTTGATGGATACATAACTTATATTTTTTTTATGTTTCTTATGATGTGCAGATTCTGATCAATCAGAGGGTACTCCACCACCTCCTACCCATGCAACGACTTCACATGTGTCCTCCGATAGGAATTATGATGAATTTTACTATCAAGAGCATATTATATGTTGGTGTAACTCTTGTTATGGCACGTATCGAAGACCACCATTGGAATGTATTCAACATGAGGTAGAGTATGGTACTTTTGAGCATGCACCATCACCTAGTCAACGTGATAATGCTTGGGTATGTATTTTCTATATATATTAATGTCATTATTTTATTTAAAAACCATGTATAAAATCAAATTATTATTGATATACAGGAATACTTGCTCGATGATGATGATGATGATGATTTTTCTCATAATGTTAATATACCTCGTACACGTCATGGACTTGTTGTTCATCAATTACAAGCAGAGGTTTCTAGAAATCCTCTACCTCCTGGTTTAGAGAATGAAACGGCTGGAGGTTATCCATTGCCAACTCGTGATCGTTCTTTAGTACAAACATATGATAGAAGAAGATATGGAGGATGGAATAGAGGACCACTTGCTTTAGATGGAGAGGTTTTCAACTTTTGGGGTAATCGCTATATGATTGCTCCATCCACTATTACTAATGCTAGTCGTGGTCTCTTTATTGTAGAGGATTTGTATGTGCCTCCGAACTCTGAAGTCACTCTTATGTCATTTTGTGGTCCTATATATGGATGGGGAGATTGGCATCGACTTTCACGTTATGTTCAAAGCATGACTACTTATGAAATATGCTTGAACGCAACATCTCTTACTAGTAGAAGGATTCTACATGCAGAAAATAAAAGATTATATATTGATGGAAGACCTTACACACATGGAAATATAGCAGGTTTAATAAATAGTAGTCGAGGGTTACATAATAGTTCAAGGACTAATTGCACATTTGAGGAGCGTGAAAATAGTCATGAATCACCATACATGAGTAGAGATGTATCAAGATACATAGTTGTAAATGCTATTACTACATTACATGCTGGTGATGAACTATTAGTGAATTATGGATGGCGTAGACCTCCAAGAGCACCTTTTAGCTAGAGAGAATAAAAATTTTCTATCCATATTTAATAAGATATACTTAATTTTATATTTGAAGTTTAATTTTTATTCATTTATAGAATACTAATGAGTTTTATTTATATGTGTAGATTCCAATGTAAAATGTTGATGATATTTGTCCACAACATTCACAATTACCAGTAAGACCTCATTTATCAGAAGCTTCCATGAGGAGGCTACGCAAAACTAAGCCTGTGCAATATGCAAAGTTGAAAGATCTATATTCAAAAGATGATAAAGTACAAGATTTGTGTGACAATGATGAAGATGATGGCATGACAGATTTTATTGAGGATTGGTATCAAAATGACAGTGAGAGCATGGATATTTCTAAAAATGAGAAATATCTTCGAGAGGAATGTCTAAAGCATGTATGTGAAGGAAGTCATTTGACACGACTAAATGCGAGCTTACTTATTCTCAACCTTCAAAATCGTTTTGGATGGAGTAATGTATCTGTTTCGACACTATTAAGGTATAAATTTCAATTTTCTATCTATTTATATATATATATGCATATATATATATATATATATATATATATATATATATATATATACATGCAGGTTTTTATTCTTACTTTAGATAAGGTAAGAACAAGAACTTGAATTGAATGGAAACTTTTTGTCCACGCATCTTTTAAAACTATTAATGCATCTTTCCAAATATTCGCAATGGTGACCTTGATGAGTCGCATGCACAGAGGTTACTCAAGAGACAGCAATCTGATTATAATTGAGTAGTCCACTTTGTATCCTAAAGTTCAGATGCTCATCATTGACATGCAAGAGGTTTACTGCATACCCGAGAAATCCTGCTCTATCTTGAGTAACCTCTGTGCATGCGATTCATCCAGGTCACCATTATATGAACATATGTGTGAATTGACAGGATACGATTGTTTTGCGTAAATATTTTGAAAGATGCATTAATAGTTTTAAAAGATGCGCGGACAAAAAGTATATATTTAATTCAAGTTCTTGTTCTTACCTTATCTAAAGTAAGAATAAAAACCTGCATGTATATATGTATATATATTTATTTACCTTTTTTAATATATCTTTTTTTGATAAACTTACAGGTTATTATCTGAAAAGTTTTTACCAAGTCAGAATATTCTTCCTACCTCACATGATGAAATGAAGAAGATAATCAACAATCTTGGTATAGATTATCAATGTAAACATGCATGTCCTAAGGATTGTATTTTATATAGAGGTGAATATGCAGACTCTTTGACATGTCCCAAATGTCAATCTCCTCGATATAAGGGTGAAGAAGGTAAAGTCCCGAAAAAGGTATTGAGACATTTTCCATTGGCTCCACGGATTAGACATATGTTTCAAAGCCCCGAATTATCAAAGCTTTTGACTTGGGGACATGATCACAAAAGTACTGATGGAATAATCAGAATTCCTCATGATAGTGTTGCTTTTCAGCATATTGATTCTACATGGCCTGAATTTGCACAAAATCCACAGAATCTAAAGTTAGGAGTTGCATTAGATGGGGTTAATCCATTCTCCATGAAATCTAGTAAATGGTCAACATGGCCAGTGGTAGTCATAAACTACAATCTTCCGCCATATCTTAGCATTAAAAAGGAACATTTAATGCTTTCACTTTCAATCCCAGGCAAAAGACAAGTTAAAAATATGAATGTATATCTTGGTCCTCTCATTGACGATCTTCAAGAGTTATGGAGAGGTATTAATGTCATTGATGTATCGAAAAGCATCAATGAAAGACATATTACGATTCGTGGTATTGTGGCTTGGACTATTCACGATTTTCGTGGATATGGCGTTTGTTCAGGTATTGATGTAATTTTTTTATTCAATATGCATGTAAATAAATATGATTTAATCTAATTATATTTTTATCATTTTCCATGATGCAGGAATATCTACTAAGGGTTATAAAGCTTGTCCATATTATGGTGATTGGTTAAGATCAATCTATAGTAAGAATCTCAACAAAAATATTTATCTTCGACATCGACGATTCTTGCCTGATGAGCATCCATTAAGATCTAAAAGAGAAGCGATACATTTTAATGGAAAGCTTGAAAGAGGTCAGTATCCAAAACCTATGACGCCTATGGATTGGTATAAAAAATGGACAGATGGACCTCTGATAGATCCAGAAGCAGAAATCTTCAGTGATGATTCAGATAATGAGTATGTGAAGAGAGGTAAAGGGAAATTGGCACTCGCAGAGAACATATCAATATGGTATTCTTTGGAGTATTGGAAAGAGTTAAAAGTATGTCATCTTCTTGATCCTATGCATATATTCAAAAATATTGGTTATTCACTATGGCAGCATCTTCTTGGACTAAAAGATACCACAACATCAAGGAATGATTTGAAAGATCAAAAATCCAAACCAAAGTTATGGATAGTTTTTGATAGACATCGACAAGAAACGACTTATGCATCTGCTCCATGGGTACTTACAACAAAAGAGATACCGAATATCAACAATAGAATTCAATTGATCAAGACTCCTACAGGATATGGAGCATCGTTTCAAAACATGTTTACTATGGATGATAAGAGCTTATCTGGATTAAAGACCCATGACTGGCATAACTTTTTGAAACATATTTTACCTTTGGTTATCGATGGATGTACAACGAAAGGAGTACGAGATGTGATCTATCGTCTTGGATCACTTATAAGGTAATTATGATACTTTTATATTTAATATGTATGAATATTGGATATCTTTTATTTTTTAATTAACTTCTTTACAATTGTTTTTATGATTTGTATAGGTGGATTACATCCAAAGAGATCGATAAAAATTCGATCCCACAAAAAAAACGTGAATGCAAAGAGCTACTATGTTTGATGGAAAAAGAACTTCCTACTTCATTTTTTGATATTCAAGTTCATTTACTAGTCCATCTTGTAGATGAGATAGAGATTGCTGGTGTTTTCAACACTCGATGGATGTTTTGGGTCGAGCAATTTATGGGAATACTAAAAGGTTACGTGCGACAAAGAGCAAAACCAGAAGGATCCATGGCAAAGGGTTGGATGCTTGAAGAGTGCATGTATTACGTTAGTGAGTACCTTGAAAGAGTTCATGAAGAAGCTCCACGTGCATGGACCAACGATTCTTCTTCAAAAATAACAGATGAGGTATTATCAGGTAAGGGGGTTCCATTCTTATTTACATTTCAAGAAAAAAATGATGTTTCTACTTTTGTAGCATATAATACCGAATGCATGCAAGCATTCCTTAGCGAGTACGAGGAACTTCAAAGTCTCCAAAGTAAAAGGTGAAAAAACAAAAGATCTAGACGTAATCTCGATAATAATGAGATTACAGATATACCTTCTTTCACGGATTGGCTATATAGTCGTTTGCAATGCGCCAACGCAAATAATGAAGAAATCTCAGATAAGCAAAGAGAGTTAATGATAGGTTGTGAACAAAAGGTAATTTTATTAGAATATATATTTTATTTTTTTCATATATGTATGTTAGTTTCTATTTACTAATTGAATTTATTTTGCAGGCTCGAATGTTCACTAATATGTGGGCTTTTGGACAGCATATTAGAATCAAAGCCATTGATTCTTTACGTAAAACAGAGGATTCTAGTATTGTTGCTTGTTTCAAGCAACTATCACGTGCTAGCTCAAAAGACACGAACTTTATAGATAGCGAACTTGGTTACATAGGAACTATTGTTGGTATCTACGAAATTTCATTTCGTACATTCAAACAGGTAGAAAAAAGTTTATATATTTTTTTTAGAGTTAGTTATTTTTTTAAGCACCTAATAATGGGACGTTTTTGATGTTATATATTTTGATAGGTCATTTTGAAGGTTGACTGGTATCGAGCGGAGTATAAAGGTAGTAATTCTACAATAAGAAAGGAATTATCTGGGTTTTGGGCAATTGATTCTTCCAAGGTAATGCGATCTACTAAAGAACCATATATTCTTCCTAGGCATATTGAACAAGCATTTTTTATAGAAACCCAGATGCTCATCCTTGGTGGCAAGTCATTCATGTGCAACCTAGAGGTAGGTCATTGTTTGAACAGTTTATTGTTAGAGAGATTGAAGAAAGTCCTCTTGATGATTCAGCATCAGATACTGATACATCAACATCTGGAATAGAAATTAGACTCATTATACGTGATAATGATACTAATCTTTTTGATGAAGAGGATAATTCTCTACATGCTGATTCTACTGATGAGGAAGAGGAATTACCAGAAATAGATATTAATCCACCAATAGATGATGTGATTCATGAGAACATAGATTTAACAATAGAAGAAATAAATGAAATCAATAAGTATAATGAAGATGAGACTATATTGATGTCTTACCAAAATGATGGCAATAATGAAAACATATGAGCAGATTAGATAGTAACTTGAAGCTTCTAAATGGATATCAGATAATAGGTTTTTTTTATTAACTTGAATAAGGATGAATCCTACTAGAGAGATGAAATCATGTTCTTCTAAGTTAGAACATGAAGCTCGGGGGTATGCCTAATTATTTTATATATAGCTTTATCTTCGAGGAGTAAATTTTTATCATGTATGTATGCATATGTGTGTGTATTCATGTCTATTATATGTATACATATATTAGTATGCATATATATGTATTTCATGTATATGTATGTGTTTGCATGTGTGTGATATATGTATACATGTGTTAAATATGCATATGTGTATATATGCATATGCATTTATGTAAAATATTCATGTATTCATGTACGTAATATATGCAAGTGTTTATAATTGTGTACATGTATATATGTATATGTGTCTATGTGTAAATATGTACATGTAAATATGTATGCATGTATATATATGTTTATGTGTGCATGTAGGCATGTACATGTATGTGTAAATATGTACATGTAAATATGTTAGTATGTATATATATATTTATGTGTGCATTTAGGCATGTATGTGTGATGCATAATATATCTACTCCATTTTATATTTATGTATCCTATCTACATGATGTGTATATATCTTTACATATATTATGAATCATGATCCTCGTTGATTCGAGTAGCTATATATAGAGGCATAAGGTTGGGAGGAGAGACATCTCTCTAGTAGGACGTCGGAGGTGTACATATACTTCAAACATATGGCTAAAAGGTTGAATTAGAGTTTTTAAATTAGGGATTTCAAAATCCTAATATCGAGATTAGTGTTCTCTCTCTCTCTCATATACATGCATACCGTGCATTGTCACGACGATGCGCGATAAGTGTCCACATCTCTTTTAAACACCATTTAAGAGACCACCCTATCCCAAACTCCATCTCAAGTGAAGTGAGCACGTACTTTTTATCCCTCTCATCATGCTCACTACAAAAATAAAAAACATAATATAAATAAAACATAAGATATATATTTCAATTTATATGTAAAACTTTTACTTACTTCCAGGGTAAGTGGATAAAGCGCAGGTAAGATTCGCATAGTGCACGCATTCTCCTCTTGAACTCCAATCTATTTCCTATGTATACAATATTCCCCTCTGGCTCTATGTCGCACTCTAGTCCTAACGTGCCTATGCATGTCCTCATAGGCAACGTCTCTGCTCTGCTATCACGTGCTGGAGGTGGTATAGGTGTCCTGAAAATAGATAGATAGAAATAAATAAAAATATGTGCTATAATATCATTAAAAAAGTTTATGAAAAAAACATACCTATGAGCAGATAGCTCTCTTTCTGCGTGTGGATCCGCAGAAGAGCCCTCGTCTGATCGCGTAAGCATCTGGATTGTATAATCTAGCTCCTCATTGGACATCTCTGCGTAGTCCCGCATTATGACCCCTAGAGTATTTGACGGAACTCTTGCTCTCATAAGACTTTTTATGAGAGTGAGTTTCGCCTTTCTCTCTCTACTAGGATCCATAATACCTAACATATAAAACAAAATGGTTAGAAATCAATATATATACGTGTATGTGTGTGTATGCATGTGTATGTGTGTGTATGCATCATTATGTGTGTAAGTGTCTATGTGTGTTTGTGTGTGTGTATATGTGTGTGTGTGTGTCTATGTGTATGTGTGTGTGTGTCTATGAGTGTGTATGTGTTTATGTGTATGTATGTATCTATGTGTGTGTATGTGTCTATGTGTGTATGTGTATGCATGTATGTATGTATATATGTGTGTATGCATGTGTATGTGTGTGTATGCATCATTATGTGTGTATGTGTCTATGTGTGTATGTATATGTGTGTGTTGTCTATGTGTATGTGTGTGTGTCTATGAGTGTGTATGTGTTTATGTATATGTATGTATCTATGTGTGTGTATGTGTCTATGTGTGTATGTGTATGCATGTATGTATGCATATGTGTGTGTATGCATATGTATGTGTGTGTATGCATCATTATGTGTGTCTATGTATGCATGTGTATGTGTGTATGCATCATTACGTGTGTATGTGTCTATGTGTGTATGTGTGTGTGTATATGTGTTTGTATGTGTGTATGCATGTGTATGTGTGTGTATGTATCTATGTGTGTGTGTGTGTCTATGTGTGTATGTGTATGCATGTATGTATGTATATGTGTGTGTATGTGTGTGTATGTATCTATGTGTGTCTATGTGTCTATGTGTGTATGTGTATGCATGTATGTATGTATATGTGTGTGTATGCATGTGTATGTGTGTGTATGCATCATTATGTGTGTATGTGTGTAGGTATATATGTGTGTTGTCTATGTGTATGTGTGTGTGTCTATGAGTGTGTATGTGTTTATGTATATGTATGTATCTATGTGTGTGTATGTATCTATGTGTGTATGTGTGTGCATGTATGTATGCATATGTGTGTGTATGCATATGTATATGTGTGTATGCATCATTATGTGTGTCTATGTATGCATGTGTATGTGTGTATGCATCATTACGTGTGCATGTGTCTATGTGTGTATGTGTGTGTATATGTGTGTGTCTCTATGTGTATGTGTGTGTGTTTATGAGTGTGTATGTGTTTATGTGTATGTATGTATCTATGTGTGTATGTGTCTATGTGTGTATGTGTATGCATGTATGTATGCATATGTGTGTATGCATATGTATGTGTGTGTATGCATTATTATGTGTGTCTATGTATGCATGTGTATGTGTGTATGCATCATTACGTGTGTATGTGTCTATGTGTGTATGTGTGTGTATATGTGTTTGTATGTGTGTATGCATGTGTATGTGTGTGTATGTATCTATGTGTGTGTATGTGTGTATGTGTGTATGTGTATGCATGTATGTATGCATATGTGTGTGTATGCATGTGTCTATGTGTGTATGTGTGTGTATATGTGTGTGTGTCTATGTGTATGTGTGTGTGTTTATGAGTGTGTATGTGTTTATGTGTATGTATGTATCTATGTGTGTGTATGTGTCTATGTGTGTATGTGTATGCATGTATGTATGCATATGTATGTGTGTGTATGCATCATTATGTGTGTCTATGTATGCATGTGTATGTGTGTATGCATCATTACGTGTATGTGTCTATGTGTGTATGTGTGTGTGTATGTGTGTGTGTCTATGTGTATGTGTGTGTGTCTATGAGTGTGTATGTATTTATGTGTATGTATGTATCTATGTGTGTGTATGTGTATGCATGTATGTATGCATATGTGTGTGTATGCATATGTATGTGTGTGTATGCATAATTATGTGTGTATGTGTCTATGTGTGTATGTGTGTGTGTATACATTATGACAGTGTATGTAAGCATGTGCATTATGTATGCATATAAGTATGTATGTATGCATATGCATATGCATTATGTATGCATATGCATATGCATTATGTATGCATATGCATATGCATGTGTATGCATATGCATGTAAGTATGTATGTATGCATATGTGTGTGTGTATGCATATGCATGTAAGTATGTATGTATGCATATGCATATGCAACATGTATGCATGTATGTATATGTGTGTGAATGTGTGTGAATGTGTGTGTGAATGTGTGTGTACATGTGTTTGTATGTGTGTATGCATGTGTATGTGTGTGTATGCATCATTATGTGTGTATGTGTGTGTATGTGTGTGTGTGTATGTGTGTGTATGTGTGTGTGTCTATGTGTATGTGTGTGTATCTATGAGTATGTATGTGTTCATGTGTGTATATGTGTCTATGTGTGTATGTATCTGTGTGTGTGTATGTATCTATGCATGTGCATTATGTATGCATGTAAGTATGTATGCACATTATATGCATATGCATATGCATTATGTATGCAAATGTATGCATGTATGTGTTTATGTGTGTATGTCTCTCTATGTGTGTGTATGCATATATGTGTGTGTATGTGTGTGTATATGTGTCTGTATGTGTGTATGCATGTGTATGTGTGTGTATGCATGTGTATGTGTGTATGTGTCTATGTGTGCATGTGTGTGTATATACTATATGTGTGTGTGTCTATGTGTATGTGTGTGTACCTATGAGTGTGTATGTGTTTATGTGTGTATGTGTCTATGTGTGTGTATGTGTTTATGTGTGTATGTGTATGCATGTATGTGTATGTGTGTGTATGTCTCTCTATGTGTGTGTGTATGCATATGTGTGTGTGTATATATGTGTCTATGTGTGTATGCATGTGTATGTGTGTGGATGCATCATTATGTGTGTATGTGTCTGTGTGTGTATGTGTGTGTGTGTACGTGTGTGTGTATATGTGTGTGTACGTGTGTGTATGTGTCTGTGTGTGTATATGTGTGTGTGCGCGTCTATGTGTGTGTATGTGTGTGCGCATCTATGTGTGTGTATGTGTGTGCACGTCTATGTGTATGTGTGTGTGTCTATGAGTGTGTATGTTTGGATGTGTGTGTGTATGAATGTGTGTCTATGAGTGTGTATGTTTGGATGTGTAAGTGTATATGTGTGTCTATGTGTGTATGCATGTGTATGTGTGTGAATACATCATTATGTGTGTGCATGTATATGTGTGTGCATGTGTATATGTGTGTGCATGTGTATGCATTATGTGTGCATGTGTGTATGTGTATGCATTATGCATTGTGTATGTGTGTCTATGTGTGTGTATTTGTGTGTATGTGTGTGTTTGTCTATGCGTATGTGTGTGTGTGTCTATGCGTGTATATGTGTGTGTACATATGGATGTGTGTGTGCATGTGTATGTGTGTGTGCATGTATATGTGTGTGCATGTGTATATGTGTGTGCATACACCATTATGTGTGCATGTGTGTATGTGTATGCATTATGCATGTGTATGTGTGTATGCATGTATATGTGTGTGCATGTGTATATGTGTGTGCATGTGTATGCATTATGTGTGTGTGTGTGTCTATGCGTATGTGTGTGTGTGTCTATGCGTGTATATGTGTGTGTACATATGTATGTGTGTGTGCATGTATATGTGTGTGCATGTGTATATGTGTGTGCATGTGTATGCATTATGTGTGCATGTGTGTATGTGTATGCATTATGCATTGTGTATGTGTGTCTATGTGTGTGTATTTGTGTGTATTTGTGTGTATGTGTGTGTGTGTCTATGCGTATGTGTGTGTGTGTGTGTATGCGTGTATATGTGTGTGTACATATGTATGTGTGTGTAAGTGTGTGTGTGTGTGTGCGCATACCTGTCAATGGTCTTGCTTCTCTCTCTCTCCCTCTCGCGCGCGCTCTTTCTCTCTCTCTCTCTCTCGGTCTCTATGTTCTTCCTCATGTCCAAGTCCCGGCACAAATGTGCCGGGAGAATTGAATTTTTTTTTTTTACATTCCAGAGCATCGCATATGCGACGCTCTGCAGTTTGTCAACGTCGTTAAATGCGTCGCTAACCAGCGATGGTACTAGCGACGCTTTTTAAGTAGCGTCGCTTATGCGACGAGGGTCGGGCAAAAAAAAAATCCGAAATTCCTACCGTCGCTTATGCGACGACTTCGTCGCATAAGTGACGGTTTTCGTTTTTTTCCCAATTCGGGGGCGTCGCTACGCCTCCCTTTTTCTTGTAGTGGGAAGTGGTGCCTGTCATGGACGCGGCTTCGGTGGGACATGAAGTCCATGGCTATCTGGCACCCCCTCATAGAAGTCAAAAAGTCTGTCTGCTTATGGCAAATTCTTCATCATGGAATCTAGACCAACCTTAAGGCTAGCAAATTTTGTGGGATTCCTCCCTGGTGCAAACGCTACCACCGGTCTATCGAAGATGTTTTACACATCTTCTTTACCTACCCCAACTCCGACAGACTCTAGCAGACGGTTGGAAAGAAAATTAGACTTCAGAAACATCCCAGTTGGCAGCAAGCCCTGTTGGGAGAAGCGATCCGCTGCTCCACGACTCTCTGGAATGCCATCAAAGGGGAGGTCCTATGGAAAATCTGGCGGGAAAGATGTGCTATCAACTTCGGTGACTCCCCCAAAGAGTGGTCAATTGAGAAATTGTTGTTTCTCTTTGGCAAAAGGATTGTTAACTGTAAGAAATCCCCCCCCCCTTCAGGCATCATCAAGTACTCCTTTTGATTAATAACAAGCTTAAACCCAAGTGGGCCCCACATGAGGGCGATGAGAGGGTGATTAACCTTCTTTGTAATGCCATCTAAGCTCTGTAAAAGATTTCCCTGCTTTGTGGGATTCGGGGGGTCCTGTGGGCACTAGTCCCTTTCTCTTGTACTTTTTTTTTATATTCATTTAATTCAAGTCCGAGAGAGTAGGCAAATGCCAAACTTCCTTTATATTAAAAAAAAAGCTCAAATCATATACGTAGAACACGTTTTCATGAATCTTTTACAAATTCTCAAAGACTTCCGAAAGAAATTTTGAAATTTCTTCAATTATTGTTACTCCAAGTTGGCCGAGCACCAACATACAAAAAAACGATTCTTATGTGTGTGAGAGAGAGAGTGTGTGTGTGAAAACCCAGCACCAACAAAAGATTTTGAAGAGAGAGAGTGTGAAAACCTGTGTGTAACTCTGAGTATACACCAATATTTCTGTTCAATATATTATGTGTGACTCAAAATGAGAATCTGAATGGGAGTTTGAGAACCTATATAAATGTGTACATTTATATTTGTACATTATAACGTGTGTATGAATGAGCCTCTGTGTTCCATATATGAATGAGTCTCTGTGGCGTGAATCCATGTGGATGTACAAATGTTTATATGTGTGTGCTCGTATATGTGTATATGTGGGCGCATTCGTATATGTGCCAGTGTATATGTGGGCGCATTCATATATGTGTATATGTGGGCGCATTCGTATCGCATTCGTATATGTGTATATGTGGGCGCATTCGTATATGTTTGTGTACGTGTTGTATTTTGTGTGATCATGAGAATATATATGAAAAAACTTTGTATGTGAAAAAAATGTGTATGAGTGCATGTGTAAATGATTGTGTGTGAGTATGTATAAGAATGAAAAAACTTTGTATGTGAAAAAAATGTGTATGATTGTGTGTGAGTATGTAGCCCCGTAAGCTTTGGCCATGAGTCGAGATAAAATAAAATCATTTTTTTATTCAGCAAAATTTTGTCAAATCTTCAGGAAGTTTTTTGCACCACTAAAGATTGCTTTTCTAACAAAATCTAAAAGCATGAAGCAAGTCCATAGTTGCTCTACTACTATTTTGAATAAAAAAATTATTGTGCTCTTCTATATAATACAATCAGCTGAAGAGCCTCTTAAACTTGGAGGAGTGCAGATATTTGGTTTCTCATGGATCGATTTCCCAAGCTTGGTGGAGGCGGAGGTCATGAAGTAGTTGAAGAAGGTCATGCAAAGAAGTAAAAGACAAGGAATACACACTTTGGAAGGATATGGAGGCTTGCACTAGTGTATGCTCGCACACTCATGGATACCTTCGTTATCTTAGACCCCTTCATGCCTCGTTACTTTTTGCATAAATTTTATTTCTTCTGAATCTATTGTGAATTATTTATATCAGTCCTATTATGAATCATCTACGACTTTTTCATGTGTACTGATTTGTCATATGAAACCATCCAGATCATCTTTCATGCACTGTATCTCGGAATACATCTTAATTGGAACTAATCCACGCAACTTTACAACTTCATAACAACACTCTTGAGACCTACAAATTTTTTCATGCTTTTACGGTTCCCTTGAGAGGGGAGTAATCCTTACTTGGAAGTGTAGAAAATGCTAGCAACCATAAATGTCATCATAAAGAGATATTATGGTAGACTAGAGCGTTTTTTTTTTTAATAAAAGGAAGTTCGGCCTTGGCATATTCTCCCGGACTTTAATTAATATAAAGGAGAAAAGTTACAAGTGAATGGGACTAGTGCTCATGGGACCCCCCGAATCCCACACTGCAGGGGACAAGTTCGGTAATCTAGAGGGCATTACAAATGAGGCGGTTAAATCTATCATCTCCCTCATGCGGGACCCATTTTGGTTTCAACTTGTTGTCTTCAAGGAGATAAATACAGTAGTGCCTAAATGGTGGAGATCTCTTATCTCGGGAGATTCTTTTACCTAGCACAAACAAGGATTTCTCGATCGACCATTCCTTTGGAGATTGGCCAAAGTTGACAACACATCACTCGCTCCAAATCTTCCAAAGAGTCTCACCCCTGATCGCATTCCATAGTCTTCATGAGCAGCCGACCGCCTCACCCAACATCACTTGTTGCCAATTGATTTGGTTTTTGAGTCTCAATACCCGCGTCACGTGAAGCCAAAAAACTTGGGACTTGGGGCAATCAAAGAAAAGGTGAACCAAATCTTCGATGCATCGATGGCAACGCTTGCACCATGGTGGAACCTCACAAATTTTGTTAGCCCTTGCATTGGACTAGATACCCTTATGCAAGATCTGCCACATGACAACAGACTTTTTGATCTCAATCAGAGGGTGCCAAATAACATGAACTTTAGTTCCCATAGAAGTTTGGTCCAAGAAAGGCACCACAGCTTGTTAAGGGTGAGATGAACATCTAGGTTCTCTTTGAAATTGGGGATTCTAGATAGTTTCTTACCATTGCACCATTTAAGGCCCTCCAGGCAAGGAAGATCTTGTCCGCAGAGAAGGGGGGTAGTTCAATGGTCCCACGCTAAACACCTACCTTGAAGAAGAGTCCATTCCTCGAGGGTAACTCTATGTCTCGCGTCTAAGTCTTCGAACTTGATCCACTGGCAGGTCTCTTGATTCCAAAGTTGTTTCCACTGCTTGAACCCTTGTTCCATAACCGCTCAGCAATTTGGAGGTTCCAGGACTCCACCCCCCTGATGCTGCTGATTGAGAACCAGATAGAGTCATTTTGTCTTATCCCGGCCGCCCACTTCCACTCATCACTAATTGTGATGAATTGTTTGGCCTTGTTCCAACTCTTCCATAAGGAACACACGAGGCTAGAGCCTCTAGGGGACACCGGGTGGGGGGAAAACAAAAGCATGATGATTCCTATGTCCTTCGAACCAGGGTGTCCAACTAAAGTAAGGTCTTCAAGTTAATGAAGACCTTTCAACCAGGGTGTCCAACTAAAGTAAGGTCTTAATAATGGTGTCATTAAGTTAATTCACAAAAGGGGAGATAAAAACAAAATTAAAAACTGACGGCCGATTACAATGCTCCAAACTGGATACAAGATCATTGCCAAAGTTATTGCCAACAGACTAGAGCGTTGCTTATCCTTGCAAGTACCATGATTATTCTTCTAAAATAGTATCCTCCCTTGTTTGAGTATTGATTCTTCTCTATTTATTGGAAGCCAATTATTGATAGAACATAGGATTAGAGGCGGTTCCAAATATGTTCACAGAAAACAAGGCATTCTGTTCATTGTACATCACGGGTTAGTATTTTAGGATTAGAGAACCAAGAGCTTGCGCTTTTGTTCATCATTTGGGCCGTACATGCTCACTTGCAATACTGAGTCTATCGCGCTCTCTCTCCCTCTCTCTTTGTTCCTCTATAATGTAAATCTCTCTCTCTCTCTCTCTCTGTCTTTCTTTCTACCTCTCTCTATCTCTATCTCTTTCTTCCTCTCCAATGCATTTATCTCTCTCTCCAATGAAAATTATAATGTGAAAAAAGAACACCTTAAACGATCCCGTGTGATAATTGCAACTCATTTCCAAAGGACTCATTCGGGGGGAAAAGCCTTATATGTTAGTATTGGGGTTCATATAGAAGATGTTTATGGTTTCAACGAAAATCTTTTTATTGCAAGTGATGATAAAAAAGACTCGAATATCCATACTCTCTGTATTGCTTCAATAGACATTTCTGCAGACCCTCATTCCTTCACCTACCCATAAATCCGAGCAACTTGACCCATCTTGTCCCATCTTCATAAATAAAGAATCTTCATGAAATAATCGGAGATTTTTTTCAGAGTTAGTTAAGGTGATGTAGACTCATTGTCTCAATATGCACGCTTTTTCCACAAAACGCGTGATATTAAATGTTATGTTCCCATTTATATTCAGATACAAGATGAATAATTCAAGTTTCTTGAGTATAATCTCATAAAGGACGAACGAAGTGGTTATATTTCAACGGTTAGACGTTAATACTCCTCGTACGAACTTGATGTAGAAAATTTATTTTTTGATTACATCTTCGATTTATAGATGTGATAAACTCCTATGACGAATTGAAAAGGTGTACTTGTAAACCGAAGACAGAAACAAAAGATGTTGGAGAGAGTCACCAGCATAATCAAAACCTTCCCAAAGAGAGATGTATCTACCTTTGATGAAACCCTTTTGCATAGGTAAAATGATAGTGTTCATGATAGGAGTAAGTCTTCTAGCAAGGGCTAAAGCAAAAACCTTGTAGACAGAGTTTAGGCAAGTAATAGGTCTCTAGTTATTGAGATCTTCTTTAGGACCCTTCTTGTGGATGTGTTTAATAACCCCCATGTTCATGTGAGGAGACATGGTATCTTTCCTAGTGGCCTCTCTACAGATCTCCAGAAGGTAAGGGGTAAAGAAATCCTTAAGCTCCTTAAAAAAATCATTAGGTATTCCATCAATGCTAGGAAACTTACAAGGTTTCAATTTATCAATGGTTTCTTTAACCTCACCAACAGAAAGGGGCAGGTCCAGAAGAGCAGCCAGTCCCTGAGGAAGAGTTTTCACCTTAACAAAAGAAATATGGGCCCTGGCTCTCTGGATGTCCTCCCCCCTCTTGAGAGAATCCCTGTTAGAATGCTACTCCAGTGATAGATTTACCATGGTCTTCAATTTGTAACCCTTGAGTCTGATGGGATCACTACTTCCCTGAACTCAGTGTAATTTTCTCCATTAATTTACTCTCTTTTCCTCTTGTCTCAAAAAACAAAAAGATGTTGGAGAGAGAGAGAGTGTGTGTCAAAACCTGTGTGTAACTCTGAATATACACCCATATTTCTGTTCAATATATTATGTGCGAGTCAAAATGAGAATATGAATGAGAGTTTGAGAACCTATATAGATGTGTGCACTTATGTTTGTACATTACATCATAGGATTAGAGGCAGTTCCAAATATCTTCGCAGAAAACAAGGCATTCTGTTCATTGTAGATCAGGGGTTAATAATTTAGGATTATAGAACCAAGTGCTTGTGCTTTTGTTCAAAGGAGATCTTTTTCATG
The DNA here is from genome assembly GCA_020310875.1 of Ceratopteris richardii. Taxonomy (NCBI): domain Eukaryota; kingdom Viridiplantae; phylum Streptophyta; class Polypodiopsida; order Polypodiales; family Pteridaceae; genus Ceratopteris; species Ceratopteris richardii. The sequence goes on along the minus strand of CM035432.1, from coordinate 23,508,438 downwards.
AAATAATCGGAGATCTTTTTCAGAGCAACTTTTTTTTTTTTTTAAATAAAAGGAAGTTCGGCCTTAGCCTAATCTCCCGGACTTTAATTAATATAAAAAAGAAAAGTTAAAAGTGGATGGGACTAGTGCCCATGGGACCCCCCAAATCCCACAATGCAGGGGAGGGATATGGCAGCCTAGAGGGCATTACAAATGAGGCGGATAAATTCATCATCATCCTCATGTGGGACCCATTTGGGTTTCAGCTTGTTGTTTTCAAGGAGATAAATACAGTGATGTCTAAACGGCAGAGATCTCTTATCTCGGGAGATTCTTTTACCTAAGAGAAACAAGGATTTCTCGATCGACCATTCCTTAGGAGTTTGGCCAAAATTGACAGCACATCGCTCCCTCCAAATCTTCCAGAGAGTCTCACCCCTGATGGCATTCCATAGCCTCGAGGAGCATCCGACCGCCTCACCCAACATCACCTATTGCCAATTGATTTGGTTCGAGAGTCTTAATACTCGGGTCATGTGATGCTAGATAACACGGGACTTGGGGCAGTCGAAGAACAGGTGAGCTAAATCTTCGATGCACCGATGGCAACGCTTGCACCATGGCGGCACACCATAGATTTTGTTAGCCCTTGCATTGGTCAAAATACCTTTATGCAAGATCTGCCACATGAGAACGGACTTTTTGACCTCAATTAGGGGGTGCCAAATAGACATGAATTTTAGCTCCCACCGAAGTTTGTTCCAAGAAAGGCACCATCTCTTGTTAAGGGTGTGGTGAGCATCTAAATCCTCTTTGAAGTTGGGGATTCTGGATAGCTTCTTACCATTGCTCCATTTGAGGCCCTCCAAGCAAGGAAGATCCTGACCGCAAAGAAGGCGGGTAGTTGAGCGGTCCCATGCTAAACACCTGCTTTGAAGAAGAATCTTATTGACCCATCTTGTCCCATCTTCATAAATAAAGAATCTTCATGAAGTAATGGGATCTTTTTCAAAGTTAGTTATTGTCCCATCTTTATAAATAAAGAATCTTCATGAAGTAGTGGGAGATCTTTTTCAGAGTTAGTTAAGGTGATGTAGACTCATTGTTTCAATATGCATGCTTTTTCCACAAAACGAGTGATATTAAATGTTATGTCCCCATTTATATTTATGTGGGACCCATTTGAGTTTCAACTTGTTGTTTTCAAGGAGATAAGTACAATGATGTCTAAACGGTGGAGATCTCTTATCTCGGGAGATTCTTTTACCTAGGAGAAACAAGGATTTCTCGATCGACCATTCTTTAGGAGTTTGGCCAAAATGGACAGCACATCGCTCCCTCCAAATCTTCCGAGCAATTTGACCCATCTTGTCCCATCTTCATAAATAAAGAATCTTCATGAAATTATCGGAGATCTTTTTCAGAGCAATTTGACCCATCTTGTAGACTCTTCATGAAATAATCGGAGATCTTTTTCAGAGTTAGTTAAGGTGATGTAGACTCATTGTTTCACTATGCATGCTTTTTGCACAAAACGAGTGATATTCTACGTAGAATGTGCCTTTATCGATGTGGACACTTTGGAGACAACAATCAAGGTTCAAGCCATCTACGTACAATGTGCCTTTATCGATGTGGATATTCTGGAGACAACAATCAAGTTTGAAAAGACATCCTTGAATGTTAGACTCGTTCAACGTCTCATGTAGCCTCCCTCCGAAGTTCAAAATTTTCAACACTGAAAAAACATGGCGCACTGCGCAGTAGAAAACACTTCCTGGCAAATGAGCAGCTTTGGTGAGCATTAGTGGCTTAAATGTTAGCTCGAAACGGCGATATATGCAACCAGAGAGGACGGCTGAAATGTCATCTCTGGACGGCTGAAATGTCAGGTTTCCATTACTCGACACGCCGCGAGCCTCCTCAATCCTTAATAAGAGATCAGCCAGTGGATTAGGTTCAAAGAACAAGATCGGAGACTTAGAGTTTTTTTTTTTAATAAAAGGAAGTTCGGCCTTAGCCTATTCCCCCGGACTTTAATTAAAATAAAGAAGAAAGTTACAAGTGAATGGGACTAGTGCCCATGGGACCCCCCAAATCCCACAATGTAGGGGAGGAGTACGGCAAGCTAGAGGGCATTACAAATGAGGCAGATAAATTTATCATCTCCCTCATGTGGGACCCATTTGGGTTTCAACTTGTTGTTTTCGAGGACATAAATACAGTGATGTCTAAACGGTGGGGATCTCTTATCTCGGGAGATTCTTTTACCTAGAAGAAACAAGGATTTCTCGATCGACCATTCCTTAGGAGTTTGGCCAAAATTGACCGCACATCGCTCCCTCCAAATCTTCCAAAGAGTCTCACCTCTGATGGCATTCTAGAGTCTTGCTGAGCAGCCAACCGCCTCGCCCAATAGAGCTTGTTGCCACTTGATTTGGTTCTTAAGTCTCAATACCTGTGTCACATGATGCCAGATAACCTGGGACTTGGGACAATCGAAGAACAAGTGAACTAGATCTTCGATGCATCGATGGCACCGCTTGCACCATGGTGGCACACCACAAATTTTGTTAGCCCTTCCATTGGACCAGATACCTTTATGCAAGATCTGCCACATGAGAACAGACTTTTTGATCTCAATTAGGGGGTGCCAAATAGACATGAACTTTAGCTCCCATCGAAGTTTGGTCCAAGAAAGGCACCACCTCTTATTAAGGGAGTGATGGACATCTAAGTTCTCTTTGAAGTTAGGGATTGTGGCAAGTTTCTTACCATTGCTCCATTTGAGGCCCTCCAGGCAAGGAAGATCCTGACCACAGAGAAGGCGGGTAGTTGAGCGGTCCCAAGCAAAACACCTATCTTGAAGAAGCATCCATTCCTCGGGGGTTACTCTAAGTCTCGGGTCTAAGTCTTCGAACCATTCCTTAGGAGTTTGGCCAAAATTGACCGCACATCGCTCCCTCCAAATCTTCCAAAGAGTCTCACCTCTGATGGCATTCTAGAGTCTTGCTGAGCAGCCAACCGCCTCGCCCAATAGAGCTTGTTGCCACTTGATTTGGTTCTTAAGTCTCAATACCTGTGTCACATGATGCCAGATAACCTGGGACTTGGGACAATCGAAGAACAAGTGAACTAGATCTTCGATGCATCGATGGCACCGCTTGCACCATGGTGGCACACCACAAATTTTGTTAGCCCTTCCATTGGACCAGATACCTTTATGCAAGATCTGCCACATGAGAACAGACTTTTTGATCTCAAGTAGGGGGTGCCAAATAGACATGAACTTTAGCTCCCATCGAAGTTTGGTCCAAGAAAGGCACCACCTCTTATTAAGGGAGTGATGGACATCTAAGTTCTCTTTGAAGTTAGGGATTGTGGCAAGTTTCTTACCATTGCTCCATTTGAGGCCCTCCAGGCAAGGAAGATCCTGACCACAAAGAAGGCGGGTAGTTGAGCGGTCCCAAGCAAAACACCTATCTTGAAGAAGCGTCCATTCCTCGGGGGTTACTCTAAGTCTCGGGTCTAAGTCTTCGAACCCAATCCACTGGCTGGTCTCTTGTTTCCAGAGTTGTTTCCACTATCTGAACCCCTTGTTCCATAGACGCTTTGCAGTTTGGAGGTTCCAAGACTCCACCCCCCGAATGCCACCGATCGGGAACCAGATAGAGTCATTTTGTCTTATCCCAGCTGCCCACTTCCACTCCTCATTGATTCTGATGAATTTTTTGGCCTTTGTTCCAACTCTTCCATAACGAACATACGAGGATAGAGCCTTTAGGGGACACCAGGTGGGGGGAGAATAGAAGCTTGATAATCCCTGTGTCCTTCCAACCTGGAAGGCCAACTAAGTTAAGGTCTTCCCTGTTTCTGAAGATCAATTTAGCCCAAGAGGACTCACTATTGTTCCAAGCGTTGATAAGCCACTTAACTGCTAGCTTGTCAGCCAACCCAACGATATCCGAAATTCTGAGGCCCCCTCCATCTTTCGAGCTAATGCAAGTTTCCCATTTGATTTTGGGAATCCAACTCCTATAGGGGTCCCCTGTCCACAGGAAGTTTTTGCATATTCTTTCCACTTTGGCCAAGTCTTTCTCCTTAGGTCTCCAACACGAGATAAAGTAAATAGTTGTAGACAACATAAATGTGTTAACAACCATACCACGCCCTGCCAAGTTGACTTGCATACCTTTCCAATGATTTAGTTTGCTATCCAGCTTGGAGAGCACCCACTTCCATCATTGGTCCATTGAGATGTCGAATCCCATCGGAATACCGAGGAGACGGAAGACTTGACCTCTAGGGATAACTTGACACCCTTGATCTAACAACAATTGGGGTGTAGGTCCGCTGATTGCTCTAAAAGCAGTTTTAGCATGGTTGATTTTTGAACCTGAAGCCACACAAAAGGTGTCGAGGCACCTCCAGAACACCTCAATGTTGTTCATATCATTATGCACAAAGGCATTCATGTCATCGACAAAGAGTCTCACAATCATTTGGCCTTGATTCAGAGGTAGGGAAAGACCCTTGAGATTGCCAGCGTCCATGTGATGCTTTAGTAGGTGACTGAGTCCATTCGAGGCGATAGCGAAGAGTAATGGAGCCAGAGGGCAGCCTTGCCTAATTGATCTTTTTAAACATATGGGCTCAGAGAGCTTACCGTTGATATTTATTCTAGTTGAAGCGTTTTCGAGAAGAGTGGAAACCATCTTCGTGAACTTTTGGCTACAACCAAGGTCTTTCAATGATTGAAGGATAAAGTCCCATTCCAATCTGTCATATGCTTTGTCGAAGTCGATCTTAATGAAAGCCAGATCTTGTGCAGACTCATCAGCAAACGCAAGGCCTTCCCAAATATCGACAATTGCTTCAAGTATAGATCTACCTTTAATAAAACCTTTCTGGTCCTCGCAAAGCCAAGAATTTAAATGGCTAGAGATTCTGTTGGCGATAACTTTTGCAATTATCTTGTATCCCGTTTGTAGCATTGTAATCGGTCGCCAGTTTTCAATTCTGTTCTTATCTCCCCTTTTGTGGATTAACTTGATGATGCCATTATTAAGACACTCAGGGAAGGCGCCGAAGGAGAGAGACTCTTGCCACACCAGACGCAGTGGGGTGGCCACCACATGTTTGAAGGACTTGAAAAACTCATTGGTGACGCCATCAGGACCTGGACTTTTCCCATTGGGAAGCGCATCAATAGCGTTGATAATTTCATCCTCGAAAATGTAAGCCTCCAGCACAGAAATCATGTTCTGTGGGACTCTAGCTTGAGCAACCCTTGAGATGGTTGCCATAGATTCACGCCTGTGCGGGGAAAGAGGAGCCGAGACCCCGAGAAGATGGTTAAAGTGCTCGACGATGATCGATCTATTCTCAGCTTCCGTGCTACATTCAGTTCCATTGTTATCGAGCAAGAAGGGGATGGATTCCCTAGCTTGTTTCCTTTTGAGGATTCTACACATCTCTTTTGATGGTGTGTCAGCCTTCCCTGCCCACCAATCTTTGAAGAATATTTGAAGATTTTTCCTTTGAACCTCCTCCTCTAATCTTAGTCTTCCCCTGATTTTCAAAAGACCTTGTTGGCATTGTAAGTTACCTTTGTTCACCTCTTCTTCAAGCCGTGAGAGCCTCTGGTACACAATTTCTCTCCTTTTTTTCTGAATATCTCTTATAGCCTTCTGAGTCCTTATCAGAATTTTTTGCGTCCTTTCCACCACGCTTCTTTGGTTTCATGCTTGTCCAAGACTTAGAGTTACCTTTGAGGAATGGACTCTTCTTCAAAGCAGGTGTTTAGCATGGGACCGCTCAACTACCCACCTTCTCTGCGGTCAGGATCTTCCTTGCCTAGAGGCCCTCAAATGGAGCAATGGTAAGAAGCTATCCACAACCCCCAACTTCAAAGAGGATTTAGATGTTCACCACACTCTTAACAAGAGATGGTGCTTTTCTTGGACCAAACTTCCGTGGGAACTAAAATTCATGTCCATTTGGCACCCCCTAATTGATGTCAAAAAGTCCGTTCTCATGTGGCAGATCTTGCATAAAGGTATCTAGTCCGATGCAAGGGATAACAAAATCTGTGGTGTGCCGCCATTGTGCAAGCGTTGGCATCGGTGCATCAAAGTTTTATCTCACCTGTTCTTCGAATGCCCCAAGTCCCGTGTTATTTGGCATCACGTGACCCGAGTATTGAGACTCTCGAACCAAATCAACTGGCAACAGGTGATGTTGGGTGAGGCGGTCGGCTGCTCATCGAGGCTGTGAAATGCCATCAGAGGTGAGACTCTCTGGAAGATTTGGAGGGAGCAATGTGCTGTCAATTTTGGCCAAACTCCTAAGGAATGGTCGATCGAGAAATCCTTGTTTCTCCTAGGTAAAAGAATCTCCCGAGATAAGAGATCTGCACCGTTTAGACATCACTATATTTATCTCCTTGAAAACAACAAGTTGAAACCCAAATGGGTCCCACATGAGGGTGATGATAAATTTATCTGCCTCATTTGTAATGCCCTCTAGCTTACTATACTCCTCCCCTGCATTGTGGGATTTGGGGGTTCCCATGGGCACTAGTCCCATCCACTTGTAACTTTCTTTTCTTTATTTTAATTAAAGTCCAGGAGATTAGGCTAAGGCCGAAGTTCCTTTTATTAAAAAAAAAGAATCCTTAAGTTCTGATCCTTAAGTTCTGCCATAAAGAGTTTCACTCGAAGAAAGCAGCAGGGAGAACGGACGACGATGGCGCTCTAGGATGACGCTTATTGAGCCATGGTGACATTGCGAACTTGCTGCTGTGGACGTCGCTGCTGAGGGAGGTTGCTGAGAACGCTGCTGGGCATTGATTCTGCTAACGACGACAATAACTTGATTGCAATGAAAGGTTGACAACGACGATGATGGTGTTGTAGGGTGATGACGACGACCTCCCTAGTTCTTCCTCCTTTGTCGTGACCCTCGTCTGTCGCAATACTCTCTCCCGTCTATCGCGATACACCTCTTTCTGTCGCGATACACCCTCCCGTCTGTCGCGATATACCCTCCTCGCGTTTGTTATTTTCTGGAAGCGATAGCCCGCCTTGATTTGTAGGCCCGATAGATGGTCTTTTATTCGGTGATCTCTGATTTATCGTGGCTGACCACAGAGCTTCAACGAGAGGACTTTTTTTTTTTTTTTTTAATATAAAGGAAGTTCGGCATTAGCCTACTCTCCCGGACTTGAATTAGATAAAGAAACAAAAGTACAATAGAAGGGGACTAGTGCCCACAAGACCCCCCAAATCCCACAAAGCAGGGGAAGCTTGTATAGAGCCTAGATTGCATTACAAAGAAGGTTAATCACCCTCTCATCGCCCTCATGCGGGGCCCACTTGGGTTTGAGCTCGTTATTGATCAACAGGAGGACTTGATGGTGCCTGAAGGGGGGGGATTTCTTACTGTTAACAATCCTTTTGCCTAGGAGGAATAGTGATTTCTCAATCGACCACTCCCTGGGGGGATCACCGAAGTTGAGAGCACACCTTTCCCGCCAAATTTTCCACAGGACTTCCCCTCTGATGGCGTTCCAGAGTGTCGCGGAGCAGCCGATCGCCTCTCCCAAAAGGACTTGTTTCCAACTAAGTTGTTTGTGAAGTCTGATTTTCCTTCCAACTGTCTGCCAGATTTTGTTGGAGTTGGAGCAAGTAAAGAAGATGTGTGGGACATCTTCGATAGACCGGTGGCAGCGTTTGCACCAAGGAGGGATCCCACAAAGTTTGCTAGCCTTATGGTTGGTCCAAATTCCTCGATGAAGAATTTGCCATAAGAGGACAGACTTCTTAATTTCTATAAGGGGGTGCCAGATACCCATGAACTTCATGTCCCACCGAAGCCGCGTCCAAGACAGGCACCACTTCTTGTTGAGGTTGATCTGATGGCCAACCGTTTCTTTGATATTCGGGATTTTGGAAAGGCTATTCCCATTGTGCCATTTGAGGCCAAGTGAGTTCGGTGTGTCATGTCCCATGAGAAGGCGAGTCTTGTGACGATCCCATGCGAGACATCTGCTTTGCAAAGTGTTCCATTCTTCGTACGAGATGTTGATGCAAGGGTCAATATCCTCGAAGTTGATCCAGCTGTTGGTGTCATGTTTCCAGAGGTGTTTCCATTTTTTGAAGCCTTTGTTCCATAACTTCTTGGCATTTTGAATGTTCCAAGACTCCACACTCCGGATGCCATGTATCGGAAACCAGATAGAGTCGTTTTGTCTGATACCGGCCGCCCACTTCCAGTCCTCACTAATTCTTGTGAAGCTTTTGACTTTATTCCAGCCCTTCCATAGGGAGCACACGAGATTGGAGCCTTTGGGGAAGACGGGGATCGGGGAGAATAGCAGGGTCAAGATGTCAAGATTCTTCCAGTTTGGGAACCCCATGAGAGCCAACTCATTCTTGTTTCTGAAGATCAGCTTGGCCCACGAGGCCTCCCTATTGCACCAAGCCTTAATCATCCATTTGGCTGCCAGTTTATTAGCCATACACCCAATGTCCAGGATACCAAGCCCCCCGCTATCTCTAGGGCTAGAGCAGATGGCCCATTTGATTTTAGGCACCCCCCTTCTGTTATGATCGCCCGTCCAAAGAAAGTTTCTACAAATACTATTCAGTTTGGACAGGCCTTGCTCATTCGGTCTCCAACACTCATAGCCCACTAGGCCAAGCATCTAGCTCACCGCATACACACTATGTATGAACCATGGCTGATTCTTAGGCATATCAAATAAAGTAGTATGTACTCTATGAATTTCTTCTTAGTGCAATTGCCTATTCACAGTTCTTATATGCAAAACTTTCCTTTCCGCTTCTAGGCTACTTGCCTACGGACTTGCCTTGTTTGCGATCACATACAGAGCGACTATCTCATCTGCCCCTCTACTATCTAATAATAAGATGATACCAGAATATCATATAAATGAGCTCCACATCATATCAAAATATAATTTCAAACACTTCTCTCCCATACCATCTATCCTACACCTAGGTAGAATACAAAGTTTGATGTCCCATACCACCAAACTTTACACCCCACATAGATGCGTGTATGAGATTAAAGTCGAACACTTCCGTTAAAAAAATAAAAGAATAGATCGGTAAGTAATCATAACCATGAATAATAATAAATGAAATCATGGTGTTCCTAAAGTGTTTCCTTTCCTCGATGGAAAGAACATATTCATTCCTATGACTCTTTCAATCATACTTTCTCTAACATGAACTCATCTTGAGTTGAGAAAAGAGAAACTATACAATAAATCAACTCAAATAGAGTTGTGAAGGATGTGGCTTGCATCAGATATCAACTCATGCGAGTTGAATCAAATATTAACTCAAAGTAAATTGGAATTTATATAACTTGTATGAATCCAATTACATGAAATAAGAACAACTAGCAAACTTCTCCTCTTCCATGCTCTCATGGCACTATATAAATTTTGGAAAATTTCGACAGAGTCTCCTCTGTCCTACTGAGAATGGTCACCATAAACTAATGCTCAATAAAACAAAGATCTAGGGCATGGCTAGCCCATGGTGATCACACCATATCAAAATAATATCATAAAAACCCTGTGGAAAATCTTTCACTTTCAACAACATCTCCTACATAAACAATTTCCAATAGCAGCAGATCAAAGCTTAATTGTAACTAACTTTTACTCATGCAAAAGTATGAAATTTTCTAAACTTATGGAGCTTTGCTTAAGCTTTCATTAGGCACAAAAATCACGTGATTTGGATATTTGGTCAGAGTTGTTTAACCATTTTACTAGAAGGGTTGAACACTTGATGACCAACTCTGAAAATGTACAGGGTCATCTTCTTGAAGCCCTTAGACTGATCAAAAAAATTCCAAACTTCATTCTCTTTGTGCCCAATTCTAGCTCAACTTATCTAGTTTGGTCTCACAAAAGTTCATTTCAAAATGAAATCAAATACTCATTCAAAAGTATACTTGTATCTCTACTACACTTGTGCTTAGGTGAGCTTAGAAACAATGCTATTGCACTTTTATAATATCTTCTTGTTGATATATTTAGGTAGTGATGTGTGTGAACACTCTAGGACCACCGGGGCACTTTTTTCCTTCTTTAGAAGGTTTTTTTCCCCGGCTTGTATATATGCCTATTGCCCTAATGGGCTACTTATCTTTGTACATTCTCTAGTAATACATTCAGTATTGTGTGTTATGGCACTCCAAGCTTCTTCTTCTTCATTGTGTTGTTCGCGTGCTTCCGCAAAATTCCAACTCCAACAATTGGTATCAGATTAGGTCACCACTTTATCTAGGGCATCGTCTACACATGTCCGGTTGTAGTCTCAGAATCGCATGAAATTTTGTATGTATACTCAGGGTGTTTTAGAGATCAAAACAGGTTTGCTTTGTGGTGCCGAAATCGTGATTTGAGCGTGTCTCGGACTCCAAACGCACTATCGTAGTGCTTTTGCATGCTATTTTTCGTCTTTTTGTGCCAAAGGTACATACCAGTTTCAGTTCACCAGTATAATCATCTCGAAGCTTAGCAAAATTTGTCTCGGCAATTTCATTCAAAACAACACACTTGAATTTGAAAAGAATGGAAGTAAAGTTTGTATTCACGGAGAGAGAGATGTACCTAGTGCACCTCTCATTTCATCACTAGAGTTGTATAGTCTTTGTTATTCTCAGCATGTACAGGAGATGTTTTTATTGTATAGTCATGATATAGAGCATTGTACAGACAACTCATCTCATGTATATTTTCATGCTAGGAATGTAAATATGGACAGGACTTTCTACTATTCTTATTTGCAAGAGTGTGTGGTTAAAAGTTTTAAGGATCTTATGTTTGAGTATAGAGATGTTTTTCCCATTGACTTACCTAGAGGGCTACCACCTGAGAGAGGGGACATTGACCATGCCATTGCGGTTATCACTAACACTAACCCTATTTCAGGCCACCTTATAGGCTTAGTGTTTCTCAGCATGAGGAGGTTGAGAGGCAATTGCATGACTATTTAGATAAGGGCTTCATTAAACCTAGTAACTCACCTTGGGCATCGCCAATGCTCCTAGTTAAAAAGAAAGATTGCTCTATGAGATTATGTATAGACTATAGAGCACTTAATAAGGTAACTATCAAAAGTAGGTTTCCAATGCCTAGATTGGAAGATCCATTTGATCAGTTACATCAAGCTAGGTATTTTACTAGGCTTGATCTTAGATCAGGATATCACTAGATCAAAATTAGGGTAGAGGATGTCCCTAAGATTGCATTTAGGACTAGATATGGGCATTATGAGTTTTTGGTGATGCCTTTTGGTCTCACCAATGCTCCTGCCACTTTCATGAAACTCATGAATAGTGTTTTAAGACCTTATCTAGGACACCTTGTGGTAGACTTTTTGGATGACATTCTAATCTACAATGCATCACAAGAGGAACACTTGGAACACTTGAGCAAGGTATTTCAAGTGCTAAGGGAAAATTCACTCTTTGCTAATGAATCAAAGTGTGAATTTTTTAAGACAGAGGTTAGATACCTTCGGCATATAGTCTCCTAGGATGGAATCTAGATGGATCCTAAAAAAGTAAGGGCTATTATGGAATCAGGTTTATCAGGTTTCTATCGAAGATTCATTAAGAACTATGCTAAGATTGTTGTCCCGATGATGGAACAACTTAAAGGGAAAGGGAAAGCCTTTCATTGGGGAGATGAACAGAAGAAAAGTATGGAGAAGTTGAAAGTAGCAACTGCTATAGCTCCACTTTTACATATAGTAGATCCCAACAAACCATTTGTGGTTGAGACTGACGCGAGTGACTTTGCCATAGGAGCAGTTCTAGTTTAGGATGGTCAAATAATAGCTTTTGAGAGTAAGAAACTATAGCCGGCTTAGAAGAATTACTCTGTTTATGAGAAGGAGTTGTATGCAATTGTCCATGCTTTGAAGAAGTGGTGTCATTATTTATATGGTGCCAAATTTAAAATAGTGTTTGATCAAGAGAGCATTAAGTGGCTCTCTAATCAAACAGACCTTAAAGGTCGTAAGGCCTGATGGGCAGAGACCCTTCAAGAGTTTGATTATGAGCTTAGGTATAGGAAGGGAAAGTTTAATGTAGTGGCTGATTCACTTAGCCGCATGCCTATGCTCAATGGACTGAGTTTTACTCAGATCACTAGTGAGCTACTTGAGTCCATTAGATGGAAATGTAGGCTTGATCTTGCATATTCCAAGATTTGGGAAGCCATGGAGAATGGGGATCGTGATATACGGGTTTCTAGTGAGGATGGAGTATCGACGAGTACTCAAGAAGGATTCAAGTGGAAGAATTATAATGTCCATGATGGATATCTGTTATATAAAGGCAAGGTGTGTGTCCCTAGAGATATTGAGATGAGACGGCATATTCTGTATGAGTTTCTTGACACACCTAGTGCAGGACACCCAAGAGTTAACAAGACTTATGATCCTGTTAAGAGGCAGTTTTATTGGCCTGGACTTCATAAGGACGTCCTAGAGTATGTGCTTAAGTGCAATAAATGCCAGGTCAATAAAGCTGAGAGATTGAGGATTGGAGGACTACTCCACCCATTGGATATTCCTAATGGGAAGTGGGAGAGTATCTCCATGGACTTTATAGTCGAATTACCTAAGACTCAGAGAGGGCACGACTCAGTCTGGGTAATTGGGCATAGGTTAACCAAAATGGATAGGTTATATTCCAACACGTATTACAATGAAGACACTAGAGTTGGCTAGACTCTTTGTTGAGAACCTATACAGATTATATGGTCTTCTTGTAGACATAGTTTCTGATCGGGATAGGAATTTTACTAGCCACTTTTGGAGAACGGTCTTCAAAAGGTTGGACATGAAACTTAGCATGAGCACGGCTGAGCATCCACACTCGGATGGGCAAACAGAAAGGGTTAACCAAATCCTAGAGGATATGCTTTGAGTATATGTGAATGAAAGGCAAACTACTTGGGAAGAGTACTTACCTATAGTAGAGTTTGCATATAATAGTGCCAAGCACTCTTCCATTGGGCATAGTCCATTTATGCTTATGTATGGGTTTCAGCCAAGAGCTCCTTATGCAGTAGGCTTGCAGGATGAAAAAGTTCAAGCTGCAAAGGACTTCTTGGAAGAGATGAATGATATGCTTAGACCTGCTAAGGACAACATTAGGAGATCTCAGGATCGAGCTAGAGCCTATGCTGACCCTCAAAGGAGAGACATCAACTTTGAGGTACAAGAGCATGTCTATCTTAGAGTTCCATCTAGATCTGAAACCATGAAGACAGGACCTTGTCCAAAACTATCTCCTAGGTATTGTGGACCTTTTCAAATACTTAACAGAATAGGAAAGATGGCTTATCAGCTCCAACTTCTAGAGAATAGTCAAATCCATCTAGGCTTTCATGTTATCCGGCTTAAGAAAAGGCTGAGTGAATCTGACAACCTCATTCCAGATAGTGAGGTAGTTGAGCCTATTTAGTTCAATCAATTCCACATGAGCCTGAGAGCATACTACGCACTCGAGAGAAGCGGACGAGAAATCACTTATATAAAGAGTTTCTAGTAAAGTGGAAAGATAGTTCAGAAGATAGTGCTACATGGGAGCGGGTTAGCACCATTCAGAGACGGTTTCCAGTTTTAGACTACCTTCCCAAGAGTCTTCTTAAGGGGAAGGATAGGGGGAAACAACACGGAGTCATGACCATGTATTTCTATACATGGGGATTTAGTGGGAGCACTATTCCCTTGATTATCTCTCCCTTTAGACCTTCTAGTACCATTTTTGAGGACAAAAATGGAGTTAAGCAGAAGGAAATGTTACATGGAGTAACTTTGAGAAAAGGTGTGAACCACCTCTTAGCTCATTGAGATGGGCTCACACATGATTGCCCTGTGGCACCCATGTGTAGAGGCATGGGTCACTCATTAAATATGGAAAGAGAGAGAGCCTTTTAGGGGGATTTGTGTGTGGCTAGGCAGAGAGATATATGTCTTGAACTCTATGCCTATGTTCCATTTTTATAGCTGGCAAACCGCTTTGAAGTTTGTGCTGGACGGGACAAAACGAGGGGAATCCTTGGAGGTAGAGGGAGGTGACACCACACTTCTCAACGGCTCTATGGAACACTATAATAGGGAAAACCCTTTAAAAGATTTGGAGGGAGCGCTGTAGCCTATAATTTTGGACATCTTCCTAAAGAGTGGTCGATCGAGAAGTCTATGTTCCTCCTTGTCTGAGTGGCACTAAGGACAAGTGTCTATGCTTAGGTAGATTGAAAGCATCCATTATTGGTTACATAGATTGTGCTTATGCTGGTTGTGTAGACAATCATAAGTCTACATCAAGGTACATTTTTCATTTTGTTGGAGGTGCTATCTCTTGGAGATCTCGTCTTCAAGAATTATAACTGTTTCCATATATGTGCTCACAACTCCCACTGCAAATGCAATGTCTCGTCTCCTAGCTACCATCTCTTTTATCATAACTTGCAATAAAAAGATTTTAATCGAAACCATAAACATCTTCTATATGAACCCAATATTAACATATGAAGCTTTTCTCCCCAAATGAGTCCTTTGGAAATAAGTTCTTTTTTCACATTATAATTTTCATTCGAGAGAGTGATCAATACATTAGAGAGGAAGAAAGAGAGAGAGAGAGAGGTGAATAGATTAGAGAGAAAGAAAGAGAGAGAGCGGTAGACTCAGTATTGCAAGTGAGCATGTACGGCCCAAATGATTGTGGCTGACTACAGAAAGAATCATGTGAAGATTGGATCTCCTTTGAACAAAAGCGCAAGCTTTTCGTTCTCTAATCCTATGCTCTATCAAGCATTGGCTTCTAATAAATGGAGAAGAATCAATATTGAAACAAGGGAGGGTACTATTTTAAAAGAAAAATCATGCTACTTACAAGGATAAGCAACCCTCTAGTATACCATAATATCGAGGCCCAAACAAATATTGGAAATGTCCAGTTGGTCCGGGGAGGTTCTAAACACCAAAAACCATCCAAAACAATGCCAAAACCACATGGGAATAGCCCCAACCGGGCTAACTGAGTAAAACTGAGCACCTTTTGAGATTTGAGAGTCCTCACCAATCCAAAAAATGTAGCCTAGCACCTTTACTTCAAAAATTTCAAGCTATCCCAAGTGAAAAAAGTGAATTTGGACACTGGATGATGAAAAAACTAGGCCCAGGAGTGGTCGCCTAGTTCCTGCTGAAGTGCTGCAGAGAGATTTTTGTGGGACAAATCTCATCCAAATACAACATCGATGGTATTTAAGCGAAGCTTAAGAGTGTAGCTTCGTAACGTGACCAAGATTTTTGAAATCTAATATCGTAGGAGTAAGCTATGGTGCGGAGAAGTGGGCTATGTCAAGAGTAGGGAGTGAAAATGCTAATTTTCATAGAAGGGTGACTTTGAGAAGCTCCAAACGGAGAAATTGAAGCTTTTTGATGAGATCCAAAACCCACATCCCATAGCCCGTATTACATATGTATATCATCTCTTGGCCAAAATATTGATCTATAGCATCTCTTTGATACTAGAACGCTCTCAAAAAACTATGATTTTTTCATCTATTCTAGTTTTGAGCTCCCTATCCATTTGAAAAAGCTTGGAGTGTCTGTGGAAGAGCTGTCGAAGAGCCTTTTTATCCCACATATGAAGTTTTGAGCACAGAGAACAAGGACATATAGCAAGGTATAACCTTCATTCCCACATCCAAGAGGAGGAAATGAGGAGAGAGGCTTCTCGTGGGCTGAGCCCTTGCGTGCGTGCTGCCTTGTCGATGATGTTTGACTGCTCCATCAGTGAGCTTTGACAGTCGTCGACTACGCCTATTGATGCCATGTTGTGCATGCAAATCTGCTCTGATACCAGTGTGCTGTCGCCTCCTTGTACCTCCAAGGATTCCCCTCGTTTTGTCTTGTCCAGCACAAACTTCAAAGCGGTTTGCTAGCTACAAAAATGGAACGTAATCACGGAGTTCGAGACATATATCACTTTGCCTAACCATGCACAAATCCCCCTAAAAGCCTCTCTCTCTTTCCATATTTAATGAGTTACACATGGCTCTACACATGGGTGCCACATGGAACTCATGTGTGAGCCCATCTCAATGAGCTAAGAGGTGGTTCACACCTTTTCTCAAAGGTTACTCCATGTAACAAGAAGCCAATCATTTTGGCCAGAAGCGATTGCTTCTAAGTGATTTGCTCTTGCAAGCTCAAAATATTTCCTAGGTCAGCCGGAGGTGGAGAGATCTTGGGCAAGCAAAGAAGATGTGACCCAAATCGTGAATGTAGCGATGGCAACACTTGCACCATAATAGAGCCCCCAGAAAGTTTGCTAGCTTTTAGATTGGTGCAGATACCATGGTGGAGACTTTTCTACATGAGCACCAACGTTTTGATCTGGATGAGGGGGTTCCAGATAGACATGAACTTCAAATCCTAGTGTAGCATTGTCCAAGTCAGGCAGCACTTCTTATTAAGCATAATATGATAGTTTGCATTCACTTTGATCCTAGGAATTTGGACAAGTAATTGCCTTTGTAAGAAGTGGAGAATGACATGCCTGGGACTCACCTCCCAGCCTATTTATAGCCCTTGCCTAGTCACGATCTAGACTACTCTCTAAGGCTCCTCTACTCATCTGGACATCATGAGTAGGTACCTCATATGAACTCTCTGGCTTTTGGCCTTGGCTATCCCCCGAGCAAGGAACTTCTCGTTCCTCGAAGCATGTACATCTCTGGAATATAACACTCTCTCCCCCTTCGGAAGATCATTCCCCTCAATGATATAGAAGGATCTATAAACTTCGGAATCAGAATCTGTGATTCCAAATAATAAGAATAGAGTGTGCTAGGTGTGTGAAATACTAGATGCTCAAAAAGCAGTCAACTAGTCTCTATGCTTCCTATCTAGCATTTCCACAAATCAATAGTATTCCTTGCCTTTGGCATACTATAGGAATCCGTTTGAGGCCCAATGACTCCAGATGTGTGCAACATAAGTGTTCGGAATATCCTCGAACTCCTGTGCCCAGAGCTTGACCACTAACTTTTGACACCTTGCCACTCATAGAAACCTTGGCAACTTGCCTTTGTCTCCCTGAAATACCCATTGACAGCTTGTCATATGGTATAATTATGCAAAATCACTTACTCCACTAGAGTAATGAACACTATTATGCTAATCCAAAACAATGTGACTATGTCCCAATCTCTATGGAAAAATACTTAAGATAAATGGAAATCTTTTCCAAATAGTGCTTAATCTCTAAGCTCAAGTAAATCTGCTTCATTTACTATTTCTAGGCTTGAGTAAATCTACTTGATTTACCCACTGTAATGAAAATGAAACTCAAGAAAGTCTCAGCATGAACCAAACTATGAATCCAAGATGACAATCTATCAACGATCTAGACTATGGACCAAGATGTCAATCTATCAATGATTGAGACCATGGATCAAGATGTCAATCTGTCAATGATCGAGACTATAGACTAAGATCTCAATCAGTCACATCCAAACTATATATCCAAATTTCGATCTAACATATAAAATAATCCAAACTATGGATCAAAATATCTTTGATACAAAGCTAATCCCCAATCCACTCTCTAGAACTAAGTCCATCATGCCAAGTGAAAACTTTCTAAGAAAGTATAGCAACTAGGGGAACTACCACCGCCTTCTAAATAATAACATGCAAGATGTTCCAAGTGTATGAAACTTGATTTACCTTTGATGATCATCTAATCATCACTATGATCAAATCATTCCCAACTAGGAATGAGGTGTATCTGGTAAACTACTGTAATAATCTGGCACTCCCAGATATAATGAGGACCATATTGTAAGTCCACTACATACTCTGAAAAATGGTAAGTAGATGTGTGCACACTCATAGCCCACTAGGCGAAGCATCTAGCTCACCGCATGTACACTATCTATGAACCATGGCCGATTCTTAGGCATATCAAATAAAGTAGTATGAACTCTATGAATTTCTTCTTAGTGCAATTTCCTATTCACAGTTCTTATGTGCAAAACTTGCCTTTCCGCTTCTAGGCTACTTGCCTACGGAGTTGCCTTGTTTGCGATCACATACAGAGTGACTATCTCATCTGCCCCTCTACTATCTAATAATAAGATGATACCAGAATGTCATATACATGAACTCCAAATCATATCAAAATATAATTTCAAAGACTTCTCTCCCATACCATCTATCCTACACCTAGGTAGAATACAAAGTTTGATGTCCCATACCACCAAACTTTACACCCCACATAGATGTGTGTACGAGATTAAAGTCAAACACTTGTGTTAAAAAAATAAAAGAATAGATCGGTAAGTACTCATAACCATGAATAATAATAAATGAAATCATGGTGTTCCTAAAGTGTTTCCTTTCCTCGATGGAAAGAACAAATTCATTCCTATGACTCTGTCAATCATACTATCTCTAACATGAACTCATCTTGAGTTGAGAAAAGAGAAACTATACAATAAATCAACTCAAATAGAGTTGTGAAGGATGCGGCTTGCATCAGATATCAACTCATGCGAGTTGAATCAAATATTAACTCAAAATAAATTGGAATTTATACAACTTGTGTGAATCCAATTACATGAAATAAGAAGAACTAGCAAAGTTCTCCTCTTCCATGCTTTCATGGCACTATATAAATTCTTGAAAATTTCAACAGAGTCTCCTCTGTCCTACTGAGAATGGTCACCATAAACTAATGCTCAATAAAACAAAGATCTAGGGCATGGCTAGCCCATGGTGATCACAACATATCAAAATAATATCATAAAGAACCTATGGAAAATGTTTCACTTTCAACAACATCTCCTACATAAACAATTTCCTATAGCAATAGATTAAAGCTTAATTGTAACTAACTTTTACTCATGCAAAAGTATAAAATTTTCTAAACTTACGGAGCTTTCCTTAAGCTTTCATTAGGCACAAAAATCACATGATTTGGATATTTAGTCAGAGTTGTATAACCATTTTACTAGAAGGGTTGAACACTTGATGACCAACTCTGAAAATGTACGAGTCATCTTCTTGAAGCCCTTAGACTGATCAAAAAAATTCCAAACTTCATTCTCTTTGTGCCCAAATCTAGCTCAAATTATCTAGTTTGGTCTCACAAAATTTCATTTCAAAATGAAATCAAATACTCATTCAAAAGTATACTTCTATCTCTACTACACTTGTGCTTAGGTGAGCTTAGAAGCAATGTTGTTGCACTTTTATAATATCTTCTTGTTGATATATTTAGGTAGTGATGTGTGTGAACACTCTAGGACCACCGGGGTACTTTTTTCCCTCTTTAGGAGGTTTTTTTCCCCGGCTTGTATATATGTCTATTGCCCTAATGGGCTACTTATCTTTGTACATTCTCTAGTAATACATTCAGTATTGTGTGTTGTGCTCCAAGCTTCTTCTTCTTCCTTGTGTTGTTCGTGTCCTTCCGCAAAATTCTAACTCCAACAATTGGTATCAAAGCAGGTCACCACTTCATCTAGGGCATCGTCTACACATGTCCGGTTGTAGTCTCAGAATCGCATGAAATTTTGTATGTATACTTAGGGTGTTTTAGAGATCAAAACAGGTTTGCTTTGTGGTGCGGAAATCGCGATTTGAGCGCGTTTCGGCCTCCAAACGCACTATCATAGTGCTTTTGCATGCTATTTTTCCTCTTTTTGTGCCAAAGCCACATACCAGTTTCAGTTCGCCAGTATAAGCATCTCGAAGTTTAGCAAAATTTGTCTCGGCAATTTCGTTCAAAACAACACACTTGAATTTAAAAAGAATGGAAGTAAAGTTTGTATTCAGGGAGAGAGAGATGTACCTAGTGCACCTCTCATTTCATAACTAGAGTTGTATAGTCTTTGTTATTCTCAACATGTACAGGAGATGTTTTTATTGTATAGTCATGATATAGAGCATTGTACAGATAGCTCATCTCATGTATATTTTCATGCTAGGAATGTAAATATGGATAGGACTTTCTACTATTCTTTTTTGCAAGAGTGCGTGGTTAAAAGTTTTAAGGATCTTATGTTTGATTATAGAGATGTTTTTCCCATTGACTTACCTAGAGGGCTACTAGCTGAGAGAGGGGACATTGACCATGCCATTGCGGTTGTCACTAACACTAGCCCTATTTGCAGGCCACCTTATAGGCTTAGTGTTTCTCAGCATGAGGTGCATGACTATTTAGATAAGGGCTTCATTAAACCTAGTAACTCACCTTGGGCATCGCCAATGCTCCTAGTTAAAAAGAAAGATTGATCTATGAGATTATGTATAGACTATAGAGCACTTAATAAGGTAATTATCAAAAATAGATTTCCAATGCCTAGATTGGAAGATCTATTTGATCAGTTACATCAAGCTAGGTATTTTACCAAGCTTGATCTTAGATTAGGATATCACCAGATCAGGATTAGGGCAGAGGATGTCCCTAAGATTGCATTTAGGACTAGATATGGGCATTATGAGTTTTTGGTGATGCCTTTTGGTCTCACCAATGCTCCTTCCAGTTTCATGAAACTCATGAATAGTGTTTTAAGACCTTATCTAGGACACATACTAACCCGCGAAGTACAATAAATAGGTTGCCTTGCTTTTTGTGAACTAACAATGTCCTCGTACAAACACCAAGGTGTATAGTGGTTCTCAAAGGTGAAAATATTTTAGAGCTATAAAATTGTAGAGTCTAGAATAAGATATTTGTGGAGTTAAAGTATTAAGAAAATTAATATAAAAAACCTAGAGCATTTGAGATTCAGGGAAAATTAGTAATTAAAATTAAAAAATATATTATTTTTTAAACTTTGTAATGAAAACTTAGGATAAAAGATTTTTTTTTTTAATGTAAAGGAAGTTCGGCATTAGCCTACTCTCCTGGACTTGAATTAAATAAAGAAAGAAAAGTACAAGAGCAGGGGACTAGTGCCCACGCGAGCCCCCAAATCCCACAAAGCAAGGGAAGCTTTTGCATAGCTTAGATGGCATTACAAAGAAGGTTAATCACCCTCTCATCACCCTCATGAGGGGCCCACTTGGGTTTAAGCTTGTTATTGATCAAAAGGAGAACTTGATGATGTCTGAAGGGGGGGGGGGATTTCTTATAGTTAACAATCCTTTTGCCAAGGAGGAACAACGATTTCTCAATTGACCACTTCTTGGGGAAGTCACCGAAGTTGAGGGCACATCTTTCCCACCAGATTTTCTATAGGACCTCCCCTCTGATGGCGTTCCAGGGAGTCGCAGAGCAGCCAATGGCTTCTCCCAGCAGGGCTTGCTGCCAATTGAGATGTTTCTGAAGTCTAATTTTCTTTCCAACCGTCTGCCAGAGTTTGTTGGAGTTGGGGCACGTAAAGAAGATGTGTGGAACATCTTCGATAGACCGGTAGCAGCGTTTGCACCAGGGAGGAATCCCACAAAGTTTCCTAGCCTTAAGGTTGGTCCAGATTCCGTGATGAAGAATTTGCCATAAGAGGACAGACTTTTTGATTTCTATGAGGGGGTGCCAGATAGCCATGAACTTCATGTCCCACCGAAGCCGCGTCCATGACAGGCACCACTTCTTGTTGAGGTTAACCTTATAGTCAATTGTTTCTTTGATGTTCGGGATTTTTGATAGGCTATTCCCATTGTGGCATTTGAGACCAAGCGAGCTCGCTATGTCGTGTCCCATATTGAGAAAGCGAGTTTTGTGTCGATCCCAGGCGAGAGTTCTGAAGAATGGAACACTCTGCTTTGCAAAGTGTTCCATTCTTCAGAACAAAATGTTGATGCAAGGGTGAATATCTTCGAAGTTGATCCAGCGGTTGGTGTCTTGTGTCCAGGGATGTTTCCATTTTTTGAAGCCTTTGTTCCATAGCTTCTTGGCATTTTGAATGTTCCAAGATCCCACACTCCGGATGCCATGGATCAGAAACCAGATAGAGTCGTTTTGTCTCATACCGGCAGCCCACTTCCAGTCTTCACTAATTCTTATGTAGCTTTTGGCTTTATGCCAACTCTTCCATAGGGAGCACACGAGATTAGAGCCTTTCGGGAAGACGGGGATTAGGGAAAACAGCAAGGTGAAGATGTCGAGGTTCTTCCACTTTGGGAAGCCCATGAGAGCCAACTCATTCTTGTTTCTGAAGATCAACTTGGCCCACGAGGCCTCCCCATTGCACCAAGCCTTAATAATCCATTTAGCTGCCAGTTTGTTAGCCATGCACCCAATGTCGAGGATACCAAGGCCGCCACTATCTCTATGGCTGGTGCAGATGGACCATTTGATTTTAGGCACCCTGAAGGTCAGCTTGGCCCATGAGGCCTCCCCATTGCACCAAGCCTTAATCATCCATTTAGTTGCCAATTTGTTAGCCATGCACCCAATGTCGAGGATACCAAGGCCCCCACTATCTCTATGGCTAGTGCAGATGGACCATTTGATTTTAGGCACCCCCCTTCTATTGTGATCGCCCGTCCAAAGGAAGTTTCTACAAATGCTATCTAGTTTGGACAGAATTTGCTCTTTTGGTCTCCAACAAGAAAGGAAATAAATCCTAGAAGAAAGGAGGAACGTGTTGATAACCATAGCACAACCAGCAAGATTGATTTGCATACCTCTCCAATAGTTAAGCTTGTTTCTGAGTTTGGCGAGCACCCAATTCCACCGCTGTTCCATAGAGATGCCAAACCCCAAGGGGATCCCAAGAAGCTAAAAAATTTGGCCCTGCAGAATGATTTGACAACCATGATCAATGAGAAGGTCGGGTTGAGACCCCACAATAGCTCTAAAGGCGGTCTTAGAGTGGTTGATTATGGATCCAGAGGCTTCACAAAAAGTAGCAAGACACCTCCACAACGTCTCCAGGCTGGTACGATCATTGTGAACAAACGCGTTCATATCATTGGCAAAAGGTCTCGTGGTGATCTGCCTGTGGTCGTGAGGCAAACGGAGGCCTTTGATATTACCAGCTTCCGCTTGGTGTACCACAAGCCTGCTAAGCCCCTCCGTGGTGATGGCAAAGAGAAGGGGAGCCAATGGGCACCCTTGTCTGATCGATCTTCTAAGTTTGATCACCTTTGAAAGTTTGCCGTTAATGTTAATTTTGGTCAATGTGTTTTCGAGAAGGGTCGTGATCATCTTGGTGAATTTCTGACTACATCCAAGATCTTGGAGCGACGGCAGAATATAGTCCCACCCAAGCCTCTGGTAGGCTTTATCAAAGTCGATCTTGAGGAAGACCACATCTTGTTTAGACTCATTTGCAAATTCAAGACCTTCCCAAATATCTATAATGGTTTCCAAAATTGACCTGCCTTTGATGAAACCTTTTTGGTCCTCGCTTAACCACGCTCTCAAGTGGAAAGAGATTCTATTGGAAATGACTTTGGCGATGATCTTGTATCCTGTTTGGAGCATCGTAATAGGACGCCAGTTCTCTATTCTGTTCTTTTCCCCTTTTTTGTGTATTAACTTGATAATACCATTGTTGAGGCAAGAAGGAAGTGTGCCAAACTTGAGTGTCTCTTGCCAAACCAGACGAAGAGGGGTGGCAACCACCAACTTGAAGGATTTAAAGAACTCATTAGTGACCCCGTCGGGCCCCGGGCTTTTACAAGGAGGGAGGGCATTAATGACCTCAATGATTTCTGCTTCAGAGATAGGGGCATGTAGCAGGGAGTGAAGGTTGAGTTGTATCCTACGGGGGGAAACCATAGATATGGTTGCCATACAGTCCTTTCTATCGTGGGAGAGGGGGTTCGAGGTCCCCAGGAGTCTCGTGAAGTGCCCTTCAATGATCCCAAAACTATCTTCTTCCGTATTGCATACATTGCCATTTGATTCTAGCAATAAGGGGATCGATTCTCTATTATGTTTCCTTTTAAGGATACGGCACATCTCTTTGGTAGGTTTGTCCGATTTGCCAGCCCACCACTCCTGGAAGAAAATTTGTAAATTTTTCCTTTGTATTTCTTCCTCGTATCTCAACAGCGCTCTGATTTTTCGAAGACCTTTCTGGGCTTGAGATTTTCCTTTGTTCACTTCCTCCTCGAGCCTCCAGAGTCTGTGGTAAAGAGCTGCTCTACGAGCCCGCCGCACAGTCTCGAGCATCTTCCTGGATCTAATCATGATCTGTTGAGACTTATTGACCGCACTTCTCCAGCACTTGGCTCGGGACCAGCCGGAGGCGAACGCCTCCTTCCACACATCAGCAATTTCTTGATGGACGGAGGGGAGAGAGAAGGTGGGTGCACTTGCGTGGAACCAAGGAGCCTTATGGATCTTGTTGGAAGGTTGGAAGGTGATAACGATCGGGTAGTGATCAGAGATGGTGAGGTCAGTGCGTTGTGCAAGGGACGCGTGGCCCCACTGATGAGTAAAAATCTGAGAGATGTAACATCCCTGAAGTCTAGCTTTCCTCAGGTCCTCGCCCGCTTGGAGATTTGACCAAGAAAAGCCATTCGAGTCTTTGAATTCGACCAAATCCAAGTGAGGTTTGGTTTTGTCCCACGTTTCTTTCTCAGGACTATCAATGACCAGCCCTTGCCCAACCATCTTCCATAGGGTCCTTCACCATGTTAAAGTCACCACAAATAAGCACCTTGTAGGGGAGCGAGTCCAATGAGGCCCATGTGTTCAGTCTCTCTAATTCCCCGTTAGGGGCGTACAAAGAAACCAGAGTAAAACAAAGAGGAGCACCAAAAGAAGCAGCAATCCATCAGTGGCTTTCATCTTCATTGGAGTTCTCAAGATTCTCAAAGGAGGGTTGATTAATACCGATTACCGTTCCACCGGACCCCCACTGGTGCGCCGTTGAAATCCAAACATGGGTCGAGGAGACCTGTCTAAGCCGTTTTTGGAGGTCTTCTCCATCAATGTTAATCTCTTGAATACATGTAAAATCTAGGTTTAGGCCAATGTCGCGAAGCCATTGACCAATGATGGTTGCTCTTGAGGGGTCGGTTAGCCCTCTAGCATTTAACGAGATGATGATCATTGTCGTAGTGAGCCCTCTTTACAGGAGGGATCTTTGTCCTTTCTTTTCTTGGATTCATCTTTCTTTTTCGCTCGTATCGGATCCTGAATTAGCAGTAGGTTCTCGTAGACGCTTTTCCAGGGTAACTCCATAGGTTGTTTTCCTTTGCGGGATATCTCCTGCTGGGAAGACTTGGGCACCGTTTTCGACATCGTTTCCGGAATAGTCGATCCGATGATGGAACTTTCACTATCCATGTTATCTTCATTACTAGTGGTAAAGCCGTCTTCTTTGCTTGTAGTGTAGCCCTCCTGGGAGGTTTCTTTATTGTCAGGGATCTCTAGGGCTTTGTCGATGGTGTCCACCTCAAGTTGGTTCCCACCTGGGTAGTCAAACTCATTGATCTCCTTTTCCATATTGCAATACAAATTGCTAGAGGGGTAAACGGACATGTTGTTTCCCTCAGAGGCCGCCCTAGGGCTTCTTTTCCTTCTTCTTCTGACTTCGATGAACCCATCTGCGTCAGCTTCTGGATTAAGGGGGCCCTTGCCTTCCTCTTCCTTCATCGAGTGGGTCAAAGCACCTTTGTTGTCTTGAGCGTTTTTGGAGGCTTCTTGATTCCTAAGGATAAAAGATTACATTGATTTAGGATTTTTATAGTTAAACAACTATTAGGACTGTTTGACTCACCGAGTTGATTCTTACTTCACAACAGTATGTGTATTTTTGTTGGAAATAGTATGTGTATGTGTGTATATCTTGTGATTTAAAAAACTATTGTGATAATCTATCTCAACATTGATTCTTTCATCAAAATAGTACATATATGTGTCTTTGATTGTGATTTAAAGACTATTTTGATTTTTTGACTTAGAGGTTATTCTTAGCTCAAAATACTTTGTGTGTATGTGTGTATGTACGCGATTTAAAACTTCTATTTTTTGGACTCAAAGCATTGGTTCTTACTTGACAATAGTACATGTACTTATGTCTTTAATACTATGTTTGTGTCTATATTTATGCACATTTATGATTGTGATTTAATAACATTATCATTTTCTAACTCATCATTGATTCTCACTTCACAATAGTATGCCTATGTGTGTGTATAATCCTGAATTAAAAACTATTGTCATTTTGAAACTTAGCATTTACTTGAACTTCAAAAACGTATGTGTATGTGAGTATGAATGATGTATGTGTGTATAATTATTATTCAAAACTATTGTCATCATTTGGCTCAACATTAATCTTTACTTAACAATAGGATGTATATGTGTGAATGTATGTGTATTATTGTGAGTTCAAAGCTATTGGGATTGTCTGAATCACAATTTATTATTAATTCACAATAGTATGTTTATGTGTGTGAGTATGTATGTGTGTGTATGTATGTATATGAATGATTTAAAAACCATTGTGATATTGTGAATCATGCCATTGATTTTTATTTCACAATAGTATTTTTAGAAAGATTTTTGGCCAAGGCTCTCTACTCAAGGATCTATGGTTAAGGCTTCCCTTCAATCTCAAATCTCAAATGAATTTCTTCAATTGAATGAAAAGACATATACATTTTTTCACATGAATAGCTTTCTGATTGAAAGTGCTTTTGATTAGAAGACTTTCTTTTGTTGAAAATGTGTTCTATTGAAAAGACCTCATTTTATAAAATAGACATATAACTTATTATTCGAAGATATTCGAGACATCTAGAAAAATCCAAACTTATTCAATATTTTTATACTCCCATCTCTTTGAGATCTATCTTTTTACTATATAACCAAGACGAGTCCAGATATGGAGAAGCTTAAAATTCCTCATTCTAAAACAGAAATTCGAAGATGTTTGATTTCCCTAAAAGTGCAAATTTTAATTGTAGGAGAGAATCTACAATTTCTCTATACCATATTTTCTGATGCATGGAAAAATCATGATTTCTCTTAACTTAACTTTTCTAGTACAAGTTCTTTGCATGGGCAGGAAATCATGCTTTTTTTTATATCAGGGAAAATTTACTTTAAATCTCTAAAAAGATGGGCAATTTACATTAAAATAGATACTTTCTAAAACATAGTATAGCTTGAGATTGTAATTGTTGTATAGATCTACATGGACGTTATGTGTATGTAATGCAAATAATATATAGTCCCTTATGTTAAAGTAGTATTGCTCTCATTCACATAGGGACCCATCATTTATTATGTGATGACTAGAATCCTTGGTAATTTCACTAGCCAGTAAGCTACCAAGAAAAGTTTGAGATATCCTGTTTTCTAACGTCGCGAGTTCCCTATATATAGCAACGTTGGGCATTCTTCACTCAATGCCTTGTTGACTCATTCTTTAAGATACAATCATGCAATCGAGCATGAAGAAACTGGAGTATAATCCAAAGGATCTCAAGCTATAAATCTCACCATGGACACTCTTGACAAGAGTTCCCATTTCCTAGTGGAGTTAAAGGGAAAATTCACTGCTAAGGTTGAGAAGTAGTTTTGGTGATAGTGGAGAATCAAAAAGAAGTGGAGAGAACAATTGTTTTGGTGGAGAGAAGTAGTTTTGGTGCAGAGAACAATTGTTTTGGTGGATGAAGATGGTAGAAAGTTTGAGCTTGTGAGTCACACATATATGTGGAGAATAACTGAGCGTGTATGGGCAATGAAGTCAACTTGATTCCCAAAGTATGTCATAAAGAATTCTATTTCGGGATATTTTATTTGGTGTATTCCTACCATTGATGATGGTTTTTCATTTGCTAGTGCAATTCATAAAATTCAAGAAAAAAGCTGAAATGATTCCTATATACAAGTTGTTATATTCACATAATCTACCTAACCACCCACCAACTAGTTTAGGTGCACTTTCTGGTGCGTAATCCAAACGCTTTTAATCTCATTGTGTTTGGTGAAGCTTTTAACTTCACTCCACAACTTTTGGGTACTTGATTTTTATTCATCCTTTTTTTATCTTTGAGACTAGATTTTCAACACTCCCCCTCAAGTCCCAATGTCTATGTCCTTTGTTCCATCACGTTTTGTATCTTTTCTCCACCCAAAGATGTTTGCATATTGGTCCTTTGTATTGACATGCTCCTCCTTTACATCCTTGACCTAATCTTTATCTAATAAAGTGGTAATGCATTGTTATATTCTTGGAGCTTGAATGAAACGTCAGGTTTTGATCTAAGAATATGCTACTAGTACATCTTCACATCCAATTGGTACATCTTGCAAACATTTGAGGATGAAATTGAAATCCAAATCATTACGGTGGCCACCTTAGCTACCGGAGTCCTAACGCGCACGCAGAATATGATTACACAAGCCTTTCTTATGCTCAAACCCCTCCGAATTAGCCGACTTGGATTGCTTGGAAGCCACAATTATCTCTTGATTGATACTTTGTCTATGCACTCCCTCATATACTTCCCGGCAAATGCACCAAATGCTTAGCTCAAACCCCAAGGGGAAATGCCTTACACACACACTTGTATTTTGCGTAACACTCCTAAAAATCGATCCCTCGTATTGGTTACAATCTACAATTTTATCTCCAATGGATAACCCCACGCCCTCACTCATTAGTTCATACCCTTTCGTGTACACCTCCCTATCATCCTTTGGTTTATACACTCTCCTATGTATGCATGTACACTCGCACACTCTCTTTCATCTCTCTCTCTCTCTCTCTCTTACCCTCTTCCAATCTCCTTCCTTCTCAATCCTGCTCACACACATACACATCCTCTCTCGTTCGTTCCGGCTTGCTTCCACACACACATTTCCCCCTTTTTCTTTCCCTCTAACCTTCTCCCACAGTTTCTTTTCTCTTCTTCTCTAACTCTCTCCTATGCTCACTCTCACGCTCATACTTATCCATGCATAGAATTTCACACACCTAGCAATCCCTTACACCTCGCATGCACTCACATGCACAACCCCTTACTCACTCTCTTTTCTTCCTCTTCTTCTTTCTTCTTCTTTACACACCCTCTTCACACTCTCTTTACCCACACAACCATACATACACGCACACACCTTTTATTCTTCTCACTCTCTCTTTATCACCCTCACTCTCTCACTCGCTTGCACACATATATTCACATACACATCCTCACACCATAAAATTTCCCCTTTTTGTTTGTTTTTTTTTCTTCTTACTAACAAGCAGACTTAAACTTCAGCAACTTTCGTTTTCATTATTGGTACCATTATGTTTTTTTGGAAGTTGACTTGCACAAAGCGTGATGGTCGAAATCATGGGGACAAAAAGAAATGCCACGGGAAGTATATTAGACAAGCATCTTATCATGTGCTGCACGTTCATCTATATGCAGTGAAGATGATAGGATTGGGATGAGCATAAAACAACATAAATCAAATGTACCTCTCTATTGAAGACAGAGGAGTTTCTTCCTTCCATATGACAAGGCCCAACGCTGTGTTTGATAGCAGTTTGATCCCCAATTACTAAGGAGAAATCTTCATGTCCAAGGTTTTCATTCTCTTGAGTCTTCGCAGGTGGTTGAACCTCTTTCACAATGATCATCACAACACCTCATCCTTCATAGCATGACCCCCCCCCTTTTTACTCACAACTCTCTTCATTTGTATCTTCATGTCTCTATCAGCAGTGCCCCAATTTTCTAACTATCATTTCTTCCTCTAATCATACACATTCCATAAATTTCGCATATATACAGGGTAATAGAGGCTTTATTATTAACCATGTGATGAGTTGAATCCAAAACCATTTCGAGACTATTTCTCAACATTTTGATGAGGGGGCTCTTCCAAGGCATGCTCGACGGTTGTTTCCCGTTAAGCTTTGACTTTTGTTGTAGTAAGCTTGGCTTGCATACCGGAAGAGAAGGACCAAGGAAGGAGCTTTCACTATCTATGTTGTCGTCATTGCTGGTAGTGGAGCCCTCCTCTTTACTTGTGGTGTAACCTTCCTGGTTGTCTTCTTTGCTGGTCAAGCACTCAAGTGTATTCTCCGCAGGGTCTTCTTCATCATGGTTATCCCCTGGGAAGTCGACCTCATTAATATCCTTTTCTAGGTTACAGTACATGTTATTCGAAGGATCAATGGTCATAACCTCTCTTGCTGCTAATCTTCGAGGACTAACTTTCCTCCTATGTCTTACTTTGGTGAATCCTTCTGAGTTTGTCTGTGCAACACGAGTGCCCCCTTCTTCCTCCAACGGAGGGGGATGAACTCGAGTACCAACTTGAGGGAAAGGATCTAGGGCCCCATTTGGTTTAAGCTTGTTTTTGTTGGTACTTTGCTTCAGGGGGCAATCTTTGATCCTATGACCTTGGTGCCTGCAACGGAAGCACACATTGGGAAAATTCTTGTACGTAACCTCATGTATCCAAATCTTACCATCTCCACAGTTTATGGAGATCTTCGTGGGAAGGACCTGGTTCAAGTCTGTTTCAATGCAGATTTGTGGGTGCCATCGTGCATTGAAAGAATATTGAGCTTCATCATAGATTATTCCCCCAACATCCTCTCTTGAGGCCATCGGGCGACTGATCGGTGAAACGATTTCTCGAAGAAATCCATATAGGAAAATATGGCAGATTGGGAAGCTCCACCCAAAGCGGGTAAGGAAGAGGCTTTGACCTGTTCCGAACAAAGTCTTGGGTCCACTTAAATAGGCATAAGGTGGATCAGCCCACTTGCCAGGAAGCGGCTTGCAGTGCTTGCAAGGCATCTCTTCATTCTCGAACACTAGTAGCAAGTGATTCGCCAGCAAGAATTGGCATTTGTGTACAATTAGTCCCCGTGGGAACCACTCCTTGTGCAGCCAGATTCTCAGATTTTTTTAGAGGGGGCCTAGGGCCAAAGACTTGACCGATCAGACAAGTTTTCATCACTTCTTCTTGTTTTGCCGCCACAGACTCCTTGCAAAATGAGACCACCAGAGGGGCGACATCCAAAGGGATGGAATCATTCTCGAGGGGGCACAGGGACATGAGAGGAGTCACATTGCTCAGGACCAACGAGGGAACTGAGGTCGACATAGCGGCCGGCACCAGCAAATTTTTAGCAAAGATTTAAAAAACCCTACCCCCAACTCAAGGCTATTATCCTTAATGCTTCAAACCAGAGGACCTTTGAATCCTCAAAAGGAGTTCTCAAACTCTCAAGAACAACCCCCTTACAACCAGGATGGCCAACCAGGATGGCCAACTAGGGTAAGGTCTTCCGTGTTTCTGAAGATCAATTTAGCCCAAGAGGACTCCCTATTGCTCCAAGCCTTGATCAACCACTTTGTCGCCAGCTTGTCAGCCAACCCAGCAATATCCAGAATTCCCAAGCCCCTTGAGTCTTTAGGGCTAATGCAAGTTTCCCATTTGATTTTGGGAATCCCCCTCCTGTTGGGATCCCGAGTCCAAAGAAAGTCTCTGCAGATTCTTTCCACTTTGGCCAAGTTTTTCTCCTTAGATCTCCACCACGAGATAAAATAAATGATTGTAGACAGCATTGAGGAGGCTCGCGGCGTGTCGAGTAATGGAAAGCTCACATTTCTTCCGTCCTCTCTGGTTGTGGGATTTGGGGGGTCCCAAATCCCACTAGCTCTCTGCCTCATTTGTAATGCCCTCTAGCTTGCCGTAGTCCTCCCCTACATTGTGGGATTTGGGGGATCCCATGGGCACTAGTCCCATTCACTTGTAACTTTCTTCTTTATTTTAATTAAATTCCGGGAGAATAGGCTAAGGCCGAACTTCCTTTTATTAAAAAAAACTCTAAGTCTCGGATCTAGTTCTTCGAACCTAATCCACTGGCTGATCTCTTGTTAAGGATTGAGGAGGCTCGCGGCGTGTTGAGTAATGGAAAGCTGACATTTCAGCCGTCCTCTCTCGTTGCATATATCGCCATTTCGAGCTAACATTTAAGCCACTAATGCTCACCAAAGCTGCTCATTTGCCAGGAATTGTTTTCTACTGCGCAGTGCGCCATGTTTTCTACTGTGCAAGAATTATCGATCGAGAAATCCTTGTTTCTCCTACGTAAAAGAATCTCCCAAGATAAGAGATCTCCACCGTTTAGACATCATTGTACTTATCTCCTTGAAAACAACAAGTTGAAACTCAAATGGGTCCCACATGAGGGTGATGATAAATTTATCCGCCTCATTTGTAATGCCCTCTAGTTTGCCATACTCCTCCCCTGCATTGTGGGATTTGGGGGGTCCCATGGGCACTAGTCCCATTCACTTGTAACTTTTTTCTTTATTTTAATTAAAGTCTGGGAGATTAGGCTAAGGCCAAACTTCCTTTTATTAAAAAAAAAATGCTCGGATTTATGGGTAGGTGAAGGAATAAGGGTCTGCCGAAATGTCCATTGAAGCAATACAGAGAGTATGGAGAGAGAGATAAATCCGATCAATTCGACCCATCTTGTCCCATCTTCTTTTTTCACATTATAATTATCATTGGAGAGAGAGATAAATACATTAGAGAGGAAGAAAGAGACAGAGATAAAGAGAGAGAGGTAGAAAGAAAGAGAGAGAGATAGAGAGAGAGATTTACATTATAGAGGAAGAAAGAGAGAGCGAGCGATAGACTCAATATTGCAAGTGAGCATGTACGGCCCAAATGATGAATCATGTGAAGATTGGATCTTCTTCACTGCATTGTGAGATTTGGGGGGTCTCATGGGCACTAGTCCCATTCACTTGTAACTTTTCTTCTTTATTCTAATTAAAGTCGGGGAGAATAAGCTAAAGTCGAACTTCCTTTTATTTAAAAAACAAAGATTGGATCTCCTTTGAACAAAAGCGCAAGCTCTTGGTTCTCTAATCCTAAAATACTAACCCGTGATGAACAGAATGACTTGTTTTCTGTGAAGATATTTGGAACTGCCTCTAATCCTATGTTGTAATGTACAAATATAAGTGCACACATTTATATAGGTTCTCAAACTCTCATTCATATTCTCATTTTGACTCACACATAATATATTGAACAGAAAAATGGGTGTATATTCAGAGTTACACACAGGTTTTCACACTCTCTCTCTCCAATATCTTTTTTTTTTAATAAAAGGAAGTTCGGCCATGGTCTAATCTCCCGGACTTTAATTAAAATAATGAAGATATATTAAAGCAGGATATCTTAAAAGATTACATTCATAGAAGATTACATTCATTTAGGATTTTTATAGTTTAACAACTATTCGCATTGTTTGACTCAAAGCATTGATTCTTATTTCACAATAGCATGTGTATTTTTGTTGGAAGTAGTATGTGTATGTGTGTATATATCGTGATTTAAATAATTATTGTGATAATCTATCTCAACATTGATTCTTTCATCAAAATATTACATATATGTGTGTATGATTGTGATTTAAAGACTATTTTGATTTTCTGACTTAGAGTTGATTCTTACCTCAAAATACTTTGTGTATATGTGTGTATGTATGCGATTTAAAACTTCTTTTTTTTTTTGGACTCAAAGCATTGATTCTTACTTGACAATAGTACATGTACTTATGTCTTTAATACTATGTTTGTGTCTATATTTATGTGCATTTATGATTTTGATTTAATAACATTGTCATTTTCTAACTAATCATTGTTCTCACTTCACAATAATATGCCTATGTGTGTGTATGATTGTGAATTAAAAACTATTGTCATTTTGTAACTTAGCATTTACTTGAACTTCAAAAACGTATGTGTATGTGAGTATGAATGATGTATGTGTGTATAACTATTATTCAAAACTATTGTCATCATTTGTCTCAAGATTAATCTTTACTTAAGAATAGAATGTATATGTGTGAATGTATGTGCATTATTGTGATTTAAAAGCTATTGGGATTGTCTGAATCACAATTTATTCTTAATTCACAATAGTTTGTGTATGTGTATGAGTATGTATGTGTGTGTATGTATGTATATGAATGATTCAAAGACCATTGTGATATTGTGAATCATACCACTGGTTTTTATTTCGGAATAGTATTTTTAGAAAGATCTTTGGCCAAGGCTCTCTACTCAAGGATCTATGGTTAAGGCTTCCCTTCAATCTCAAATCTCAAATGAATTTATTCAATTCAATGAAAAGACATA
The DNA here is from genome assembly GCA_020310875.1 of Ceratopteris richardii. Classification (NCBI taxonomy): domain Eukaryota; kingdom Viridiplantae; phylum Streptophyta; class Polypodiopsida; order Polypodiales; family Pteridaceae; genus Ceratopteris; species Ceratopteris richardii. Next base: position 23,474,302 of record CM035432.1, on the reverse strand, counting down.
TACATTTTTTTTACATGAATAGCTTTCTGATTGAAAGTGCTTTTGATTAGAAGACTTTCTTTTATTGAAAATGTTTTCTATTGAAAAGACCTCATTTTATAAAATAGACATACAAATTATTATTCGAAGATATTCGTGACATCTAGAAAAATCCAAACTTATTCAATATTTTTATACTCCCATCTCTTTGAGATCTATCTTTTTACTATATAACCAAGACGAGTCCAGATATGGAGAAGCTTAAAATTCCTCATTCTAAAACAGAAATTTGAAGATGTTTGATTTCCCTAAAAGTGTAAATTTTAAGTGTAGGAGAGAATCTACAATTTCTCTACACCATATTTTCTGATGCATGGAAAAATCATGATTTCTCTTAACTTAAATTTTCTAGTACAAGTTCTCTGCATGGGCAGGAAATCATGCTTTTTTTTATATCAGGGAAAATTTACTTTAAATCTCTAAAAAGATGGGCAATTTACATAAAAATAGATACTTTCTAAAACATAGTATAGCTTGAGATTGTAATTGTTGTATAGATCTACATGGACATTATATGTATGTAATGCAAATAATATATAGTCCCGTATGTTAAAGTAGTATTGCTCTCATTCACATAGGGACCCATCATTTATTATGTGATGACTAGAATCCTTGGTAATTTCACTAGCGAGTAAGCTACCAAGAAAAGTTTCAGATATCCTGTTTTCTAACGTCGCGAGTTCCCTATATATAGCAACGTTGGGCATTCTTCACTCAATGCCTTGTTGACTCATTCTTTAAGATATAATCATGCACTCGAGCATGAAGAAACTAAAGTATAATCCAAAGGATCTCAAGCTATAAATCTCACCATGGACACTCTTGACAAGAGTTCGCATTTCCTAGTGGAGTTAAAGGGAAAATTCACTGCTAAGGCTGAGAAGTAGTTTTGGTGAGAACAATTGTTTTGGTGGATTAAGATGGTAGAAAGTTTGAGCTTGTGAGTCACACATATATGTGGAGAATAACTGAGCGTGTATGGGCAATGAAGTCAAATTGATTCCCAAACTTGATTCCCAAAGTCGGGATATTTTATTTGGTGTATTCCTACCATTGTTGATGGTTTTTCATTTGCTAGCGCAACTCATAAAATTCAAGAAAAAAGCTGACATGATTCACATAATCTATTTAACCACCCACCAACTAGTGTAGGTTCACTTTTTGGTCCGCAATCGAAATGCTTTAAATCTCATTGTGTTTGGGGATGCTTTTAACTTCATTCCATAACTTTGGGTACTTGATTTTTATTGATCCTTTTTTTATCTTTGAGACTAGATTTTCAACACTCCCCCTCAAGTCCCAATGTCTATGTCCTTTGTTGCATCACGTTTTGTATCTTTTCTCCACCCAAAGATGTTTGCATATTGCTCCATTGTATTGACATGCTCCTCCTTTACATCCTTGACCTAATCTTTTTCTAATAAAGTGGTAATGCATTGTTATATTCTTGGAGCTTGAATGGAACATCAGGTTTTGATCTAAGAATATGCTACTAGTACATCTTCACATCCAATTGGTACATCTTGCAAACATTTGAGGATGAAATTGAAATCCAAATCATTATGGTGGCCACCTTAGCTACTGATGAGTCCTAACGCCCATGCGAAATATGATTACACAAGCCTTTCTTATGCTCAAACCCCTCAGAATCGGCCGACTTGGATTGCTTGGAAGCCATAATTATCTCTGAATTGATACTTTGGCTATGCACTAGCTCGTATACTTCCTAGCAAACGCACCAAATGTTTAGCTCAAAACTCAAGGGGAAATGCCTTACACACACACACTTGTATTTTGCTGAACACTCCTAGAAATTGATCGCTCGTATTGGTTACAATCTACAATTTTATCTCCAATGGATAACCCCACACCCTCACTCATTAGTTCATACCCTTTCGTGTACACCTCCCTATCATCCTTTGGTTTATACACTCTCCTATGTATGCATGTACACTCGCACACTCTCTTTCATCTCTCTCTCTCTCTCTCTCTCTTACCCTCTTCCAATATCCTTCCTTCTCATTCCCGCTCACACACATACACATCCTCTCTCATTCCTTCCCGCTTGCTTCCACACACACATTTCCCCCTTTTTCTTTCCCTCTAACCTTCTCCCACAATTTCTTTTCTCTTCTTCTCTAACTCTCTCCTACGCTCACTGTCACGCTCACACTTATCCACGCATAGACTTTCACACACCTAGCAAGCCCTTACACCTCGCATGCACTCACATGCACAACCCGTTACTCACTCTCTTTTCTTCCTCTTCTTCTTTCTTCTTCTTTACACACCCACTTCACACTCTCTTTACCCACACACCTTTTATTCTTCCCACTCACTCTTTATCACCCTCACTCTCTCACTCGCTTGCACACATATATTCACATACACATCCTCACACCATAAAATTTCCCCTTTTTGTTTCTTTTTTTTCTTCTTCTTACTAACAAGAAGACTTAAACTTTAGCAACGTTCTTTTTCATTATTGGTACCATTATGTTTTTCTGGCAGTTGACTTGCACAAAGCGTGATGGTCGAAATCATGGGGACAAAAAGAAATGCCACGGGAAGTATATTAGACAAGCGTTTTATCATGTGCTGCACGTTCATCTATATGCAGTGAAGATGATAGGATTGGGATGAGCATAAAACAACATAAATCAAATGTACCTCTCTCTATTGAAGACAAAGGAGTTTCTTCCTTCCATATGACAAGGCCCAACGCTGTGTTTGATAGCAGTATCAAGGTTTTATTTCTCTTGAGTCCCCTTTTACAATGATCACCACCACACCGCATCCTTCATAGCATGACCCCCCCCCCCCCTTTTTACTCATTGCTTTCTTCATCTTTATCTTCATGTCTCTATTAACAGTGCTCCAATTTGCTGACTACCATTTCTTCCTCTAATCATACACATTCCATAAATTTCGCATATATACAGGGTAATAGAGGCTTTATTATCAACCATGTGATGAGTTGAATCCAAAACCATTTCGAGACTGTTTCTCAACATTTTGATGAGGGGGCTCTTCCAAGGCATGCTCGACGGTTGTTTCCCTTTAAGCTTTGACTTTTGTTGTAGTAAGCTTGGCTTGCGTACCGGAAGAGAAGGACCAAGGAGCTTTCACTATCTAGGTTGTCGTCATTGCTCGTAGTGCACCCCTCCTCTTTACTCGAGGTGTAACCTTCCTGGTTGTCTTCTTTGCTGGTCGAGCACTCAAGTGTATTCTCAGCAGGGTCTTCTTCATCATGGTTATCCCCTGGGAAGTTGACACTACAACAGATCTATGGTATACCGAGGTTTTTACCGAGGAAAATGAATGCGGCTTTATTTGCCGCAACGCCGGTGTAGAAGTCGGTGTGCACGTCGGTACCAAAGCCTCGGTATAAGTGTCGGTATAGGCATCGGTATAAGCGTCGGTATATGCATCGAAAATACCGATGCTCCTACCGACGCTTCTGCTGGAGGTACCGTCGCCTATACCAAAGCCTGCTGGGTGTACCGACGGTTATTCCGATGACACTACTGGGAGTACCGTCGCGTATACCGACGACCAAACCTGCAAAATGTTTTTGGGCCAGAATGTTTTGTCTGTTGCTACAGCAACATTACCATGATGTTGCTGAACAAAAGACAATACACTCTGCCCGAAAAAAACAAGTACATGTGATGTGTACTCTAATGACAACCGAAATATGATTTCATGAAACAGAGTATTATTGGACACAAAAGAGATAATCAGAATGAACAATGAACCATGTACAAAAGAAGTTATATATTTCAATAATGAAGCATGTACAAGAGTGTGGAAAACCACTGTCATATATGACGCTTTTACAAAATTTGGCAAAGCAATGTATTGCCATGTGGAAATCAAATACAAAATATTGGTCTTCCACTGCCATACACATGCAAAGAAGGTTCCATATCAACAGTCCTGCAACAAAGAACATTAATGGAATGAGATAAATTCACATGAAAATTACAAACAACAAGCAAAAACCAAGTTTATAAATTAATTACCTCATCGCAAACGCTCCCATGAAACTACCGCACCGCGTCCCTCCAAGTCCTACAATAGTGCAGTCAACCCATGACTATATCCGTAAGACTCCTCCGTTCGTGTTGGAGGACGACCCATTGCCAGCTCCTGAAAAAAATATAAAAAGATTTGAGAAACATATATGAGAAATTTAACACAAGTAAATTCAATAAATGAAATGGTACTTACAAACTCATGACGCATCGTGTCATATCCACCGCTGCCCAAATGTGACGGTCCAATTGTTTCTAGACGTGTGGCTGTGGCATTTCGGTGCTGGCGATATCGATCAGGAGTCTGCTGCTCGTCACAAATCATGTCCCACTCCTCAGCATCTAACCATACAGGCTTTGCTAAGCCTTCTCTGAATGCATCACGAGCCTCGGATCGTCGATGCAACATGACCTCACGTGCGGTGTGCAGAATCCACTCTGAACTGACAATCAACTGTCCATCAGCTGGTCGGAACTCCTGGTAAATCGTCTGTTGTTGGCAAAGATGGATGGATCCTTCACAAGATTGAGTAGGTGCTGCTAATCTTGCTTTGCACCAGCCCTCAGTGACTCCAGAAATGATTAGTAGACACCCTTAGCTTCCAAATGATACCAAGAGATGCTATATGTACTTTGGAAAAGGTTTGAGTAATGACTTGATCAAAATAGATGAGTTTGTGAATCACAAAGCTAGAAAACTTTCTATTTTGGTGTTGATACCTGCTCAGTCTTTCACTCAGTATGACCAGTACACTTACAATTGGCAAAATTCCTTCTAGAGGTATTCTATTAGCTTAGTAAGCTACCATTTGCAAGTGGAATCATTCAAAATGATAAACTATACTAGGAGAAATCTCTTTCGCAAAATTATGGACACTCCCGACTTTTTAGGAAGTATGCAGACAAATACCAGTGAGCACTTTGATGGCGATTTCTCGAGATTGGCTGAATTAAGTTGCTTCAAACTTTGTATGCTTGTAGTATGCTTTGAGCTGAATCCAACAAGCTTTGAATCACTTGATTTGGTGAAGTAGACACTGAGATATGCCTCTTTGAAGTTGACAGACTTGGAGGTAGAAACTCAGAGTACACAGAAGTGATAGATGTAAATGAATGTATTAATTCACATTGGTTTACAAACTCATTGGCATGCCAAGCATTGCCTAATGAGGTAGAGATGTGTGAGCTATGATGTAGCTCTCTCACACACTCAATGATAGCAGAAATGAAGCTCGGGAGAACTCTTACACCCGCGACTTTTTGATCACCTTTTTATCTATGATGACTAAGAATTTGAATTCAAATTCAAGTCCTTGATCCCTTCAATCAAGCATCTAAAAGTATGGAGATATTCTCTCAATCATGTAATCTACTTTTTCCTCGAATCCATCAAGTAGGTGTGACATAAAGAAATGTCAAGTCTTTTTAGATTTTTACAAGGAGTAAAATGGTAAGAACTTATAAGCATAAGTTCCTATGGTCCTTCCTTCAAGTGGTGTCTTCATGAAGTAATCCAAGTTTAATTCTGAAGGCTTGAATTGCATCAACAGCTCCCCCTCAAGCCAAACACTTTGGCTTAAGTCTTCATCTTCAATCTTCAATCACATCCTGCAATCCAATCATGGATTTGAATCTGCATAATTTGTTTCCATCCAAAGCTTTAGTGAGTAAATCTGCACATTGCATATTAGTAGATACATAGGTCAACTGAATGTCCTTGCTTAGCAACTTCTCTCTCACATAGTGGTAATGAACCTCTATGTGTTTTGTCCTAGCATGATATATTGGATTAGCTGCAAGGTGAAGAGAGCTTGTGTTGTCTCCAAAGATAATTGGGGGCCTAGTGTATAGGCCTAGCTCTATATACAAAAGCTTTAACCAAATAGCTTCTTGAGTGGCATTGGCTAGCCCTCTATACTCTGCTTCAGTGGATGACAATGCCACTGTAGGTTGTTTCTTGGCTGACCAAGAAATAGGTTTATCTCCTGCAAAAGATAAGTATCCTGATGTGCTTCCCTATCATCCTTGCATCCTGCCCAATCTGCATCTAAATACACTTTAACATCAATATATGATGTATAAGGAAAGTACAAACCATGGTTCTGAGTTCCCTTTAGATACTTCAAGATATTCTTTGCAGCCTCAAGGTGAGGTATCCTTGGTTTGTGCATGAATTGACTTAGCACACTAACTCCATATGCTATGTCAATTCTGGTCAAGGTAGCATAATTCAAACTACCTACCATACTTTGATATCCTGTAATGTCTTGGACTTCATCCCCTTCATGAGCACTTAGCTTTAGGTTGACCTCCATTGGAGTACTTGAGACTTTAGCATCCTGTAGGTTAAACTTCTTCAACATATCTTGTACATATTTTTTCTGAGTGATATATATACCTGAATTAGTATAAACCAATTCAAGTCCTAGAAAGTACTTCAATAATCCAAGATCATTGATCTTGAACTCCTTCATCATCTGGTTTTGATGCTTCTGATTCCTTGGACATCATTACCTGTAATGATGATGTCATCAACATAAACAGAGAGATAGATTACCTCTGAATTGCTCCTTTTGATAAACAATGAAGTATCTGCCTTGCTCATAGTAAACCCTTGGTCTTGGAGGTATGTTGTCAGTCTATAGTTCCATGCTCTAGGTGCCTGCTTCAATCCATATAGAGCCTTCTTCAATTTACAAACATAATGTACCTTCTTGGGATCTTCATAGCCAGGTGGTTGTGACATGTAGACTTCTTCAGATATCCATCCATTCAAGAAAGCATTCTTGACATCTAATTGGTACATGTTCCAATTTTTTGATGCAGCTGCACTCACCAATACTCTGACTGTTGGCATCTTAGCCAGAGGAGAAAATGTCTCCTCATAATCAATGCCTTGGGTTTGTGCAAAACCCTTGGCTACCAACCTAGCTTTGTACCTGTTGATTGTACCATCAGAGTTCCTCTTTAGTTTGTAGATCCATATGGATCCTATCACCTTCATAGAGTCCTTCTTGGGTACCAAGTCCCATGTGTCACTCTCCTTGAGAGCTTCTATTTCTTCATCCATAGCTCCTTTCCATTCTGGTTTGGTGATTGCCTCTTCATATGACCCTGGTTCTTCACTTAACAAGTCCTTTGCAAGATAAATTGAATGCTTAGTTACAAGGGATGTATCATACCCATATCTGATAGGCTTCTTACTTTCTCTCTGAGATCTCCCTATTGCTTGAATTGAAGATTCTGGTATATCCTCAAGCTTCTTCATCTTCATCTTGCCTCTAGACTTCCATGCCTTGAATTCTTCAAGATTGATTGTGTCATCATCTTCTGAACTTGAGTCTTCCTTCTGGATTGGTTCTTCCTTTGAGAGTTTTGGAAACTCCTCTTCCAAATCATAGGGTAGACTAACCTTCCTGCAATCATTCTCATACCATGAGTCATTCTCATCAAAGATGACATCTCTACTTACCTTGAACCCTTTATTGGTTGGCTTGTAGAATCTGTACCCTTTTTTATTCAAGTCATAACCAATGAAAATACATTTTTCTGCTTTAGGGTCTAGTTTTCCCCTTACCTGTGAGGGAATATGCACATATGCTACACAACCAAAAATTTTGCAATGATCCAATGATGGTCTCTTACCATGCCAAGCTTCATAAGGTGTCATTCCATCAAGTGACTTTGATGGCAACCTGTTTATGAGATAGGTGGCAGTAGATACACTCTCTGCCCAAAGATAATTTGGCAACTTCTTTTCATTAAGCATGGACCTAGCTGTTTCAACAATAATTCTATTCCTTCTCTCAGCTACCCCATTTTGTTCAGGTGAGTACCTTGTGGTTATCTCCCTTTTGATGCCTCTTTCCTGCAAGAAGTCCTCAAACTCATTTGAGAAGTATTCACCTCCTCCATCTGACCTTAGCTTCTTCAAGTTCCTTCCTGTTTGATTTTCAACTAGTGCAAGATATCTTTTGAAACACTTAAATACTTCATCCTTGTGCTTCATAAAGTATAACACAGTCCATCTGCTATAATAATCAATGAAAGACACATAGTACCTTGATCGTGAAATGGAGGGATCCTTGCTAGGTCCCCAAACATCTATGTGCACCAAGTCTAGGTAGTCTTCATGCATAAAACCTTTCCTTGAGTAGGGCAATCTGTGAGACTTACCAAACTGACAAGCACCACATTTGTAAATCATGTGTTGCTTGGATACATTAGGTATCCCAAGCACACATTGGTCCCTCCACATTTGCTTTAAGGTCCTTTCACCTATGTGACCTAATCTCTTGTGCCATATTTCTAATTCTGAAAGTGTTTGATCCTTGTAATTGTATAAAGCAATGTTTTTGGTGTCTTCTAGCTCAAAAGTAAATAATCTACCTGATTTTTCTCCCTTGGCTATCCTTTTGAATCCATGACTTGGGTCCTCCACATATACTCCATGTTGATTGAACCTGATCTGCAAACCTTTCTCCACAATCTGACCAACACTCATTAAGTTTTTGGTAATGGTTGGTACATAAAGCACCCTGCTCAATAGGTTCTGGTTACCATCACAAGTCTTTACATTTCCAATCTTTACTACAGAATGCTTAGTATCATCACCTGTCTGTACTTGATGTTTACCCTTGGGTTCCTCAAGATCAGAGAGTAGTGCCACATTGCCTGCTACATGATTAGAACACCCTGAATCAATATAAAACAGATGATCATCAATTATACCTTACTTGGAAGTCATATTCATGATCAATAGGGAGTCATCTTGCTCCTCTGTGTAGTTGTTGTAGTCTTTCCTATTTCTGAATCCTCCTTGATAGTTACCATTATGGTTGTTGTTGTAATTGTTGTTGTAGTTATTGTTGTAGCCATTGTAGCCTTGGTGTTGGTTGAACCTTCCTCTGCCTTGAGAGTATCCACCTCTTTGATAGCCTCTTCCTCTCTGATTTTTGTAGTTTCTATAGCACTCATCTGTGGTGTGGTTAGACAATCCACAAATGTTGCATGGTGAAGAATTGTAGGGTATCCCCCTACCTTGCTTACCTCCTCTACCCCTGCCTCTTGAAGATCTACCTCTCCCTACATAGTTGGCTTGGGAGGTAGAACCTTCATCTTCTTGCTTTTTACTTTTACCTTTGTCTTTAACCTTTTTATCAGTATATAGGGCAGAAGAAGTGTTACCTTTAGATGTAACCCCAACCTTTGTGAACTTTGCTTCATGTGTGAACAGTTGGCCCATCAGAGTTGTGAGATCTGGGGTATGCATATCTGTAGTACCCCTTCTATGGTCTCTCTCTCTTGATGGCATGGGGCAGTAGACTCCAAGTACACGGGTTGGAACCCACTGGGTGAGGGTGATTGAAGAAGGAAGAGATCGAGAGGAGAATTCTCAGTTGACTTCGGCTGCAGTTCCTCTGTCCGTTCCATTCACTGGACATGTTGGTGTTCCTCCTCAGAATGTCCTTTCATTTATTGGCATGAGGGTGTTCCCGGCAGTTGTTGTTTAAAGTGTTGATTTCACTTTCAATATCGCCTTGCTTGATTCGTTTATTTCTATCCCTTCCTCTCCTCCTTCCGCCCCTCACCCCCTCCAAGTAACCCTTCAACTCCACTCCACCATCCTCACCCTCACCCCTCTCCCCCCTCACACAAGCGCCCCCTCGCCCCCACTCAACCCCACCCTTCACACCCTCAAACCCACACCTCTTCCCCCTCACACAAGCGCCTCCTCTCCCCCACTCAACCCCACCCTTCACCCCCTCAAACCCACACCTCCCCCCCCTCACACAAGCGCCCCTCTCCCCCACTCAACCCCACACTTCACCCCCTCAAGCCCACACCTCCCCCCCTCACACAAGCGCCCCTCTCCCCCACTCAACCCCACACTTCACCCCCTCAAGCCCACACCTCCCCCCCCTCACACAAGCGCCCCTCTCCCCCACTCAACCCCACACTTCACCCCCTCAAGCCCACACCTCCCCCCCCTCACACAAGCGCCCCTCTCCCCCACTCAACCCCACCCTTCACCCCCTCAAACCCACACCTCTCCCCCCTCACACAAGCGCCCCCTCTCCCCCACTCGCCCCCACACTTCCCCCCTCAAGCCCACCCCTCTAGCAAACTCCAAGCGCCCCCTCTTCCCCATTCACCCCCACGACTCACTCCCTCAAGCCCACACCTCCCCCCCTCACACACAAGCGCCCCCCCTCTCCCCCGCTCGCCCCCACCAATTACCCCCTCACCCTCACACCTCCCCCCTCACACACAAGCGCCCCCCTCTCCCCCACTCGCCCCCACCAATTACCCCCTCACCCTCACACCTCCCCCCTCACACACAAGCGCCCCCCTCAAGCTCACCACGACTTACCCCCTCACCCTCACACCTCCCCCCTTCACACACAAGCGCCCCCCTCTCCCCCACTCGCCCCCACCAATTACCCCCTCACCCTCACACCTCCCCCCTCACACATAAGCGCCCCCCTCACCCCCACTCGCCCCCACCAATTACCCCCTCGCCCTCACACCTCCCCCCCTCACACACAAGCGCCCCCCCTCTCCCCCACTCGCCGCCACCAATTACCCCCTCACCCTCACACCTCCCCCCTCACACACAAGCGCCCCCCTCTCCCCCACTCGCCCCCACCAATTACCCCCTCACCCTCACACCTCCCCCCTCACACACAAGCGCCCCCCTCAAGCTCACCACGACTTACCCCCTCACCCTCACACCTCCCCCCTTCACACACAAGCGCCCCCCTCACCCCACTCGCCCCCACCAATTACCCCCTCACCCTCACACCTCCCCCCTCACACATAAGCGCCCCCCTCACCCCCACTCGCCCCCACCAATTACCCCCTCGCCCTCACACCTCCCCCCCTCACACACAAGCGCCCCCCCTCTCCCCCACTCGCCCCCACCAATTACCCCCTCACCCTCACACCTCCCCCCTCACACACAAGCGCCCCCCTCTCCCCCACTCGCCCCCACCAATTACCCCCTCACCCTCACACCTCCCCCCTCACACACAAGCGCCCCCCTCAAGCTCACCACGACTTACCCCCTCAAGCTCACCCCTCTAGCAACCCCCAAGCGCCCCCTCTCCCCCACTCGCCCCACCAATTACCCCCTCACCCTCACACCTCCCCCCTTCACACACAAGCGCCCCCCTCTCCCCCACTCGCCCCCACCAATTACCCCCTCACCCTCACACCTCCCCCCTCACACATAAGCGCCCCCCTCACCCCCACTCGCCCCCACCAATTACCCCCTCACCCTCACACCTCCCCCCTCACACACAAGCGCCCCCCTCAAGCTCACCACGACTTACCCCCTCACCCTCACACCTCCCCCCTTCACACACAAGCGCCCCCCTCTCCCCCACTCGCCCCCACCAATTACCCCCTCACCCTCACACCTCCCCCCTCACACATAAGCGCCCCCCTCACCCCCACTCACCCCCACCAATTACCCCCTCGCCCTCACACCTCCCCCCCTCACACACAAGCGCCCCCCCTCTCCCCCACTCGCCCCCACCAATTACCCCCTCACCCTCACACCTCCCCCCTCACACACAAGCGCCCCCCTCTCCCCCACTCGCCCCCACCAATTACCCCCTCACCCTCACACCTCCCCCCTCACACACAAGCGCCCCCCTCAAGCTCACCACGACTTACCCCCTCAAGCTCACCCCTCTAGCAACCCCCAAGCGCCCCCTCTCCCCCATTCACCCCCACGACTCACCCCCCTCAAGCCCGCACCTCCCCCCCTCACACACAAGCGCCCCCCCTCTCCCCCACTCGCCCCCACCAATTACCCCCTCACCCTCACACCTCCCCCCTCACACACAAGCGCCCCCCTCTCCCCCACTCGCCCCCACCAATTACCCCCTCATCCTCACACCTCCCCTCTCACACACAAGCGCCCCCCTCTCCCCCACTCGCCCCCACCACGACTTACCCCGTCAAGCTCACCCCTCTAGCAACCCCCAAGCGCCCCCTCTCCCCCATTCACCCCCACGACTCACCCCCCTCAAGCCCGCACCTCCCCCCCTCACACAAGCGCCCCCTCTCCCCCACTCAACCCCACCCTTCACCCCCTCAAACCCACACCTCCCCCCCTTACACAAGCGCCCCCTCTCCCCCATTCACCCCCACGACTCACCCCCTCAAACGCACACCTCTTCCCCCTCACACAAGCGCCCCCTCTCCCCCACTCGCCCCCACACTTCACCCCCTCAAGCCCACCCCTCCTTCCTATCCCGCGAGTGCCCCCCCCTTCCTTCTCCCCCCTCCTTCCCTCATGCACCCCCTTCAATTACCATCTCCAATTACCCCTTGGGGTCAAGAGAATTGGAGCCGCAGCACGTGAAGAGTACCTAGAGTAGAAAAAAGGGCTTTTTATTTCCAACAAGACAAGTATGCAGGGATATGGACCAATCGGCTTCACTCTAATGCAGAGGAAAAAATTAGTAAAAGCAAGAATCTCAGATGGCGAGTAAAAAGGAAAAGGAAGTGTTAAAAGAGAAATGGCCGCCTATCACGACTACCTATTTCTGAGGATCCAATTCAAATAAAGGGAATATTTGACCTACCCCCTAATTTTGGGAGATCAACCGGTGCGTGATCAGTGGACGTGAAGATTCGGCAAGGCTCTCTTGGCCTATTGAGGCCTATAAAAGCAATGGATTTGTGCTCATTTGGACACAACAGTTTTAGAGATACAGTGGTTCGTGCGTACGTGCAGAAGTCCTCTTTTACACTTGGTGGTTTCAAGTCTATTGTAGGAGCTACTCTGTAGTGTGTATACAGAGGGTAGGCTTCTCAATGGAGGGCTTTGAGCACTATAGTGTAAGAGAGTAGCTTGGATTTATTTTCTTTTCTATAAGTCAGTGTGTTGATGAATCTCTATTCTCTTGAGAAATTCTACCATCTGTATTGTTCTGAGTTAGCCTGCATAACAGTGGCCCCTTATGCTGATCTGTTGTATTGAAGTTATTACTTTTAGGGTGGCTTGTTAGCCCTAAGCTTGCACTTTTGAGCATCACTCTACCCAACCTTGTAATCGTCTGATTCGAATCAAGAAGTGTATGGTCTTCCTTGGTCATTGGTTGTCCATATTTTCTGAAGTATTTACCACTCTGTGCAATCCGTGTTATCTACCTGCTCACAGAAATGTTAAAGGGTATACTTCCCTAAAGAGAACCCCCCTTTAGTAGGTGATGTACTGGACGTGTTAAATCTTCATTCTCTACTTTTGTTAAAAGCGGATACCCCAGTACCTCCTCTACAGTTTGGCACGCCCGGTGGGACCTTTGCATTTCTGTGAGAGGTATTTGCCCTATTACACTTACGAATAAGTACATGACCCATACACGAGCAGATAAGGAGTCTCTTCGTGTTCGGAGGAGCCTTAATAAGTTAGCCAAAACCACGACTAGTGAGTCTACCTCCCCTCTGCCCTCCCTAAATTTATCCATAGATTTGGGTGCGACACCATTGTCAAAAGAAGGGTATAGGAGAACTCTAGACTTCTCCTCAGATACGTCCGAAGAAACACCAGTACAAATGGAGGATCTCTCTCATTTGCTCTCCAGATTAAACATCAAATTCCCTACCTTCAAGGGACATGCTTATGAGGATGCTGATGATCATGTGAGAAGATTCATCTCTTTATGCCGTGGGCGAGGTATGCAGAATAGAGAAGATGCAATGCTAGCACTTTTTCCATCCACTTTGGAGGGTCTTGCAGATAAATGGTATAGTCAATATGCAGATGGCCATTTCACTACATGGGAGGCTTTGAAGGCGGCGTTCTCACAGATATTCCGACCAAGTGATTCCTCGGAAAGAGCTCTAGATCAGCTAGAGAATTTGAAGCTAAGACCAGGTGAATCTTTTCATGAACTTCACACTAGAACAAAAGCACTTGTTGCACGTCTGCCACATGCTCCAGGTGACTTCTTGGTTAAAAAATGGATTGAGAAGGCCCTACCGAGGTCATCTCAACAGAAGCTTCGTGAGTCTCTTAGATTGGATGCAACCCTCAATGATTTTGTTGCAGCGGCATCACGCATTGAAGAAGCAAGGCAACATTTTGAAGGGGATACACACCCGAAGTATGCTGCAGATGGGGATCCTATCGAGCAACTAAGGAGGGAACTGGAAACATTGAAGATGCAACAAAATCAACAAGAAGAGAAGGTCTTGCCACCACTGCGCCGCACTGATGATGAAGTAGCCCAACTTCGTCGAGAGTTAGAAGATTTGAGGACTACACAGGAGATAAGGAGACAAATTTGGTGTACAATCTGTAACAACAATGGACATTCCAATACTAATTGTCCCAACAAAGTAAGCTGTCAATTTTGTGGGAAGGATGGGCATGAAGCTAGAGATTGTTACTACCTCAAGGGTACACAGCAGAGGGGTAACCCTCAAAATTTGGATTCATATTATGCTAGTACTTCAAATACATCTAATAGGGAGGAGAATCGGACCGCAAAGCCTAGATACAATAGACCTTTGATGTGCTATCGTTGTGGTGAGTATGGCCACATGCAAAATCGGTGTTCCCTCCCAGAAGATGCACCTTCTTGTCGATATTGTCCAGAGGCCAAGGATCATTATACCAAAGATTGCCCAAGAGATCGTCCTGCTCCAATTCACATGATTGCAGTCTCTCCACATGAAGAAGGGAAAACCACTCAGACTTATGCTGTTTCATCCTCTGCAATACCCATGATGACTAGAGCTAGGCAAGCAGCTGCAACCCAGAGAGATGAACAACAAAGATTTCAGGATAAAGAGGAAGAAAAGGAGTCTGGATGGAAGGACCAAGCAGAAATTGAAGGAGCTTATAATAAGATGACTACTTCTCTAAAGGACCAACCAACAAGTCTGCAAGAAAACACTCAGGAGGTAAACATTGAACACATCTTGAAAGGTATTCATCACAAGATTAGTCTATATGAACTTATAAGGATGGATTCAAAAATAAGAAGTGACTTACTGAAGATTATACACTCGGCTCACTTGGTCCAATCACCTAGTATAGATGGTTTCATGGTTGATTTTCCCCCTACACCCTTAGCAGACTACCAAAGTTCAAGATTATCAGTTTGTATAAAGGATGAAGCTCTTACACGTGTGATCATAGATGGAGGCTCTGGTATCAATTTGATGCCAGATTTTACAATGAAAAAGCTAAATTTGAACCCCACCAAAATGGCACCATTTACGGTTACACTAGCAGATCAACATCGGGTTGCGCCTCTTGGCATTATTGAAAAGGTACGGATGATAGTACAGGGTTGCCACTTTGTGTTGGATTTTGTTGTTATTGCACTTCCACAGGAGACTTCCTATCCTTTGCTTCTGGGGAGACCTTGGCTGAGGCAAGCAAAAGCTTTGCAAGATTGGGGAAAAAATAAATTATGGATTTCAACAAGCACCAATAACCAACTGCAATTACACTTGGAGGAAGGAGTTGACTCCGGAAAAACTACTGGCTATACGGTGGATACTCAGGTAATGCCCTCTCTACCCGAAGAAGAGGATACATTGTTAAATTGGATGATGGGAAGTACAGAGTGTTGCACAGTGGAGATTAATGAAATTAAGGAAGAAGTTGCAGATAAGGTAATTACAGGAAAAAGCAATGAAGACCACAAGGTGTTGAAGAATGAACAATTGAAGGAAACTACAAGCTTTGAAGAGGTAACCAATATAAAAGTATCGGAGAGGAAAGATTATGAACCAAAGAGCAGAGAAGATCTTCCTTTTGCAGATATACCTCAAGGATGGATGGAAGAACATGTTGCAGAATATAAATTAAAATCCACTCCTGCATATAGTGGAGATGATTTATCAAACAAGGCCAGTCCTGAAACATTGGTTCAAGAAGTAAATTTAGGGGATGAAGAGAACCCTCAAGTAGTCCACTTAGCATCCTGGTTGTGGCATTACCCTCCTTTGCTACAGAAGGTAACTTCTTTGCTTTTTACTTACAAAAGTGTCTTCGCATGGTCCTACAAAGATCTAACAGGGATACCAGAAGAGCTTGGGTTACATCGGATACCCTTAGTTGAGGGAGCCGCGCCAATAAGAAATAGACCATATCGACTCAATCCGAAATATGCAGAGGCTGTAAAAGCAGAAATTACAAAGCTAGAAGAAGCTGGTATAATTGTTCCAGTAGAACATTCCAGGTGGCTTTCTTCCATGGTTATTGTACCTAAGAAAAATAGTGGAAAAATAAGAGTATGTGTTGATTTTCGTGCTTTGAATAAAGTGACTATTCAAGATGGATTTCCTCAGCCCTTCACAGAGCAAGTACTTGAAGAGGTAGCTGGTCACACTTTGTATAGTTTCTTGGATGGTTTTAGTGGCTACAATCAGATAGTGATCCATCCTGATGATAGGGACAAAACAGCCTTTGTCACTCCCTGGGGCACTTATGTCTATACTCGAATGGCTTTTGGTTTGAAGAATGCACCGGCTTCATTTAATAGAACGATGTATCTGATATTGGGCAAATGGTTAACAACATTTCTACGAATTTTTATGGATGACTTTTCAGTATTTTCAGGTACAGATAAAAGAGCTGTAGTTCAAGATTTCCATGACCATTTGGAAAATTTAAAAGAAATTTTTGAGCAATGTCTCAAAACAGGTTTGAAATTGAATCCTGATAAATGTCACTTTTTGGTCACTAAGGGCACTCTTCTTGGTCACATAGTATCTGCTGAAGGCATAACTGTTGACCCTACAAAGGTTACAGCTATTCTTTCCATGCCAATTCCACAAAGCCCAAAGGAAGTGCAAAGTTTCTTGGGCCATGCAGGGTATCACAGAAGATTCATTAGGATGTATTCGGAAATTGCGAAGCCCTTGTCAAGGCTTACCAGTAAAAAGATCCCTTTCTCATGGAGTGCTGAAGCTGACAAAGCATTTTGTGAACTAAAGTTGAGGCTATGTACTGCTCCCCTTTTAAGTGTTCCTGATTGGTCATTGGAATTTCATGTGCATACAGATGCTAGCCTTCATGCTGTTGGTGCAGTTCTAGCTCAACCATCATCTCACAAAGTGGATAGACCTATCTCTTATGCAAGCAGGCTACTCAACCAAGCTGAAAGAAATTATAGTACAACGGAAAGAGAAGGTTTGGCTATTGTATTTGCTCTTCAGAAGTTCCGACATTATCTCCTTGGTGTACATTTCATTGTTATTTCTGATCATCAGCCCTTGAAGTATTTGATAAAAAAACCTAGAGTAGCTGGAAGGATTTGGAGATGGTTACTCCTATTTCAAGAATTTAATTTTGATATTCAAATTAAGCCAGGAAAAGAGCACTACATGGCAGATCAAGTGTCCAGGACGGCAATGAGCGAGAAGGCAACAGGTATCAATGATGAACTAGTAAATAGCAATCTTTTCTTAGTAACAATTCGGACAGGTTGGTATGATGAAATTCTTCATGTTCTCACTACTGGAAAGATTCCAGAACACTTGACACCTATAGAAAAAAGAAGATTACTTTTGAAAACCAAAGCCTATTCTCTTATAAATGGAAATTTATATAAATACTGTCAGGATGATATCTTGAGAAGGTGTGTCTATCTAGAGGAGGTAAATCTTTTGCTAGAGGCAGCACACAGTGAAGGACACCTAAAGGGGGAAGAATTGGCTCATAGAATCATCCACAAGGGTTTATGGTGGCCTCATATTTTCAAAGATGCGATCAAGTTTGCTAAAGAATGCCACATCTGCCAGAGGTGTGCTCCCGTGCCAACTAGATTGAATTTCCAACCATTGGTCATATCTACAGGATGGCTCCCATTTGAACGATGGGGTCTGGATTTCATTGGGCCAATTTACCCAACTGGTCAACCAGGAGGTAAAAAGTATATTTTGATGGCCACATGTTATGCCACTAAATGGATAGAGGCCAAAGCTACTGTGGACTGCACGGCTCTGACAGTAGCTAAATTTATGTATAAACGTATTTTCTCAAGATTTGGTTGCCCACTGGAAATTACTAGTGATAGGGGCACACATTTTATAAATCAATTGCTGCAGTTTATATTTGACAGGTACAAAATCTTTCATAAAAAATCTTGTGCTTACTACCCCAGGGCAAATGGTCAAGCCGAGAGCTCCAACAAGATTTTGATTGGGCTACTTCCCAAACTATCTTTCGATCATCAGAGCTCGTGGCCGCAAGCACTGATTGGAGCCATTTGGGCTTTCAGAACCACAAGAAGAGGGACCACTGGCGAGACCCCATTTCGGTTGGTTTATGGAAAAGAGGCATTGGCACCCTTCGAGTTCCTCATCAGAAAGGAAATCGGGATCAAAACCATGGAAATCGAACCCCCCATTCAGAGGTTGGTGGCATTGGAGGAGTGCAGAGAAGGGGCAATGCAGAAGCTTCAGACAACGCAAGAAGGGCGCAAGAGGCTACATGACAGGTATCTGAGGTCCAACGAAGTTCAGGAAGGGACTATGGTCTTAGTGCATCAGGTTCCATCAGTTTCAACTAAATTGGCGCCAAAATGGGTAGGACCATATAAAGTCATCAAAGTATTGCCACATGGTGCAGTACATTTGGAAGATTTGCAAGGTAACCGGATGCCGTTGGTCAACATTTCCAGAGTGAAGAAGTATCTGAATTAAGTTTAGTGAAAACACTTTATTCATTGTACATACCAAGTTTTCTTTCAGTTCGTGCAGTGTAATTAGACCTCATCAAAATAAATAAAATAAGGATAAAATTGCACCAGGGACGGTGCAAAAGCTTGATGTGGGGGTCTGTAGTACCCCTTCTATGGTCTCTCTCTCTTGATGGCATGGGGCAGTAGACTCCAAGTACAGGGGTTGGAACCCACTGGGTGAGGGTGATTGAAGAAGGAAGAGATCGAGAGGAGAATTCTCAGTTGACTTGGGCTGCAGTTCCTCTGTCCGTTCCATTCACTGGACATGTTGGTGTTCCTCCTCACAATGTCCTTTCATTTATTGGCATGAGGGTGTTCCCGGCAGTTGTTGTTTAAAGTGTTGATTTCACTTTCAATATCGCCTTGCTTGAATCGTTTATTTCTATCCCTTCCTCTCCTCCTTCCGCCCCTCACCCCCTCCAAGTAACCCTTCAACTCCACTCCACCATCCTCACCCTCACCCCTCTCCCCCCTCACACAAGCGCCCCCTCTCCCCCACTCAACCCCACCCTTCACACCCTCAAACCCACACCTCTTCCCCCTCACACAAGCGCCTCCTCTCCCCCACTCAACCCCACCCTTCACCCCCTCAAACCCACACCTCCCCCCCTCACACAAGCGCCCCTCTCCCCCACTCAACCCCACACTTCACCCCCTCAAGCCCACACCTCCCCCCCTCACACAAGCGCCCCTCTCCCCCACTCAACCCCACACTTCACCCCCTCAAGCCCACACCTCCCCCCCCTCACACAAGCGCCCCTCTCCCCCACTCAACCCCACACTTCACCCCCTCAAGCCCACACCTCCCCCCCCTCACACAAGCGCCCCTCTCCCCCACTCAACCCCACCCTTCACCCCCTCAAACCCACACCTCTCCCCCCTCACACAAGCGCCCCCTCTCCCCCACTCGCCCCCACACTTCCCCCCTCAAGCCCACCCCTCTAGCAAACTCCAAGCGCCCCCTCTTCCCCATTCACCCCCACGACTCACTCCCTCAAGCCCACACCTCCCCCCCTCACACACAAGCGCCCCCCCTCTCCCCCGCTCGCCCCCACCAATTACCCCCTCACCCTCACACCTCCCCCCTCACACACAAGCGCCCCCCTCTCCCCCACTCGCCCCCACCAATTACCCCCTCACCCTCACACCTCCCCCCTCACACACAAGCGCCCCCCTCAAGCTCACCACGACTTACCCCCTCACCCTCACACCTCCCCCCTTCACACACAAGCGCCCCCCTCTCCCCCACTCGCCCCCACCAATTACCCCCTCACCCTCACACCTCCCCCCTCACACATAAGCGCCCCCCTCACCCCCACTCGCCCCCACCAATTACCCCCTCGCCCTCACACCTCCCCCCCTCACACACAAGCGCCCCCCCTCTCCCCCACTCGCCCCCACCAATTACCCCCTCACCCTCACACCTCCCCCCTCACACACAAGCGCCCCCCTCTCCCCCACTCGCCCCCACCAATTACCCCCTCACCCTCACACCTCCCTCACACACAAGCGCCCCCCTCAAGCTCACCACGACTTACCCCCTCACCCTCACACCTCCCCCCTTCACACACAAGCGCCCCCCTCTCCCCCACTCGCCCCCACCAATTACCCCCTCACCCTCACACCTCCCCCCTCACACATAAGCACCCCCCTCACCCCCACTCGCCCCCACCAATTACCCCCTCGCCCTCACACCTCCCCCCCTCACACACAAGCGCCCCCCCTCTCCCCCACTCGCCCCCACCAATTACCCCCTCACCCTCACACCTCCCCCTTCACACGCAAGCGCCCCCCTCTCCCCCACTCGCCCCCACCAATTACCCCCTCACCCTCACACCTCCCCCCTCACACACAAGCGCCCCCCTCAAGCTCACCACGACTTACCCCCTCAAGCTCACCCCTCTAGCAACCCCCAAGCGCCCCCTCTCCCCCACTCGCCCCACCAATTACCCCCTCACCCTCACACCTCCCCCCTTCACACACAAGCGCCCCCCTCTCCCCCACTCGCCCCCACCAATTACCCCCTCACCCTCACACCTCCCCCCTCACACATAAGCGCCCCCCTCACCCCCACTCGCCCCCACCAATTACCCCCTCGCCCTCACACCTCCCCCCCTCACACACAAGCGCCCCCCCTCTCCCCCACTCGCCCCCACCAATTACCCCCTCACCCTCACACCTCCCCCCTCACACACAAGCGCCCCCCTCTCCCCCACTCGCCCCCACCAATTACCCCCTCACCCTCACACCTCCCCCCTCACACACAAGCGCCCCCCTCAAGCTCACCACGACTTACCCCCTCACCCTCACACCTCCCCCCTTCACACACAAGCGCCCCCCTCTCCCCCACTCGCCCCCACCAATTACCCCCTCACCCTCACACCTCCCCCCTCACACATAAGCGCCCCCCTCACCCCCACTCGCCCCCACCAATTACCCCCTCGCCCTCACACCTCCCCCCCTCACACACAAGCGCCTCCCCTCTCCCCCACTCGCCCCCACCAATTACCCCCTCACCCTCACACCTCCCCCCTCACACACAAGCGCCCCCCTCTCCCCCACTCGCCCCCACCAATTACCCCCTCACCCTCACACCTCCCCCCTCACACACAAGCGCCCCCCTCAAGCTCACCATGACTTACCCCCTCAAGCTCACCCCTCTAGCAACCCCCAAGCGCCCCCTCTCCCCCATTCACCCCCACGACTCACCCCCCTCAAGCCCGCACCTCCCCCCCTCACACACAAGCGCCCCCCCTCTCCCCCAGTCGCCCCCACCAATTACCCCCTCACCCTCACACCTCCCCCCTCACACACAAGCGCCCCCCTCTCCCCCACTCGCCCCCACCAATTACCCCCTCATCCTCACACCTCCCCTCTCACACACAAGCGCCCCCCTCTCCCCCACTCGCCCCCACCACGACTTACCCCCTCAAGCTCACCCCTCTAGCAACCCCCAAGCGCCCCCTCTCCCCCATTAACCCCCACGACTCACCCCCCTCAAGCCCGCACCTCCCCCCCTCACACAAGCGCCCCCTCTCCCCCACTCAACCCCACCCTTCACCCCCTCAAACCCACACCTCCCCCCCTCACACAAGCGCCCCCTCTCCCCCATTCACCCCCACGACTCACCCCCTCAAACGCACACCTCTTCCCCCTCACACAAGCGCCCCCTCTCCCCCACTCGCCCCCACACTTGACCCCCTCAAGCCCACCCCTCCTTCCTATCCCGCGAGTGCCCCCCCCTTCCTTCTCCCCCCTCCTTCCCTCATGCACCCCCTTCAATTACCATCTCCAATTACCCCTTGGGGTCAAGAGAATTGGAGCCGCAGCACGTGAAGAGTACCTAGAGTAGAAAAAAGGGCTTTTTATTTCCAGCAAGACAAGTATGCAGGGATATGGACCAATCGGCTTCACTCTAATGCAGAGGAACAAATTAGTAAAAGCAAGAATCTCAGATGGCGAGTAAAAAGGAAAAGGAAGTGTTAAAAGAGAAATGGCCGCCTATCACGACTACCTATTTCTGAGGATCCAATTCAAATAAAGGGAATATTTGACCTACCCCCTAATTTTGGGAGATCAACCGGTGCGTGATCAGTGGACGTGAAGATTCGGCAAGGCTCTCTTGGCCTATTGAGGCCTATAAAAGCAATGGATTTGTGCTCATTTGGACACAACAGTTTTAGAGATACAGTGGTTCGTGCGTACGTGCAGAAGTCCTCTTTTACACTTGGTGGTTTCAAGTCTATTGTAGGAGCTACTCTGTAGTGTGTATACAGAGGGTAGGCTTCTCAATGGAGGGCTATGAGCACTATAGTGTAAGAGAGTAGCTTGGATTTATTTTCTTTTCTGTAAGTCAGTGTGTTGATGAATCTCTATTCTCTTGAGAAATTCTACCATCTGTATTGTTCTGAGTTAGCCTGCATAACAGTGACCCCTTATGCTGATCTGTTGTATTGAAGTTATTACTTTTAGGGTGGCTTGTTAGCCCTAAGCTTGCACTTTTGAGCATCACTCTGCCCAACCTTGTAATCGTCTGATTCGAATCAAGAAGTGTATGGTCTTCCTTGGTCATTGGTTGTCCATATTTTCTGAAGTATTTACCACTCTGTGCAATCCGTGTTATCTACCTGCTCACAGAAATGTTAAAGGGTATACTTCCCTAAAGAGAACCCCCCTTTAGTAGGTGATGTACTGGACGTGTTAAATCTTCATTCTCTACTTTTGTTAAAAGCGGATACCCCACTACCTCCTCTACAATATCCATGTAGAGATCCATTGCAGTGGTGAAGCTTTCCCACTTATCATCTGCCTTTAGTCCATTGGTTACTTGCCTTACTGTTTGTTCCTCTTCAATCTCCTCTCCTATGCTTGCTAATTGGTCTACCACATCCTTGATCTTGGTCACAAATTCTGAGACTAATTGCTTTGGTTGCTTCCTAAGGGTTGTGAATTCAATCCATAATTGATTCTTCCTGGCCCTTGTATTAGATGAAAAGAATGATGACAAGGTTTCCCAAGTTTCTTGGGAAGTCTTACAATTCTTGATGTGAGGTAAAAGGAAATCAGATATAGAGTTAAGAAGATAAGACCTTGCCAATGCATCTTTTGCACACCATGTATTAAGCCTTTCTTGTTCTTCCTTGGTGGGTAGACCCCTTGCTTTGAATGAGGGCAATTCCTCATCTCCTGACATGAATCCAAATAGACTTCTTCCTTGTAGATAGGTCTTCATCCTCAGAGACCAAGCTTGATAATTATTCCTGTCCAATTTATCAATAAATGAAGGAAAACCATCTCCCATGTTACCTTGTTTGCTCTAATACCACTGTTGGGAAAGATGGATGGATCCTTCAGAAGATTGAGTAGGTGCTGCTAATCCTGCTTTGCACCAGCCCTCACTGACTCCAGAAATGATTAGTAGACACCCTTAGCTTCCAAATGATACCAAGAGATGCTATATGTACTTTGGAAAAGTTTTGAGTAATGACTTGATCAAAACAGATGATTTTGTGAATCACAAAGCTAGAAAACTTTCTATTTTGGTGTTGATACCTGCTCAGTCTTTCACTCAGTATGACCAGTACACTTACAATTGGAAAATTTCCTTCTAGAGGTATTCTATTAGCTTAGTAAGCTACCATTTGCAAGTGGAATCATTCAAAATGATAAACTATACTAGGAGAAATCTCTTTAGCAAAATTATGGACACTCCCGACTTTTTAGGAAGTATGCAGACAAATACTAGTGAGCACTTCGACGGCGATTTCTCGAGATTGGCTGAACCAAGTTGCTTCAAACTTTTTATGCTTGTAGTATGCTTTGAGCTGAATCCAACAAGCTTTGAATCACTTGATTTGGTGAAGTAGACACTGAGATATGCCTCTTTGAAGTTGACAGACTTGGAGGTAGAAACTCAGAGTACACAGAAGTGATAGATGTAAATGAATGTATTAATTCACATTGGTTTACAAACTCATTGGCATGCCAAGCATTTCCTAATGAGGTAGAGATGTGTGAGCTATGATGTAGCTCTCTCACACACTCAATGATAGCAGAAATGAAGCTCGGGAGAACTCTTACACCCGCACCTTTTTGATCACCTTTTTATCTATGATGACTAAGAATTTGAATTCAAATTCAAGTCCTTGATCCCTTCAATCAAGCATCTAAAAGTATGGAGATATTCTCTCAATCATGTAATTTACTTTTTCCTCGAATCCATCAAGTAGGTGTGACATAAAGAAATGTCAAGTCTTTTTAGATTTTTACAAGGAGTAAAAATGGTAAGAACTTATAAGCATAAGTTCCTATGGTCCTTCCTTCAAGTGGTGTCTTCATGAAGTAATCCAAGCCAAATTGTGAAGGCTTGAATTGCACCAACATCTGTGTGATATAATTCTTCGGATCTTTATCCTGTTCACTCCATTTCAGCATGACGGAGTGTCCAAACTGGATGGAGCAAAGCTGTCGTATGCGTGCACGCATTGCTTTGCGAGCCGCATCCATCACCGGAGCTCCATCTCGGATATTATACACCTTGGAGTCATCATGGTCATGAGCACCCCAAGGTGTACGTGGTGTACTGCGTGGTGTATTGTGTGGCGTACCTACATCTGAGGTACTCGTCCTAGGAGTAGAAGCGGGCGACACAACGTCCGTCGCACTGCCTCCACAACAACGCCTTCCTCTGCCTCCAGACCTACCTGTAGATCCACTCCTAGAACCTCCTGCTCCAGAGCATGACCTCGATCTACGTGACGGGCCAAACCCTATATGGCGCTGAGGTGTCGAACGCACACGTCTACTAGTAGACCCAGTAGGAGATGGCTGCAAAGATGGTCGTGGTGGAGTCACAAAGCTAGGAGACATACCTCCTACACCGGTAAGAGTGAGGCTAGTGGGAGTGAGGCCGGCAAAAGTAAGGCCGCCAGGAGTGAGGCTGGGAGGAGTGCTACCACGAGCTATCCAATACTGTGATGCAGCGGCCATATACGTAGGAGGGACCTGAGAGATGAACTCCAAAAACTGCTCCTCTGTCATGGAATGTGGAGTGACTGGAGGACTGTCTCCCATCCTGCTCTGTAATAAAAGAATTCAAATAATTAGCATGCGATAAGAAAAATAATATAGGGAATAAACAAAAATAAAACCAAAAATTAGTACGTACAAGTGTTTTATTCAAAAGTCCTCTATTCTAGCATCCTCTTGAAGATCCGATGCACTGAGAATATCTATCTCTATATTGATGGCTTCTAAATCGCTTGCTACGCTGGTTTCCTCCTGATCATTGTCTATTGCTTCGTCTTCTCGAACAATGACCTCTTCTTCAATGACCTCTTCTTCAATGACCTCTTCTTCTCGAACAATGATCTCTTCCTCCTCAGCTATCGAATGAATCTCTGAGTCCACTAGAGATGGACTTTCTCTACATCTATGTTTTAAAAAATTTGTCTACTATGTGGAGCGACTTGTAAAACAAATAGCCACTCTGGGTCTTTTGAATCTGGTATAAAAACAACCTGCTGACAGTGTTCGGGAAGTACAAATGTATCCCTTTCATCTGTCCATAATCTTGTGGAGTCGACTTGAAGCAAACTGCTCTTATCGCGTCTCACTGTTGGTTTCTTCCAGAGGTGACTACTTTGAACCATTTCACGTCAAAAACAAAGTAATCAAACTTTCTGAAAGATAGTTTCAAGATGTCTTGAATCACACCACAATAATCTAACTTGCCTTCTAGAGCATTATCATTTCTTGCACTCGCTCTACTTTTTTGCAAAAAATTCACCATCACTCCACTATCAAAAGTAGACCTATTTTGATCGATTCGCGCAATTCAAAAGTGCCGTCCATGAGACCATACTGCACCGTATTTAATATACTCCCAATCATAACCTTTGCGAGTTCTTCTTCTTCTTCAGAGATATCTTCACCCACTGCCTTTGCTTGTGAAACCGCTGCATCTAGCCATCTGCTCGTTGGAAAAGGTGGGAGAGGTCGAAGATTTTCTGGAAGAGGCAAAAATCAAGTGGAACGATTTCTTCCAAACTGAGATCTTTCCTTTGTGTTAGTTTCCTTGGCAAGTTCATCCCTTTCTAACCACTTTTGCATAGGCTCAGAGTTAACTATGCAAAACTTCATTGCCTTCTCTCTGAAAGCTGCAATCCTTTACCTTGTGGTTCATCGCCTACGAGATGAACATCTTCACCATCGCTCCATAAGCGAGGCATTTCGGGATCCGATATACGTAGAAACTCAGTTATGAATACTAGAGATTCTTGTACAAGCCATCCCTCTGCCATGCTACCCTCTGGACGTGCTCTCTGTCGAACGAATCCTTTTAATGTCTTCATAAAGCGCTCTAAGAAGAACATCCATCGACTATGGACAGTTCCTGCTATTGCAACTTCATCTACTACATGAACTAGTAAATGAAGTTGAATAGTGAGAATACTTGTGGGAAAGTATTTCTCTACCATACAAACAGCTTTGATAGCATTGAGTTTTGCACTCTCTATGCTATCTCTTGATATCTCTTTAGAATATATCCACCGTACTAAAGAGTTAATTTTATAAATGGTTTTTCGTACATTCTCTGAAAGACAATCTTTTACGGCTAGAGGGAGCACAAACTGTAAGAATTTGTGCCAATCATGAGACTTGAGTCCTGCAAGATCGTCGTTTCGTGGGAAAGCAGTCTTTAGACATCTCATGCATCCAGTAGGTGTACGAAACTCTGGAATTGTTTTCTTCACTTGTTTCTCTTCCATCTTGCGAAGCACTCAAGGAGCTCTTGGTAACGATATTGTTCCGTTGGGCTTAGTAATTGCCCATAACTCTCGCATACGATCTCGCTCTTCTAAGTCGTCCCTTTGTGCTTTGCTTTCTTTCTTTCCAATCAAAGTTTTCCAAAGCATCTCTCCCACATTCTTGAAAATATGCATCGGGTCTACCAAATGGTTGATCACCAATTCACTCCAATAAGGGAGTTCATGAAAAATGGACAACCGTTTCATGCCAGCAACTGGATTTTCTGAATCCCACAGTTGTTTCCAATCGCTAGCTTTCATTTGGTGTTGCTCTTGTCGACCAACTTGTCCTTCACGTAAAACATGCCCATCAGGCAAATATCTATGATGTCCTTCATAGATAGTTTTACGTAGTGCTTTGGAATAGCGTGCTTCGAGTCGTGGTCCGCATAAAGGACAAGCATGGTAACCTGAAATCGATAAACTTGAACATTCACCATAACCAGGCCAGTCATGCATTGTCCACATAAGTATGCCTTGCATAGTAATCCCATCCCATAAAAGGTGCAGTTCTTCCACAAGTGGTGCAAGATATACATCCATGTTTTTTACCTTATACTTACTTGGTAGAATAAGAGCTAATAATAAATGACCTTTCTTTGTGGCCAACCATGATGGGATATTATAATTGACCAAACATACAGGCCATGTGCTCCATGAAGAACTGCGTAATCCAAATGGATTCACCCCATCCATAGCTAGGCCTAGACGTATGGACCGAGGCTCACTAGCAAACTCTCGCCACTTACTATCTATGTGCTTCCAAGCATCAGAGTCAGCTGGCACTCGCATTACATTATCTGTAGACCTGCTCTTTGTATGCCATGACATTAACTGAGCTATAGATTTGCATCTAAACATGTTCTTAATTCGTGGAATGATAGGAAAGTGGCGAAGAACCTTTGCGGGGATTGCTTCGCCTACAACGTCTTCTCTAAATCTATTTGCTCCACACTTTGGACATACGTGGAGATGCTCATACTCATTCCGAAAGAGAATGCAATCATTCGGACAAGCATGAATTTTAGTATAATCCATTCCAATGGACTGTAAAAGTTTTTTCGCATCTCCACGTGTTGGAGGCATATCATTGCCCTCTGGCAAAAATTGATCTTTAAGAAGCCTGCAATAAGCAATTAAAATGATATTAGTAAATGAAGTTAATGTGATACAACAATGAAAGCCAATTCAGTGACACTTACCTGAACAATTCAGTGACACTACTATCTGACCATCCATAAATGGATTGCAGATTGAGCATCGCGAGTGAAGCACGTAGTACAGATATCTTTGCTCCATTGTAAAGTGGTAGACGAGCTAATCTTCGCATGTTTTCATATTCTTCATCAACTTCTGATCGTGGAATTTCTGTTGTGTCCATGAAACTCTCGACACCTTCTTCACCATCATGATCTTCGTCCTGGTCATAAAATGCTTCAAGCATCTCTTCCATATGTTCATTCTCTGTAATATTATTAGTGCTTGTTTGTACGCCGAAGTCCTTTTTTGCTCTCTTTTGTCCACGAGAGGTTACCAGTGTAATGTCGTTTGGGTCCATCTGCTCACCTGGGGGACCATGTGAATGATCGCGTAGGTTTTCCAGTCGACTCCTATCAAAGGATCCATACTCTCTAACATGTGTAGTACAAATCCGTCATTTCCGATAAATTTGATACTTGCACTGTGTGCAAGGACATGCCATCCTCTCTTCAGCATCCAAAAAAAGCCATCTGCTATAATATGGATATTTTAGAACATTTTTTTTTTAAAACCTAAAGATCTAACTCTTAAAGACTTAAATCTGAAATACTAAACCTAAATACTTAAATACCTAAAAAAACTTAAAACCCTAATCTATATAGCTATCCTATTTTATCTATATATTCAGATTTTTTCTTGATTGATCCTCTTAATTAAGTTATATGTATGCCTAAACCCTAAAACCCTAATTTTAAAGACCTATACCTAAATTATGTATATTTCTATACAAATGTTTATATACATGTATATATGTATTATATGTGTATGTGTATGTGTGTATATATGTTATGTAGGTGTTAAAACCCTAAAACATGTATATATGACCTAGAACTAAAACATGTATATATATGTATGCATATGTATATATATGTGTATATGTATATATATGTGAATATAGATAGGTATATAAGTATGTGTGTTTGTGTATTGTATATATATTCACTCTATTTAAAATGATTAAATTTAAACCAATTTATATATATTTAATCATATATATTTCATTTATTTATTTAAATGACTAGTTCTTATTATATTTTATTATCTATATACTTATCCTACCTTATATATATATATATATATATATATATATATATATATATATATATTCAGATTTTTTCCTTACTTAATCCCATTTTTATATATTAAATTATAAATATTTAATTAAATATTTAAAACGCTAGTTCTTTTTATATTTATTTATGTATATAACTATCTTATTTTATATATATATATTTATTTATATATTCAGATTTTTTCCTTACTTAATCCTATTTTTATATATTTCATTATATATATATATTTAATTAAATTATTTAAAATGCTAGTTCTTTTTATATTTATTTATGTATATAATTATCTTATTATATATATATATTTATTTATATATTCAGATTTTTTTCGTACGTGAACCTATTTTTCTATATTTAATTTTATATATTTCATTATATATATTTAATTAAATTATTTAAAATGCTAGTTCTTTTTATATTTATTTATGTATACAATTACCTTATTTTATATATATATTTATTTATATATTCAGATTTTTTTCCTTACATAATCCTATTTTCATATATTTAATTTAATATATTTAATTTTATATATTTAGTTAATGTATTTAAAATCCTAAAACCCTAATCTTAAAGATTTAAATCTAAAATATGTATATTTTTATATGCATGTGTATCTACATGTATGTATGTATTATATGTATATGTGTGCTTGTGTATATATGTTATCTATGTATTAAAATCCTAAAACCCTAATCAGAAAGACTTAGACTTAAATCTGAAATACTAAACCCTAAAACCCTAATCATAAATATCTAGACCTAAAATATGTATATTTCTGCATACATGTGTATACACATGTATATATGTATTACATGTGTATGTGTATGTGTGCATATATCTTATGTAGGTGTTATAACCCTAAAACCCTAATCTTAAAGATTTAAATCTAAAATATGTATATTTTTGTATGCATGTGTATTTACATGTATGTATGTATACACTAGTTCTTTTTATATTTATTTATGTATATAATTATCTTATTTTATATATATATTTATTTATATATTCAGATTTTTTCCTTACTTAATCCTATTTTTATATATTTAATTATAAATATTTAATTAAATTATTTAAAACGATATAATTATCTTATTTTATATATATATTTATTTATATATTCAGATTTTTTTGTACGTGAACCTATTTTTATATATTTAATTTTATATATTTCATTACATATATTTAATTAAATTATTTAAAACGCTAGTTCTTTTTATATTTTTTATGTATATAATTACGTTATTTTATATATATATTTATTTATATATTCAAATTTTTTTCCTTACATAATCCTATTTTTTTAAATTTAATTTTATATATTTAATTTTATATATTTAATTTTATATATTTAATTAATATATTTAAAACCCTAAAACCCTAATCTTAAAGATTTAAATCTAAAATATGTATATTTTTGTATGCATGTGTATCTACATGTATGTATGTATTATATGTATATGTGTGCTTGTGTATATATGTTATCTATGTATTAAAATCCTAAAACCCTAATCAGAAAGACTTAGACTTAAATCTGAAATACTAAACCCTAACACCTTAATCTTAAATATCTAGACCTAAAATATGTATATTTCTGTATACATGTGTATATACATGTATATATGTATTACATGTGTATGTGTATGTGTGCATATATGTTATGTAGGTGTTAAAACCCTACACCCTAATCTTAAAGATTTAAATCTAAAACCCTAATCCTATTTTTATAATATTTGATGTAAAAATAAAACTTCAAAATAAAAATAGGATTATATGTGTGTATGTATGCATGTGTGTATATATGTGTGTGTATGTATGCATGTGTGTATATATGTGTGTGTATGTATGCATGTGTACATGTGTGTGGGTGTATGTATACATGTGTGTGTATGTGTATGTGTGTGTATGTAGGCATGCATGTGTGTGCATGTGTGTGTACGTGTATGCATGCATGTATGTGTATGTGTGTGTATGTGTGTGTATGTGTATGCATGTGTATACATGTGTGTGTATGTATACATGCATGTGTGTATATGTGTGTATGTATGCATGTGTGTATATATGTGTGTATGCATGCATGTGTGTATATGTGTGTGTATGTATGCATGCATGTGTGTATATGTGTGTATATATGTGTGTATGTATGTATGTGTGTATATGTGTGTGTGTATGTGTATGTATGCATATGTGTATATATGTGTGTGTATGTATGTGTGTATGCATGTGTGTGTATGTATGCATATGTGTAAATTTATGTGTGTGTTTGCATGCATGTGTGTATAGGTGTGTGTATGTAAGCATGCATGTGTGTATACATGTATGTGTGTATGTATGCATGTGTAAATTAATGTGTATCTTCCTTTCTCTTCTCTCTCTCTTTCTCTCTCTCTCTCTCTCTCTCTCTCTCTCTCTTTCATTCTCTCTCTCTCTCTCTCTCTCTCGTTCTCTCTCTATAAATAGCGAATAAAAGAATCACTTACCGGTAGTTCCCTCTTTGAATCGTTGTCGACAAAGCGTAATGTAGGTCGTCTCTCGGCCAATTCCAAACAATTGACGCGAAAGAACTTCTACAAAATCAACGAAAAGAGAAATTAGAAACCCTAAAGCATAGAGAAACACAAATGCTAACAATACGTGCAGCACTTACCAAGATGTGAGAGAAGTCGATAGAGAATGTGTGTGTGTACAGAGAGAGATCCGTGTGTGTGTGTGCACAAGACAATGCAGGTTCGCGCGCGCAAGTTCGACAGTAGAGCAACAGTACTCAAACACGTGCAGAAATGTGAAGTATTGCTCTCGCGTTTGCGGTATGTTTAAAACTCGCCAGCGGTATAGGCGCCGGTATGGACATCGGTATACGCACCGGTAGTTGCCAATAAATTACCGACGCTTATACCGATGCTTATATCGACGCTTATACCGACGCCTATACCGACGCTTATACCGACGGTTATACCGGCGGCTGCGGGGCCACACTGAAGATCCGTTTAAAACGGTCATACCGACGGTCACTTGACCGATGGTATCTCTTAGTGAGATTTTCCGAGGGCTATACCGTCGTCGACTATGACCGTCGGTATATGCAGCGTCGGTATGCCCCTCATATGTTGTAGTGCGACCTCATTAATCTCCTTTTCTAGGTTACAATACATGTTATTCAAAGGATCAATGGTCATAACCTCCCTTGTTGCTAATCTTCGAGGACTAACTTTCCTCCTACGTCTTACTTCGGTGAATTCTTCTTAGTTTGTCTGTGCAACACGAGTGTCCCCTTCTTCCTCCAATGGAGGGGGATGACCTTGAGTACCAACTTGAGGGAAAGGATCTTGGGCCCCATCTGGTTTAAGCTTATTTTTGTTGGTACTTTGCTTCAGGGGGCAATCTTTGATCCTATGACATTGGTGCCTGCAACGGAAGCATGCATTGGGCAAATTCTTATGTGTAACCTCCCGTATCCAAATCTTACCATCTCCACAGTTTATGGAGATCTTCGTGGGAAGGACCTGGTTCAAGTCTGTTTCAATGCATCGTGGGTGCCATCGTGCATTGAAAGAATATTGAGCTTCATCATAGATTAGTCCCCCAACATCCTCTCTTGAGGCCATCGGGCGACCGATCGGTGAAACGATTTCTGGAAGAAATCCATATAAGAAATATGGCAGATTGGGAAGCTCCACCCAAAGCAGGTAACGACGAGGATTTGACCTATTCGGAACAAAGTCTTGGGTCCACTTAAATAGGCATAAGGTGGATGGGCACACTTGTCAGGAACCGGCTTGTAGGGCTTGGAAGGCCATCTCTTCATTCTCAAAAACTAGTAGCAAGTGATTCGCCAGTAGGAATTGGCATTTGCGTACAATTAATCCCCGTGGGAACCACTCCTTGTGCAGCCAGATTCTCAGATTTTCAAGAGGGGGCCTAGGGCCAAACACTTGACCGATCAGACAAGTTTTCATCAGTTCTTCTTGTTTTGCTGCCACAGACTCCTTGCACAACGAGACCACTAGAGGGGCGACATCCAAAGGATGGAATGATTCTCGAGGGGGCACAAGGACAGGAGAGGAGCCACATTGCTCAGGACCAATGAGGGAACTGAATTCGACATAGCGATCGGCACCAACAATTTTTTAGCAAAGATTTAAAAAACCCTACCCCCAACTCAAGGCTATTATCCTTAATGCTTCAAACCAGAGGACCTTTGAATCCTCAAAAGGAATTCTCAAACTCTCAAGAACAACCCCCTTACAACCCACTTTAAGAGAAACCTCTCC
This sequence comes from Ceratopteris richardii, assembly GCA_020310875.1. NCBI lineage: Eukaryota > Viridiplantae > Streptophyta > Polypodiopsida > Polypodiales > Pteridaceae > Ceratopteris > Ceratopteris richardii. The sequence continues at coordinate 23,440,599 of CM035432.1, read as the reverse complement.
TTTTTTTTCCTCTCTCTTTTCTTTTCCCCTTTTTTTTCCTAATATATATAAAATTCTAAATTAAAGAGAAAACTCTTCAAATGGAGGGCGATGAAAATTATACCTCCAGCACTCAATTAAAAAAACCTTTGTCCCTCCCAAAAAAGCCTACGAAATGCACTTTCTCTCTATCTTAAACCATGCAATAAACTACTAGAGGAGGCAGCGCACTTTCTCTCTATCTTAAACCATGCAATAAACTACTAGAGGAGGCAGCGCAAGCCGCCAATATCGCTCAAGATAACAAAGGCGGTTTGACCCACTCGACCAAGGAAGAGGAAGGCAGGGGCCCCCTTAATCCACAAGCTGATGCTGATGGCTTTATTGAAGTTAGAAGAAGAAGAAAAAGAAGCCCTAGGGCCAACCGTGAGCGAAACAACTGGTCAGTTACCCCCTCTAGCAATTTGTACTGCAATTTAGAAAAGGAGATCAATGAGCTCGACTACCCAGGTGGGAACCTACTCGAGGTAGACACCAACGACAAAGCCCTAGAGATCTCTGACAATAAAGAAACCCCCCAGGAGGGCTACACTACAAGCAAAGAAGATGGCTTCACCACCAGTAACGAAGACAACATGGATAGTGAAAGTTCCATCATCGGATCGACGATTCCGGAAACGGTGTCGTGCATGGTGCCCAAGTCTTCCCAGCAAGAGGCATCCTGATAAGGCAAACAACCGATGGAGTTACCCTGGAAAAGCCCCCACAAGAACCTATTTCTAAGTCGGGACCCGATTCCAGCGAAAAAGAAAGATGAATCCAAGAGAAGAAAAGACAAAGCGCCCTCCCGCAAAGAGGGCTCAATACAAAAATGATCGTCATCTTGCTAAATGCTAGAGGGCTAACCGACCCCTCAAGATCGACCATCATTGGTCAATGGCTTCGCGACATTAGCATAAACCCAGACTTTATATGTATTCAAGAGATTAAAATTGACGGAGAAGACCTCCAAAAACGGCTTAGACAGGTCTCCTCGACCCATGTTTGGATTCCAACGAAGCACCAGCGGGGGTCTGGTGGAACGGTTATCGGCGTTAAGCAACTCTGGCTTGAAAAACTTGAGAACTCCACATCTACTTACCATTTTTCAGAGTATGTAGTGGACTTACATTATGGTCCTCATTATATCTGGGAGTGCCAGATTATTACAGTAGTTTACCAGATACACCTCATTCCTAGTTGGGAATGATTTGATCATAGTGATGATTAGATGATCATCAAAGATAAATCAAGTTTCATACACTTGCAACATCTTGCATGTTATTATTGCGAAGGCGGTGGTAGTTCCCCTAGTTGCTATACTTTCTTAGAAAGTTTTCACTTGGCATGATGGACTTAGTTCTAGAGAATGGATTGGGTATTAGCTTTGTATCAAAGATATTTTGATCCATAGTTTGGATTATTTTATATGTTAGATTGAAATTTGGATACATAGTTTGGATGTGATTGATTGAGATCTTATTCTATAGTCTTGATCATTGACAGATTGACATCTTGATCCATGGTCTCGATCATTGACAAATTGACATCTTGGTCCATAGTCTAGATCGTTGATAGATTGTCATCTTGGATTCATAGTTTGGATCATGCTGAGACTTTCTTGAGTTTCATTTTCATTACAGTGGGTAAATCAAGTAGATTTACTCAAGCGTAGAAATAGTAAATGAAGCAGATTTACTCGAGCTTAGAGATTAAGCACTATTTCGAAAAGATTTCCATTTATCTTAAGTATTTTTCCATAGAGATTGGGACATAGTAACATTGTTTTGGATTAGCATAACAGTTTTCATTACTCTAGTGGAGTAAGTTATTTTGCATAATTATACCATATGACAAGTTGTCAATGGGTATTTCAGGGAGACAAAGGCAAGTTTCCAAGGTTTCTATGAGTGATAAGCCGTCAAGAGTTAGTGGTCAAGCTCTGGGCACAGGAGTTCGAGGATATTCCGAACACTTATGTTACACACATCTGGAGTCATTGGGCCTCAAACGGATTCCTATAGTATGCCAAAGGCAAGGAATACTATTGATTGGTGGAAATGCTAGATAGGAAGCACAGAGACTAGTTGAGTGCTTTTTGAGCATCTAGTATTTCACACACCTAGCACACTCTATTCTTATTATTTGGAATCACAGATTCTGATTCTGAAGTTTATAGATCCTTCTATATCATTGAGGGCAATGATCTTCCGAAGGGGGAGAGAGTGTTATATTCTAGAGATGTACATGCTTGGAGGAACGAGAAGTTCCTTGCTCGGGGGATAGCCAAGGCCAAAAGCCAGAGAGTTCATATGAGGTACCTACTCATGATGTCCAGATGAGTAGAGGAACCTTAGAGAGTAGTCTAGATAATGACTAGGCAAGGGCTATAAATAGGCTCGGAGGTGAGTCCCAGGCATGTCATTCTCCACTTCTTACAAAGGCAATTACTTGTCCAAAATTCGTAGCATCAAAGTGACTGCAAACTATCATATTATGCTTAATAAGAAGTGGTGCTTGACTTGGACAAGGCTACACTGGGATTTGAAGTTCATGTCTATCTGGCACCCCCTCATCCAGATCAAAACGTTGGAGCTCATGTAGAGAAGTCTCCACCATGGTATCTGCACCAATCTAAAAGCTAGCAAACTTTCCAGGGGCTCTATTATGGTGCAAGCGTTGCCATCGCTACATTCAAGATTTGGGTCACATCTTCTTTGCTTGCCCCAGGTCTCTCCACCTCCGGCTGTCCTAGGAAATATTTTGAGATTGGAAGAGAAAATCACTTCGAAGCAATCGCTTCTAGGCAAAATGATTGGCTTCTTGTTACATGGAGTAACCTTTGAGAAAAGGTGTGAACCACCTCTTAGCTCATTGAGATGGGCTCACACATGAGTTTCATGTGGCACCCATGTGTAGAGCCATGCGTCACTCATTAAATATGGAAAGAGAGAGAGGCTTTTAGGGGGATTTGTGCATGGTTGGGCAAAGAGATATATGTCTCGAACTCCATGACTACGTTCCATTTTTGTAGCTAGCAAAAAGCTTTGAAGTTTGTGCTGTACGGGACAAAACGAGGGGAATCCTTGGAGGTACAGGGAGGCGACACCACACTCGTATCAAAGCAGATTTGCATGCACAACAAGGCGTCAATAGGCGTAGTGGACGACTGTCAAAGCTCACGGACAGAGCAGTCAGACTTCATCGACGAGGCAGCAGGCATGCAAGAGCTCAGCCCACCAGGAGCCTCTCTCCTCATTTGCTCCTCTTGGATGTGGGAATGAAGGTTATACCTTGCTATATCTCCTTGTGCTCTGTGCTCAAAACTTCATATGTGGGATAAAAAGGCTCTTTGACAGCTCTTCCACAGACACTCCAAGCTTTTTCAAATGGATAGGGAGCTCAAAACTAGAATAGGAGAAAAATTCAAAGTTTTTTGAGAGCCTTCGAGTATCAAAGAGATGCTATAGATCAATATTTTTGCCAATAGATGATATACATATGTAATACGGGCTATGGGATGTGGGTTTTGGATTTCATCAAAAAGCTTCAATTTCTCCATCTGGAGCTTCTCAAAGTCACCCTTCTATGAAAATTAGCATTTTCACTCCCTACTCTTGACATACCCGACTTCTCCGCACCATAGCTTACTCATACGATATCAGATTTCAAAAATCTTGGTCACGTTACGAAGCCACACTCTAAAACTTTGCTGAAAGACCATCGATGTTGTATTTGGTCGAGATTTGTCCCACAAAAATCTCTCTGCAGCGCTCTAGCAGGAACTAGGTGACCACTCCTAGGCCTAGTTTTTTCATCATCCGGTGTCCAAATTCACTTTTTTCACTTGGGATAGCTTGAAATTTTTGAAGTAAAGGTGCTGGGCTACATTTCTTGGACTGGTGAGGACTGTCAAATCTCCAAAGTTGCTGAGTTTTACTCAGTTTGCCCGGTTGGGGCTATTCCCACGTGGTTTTGGCATTGTTTTGGATGGTTTTTGGTGTTTAGAACCTCCCCGGACCAACTGGACATTTCCATTGTTTGGGCCTGGCGAGGATGCAAAATCAGTGATCGAAAGCTTCAAGGATCACTTGGATTACGCTTTCGCTGCTTCAGTTTGTAACAGGGAAGTGCTCTTCTGATATATTTCTCTTCTTCTTGCATATTTAAGCTTTACGCCCATTCATTTTCATATACTCTTGTTAGCAAATGGGGGAAGGGAAGAAAAACATGGAATCTAAAGGGAAACAAGTAGTTGAACACACATATTGTAATCATCTATTCGAAGTAAGGAGTGGTTTCGTCCTTCACCATTGTCATTTGTCATTAATATTCTCTCTGAGTATCTACCATACCGTGCATCTATTGCGATCGTGCCTGCTCACAGAAATGTTAAAGGGTATACTTCCCTAAGGAGAACATCCCTTGAGTACGCGAAGTACTGGAAGTGCATATTGTCTGCTCTTGTTAAAAGCAGGTACCCGAGTACCTCATCTACAAGGAGGAGCATGTCAATACAAAGGAGCAATATGCAAACATCTTTGGGTGGAGAAAAGATACAATACTTGATGGTATACATTGGAACAAATGACATAGACATTGGGACTTGATGGGGAGTGTTGAAAATCAAGTCTCACAGAGAAAAAATGGATCATCCACAAGTTTTTCAAGTCAAACAATAAAACTCAAGTACCCAAAGTTGTGGAATGAAGTTAAAAGCTTCACCAAACACAATGAAATTAAAAGCATTTCAATTACGCACCAAAAAGTGCACCTACAGTAGTTGGTGGGTGGTTAGGTAGATTATATGAATATTACAACTTCTATATATAGGAATCATTTCACCTTTTTTCTTGAATTTATGAATTGCACTAGCAAACGAAAAACCATCATCAATGGTAGGAATACACCGAATAAAATATCCCAAAATATAATTCTTTATGACATACTTTGGGAATCAAGTTGAATCCATTGCCCATACACGCTCAGTTATTCTCCACATATATGTGTGACTCACAAGCTCAAACTTTGTACCATCTTCATCCAACAAAACAATTGGTCTCTCCGCTTCTCTTTGATTCTCCACTATCACCAAAAACTACTTCTCAACCTTAGCAGTGGGTACTCTTGTCAAGAGTGTCCATGTTGAGATTTATAGCTTGAGATCCTTTGGATTACACTCCAGTTTCTTCATGCTTGAGTGCACGATTGTATCTTAACGAATGAGTCAACAAGGCATTGAGTGAAGAATGCCCAACGTTGCTATAAATAGGGAACTCGCGACGTTAGAAAATAGGATATCTTAAACTTTTCTTGGTAGCTTACTGGCTCGTGCAACTACCAAGGATTCCGGTAATCACATAATAATTGATGGGTGCCTATGTGAATGAGAGCAATACTACTTTAACATAAGGGACTATATATTAGTTGTATTACTTATATATAATGTCCACTTAGATCTGTATAACAATTACAATCTCAAGCTATACTATGTTTTAGAAAGTATCTATTTTTATGTAAATTGCCCATCTTTTTAGAGATTTAAAGTAAATTTTTCCTGATATAAAAAAAAGCATGATTTCCTCCCCACGCAAAGAACTTGTACTAGAAAAGTTAAGTTAAGAGAAATCATGAATTTTCCATGCATCAGAAAACATGGCGTAGACAAATTGTAAATTCTGTCCTACAATTAAACTTTGCATTTTTATGGAAATCAACATCTACAAATTTCTGTTTTAGAATGAGGAATTTTAAGCTTCTCTATATCTGGACTCGTCTTGGTTATATAGTAAAAAAATAGATCTGAAAGAGATGGGAGTACAAAAATACTGAATAAGTTTGGATTTTTCTAGATGTCACGAATATCTTCGAATAATAATTTGCATGTCTATTTTATATAATGAGGTCTTTTCGATAGAAAACATTCTCAATAAAAAAAAAACGGGCTTTTGATCAAAAGCACTTTCAATCAGAAAGCTATTCATGTGAAAAAAATGTATATGTCTTTTCATTCAATTGAAGAAATTCACTTGAGATTTGAGATTGAAGGGAAGCCTTAACCATAGATACTTGAGTAGAGAGCCTTGGGCAAAGATCTTTCTAAAAATACTATTGTGAAATAAAAATCAATGGTATGATTCACAATATCACAATGATTTTTAAATCACTCATATACATACATACACACACATACATACTCACACACATACACATGCTATTGTGAATTTAGAATAAATTGTGATTCAGACAATCCCAATAGCTTTTAAAGCACAATAATACACATACATTCACACATATAAATCCTATTGTTAAGTAAAGATTAACGTTGAGCCAAATGATGACAATAGTTTTGAATAATATTATACACACATACATCATTCATACACAGACGTTTTTGAAGTTCAAGTAAATGCTAAGTTACAAAATGACAATAGTTTTTAATTCACAATTATACACACATAGACATACTATTGTGAAGTGAGAATCAATAATGAGTTAGAAAATGACAATGTTATTAAATCACAATCATAAATGCACATAAATATAGACACGTACATAGTATTAAACACATAAGTACATGTACTATTGTCAAGTAAGAATCAATGCTTTGAGTCCAAAAAAAATAGAAGTTTTAAAAATCGCATACATACACACATATACACAAAATATTTTGAGGTAAATATCAACTCTGAGTGAAAAAATCACAATAGACTTTAAATCACAATCATAGACACATATATGTACTATTTTGATGAAAATCACAATAGACTTTAAATCACAATCATAGACACATATATGTACTATTTTGATGAAAGAATCAATGTTGAGATAGATTATCACAATAGTTTTTTGAATCACAATATATACACAGATACACATGTTATTTCCAACAATAATACACATACTGTTGTGAAGTAAGAATCAATGCGTTGAGTCAAACAATCCTAATAGTTGTTAAACTATAAAAATCCTAAATGAATGTAATCTTTTATCCTAAGTTTTCATTAAAAAGTTTAATTCATAATATATTTTATAATTTTAATTGGTAATTTTTCCTGAATCTCAAATGCTCTAGGTTTTTCATATTAATTCTATTAATACTTTAACTCCACAAATATCTTATTCTAGACTCTACAATTTTATAGCTCTACACTAGTTTCACCTTTGAGAACCACTATACACCTTGGTAGTTGTACGATGACATTGTTAGTTCACAAAAATCAAGGCAATCTATTTATTGTACTTTGCGGGTTAGTATTTTAATAAAAATGTTGTTTCAATCGAAGGATCTCTAAATTCCCATGAAAAAGCTATTCGGAGTTATCTGAATAAGTGTATGTGGCGCCGACTAATTCAGCCAAACAATACAGGGTAACCATAAAATTCTATAGTTATTCATTAATAATCAAATTAGTGAATAGCAAACAATGCAACCTAGAATCGGAGAAATCCACTTCAAGTGGATTTCTCTAGTTTCAATCTTTTAGAACTTGGGGTTCAAACCATAGCTATTCTTGAAGAGCCTCCTAAAGTGAAATACTGCATGAAAATCATTCATTTGACATCTAGATATCTAAAAACGTAAATTGGGCTGTAAATAGACTGATAAAATTGAATTTTGATCAAATATTAAACTCAGAAGACATATGCACTTGTAAACGGATAGAATACTATGAATTAAGAGTAAAATTAATATGCACATCTCTAGTAGTTAAACATTTTCGTGTTCCAGTAATCCGTAAGAGGTGGCTCGATTACTCTAAAGACCTAGAAAGACATCTTATGAATCGGGAATTCTATATGAGGACCAAATCCAATCTTAGCAAGTGAGTGTTCTTTAGTCAAAAGAATGGTAAATGTGGTTCTAACCTTTCGATCCTAACATATTTAAGAATCTAAACCATATGCAATGCAACTCAAATCATGTACTTAGAACACGTTTTCATGAATCTTTTACATATTCTCAGAGACTTCCGAAAGAAATTTTGAAATTTATTCAATTATTGTTACTCCAAGTTGGCTCAGCACCAACATACAAAAAAGCGATTCTTATGTGGCAAATCCTCCACCACAAAATTTCAACCAATGTAAAAACTAACAACAATTGTGGTGCTTCTCTTTGGTGTAAATGTTGGATACATGGCAATGAAGACTTGGGACATCTCTTCTCTTCATGCCCCATGTCAGTCTCAATTTGTAGGGCACTTAGGAGAATCCTTCTACTATAGGGAAAAATTTACTGGAAGCAACTGCTACTGGGTGAAGCGATTGGTTGTTCTTTAGCATTGTGGAATGCTACAAGCGGCGAGGCCCTCTGGAACAATCTAGAACGAAAGGTGTGCTACCATCTTTGAGAGCCCTTCTGAATAATGGCAGATCAGAGAACCTCTTTTCCTTCTCTCCAAAATTATTTCCAATTGCAAGGAATCCTTACTACTTAGACATCATAAAGTGTTCTTCCTCGAGAGCAACAAGATTAATTTCAAGTGGGTCCCCCACGATGAGAATGAAAAGGCTATTAACCTCATTTGTAATGTTCTCTAGCTCTAAGACCTTTTGTAAGCAACCCCTACTTTTTGGGACTCAGGGGTCGCATGGGTGCTAGGCCCATTCACTTGTATAGCTGTTTTTTTTTACTAATTAAAGCTTGGGAGAGTAGGGTGTAGCTGGGTTTCTAAAAAAAGAAACAAGTATGATGTACATGTTTATTGGGGGTTTTTTGGATACAAGATGAATAATTCATGAAGTTTCTTGAGTATAATCTCATAAACGATGAACGAAGTGGTGATACTTCAATAGTTAAACGTTAATACTCCTCGTACAAACTTGACGTAGATTTTTTTTTTAATTAGTGAAGCAATCGGTTGATCTGCGGCATTGTGGAATGTGATCAAGGGAGAGATCCTTTGGAAATTTGGTGAGAAAGATGCACTCACAACTTTGGGAATACCCCCAAGGAGTGGTCAATCGAAAAGTCCCTATACCTTCTCGATAAAAGAATTGCGAACTGTAAGAAAACCCCCCCTTCAGGCATCACAAAGAGCTACAATATGTCAACAATAAGCTTAAAACCAAGTGGGCTCCGCACGATGGGGATGCGAGGTTTATCAACCTCCTCTATAACTTCATGTAAGCTTTGCAAGATCTTGCATGAAGGGTCAGAAAGAAAATTAGACTTCAAAAACATATTAATGGGATGCAAGCACTTCTAGGAGAAGCGATTGGTTGCGTCGCAACTCTCTCGAACGCCATAAGAGGGAAGGTCCTATGGAAGGACTGGTAGATCCGGCAAGAGAGATGTGCCTCTAACTTCGGTGACTCCCCCAAAGAGTGGTCGATTGAGAAATCAATGTTCCTCCTTGGCAAAAGGATTGCTAATTGTAAGAAATCCCTCCCTTTAGGCATCATCAAGTGCTCCTTTTGATCAACAACAAGCTTAAACCCATGTGGGCCCTGCATGTGGGTGATTTACCTTCTGTGTAAGGCCATGCCATCTAAACTCTGTAAAAGCTACCCTCAATTTGTGGGATTTGAGGGATCTCGTGGGCACTAGTCCCCTTTTTTGTACTTTTCTTTTAATTAATTCAAGTCCAGGAGAGTAGGCTAAGGCTGAACTTTCTTTATTGAAAAAAAAAGGAAAATTTATTTTTTGATTACATCTTCGATCTATAGATGTGATAAACTCCTGTGACGACTTGAAAAGGTGTACTCGTAAACCGAGGACAGAAACAAAAGATGTTGGAGAGAGAGAGAGTGTGTGAAAACCTGTGTGTAACTCTGAATATACACCCACATTTCTGTTCAATATATTATGTGTGAGTCAAAATGGGAATATAGATGAGAGTTTGAGAACCTATATAAATGTGTGCATTTATATTTGTACATTACAACGTGTGTATGAATGAGTCTCTGTGTTCCATTTATGAATGAGTCTCTGTGTTCCATATATGAATGAGTCTCTGTGTATGAATGAATCTCTGTGTACAAATGTTTATATGTGTGTGTGCTCATATATATCATATATGAATGAGTCTCTGTGTATGAATATGAATGAATCTCTGTGTATGAATGAGTCTCTGTGTACAAATGTTTATATGTGTGTGTGCTCATATATATGTATATGAGAGCACACATATACAAATGTTTATATGTGTGTGTGCTCATATATGTGTATATGTGAGCGCATTCGTATATGTGCCAGTGTTTACCTGTTTGTGTACGTGTTGCATTTTGTGTGATCATGAGAATATATATGAAAAAAATTTTGTATGTGAAAAAACTGTGTGTGAGTGCATGTGTGAATAATTGTGTGTGAGTATGTATAAGAATGAACTAACCCCAGTAGCTCCGTAAGCTTTGGCCATGAGTCGAGATAAAATAAAATCAATTTTATATTCAACAAAATTTTGTCAAATCTTCAGGAAGTTTTTTGCGCCACTAAATTCAAGTCAGATTGCTTTTCTAACAAAAGCTAAAAGCATAAAGCAAGTCCATAGTTGCTCTACTACTATTTTGAATAAAAGATTTCTTGTGCTCTTCTATATAATACAATCAGCTGAAGAGTCTCTTAAGCTTGGAGGAGTGAAGATATTCGGTTTCTCATGGATCGATTTCCCAAGCTTGGTGGAGGCGGAGGTCATGAAGTAGTTGAAGAAGGACATGCAAAGAAGTAAAAGACAAGGACTACACACTTTGGAAGGATATGGAGGCTTGCACTAGTGTATGCTCGCACACTCATGGATACCTTCGTTATCTTAAACCCCTTCATGCCTCGTTACTTTTTGCATAAATTTTATTTCTTCTGAATCTATTGTGAATTATTTATATCAGTCCTATTATGAATCATCTAAGACTTTTTCGTGTGTACTGATTTGTCATATGAAACCATCCTGATCACCTTTCATGCACTGTATCTCGGAATACATCTTAATTGGAACTAATCCACGCAACTTTACAACTTCATAACAACACTCTTGAGACCTACAAATTTTTTCATGCTTTTACGGTTCCCTTGAGAGGGCAGTAATCCTTACTTGGAAGTGTAGAAAATGCTAGCAACCATAAATGTCACCATAAAGAGATATTATGGTAGACTAGAGCGTTTTTTTTTTATAATAAACGGAAGTTCGGCCTTGGCCGATTCTCCCGGACTTTAATTAAAACAAAGGAGAAAAGTTACAAGTGAATGGGACTAGTGCCCATGGGACCCCCCGAATCCCACACTGTAGGGGACAAGTTCGGTAATCTAGAGGGCATTACAAATGAAGCGGATAATTCTATCATCTCCCTCACAAGACCCATTTGGGTTTCAACTTGTTATCTTCGAGGAGGTAAATACAATGGTGCCTAAACGCTGGAGATCTCTTATCTCTAGAGATTCTTTTTCCTAGAAGAAACAAGGATTTCTCAATCGACCATTCCTTTGGAGTTTGGCCAAAATTGACAGCACATCGCTCCCTCAAAATCTTCCAAAGAGTCTCACCCATGATGGCATTCCACCGTCTTGATGACCAGCCGACTGCCTCACCCAACATTGCCTGTTGCGAATTGATTTGGTTCCTAAGTCTCAATACCCGTGTCACGTGAAGCCAGAAAACTTGGGACTTGGGGCAAGCGAAGAAAAGGTGAACCAAATCTTTGGTGCATCGATGGCAATGCTTGCACCATGGAGGAACCGCACAAATTTTTTTGGCCCTTGCATTGGACCAGATACCCTTATGTAAGATCTGGCACATGAGAACAGAGTTTTTGACCTCAATTAGGGGGGTGCCAAATAGACATGAACTTTAGTTCCCATCAAAGTTTGGTCTAAGAAAGGCACCACAACTTGTTAAGGGTGAGATGCACATCTAGGTTCTCTTTGAAATTGGGGATTCTGGATAGTTTCTTACCATTGCACCAATTGAGGCCCTCCAGGCAAGGAAGATCTTGTCCACAAAGAAGGCGGGTAGTTGAGCGGTCCCACACTAAACACCTGCCTTGGAGAAGAGTCCATTCCTCGAGGGAAACTCTAAGTCTCAGGTCTAAGTCTTCGAACCTGATCCACTGGCCGGTCTCTTGATTCTAGTTCAGTTTCCACTCCTTGAACCCCTTGTTCCATAACAACTTAGCAATTTGGAGGTTCCAGGACTCCACCCCCCTGATGCCTCAGATCGGGAACCAGATAGAGTCATTGTGTCTTATCCCGGCCGCCCACTTCCACTCATCACTAATTATGATGAATTGTTTGGCCTTGTTCCAAGTCTTCCATAAGGAACACACGAGGCTAGAGCCTTTAGGGGACACCGGGTGGGGGGAGAACAAAAGCGTGAGGATCCCTATGTCCTTCCAACCAGGGTGGCCAACTAAGGTAAGGTCTTCCATGTTTTTGAAGATCAATTTAGCCCAAGAGGACTCACTATTGCTCCAAGCCTTGATAAACCACTCTACCGCCAACTTGTCAGCCAACCTAGGGATATCCAAAATACCCAAGCCCCCTGAGTCTTTCGAGCTAATGCATGGTTCCCCTCCTATTGGGATGTCCAGTCCATAGGAAGTTTCTGCACATTCTTTCCACTTTGGCCAACTCTTTCTCCTTAGGTCTCCAACATGAGATAATGTAAATAGTCGTAGAAAGCATAAATGTGTTAATGACCATTGCACGCCCTGCCAAGTTAACTTGCATACCTTTTCAATGATTTAGTTTGCTATCCAAATTGGATAGCACCCAGTTCCACCGTTGGTCCATTGAGATGTCGAAGCCCATTTATTCTTCTAAAATAGTACCCTCCCTTGTTTCAGTATTGATTATTCTCCATTTATTGGAAGCCAATTATTGATTCTCTTGTCATTTAAAGTAATGGTTGTGTGAGGATCAGAAAGGTTTTATCAAAGGTAGATCTATACTTGAAGCAATTGTCGATATTTGGGAAGGCCTTGCTTTGCGGAGGAGTCTGCTCAACATATGGTATTCATTAAGATGACTTTGACAAAGCGTATGACAGATTGGAATGTGACTTTATTCTTCAATCATTGAAAGACCTTGGATGTAGCCAAAAGCTCACGAAGATGGTTTCCACTCTTCTTGGAAATGCTTCAACTAGAATAAATATCAATGGTAATCTCTCTGAGCCCATTAGTTTAAAAAGATCAATTAGGCAAGGCTGCCATCTGGCTCCATTACTATTCGCTATCACCTCGAATGGACTTAGTTGCCTATTAAATCATCACATGGATGCTGGCAATCTCAAGGGTCTTTCCCTACCTCTAAATCATGGCCAAATGATTATGAGACTTTTTGCTGATGACATGAATGCCTTTTGTGTGGCGTCAGGTTCAAAAATCAACCATGCTAAAACTGCTTTTAGAGCAATCAACGGACCTAGTGGTCAAGTCTTCCGTCTCCTTGGCATTCCGATGGGATTCGACATCTCAATGGACCAATGTTGGAACTAGGTGCTATCCAAGCTAGATAGCAAGCTAAATCATTAGAAAGGTACGCAAGTCAACTTGGTAGGGCGTGCTATGGTTGTTAACACATTTATGCTCTCTACAATTATTTACTTTATCTCATGTTGGAGCCCTAAGGAGAAAGACTTGGCCAAACTGGAAAGAATCTGGAGAAACTTCCTTTGGACTAGGGACCCTAGCAAGAGGGGGATTCCCAAAATCAAATGGGAAACTTGCACTAGCCCTAAAGACTCAGGGGGCTTGGGAATTTTGGATATTGTTGGGTTGGCTAAAAAGCTGGCAGCAAAGTGGCTTATCAAGGCTTGGAGCAATAGGGAGTCCTCTTGGGCTAAATTGATCTTCAGAAACACAGAAGACCTTGCCTTAGTTGGCCATCCTGGTTGGAAGGACATAGGGATTCTCACGTTTTTGTTCTCCCCCTACCCGGTGTCCCCTAAAGGCTCTAGCCTCATGTGTTCCTTATGGAAGAATTGGAACAAGGCCAAACAATTCATCAGAATCAGTGATGAGTGGAAGTGGGAGCTGGGATAAGACAATATGACTCTATTTGGTTCCCGATCAGCGGCATTAGGGGGTGGAGTCTTGGAACCTCTAAATTGCAAAGGAATAGTGGAACAAGGGGTTCAAAGAGTGGAAACAAATTTGGAAACAAGAGACCAGCCAGTGGATTAGGTTCGAAGAATTGGATCCGAGACTTAGAGTTACCTTTGAGGAATGGACTCTTCTTCAAAGCAGGTGTTTAGCATGGGACCGCTCAACTAGCCGCCTTCTCTGCGGTCAAGATCTTCCTTGCCTGGAGGGCCTCAAATGGAGCAATGGCGAGAACCTGTCCAAAACCCCAAACTTCAAAGAGGATTTAGATGTTCACCACACTCTTAACAAAAGATGGTGCCTTTCTTGGACCAAACTTCGGTGGGAACTCAAAATTCATGTCTATTTGGCACCCCCTAATTGAGGTCAAAGAGTCCATTCTCATGTGGCAAATCTTGCATAAAGGTATCTTATCCAATGCAAGGGCTAACAAAATCTGTGGTGTGCCGCCATGGTGCAAGCATTGCCATCAGTGCATCGAAGATTTAGTTCACTTGTTCTTCGACTGCCCCAAGTCGCGTGTTATTTGGCGTCACGTGACCCGAGTATTGAGACTCACGAACCAAATCAACTCGCAATAGGTGATGGTGCGTGAGGCGATCGGCTGCTCATCGAGGCTGTGGAATGCCATAAGAGGTGAGACTCTCTCAAAGATTTGGAGGGAGCGATGTGCTATCATTTTTTGCCAAACTCTTAAGGAGTGGTCGATCGAGAAATCCTTGTTTCTCCTAGGTAAAAGAATCTCCTGAGATAAGAGATCTCCACCGTTTAGACATCACTGTATTTATCTCCTCGAAAAAAACAAGTTGAAATCCAAATGGGTCCCACATGACGGTGATGATAAATTTATCCGCCTCATTTGTAATGCCCTCTAGCTTGCCATACTCCTCCCCTGCATTGTGGGATTTGGGGGGTCCCATGGGCACTAGTCCCATTCACTTGTAACTGTTTTTTTATTTTAATTAAAGTCTGGGAGATTAGACTAAGGCCGAACTTCCTTTTATTAAAAGAAAATTGTTGATACAGGATAGGATTAGAGGCACTTCCACATATGTTCACAGAAAACAAGGCATTCTGTTGATTGTACATCACGGGTTAGTATTTTAGGATTAGAGAACCAAGAGCTTGCGCTTTTGTTCAAAGGAAATCCAATCTTCATCATTTGGGCCGTACATGCTCACTTGCAATACTGAGTCTATCGCTCTCTCTCTTTCTTCCTTTATAATGTAAATCTCTCTCTCTTTCTTTCTACCTCTCCCTCTCTATCTCTCTCTTTCTTTCTACCTCTCCCTCTCTATCTCTGTCTCTTTCTTCCTCTCTAATGTATTTATCTCTCTCTCCAATGAAAATTATAATGTGAAAAAAGAACACCTTAAACAATCCCCTGTGATAATTGCAACTCATTTCCAAAGGACTCATTTGGGGAGAAAAGCCTTATATGTTAGTATTGGGTTCATATAGAAGATGTTTATGGTTTCAACGAAAATCTTTTTATTGCAAGTTATGATAAAAGAGACTCGAATATCCATACTCTCTGTATTGCTTCAATAGACATTTCCGCAGACCCTCATTCCTTCACATAAATCCGAGCAACTTGACCCATCTTGTCCCATCTTCATAAATAAAGAATCTTCATGAAATAATCGGAGATCTTTTTCAGAGATCTTCATGAAATAATCGGAGATCTTTTTCTAGACTCATTGTTTCAATATGCATGCTTTTTCCACAAAACGAGTGATATCAAATGTTATGTCCCCATTTATATTCATATTCAAGCCATCTACGTACAATGAGACAACAACCAAGTTTTGAAAAGACATCCTTGAATTAAACTATAAATTGGAGTTCTTGGCTCATTGTTTGATCATCTTATCTAAGGAGTTAAAGTGCTCAATGCAAGGAGATCAGTCAACGAGGAGGTCCTCTACTTGGAGAAAGTATTCTTACACATTGGAGGACGTGTGCACTCTACTCGTTGAGTTAGTTCGAGGACTTGATCTCAGCTAACCATCAACATATCTTTCTAATACAGTATGAGTAACAAGTGTATTTAAGTCCTCACTTGGTCATTCACTAGTTCTGATTTATAGTCAATCACAATTAACGTTTGCTATAAAATAGTTCGAAACTATTCACATTCTCCTTGTCCTCACTCATATAGACACACTCTTCATACCTCTTAGGCATTTTACACAAATTTCCTAATATCTAGTTTTTTATTTCTACCTAGATTCATATATTGTCAATTTGTATCATATTCACACATTGTAATTTGACATTTAAGTATTCATTAGTGTAGGTGCATATTCTTGCTTATCGTACACTTTGAAAGATCTTTTCTATTCTCTCTCTATCTCTCTTTCATCTCTTTTTGAGTATTAAGGTGTGTATGCTAAGGTTCATGAGTTAAAATATCCTATAAACCTATAATTAATTGTTATATAGGCCCACCCCACTTCCAACATTTGGTATCAGAGCATAGTTGATATACATCCTTAACAAGATGAGTGATTATAGACGTGAGCATGAAAACAAGCTTGGAGAAATGTCTAATTATCCAATGTGGAGTTTTATGTAATGAATCTTTTAGTATTGAAGAACTTATGGATTACTCTCAGTGTCACTTATCCAAGGCAAAGACAAGTTAGAGAAGAAGCTACTTCATTTCCTACAAGACTTGTTCCTATTTTCGCTCAACAGGAAGTTATTGAAGAAGAAGAAGGAACTCTTCCATCATGAGAAGTCCATGGAACTACTACTACATTACTTCCTATAGAAGAGCAATCGAGATGGGATTCAAAGGATGCACAAGCACTTTCATATATTGCTATGGGAGTCAAGAGCCATATTATACCACAAATCAGGTCATGTAGAACCTCTCATTAGGCTTGGTTGGAGTTAGAGAATCTCTATCGGAGCAAACACCCTCCTAGGAAAGTTCATGTAAGGAGGCAATTAGCTAACACAAGGATGAATGTTGTTGAATCAGTTCAGTCACACATTTTGAAGCTCAAAGACTTAGGAAAGCAGTTACTCAATTTTGGAGTAAATATTTGAAATGAAGAGATAGTAAACACACTTCCATCTATATGTCGTACTTTGTGTTACTTCTTTATGTCTCTCTCTACAAGAGAGAGAACTTTCATTTGAAGAACTACAATTCCATTTACTTCAAAATGAAGATCAACAGGAGGGTATGAAGATCAACAGGAGGGTATGGAAGAAGGAGACAAAGAAGAAGAAGAAGAGTGAGCAATCCAAGAAGGAACGTAAATCTTCTAATCCAAAGTGTTCAAGTCCTTCCCCTTATGATTCCTCTACACCCAAAGAAAAGCCCTCAACTACATTTGATTCAAAGTAAGGAGTGTGCCCTTATTGTAAGAAACAAGGTCATAACATAGTAGAATGCAGAACAAGGACATAGTAGAATGCATAACATAGTAGACAACAATCAAGTTTTGAAAAGACATCCTTGAATGTTAGACTCGTTCAACGTCTCATGTAGCCACCCTCCTAAGTTCCAAATTTTCAACCCAGAAAAAACACGACGTAGTCTTAAAGTAATGTTTTTAGGGTTACGTCCAAGGCTACAAACACATTGGAAACGACCCACAACACTCAACCCACAACAGTCTTAAAGTAATGTTTTTGGGGTTCCGTCCAAGGGTACAAAAACATTGGAAACGACCCACAGCAAGTAGAAAAAACAAAGAGAGTTGAGAAAAGAGAGAAGAAGAAGAGGAAGGTGTTAGCAACTGTGACAAACTGGTCCTAACTCATAAGAACCGTTGTTTTGGTCTTTAGAAGGTCTCTCAAGAAAAGCGCTTGGGCTTTTTGGAATATGAGAATCAACTTCTAGAACATAATATCGGTCATGGATCGAGTCTGGACATCAGCAACTTGAAGAGACTGAGTTTTGAAAATGACAGATGCTAAAAAAGGAAAGTACTCCGTGAATGGTGCTTATTTCAACTAGGATATTTTTTATCCTTATGATAGCAATGTATCTTTTTGTAGCGAGTTCTAGTTGCTTTTTAAAGTTGCCGTTCACAAAGGGGCACATAAACTATAAATTGGAGTTCTTGGCTCATTGTTTGATCATCTAATCAAGGAGTTCAAGTGCTCAATGCAAGGAGATCAGTCAACGAAGAGGTCCTCTACTTGGAGAAAGTATTCTTACACACTTGAAGGAGGTGTGCGCTCTACTCGTGGAGTTAGTTCAAGGACTTGATCTCAGCTAACCATCAACATATCTTTTTAATACATTATGAGTAACAAGTCTATTTAAGTCCTCACTTGTTTATTCACTAGTTCTGATTTAAGGTCAATCAGAATTAGCGTTTTCTATAAAATAGTTCTAAACTATTCATATTTTCTGTCTCCTCTCTCATATAGACACACTCTTCATACCTCTTAGGCACTTTACACAACATTTCTTATATCTAGTTCCCTATTTCTGCCTAGATTCATATATTGTCAATTTGTATCATATTCACACATTGTAATTTGACATTTAAGTATTCATTAGTGTAGGTGCATATTCTAGCTTATCATACACTTTGAAAGATCTTTTCTATTCTCTCTCTATCTCTCTTTCATCTCTTTTTGAGTATTAAGGTGTGTATCCTAAGGTTCATGAGTTGGAATATCCTATAAACCTACGATTAATTGTTATATAGGCCCACCCCACTTCCAACATTTGGTATCAGAGCATAGTTGATTTACATCCTTAACAAGATGAGTGACTATAGACATGAGCATGAGGAAAAGCTTTGAGAAATCTCTAATTATCCAATGTGGAGTTTTATGTAATGAATCGTTTAGTATTGAAGATCTTATGGATTATTCTCAGTGTCACTTATCCAAGGCAAAGACAAGTCAGAGAAGAAGCTACTTCATTTCCAAGAAGACTTGTTGTTCCTATTTCCACTCAACACGAAGTTATTGAAGAAGAAGAAGGAACTCTTCCATCATGAGAAGTCCATGGAACTACTACTACATTACTTCCTACAGAAGAGCAATCAAGATGGGATTCAAAGGATGCACAAGCACTTTCATATATTGCTATGGGAGTCAAGAGCCATATTATACCACAAATCAGGTCATGTAGAACCTCTCATTAGGCTTGGTTGGAGTTAGAGAACCTCTATCGGAGCAAAACCCTGCTAGGACAGTTCATGTAAGGAGGCAACTAGCTAACACAAGGATGAATGTTGTTGAATCCGTTCAGTCACACATTTTGAAGCTCAAAGATTTAGGAAAGCAGTTACTTAATTTTGGAGTAAATATTTCAAATGAAGAGATAGTAAACACACTTCTAAACTCTCTTACATCTATATATCGTACTTTTTGTTACTTCTTTATCTCTCTGTACAAGAGAGAGAACTCTCATTTGAAGAACTACAATTCCTTTTACTTCAAGATGAAGATCAGCAAGAGGGTATGGAAGAGAATAATGAAGCCATGTCATCATCCTCGAAGGGTAAGAAGAAGAAGGAAGAAGGAGAAGAAGAAGGAAGAAGGAGAAGAAGAGTGAGCAATCCAAGAAGGAAAGTAAATCTTGTAATCCAAAGGGTTCAAGTCCTTCCCCTTATGGTTCCTCTACACCCAAAGAAAATTTCTCGACTACATTTGATTCAAGGTAAGGAGTGTGCGCTTATTGTAAGAAACAAGGTCATAACATAGTATAATGGAGAACAAGGATTTTTAATGGGAAGAATAAAGTATCAAGTAATAATGTTAAAGATGATTAAAAACCTAAATTTTCAAAGGTAGAATCATATGCATGTCTTACTATTGAAGAGGTAGCTTTTGATCCGGCAACATTAAATGCAATCTCTAATAATCCTTGGATTTTTTTATTCCAGAGCTACTTAGCATATGATAGGTTGCAAAAAGGTATTTTCTTCCCTTTCTAAGTCTTCAAGTAGAAGTGTGAACAATGCAAATGGTCATGATTTGGATGTTGTAGGTGTTCAACAAGTAAATCTTAAGACTAGAGGAGGTGGAAATTTCACAACGTCCCATGTTCTTTATGTTCCACACATGAAGAAGAATTTGCTCTCTTATTACAAGGTGGAAACACAAGTCGCATGCTTGTATCATCCAAAATAAGTCATGCTAACATTGTTAGGTCTACTACATGTAAGGAGAATATTGAGTTATGGCATGCTACACACTACAACATATCAAGGGTATACCTGAAATAAGACAATCTCAAAGATAAAAACAAAATCCACTAGTACTTCTTGTGTCTCTATCAGGTGCCCAATCAGAATCTGAAAATCCCCTCCGTAACAAATGTGTAGATTTCGAAAATACCATAGCATAATTTGAAGTTCCCTTCAAATATCGAAACGTACACTTTGGTGCTTTTAAATGTAACACTGTTGGATTCTGCATGAACCTTGATACTTGAGAAACTCCAAACTGTATATTAGGACATGTATTACAAAGATATATCAAGCAACCAATTGCTTGATTATATAAAGTAGCATCAAATGGTTCTGCATCTACTACCATTTGTAAAGATGCGTTCAGATCCATAGGTTTTTGCATAGGTTCAAAATCACTTATCTGAACCTTTCCAAAAGTTTCTCAATTTATTTTTGTTGTGTCATTTAGATACACTCATCTCGAAACAGAAACCGAATCCCAAGATAATAATGCAAAAATCTTAAATCATTCAGATCAAATGTTTGCTTTAATTTTTGTTTGAACATGTGCAAATCTTCATCTTTGGGACCTATGACTATAATATCATCCACATAAATGATTGCTATAATCATCATACCTATTTCAGCTTTGACATAAAGAGTTGGAGCTGCATCTGAGTTAGGGAAATCAATGGACAAAAGATATGTATGTATCTTTTGATACCATGCACTAGGTGCCTCTTTTAAACCATATGAACTTTTATAAGCTTACACACTAAGTGTTCTTTACCTATCTCTTCAAAACCTTCTGTTTGTTGAATATACACATCCTCATGTAAACCATCATTTAGAGAAGGAATCTTAATGTCAAGTTGATATATATGCCAATCAAAATATGCTGCTAGAGCAAGTATTGACCTAATAATAGTCATCCTAGATGTACGAGCAAATGTCTCATCATAATCAATACCTTTTCGTTGTGCATATCCTTTGACAACTAATCTAGCCTTGTACCTGTCACTAGTACCATCTGCCTTCCTTTTGATTTTGAAGATCCATTTTACACCTATAGCCTTCTTTCCCTCTTGTAACTCACATAACTACCAATTTTGATTCTTATGAATAGAGTCTATCTCTTGTTGCATAGCTTTTCTCCAAATAGGAATGTTAAGTGCATCTTTAACACATGCAAGGTCATCTTCAACTGTCGTAAGTGCCAAAATATCATGAATCTCAAAGTCTTTAGCAAAACTTACATGATCTCTTTGTTGTTGTTGTTTAGTCTGACATCTTATTCTTATTTGATCTTGTTGTTGTTGTCTAGCCTGACTCCTTGTTCTTCAAGGAAAAGTCTTTATACCACTATCTTTTGAAGTCTGATATAACCAAGAAGGTGTATCCTTAAATAGTGGTGAAACTCTTTCTGACCCTTCTGCTTCCACAGGTTCTGGAACTTGTCCTGCTGAGGTACTAGGACTTTCTAGAACTCTAACTTCTTCCATTTTTGGAATCAAAGTCTCACGTGGAACTGAATCTGTAGAAGGTTGTGAAAGTCTTTTTCTTCAACACTAGGAACTTTAACTCCCTCGTGATATGGCTGAACATGTACATCCAAATTCCTTCTAAAATATCCATAGTCATTTTCACTAATGAACTATGGAATTTCTGCTTCTTTATCATAAACCTTATTTTCAGCAATATAAGCAGTACGTGAAAGAATAACTTCACCATTCTCTGGAACATAAAACCTGTATCCTTTACTCTCAAAAAGTACTCTATTCTTTCTCTCTGCAACACCATTATACTGAGGAGTGTAAGCAATAGTAAGGTGTCGAGTAATACCTTTCTCATCAAGAAATTTCTGGAACTCTTTTGACAAGTATTCTCCACCTCTATCACTTCTGAGAATCAGGATAGTTTCTTGACTTTCATTTTCAACCATGGCTACAAGTTTCTTGAACATAGGAAAACTTCTCACTTCAACTTAAGACCATAGATCCATGAGTATCTTGTGAAATCATCAACGAATAGAACAAAATACCTAAAACCCTAAATAGAGTCTGCTCTCGTAGGTCCATTCACATCTGAATGAATAATTTGCACTGGTAGCTGTAATATGATCATGTTTCTTGAAAGGTAGTTTATGCATCTTACCTTCAAGATAAACTTCACATATATCTGAATCATCTGGTAGCTCAAATGAGGGTAAACTCTCAACCATACCTCTCTCTTCCATACTCTTGAGAGCTCCAAAACTAATATGTCCAAATCTCTCATGCCATAGCTTCATAACTTCCACCAGTGAGGAAGATTTGACAGCATATGCCTGACTGATTTTTGACAAAACAAAGATCCCTCCTCTATGCCCAACTTGTAAAATACACTTGTTGTGTTTATGTGATAAGATCTTACAAAGATCTCTGTTGAATTCAACTTTAAAACCATCACCTAAAAGTGTAGATATAGATAGCAGATTCTTCTTCATTTCAAGTATATATAGAACATCTAAAATCTGATAATTACCACCTTCTCTTTACTTTAGGGTTACTGTACCTATTCCGACAACATCCAAATCATTGCCATTTACAATAGTAACTCTTCTTCCTGAAGAATACGAAACAGAAGAAAATACATCTCTGCAACCTTTCATATGCTTACTATCACCTGAATCAAATATCCAAGGACTTGCTGAAAGAACTTGTAAAGCTGCCTGATCAAAAGCTACTTCCTAAATGGTGATACAGGCATAAGAATCACCTTGAGATTTCCCTTTTTTATCATCTTCTGCAACATTACCTGATGCCTTTTTCTTTTCTACTACAATCCTTTTATAACATGCTGCCTTTAAATGTCCAGGTTTCTTGCAGTAATAACATATTACTTCCTTCTTCTTAGAAGACTTCTCTTTAGATGTAGTAGAAAAAGAATCTGAGGTAGAAGGTGACAGGGACCTACTTTCCTTCTTGAATCGCTTTTCCTTCTTATCCTTCTTCTTCTTTTTACCCTTTGTTGAAGGTGAAAGTGCTTCTTCATTCTTTTCCATTCGCTTTAGTTGATCTTCATCTTGAAGTAACAAGAATTCTAGCTCTTCAAATGTAACCTCTCTATCTCTTGTGGTAAGGGTAAGAGTGGCTATGAAAGACCGATATGAAATAGGAAGTGAATTACTTAGCATATTTACCAATTCTTCATCTGATATCTCACTCCTACATTTAGAAGTTGATCTCTCAAGTCAACGAGTCTCGTAATGTGGGTTTGAACTGACTCACCAGCTCTCATCCCTGTATTTGCTAGTTGTCTCCTTAAGTGAGATTTCCTAGCAAGATTTATGCTCTGAAAAATATTCTCGAGATTCAATTAAGATTATCTAGAACTTCTGCAAGATTTAATCTGTGGTAGAATATGTTTTTTCACACTCATTGCTATGTATGAGAGTGGTAAAGCATCTCTAGCATCCCATCTTGACTGATCTTCAGTAGGAGGAACTATAGGTACATACCTACCTATGACTCTGGATGTCGAAGTGGTTACCTCTTCTTTAGTTGAATCTGTAATAGTAATTCCAGTACCTCTTGAAGCTGATGTAGCTCCTTCTTCGTCTTCTCGTCTTGGTCTTGTTAAGGATCCATTGAGGATACTCCATAAATCCTTTGTCACTAACAAATTCATCATCATGAAACTCCACATGGGATAATTAGAACATCCATCCAACTCGTCTTCAATCTCAATTCTAATCTCACTCATCTTAACTAAGTGTGTATGTAAATTATGGTTCATTCTACTTCACTAACATCTTGTTGAGCAGAAATAGGAATAGGTGTTCTTCTAGAAGATGAAGTAACATCTTCTTCAACTTGTCTTGGCCTTGGATAAGTGCCATTGACAAAATTCCATAAGTTCTTTGATACTAACAGACTCATCATCATAAAAATCCACATTGGATAATTTGACATTCCCTTAAGCTTTTGATCATTCTCTAGTCTAATAGTCAATCATCTTGTTAAGGGTGTATGTCAACTATGCTCTAACTCCAAATGCTGGAAGTGGTGTGGGCCTCAATTCCAACATTTGGTATCAGATCATAGTTGACATACACACCTTAGGACTCAAAAAGAAGATGAGTGAGAGATCGAGAGAATACACAAGGTTTTCTAAGTGTAATAGTAAGCTATGATGCTCACCTACACTATCTACATTCCCACACATGAACATTACCTAAGGCCTCAATAAAAAAATATTTCACAGGTTTAGAGGATCTTCCAAGACATGAACCTTGGCATGCACACCTTGAGACTCAAAAAGAAGATGAGCAAGAGATAGAGAGATTACACAAGATTTTGTAAGTGCAATGGTAAGCTATGATGCTCACCTAGATTATCTATATTCCAATGTCAAATTACAATGTGTGAATATGATACAAACTAAGAATATCTCAATCTAAGTAGAAATAGGAACTAGATACAAGAGATTGTGTGTAATAGATATGAAGAGTGTGTGTGTGTTGTGTGTGAGAGAGAGAATATGGAGAATATGAATAGTTTAGAACTGTTTTAAAGCAAACACAAGTTCTGACTATCTAAATCTGAAATTAGTGAATGAACAAGTGCGGATAGATATAATCTTGCTACTCACAGTAACTCAGCAAGTGATGCTAATGGTAAGCTGACTAGAACTCCTCTAGATGTCTCAAGATGTAGAGCACACTTCCTACAAGTCTATGAGAAAACTTCCTCTAAGAGAGGACCTCCTTGATCCCCTTGTGTTGAACTTGAACTCCATGAGAAGATATCTCAGCAATGAGAATATAGCCTCTTATATATAGTGTGTGAGTTCCAATAAAAGCACATCTAAAAGCAAGCACTTAGAAAAGTTGTTCACTATGCAATCTAAAAGAAACATTGCTAAAAAAAAATATCACTAAATTTAAAAATAAAAAATAAGTTTGCAAAATCTTTAGTTAAAAGAACTAAGTATCACATTGTCCATGTTTCTGATGGGAATTGTGTTGGAGTTAGATGTCTACGGAAGCACGGGAACAACACAAGGAAGAAGAAGCAACTTGGAGCACAACAGACAAGATTGAATGTATTACTAGAGAATGTACAAAGATAAGTAGCCCGTTTGGGCAAAAGGGGTATATACAAGCCAGGGGAAAAAAACCTCCTAAAGAGGGAAAAAAGTGCTCCGACGGTCCTAGAGTGTTCACACACATCACTACCTAAACATATCAACAAATCCCCCTTGGGAGTGATGCGGTGAACAAGGAGTTGGCACTCATGTATAAGTGCCAAGCTATGTGGAAATCACTCCACGAAAGGAAGTAAGCCCAAAGCTTTGCGGAAAGCTTCAAACTTCTCCCTAGATACAGCCTTTGTGAAAAGGTCTACAATGTTCTCCTGCATGGGTACATATGCCAAGCTGATCTCCCTAGGAGAGAACCTCTCCCTAATATAAGGATAATGCACCTCAATGTGCTTAGTGCGATCATGGAACACAGGGTTCCTCGCAACTGTCAATGCGCTCTGACTATCAGTGAAGATGGTGGTGGCAGAAGACTGACCAAAACCCAAATCATCCATAAGGCGTTGTCGTCGTGATTTGGATTCAAGCCTTGGACATCCAATTACAAATGTCAACTCAAAGCTTTGATAAATTGATTCTTATGAGCAAGTCGGTAAAGATGGATACCATCAACATATCTGCTATTGGTGAAATCCATCTTTGTTTAAAGATATAATTCCATAGGAATAATTGATATATTGCATTCCCGTTTCTTTGCGGATAAATAGCATTAAATTGGTTGTTTGTTTGCATAAAGATTAAGAGTATCAAGAGAGCAATTATGGAGATTATTGATGTGAATTGGATACCGCATTCTAAGAGCATTAATGGTATATGTTCATTCACGTATTTGTTTATGTGTGCATCAAGGTGCATTTGTTTATGTGTATATGGAAATGTGTGTGTGTAACAATTGTTCTTTTTGTAACCTCCATGCGACACCAACAGTTTGCTACGTATTTGCAATCAGAATGACTCAAAAGATTTCACTTGTGATACTATGCACTCTTGAATATAACATCTGAACCGCTCATTGAGGAGACTGAAACCAAGGAGAGAAGAAAAGTCTGACCCAAATCTGACTCATGTGTATGTTCAATGGACTTGAAAATAACATCGCACGCTCATGCTTGATCATGATTGTGAGTTCAGCTTCAGAACTTTCATTAGAATACAGCTTTTGGAGGAGTTCTCTCTTGATAAAGACATGGGAATAAAAGTTTCTCTTTCCTGCATTAGCGTTGATCAATTTGAGAATCATTTCTTCCTTCTTCTTCCGTGTGGGAAACTGGCATACGCTTTTACTATGAATGTGAAACGAATGTTAGGATTTTTGTTTTCCATAAAATATGCATATATTATGATACTATTGCTTGGCTTAACACAAGAGACCCCTATAACTTTTTAGACAAAATTTGTTTTAGACAAAATTTGCGTGCATTAAACTTGTTACGGAAATCCGATGTCTTCTTCTTCTATGGAAAATGATTCCGATCCACATTCTCTAGTTGAAGAACTACTCTTGCCTTTTGACCAACACCATTCTCATCTTGTTAAATTCTTCAATGAACCTCAATTTGCAAACTGCCCTACCCTGCGACTAGCCTTGCACGAAAAGTTGACCTTGAATTGATGTTGTTCAATAGAAATGAATTAAAGGAATACCCGATCATAACGTACTCATGAAACAGCAGAATACATCTCCGCATGTACACCCAAAAATGCACATGCTTTTAGCAAGATAAATAGCTTAATGCAGAAAAACCCAAATGCATCGGTGAGTTCTTAGTAGCATACTACACTCGTGGAAGTTTATATGCAAAGAAGAGATAGCAAATAAATGTGTATTACAGCAATCTAACTCAACATGCTTCTTTACACACAACCTCCTCTTTCTAAGAACTCTGCGACATACCAGGTGAACCCGACGTGAAAGGAGGGAGTGAATAGATTTAGAGCTATAGACATAGAGTATAGCAAAAATTAAAACTGGAAGACCTTATAGCTAGATTCGTCCGCTTTCAAGAAGAGGATAGACGACAAAAAGCTATCCAGACGCTTAATGACCGATTAATCAACGGTGCAGATTTTTCAGTGGAAAGAACATATCTAGATTCTGTAAAGAGTACGAACTCGAGTGGAAGTACTTAGGTATCGGTTTAGATCCGATGACGGAAAAAGAACGATGCGAAAACTTTATCTATGTATCGGGATATGACATACGGGACCAAATAATGCAAATAAATCAAACGACATGGTCTCGATACAAAGCGATACTCCTCAGGCAGTTTATGCTAGAGGACCTTGACAATGTAACTTGTAGATCTTTCCTGAGGTGGGTTCGTATGCCCAAAGATCAACCGGTCCTAGAAATTAAAAAAGAGTTCGAGAAACAATTTGAAGATATGTCCGAATATGATCAACGATGTGTAATGCATGAAAGGGTGTTCTTATTCCTATAAGCAATAGATGTTAGAGCCCGAGAGGAACTGATTTCCTCTCTGCAAGACCTAAATTCTGAGTCGGGACTCACAGAGGATTGGACACTCATTCATGATGCTGTTATAAGATATGTTAAGAAGCAGCAAATGTTTGAGAAATTTCGAACTGACTGGAGACTTGATCTTCATGAAGATAAAGATGAAACTCAAACTCCAAGTATTTTACCACTTGTGAGTAATATTCAATTCCATCAAGTCATAGAGACCCCACTTGGGCATGAAGCAAACATGCATGAGTTTGATACATATGCTAATGATAAGTGCTATCAAGAAAACTCTAAAGGTATGATTGATATGACCTCTAATATCACAAGGTGCCAAGAGCCTGTAGGGTTCTCTACAATGTTTACATCTTCAAGTGCCATATACGCATAAAATCTGATGATGAGAGGAGCAAAGGGGCATATGGAAGCCAATCAGATCCAAATCAAACAAACACCAAATACAAACAAAATCGAAATTCAACGAAACTCAGCAAGAAATCATGATGAGGCTAAACAAATAAATCAAGAAATAAGTCAAGATACAAATAAAGAATTAGAGGAATCTGCAAGGCTTAAAGGTGACCAAATGATGATAAAAGATGTAGTACAAAAAGAAAATATAATACATCTCTCTGAAAGTCAAGCTCAACATGCGTCGTCAAGTGATGATGATAAACAAGAGTTGTGTTGTGATTGGATGCTAGTTGATAGTGATGTCCAAGTACACAAATCAAATATAGGATTTGATCCAACAAGTAAATCATGTGAAGAGACTCCAAGAGAGCATGATGTTAATCCTATAGATATTCTAAATCAAGATCAAGACTTTGAAATAGTCTTCAGTGATGTCACATTGAATAAGCATTCACAGATGCAAGAATATGATCCCAACAATGAGAATGGAGAAAAGTTATGGTATGGTATTAAAAATAATGATATGTATGTAAATGATGTCACACTCCATGAAGAAGGACATATGAATGATCATGGGGGTGATGAGCATACTCCACAGACTACTCCTCTTTACACTGATATGTATGTTAAGAATGATCATGTTGAGTTGAGTTCATATATCAAAGAAATCGAGCATGAAGTGGAAGATGCAACATTTAATAAGATGTATGATAAATATGATGTGTGCATAGTATCAAAAGATATTGAATGTGAACCATTGAGTCAAATGTTCACATTGATGAAGCTAGATATAAATGTTACTAGATGGATGAAGTTTCAATTGACTCAAGCATATATGATGAGATATTGAGGAACTAAGTGCTTGAGCAAGATTCAATGATCAAAGAAATGTATGAAGAGTGTGACAAAAACACATCCTCTAAAGAGAACTAACAAGAAATAATTGAGATAGATAAAGAATTTGATGATGGCATCTTGAATAGGGAAACTGATTTGACATCAAACTACATGTATATCTTTGAAAAGGATCACGAGAATATGGATGAATGTAGATTTTCCAATGAATCTTACTTAGAGAAGCAAGAATTTAGTGATTTAGATGATCACGATTTTCTTGATTGTGATGATATTGACTCTCTTCATGACAATGGGAAAATGAATCAAGAAAAAGAAGAAGATGAGGAGTTCTTGGAGAGATTAGAGATAGAAGCAAATTCTATGATTGGTGGAACTCAAGTAGAAAAGAGTCGTGATAGATTGGAAGACAAAAAAGATTGTGTATTATCATCTGAGAATGATGAGCACTTCTGCTTGATGAGGGAATCCAATGAATCTACTTGAAACTCTCATTCTAATGAAGACACATGTTTAATTCAAGATGATGCAAGTAGAGAAATTTCCCCAAATGATTTCAAATGTGAAATGGATGAAAATGTACGCTTAAAGGAACTTTTTGAAGATGGCTTAAGCTCATTAAAAATGAAAACTCTATATTTTTGTGCTCTTGATTTGTCCAGAGTAATCCAATATTATGTGAGTGAGAGGATTGTAAATAAAGACAAATATGCTCAAATGATTGAAACATGGGTTTTTGAATTTTCTAAGAGTTATGTTCACCAAGAAATTCACCAAGACATGGACAAGCAAATGAAATGGCTTGTCTACATATCTAATTTAGTTAAAAATGCTTCTTTGATTCATGCCGTCCAAAGGTGGCTTCTTTTCAAGCATAGCTTCTTTGGTGAGCATGTACCAAAGAAGGTGAGATTGAAGGAAGAATCTTTTTCAATAAAATTCCATAAAGCTTAAAGAAATGTTTTTGTAAATAGGAATGTATATAACTGATGTTTTTGCTTTGACTTGAAGAAAGACATAGGAATCAAATCAATAAATGGAAGATATCAACTCAGAATGAAACAACAAGAGGAGATTCGAGGTGACAAGCTCAAGCGGCTTCTGACTTCATACTGGTGAGATGTTATCATTTCATATTTTTCATTTCTCTTGTATATATGTGTATGCATGTATATATGTCCATATGAAAGACTTTATGAATTGAGCATATGGTACGTAAAGAAATGCACAATTAAGAAAATTAAGTAGACCAAAAATCTCGTACCACTAATAAGATTACATATGATGTATAAGGACTGGGAATATATGAGTAAGATTAGAAGATGGACTAGAACTTTCAGGAACAAGGCCTAGGAAGGTGAAAGGAAGACCTAGACTAAGTATCTGTATATACTAGTGTTTATGAGCACCTGATGAGTGAGACGCTTCAACTTCTGCTCTTGATCTCTCATCTGATATGACCTTCAGACAGATTATGTCTTGAGAAAAGAATTCTTTTACCAGCCAGCCATCTATGTGTATGTGTATGTGCTGTTGGGCGTTGCGATGAGCTAGTAGGCGGGTGGAACTACCCTGGTCGGGCCATCAGGGCCACGAGGTGACGCTAGTTGTGTCATATGGCCTAACCTACATGTTGTTATGTGCTCATACGGGTTGATAGGCGGGTGGAGTCACTCTGACCGGGTGGTCAGAGCCACGAGCTGACGTTGATTTTGTATGAGGCTGACATTGTGCATCGTGTGCTATGTCGGGTCGGTAGATGGGTAGGCTAAACCTGGCCCGGTGGTCAGGTCCATGAGTTGCATCCGATTTTGGCATAGGCCGATATGTGTGGATAAATAAATAAAGATAAAAGCAAAAATATAAAGGTTGAGCTGGGATAAAGAACTAAAATAAAAGAAAAATAGAATAAAAATAAGAGAAAAATAAGAAAAGGTCTGATGGGGGTTCAGATGATGGGAGATCAGTAAGGAAGCTAGATGAGAGTTTCATAAATTGAGTTAGTGAGGACTCGTATATGCAAATGCTTTGGATAGGCTACTAGATCTGATCGAGTCGAGTTAACGAGAGAGATAAGAAGTTTTCGATTTACTCATGTGATTTCTAGTCTAAGTGCAGTACTGTATTCTGATATGTTGTATGGGATGCTTTTGTCTACCTTCTTCTCTTAATTTATACCAAGTTTAATGCATTTTTAGTGGTTATGTACATTCTCTTTAAGTTGAGTTTACTTTCCATGACTATTTGATGCTTGTTTGTGTTTATTGGTATGTATGCAAGTTGGTTGGCACATCCGGAGGATACACACGTTCAGAGGGGGTGGATGTCCTCATGATTTGGGTTCAAGCTTTGGACATCCAATTACAAACGTCAACTCAAAGCTTTGATAAATTGATTCTTACGGGCAAGTCGGTAAAGATGGATACCATCAACATATCTACTATCGATGAAATCCATCTTTGTTTGAAGATATAATTCCATAGGAATGATTGATATATTGCATTCCCGTTTCTATGCGGATGAATACCATTAAATTGATTGTTTTTTGCATAAAGATTAAGAGTATCAAGAGAGCAATTATGGAGATTATCGATGTGAATTGGATACCGCATCTGAGAGCATTAATAGTATATGTTCATTCACGTATTTGTTTATGTGTGCATCAAGGTGCATTTGTACCTATGGAAATGCATGTGTATATATTTATTGATATAGATATTTGTCTTTTCCCTTTTATATATATGAAACATTATACATATACAATATAAGCGAAGAGAGAGCGTGAAACTTTCATAGATACAGAAGGTCGTTGTATGGTATTTTGCTTTTTTTGCTGAAAAAGACGTGCGGGCTTCGAAGGCATAATGCAACACGAAGATACCCTTCCTTTTTTCTTTTTATTATGTTCAACACGTGGCGAGGGAAAAAAAAAGAAGCCATGTGTGATCAAGAGGGGAAAGGGGCAGATTTTGGAGGAAAAAAAGGGGATCCAGAGATATAGGAGGGGACGGAACGACAGAATTTCTGTCTGCTCACACTCTTATGGAACTGCTGCAACAATCGATATCAGATGTTCTTTGTACAGAGTGCTTACTTGTGCTGAAGATTGTACGAAGGAGAAGCAATGGCTGAGGAGGATGTGAATGATTGGGAATACGTAGAAGAGGGCTTCAGCAGCAGATAAAAAGTGGCACTCAAACTCTCAAGAGAGGGGGCAGCAGAGAGAAAAACAATATTGTGGCAACCATTGAGTCTTCTCTAAACGTTCTTTTATTTTTTTGGTTCTGTTGGGCATGGGATTTTAACAGACACTAGAGTTTGCCCCCTTTCATCATACTTTGGCTTTTGGATCAATCGGCGTTATAATCACATTTTTGTCTATGGTGATCAAGCGAATGGGTGTTAACAGATTTTGATGGATCTATATGGCGCACTGAACTGCATATGATTGTATGTTTTGATATACATAAAAAAGAAAGAGAGGTAGTGGAAGGCATCACAGATGGAACTGTCATAATCCTCAATGGACTTATTTGTTGTCATGCTTATTTGTTGGTGCAGCACTTATTGCGGAATTCACTTACACCACAAGAACTAAGCTAGAGTGATATTAGAACACCTCTATAATCATCAGTAGCTTAGCGACCTTCTTAAACTGAAACCTTTACAACTGTGTTTTAGTGAAATTCAAAAATTCACTTCACAAGAAAACTTCGCCTTCCTTCAGACTTCAATTCTGGTATGATTTACTTCAAGCTTTACACTATTGTGTTTTCTTACAGTTAAATAATCTTTTCGCTACTTAATTGTGTTAGAACTGAGTTTTTAACTCACCAAAATTTCACCGGAACTTCACCGGATTGTCACCGTAATTGTACCAGAATACTACCAGAATCAACTGCAATTCTGTTTGTAGTTACTTCAAATGTGTGTATATGAAGTAAGGAAGTGATACGTGAACTTCCTTCATGGAATGCACTCTATCTGAAGTTTAAGAAAAAACTTCATCAGTTCTGGATGCCTTTACGGTTAGACTTTGTACTGTGTACATGTCCCATTTCACAAAACTGTTTTGATCAGTTTGTAGTTCAGACTCCTAGCTTCAAGATGAGCTATCACTCATGAAAAACTTTACACTGTGCTGTGAGATCTAACTCATAAATGTACCGGAAAATATTTACTGAGAAGACTGTAACTGTTAACTAACTTTCACAGTAACATGAAATCACTCAGATTTCTTCACATACAAAGAATGCGCTCAAATTCTTCCACATGAACATGTGTTTTCTATTAGAGAAGATGTGTACAAAAATAGCTTGGCCTCACTTTGCTCATAGCTATGGAAAACTCTCCTACTCTAAGTAGTTATTCCTTACCATCTCTCTCACATGAATACCCGACATTTCAGGTTATGTTATTCATCTCTACATACACAATCTCTGGCGTCTTCTACAAGGACATCTATTTCTCTCTAGGAGATTCTATTGTGGACATACACTTTTTCTTCTCCTCTCAGCTCTCTTATATATACAATTTTTTATCTGGATTTCAACAAACTCATAATTTTGGAAGTTTCTACGTTGTATATTACATGCGTGAATTTGTCCCTTCACTAAGGCTTTGGTTTTTCTGAATGCTTTGTTTCTACTTTTCTTCGTCTTTCTTTATCTTCATACATCTTCAGGTTTTCATGTCTAATTAGTGAGTGAATCTCCAACAGCTCCCCCTCAATCACTAATTAACATCTTCCGGTCTTTCATATATCCTTCTTTTCTTTTATTCCTCCCATTTCTTTAAATCTGCTTGTCTTTATTCCACCCAAGCTCTTTGTCAGAATATCTGCAATCTGATCTTTTGTCGATGTGTATACTATTTCAATATCCTTCTCCATTACCTTTTCCCTCAGGAAATGATATTGAATCTCTATGTGCTTTGTTCTTGCATGAAATACTGGATCTGCTGCAAGATACAACGAACTCATATTATCTCCATGTATGATAGGTATACGTTGATCAATACCCATGCTTTTGAACAAGGTCTGCATCCATATCACTTCTTTAGCTGCTTCCACAAGTCCTTTATATTCTGCTTCTGTTGACGATAAAGCCAGTGTGTGTTGCTTCTTTGAACACCAACTTATAAGCTTATCTCCTAGGTATATCATATACCCATGCGTTGATCTTTTGTCATCTTGAGTTCCTGCCCAGTCTGAGTCACTGTATGCTCTCAGCTTTATATCTGATGTAAAAGGATAATATAATCCTTCCTTTATAGTTCTTTTGATATATCTAAGAACTCTTTGTCCTGCAACCCAATGTTGATCCTTTGGACAATGCATGAACTATGAGAGAACTCCCACTGCATAACTGAGATCAGGTCTTCTTAGTGTAGCATAAATTAAGCTTCCCACTAAGGACTGATACTTTCTTATATCTGTTAAACACGCTTTGCCGTCAGAAGCGCATTTAATCTCTTTTCGGGTTCTTGGGAGTGGAAGGGGTCTGAATAATCAGAGGCCCTATACTTGATTTTCCCAAATCAATTCACTCACATGACCTTTCGTTCAAAACAACTCTGCTAATCCAACTTACTAAAAAAAACCCGGGCTCATTCCTTTACAGAATTACTATTCGTATTCCAATCAATACATCTCAATACACAACGCAAGGATAAACATTACCGTAACACAGACTTACAATAACAACTTACTGATCAGCGATTCAATACTTCACTTAATGTAAACACTACCATAACCCAATCTTTACTGTACAGGTGCAGATAATCAAACAAAGCGGAAGGACACAGTATGACTCAGAGTTATGAAACACAACACTATGGAAACTACACAGACGTATCGCCCAGACAGACAGTTTGGCGATCTTCTGGTCGTCACCGAAAGTGTCTTTTCATTGCTTTATAAAAAGGTTACAACTCGTCACAACGACCTTTTGGTTCGTGCGGAATATGAAAAGAAAGACGCGTTTACAATTGCCAATCCGGTGGCTTACACTGGCACACACGGTGGACTTGAACTCGCAGGTTTACAAAACTTTTATGGCTCATCAACTATACCCTGTAAATACATTGTTCTAGCTAACTTAAAAGTCCTGTTAATTTTCTTTTTTACTGAATCTAACATCTGTTTCAGGATTTCGGGTTCTACTAGCTGAGCATGAGTTCTTACTGAACTGGTTGCAATTACCTGGCTCATCAAAATTTCTGCCTCTGTTTGCAGAAAGCCTTCCTGTAAGTAAAATTCATTCGACAAGGCTGCATCACGACTTACTTTCATGTCCTCTATTCTTTTATCTAGTCGGGATAATCTTTCTGCCTGAGCATCTAATTGATTCTCCCTTCCTTCCAATTCTTGATTCTGAAATTGCATGGTCCTGTAATAGGCATCTATTTCTCTTCGAGCTGCTGCTACGTCCTTCTGAAGCTGAGCTACCAAATTCATCTGCGTTTTAAGAGCAGAATTGGATTCGAATAAATGGAATTCTGATCTTTGGAGTTCTTCATTAGTGCGCTTCGCCAAGTCTGCCATCTCCTGTCCGCGCTGCACGACTTCATCTAACTGTTGTCTGGTTTCTTCTAACAGATTCCCCATTGCTATGCAAGCATCTTCCTTATCCTGTACTAATTGTTTTAAGTGGATGCTTTTGGCATCAGTAGCACACAATAAATCAGCTTTTTCTTTGACTTCAGCCAATGCAGCATCTCGTTGACTGATAACTGTTTCCTGTTCGGCAAGTCTGGCTTGGAGCTGTTGAATTTGGAAGTGCAGATTATGATTTTCTACCTTCACCGCAATCTCGTTGACTGATAACTGTTTCCTGTTCGGCAAGTCTGGCTTGGAGCTGTTGAATTTGGAAGTGCAGATTATGATTTTCTACCTTCACCGCATCTACCTCTTCCTGCAACAGAATGATATCCGCTTCTAAAACATCAACCTTATGTTGCAATTCTTGACGAAGATTTTCTGTAACCATTCTTAGTTGCATTGGAAGCTGCTAGGAAAACTGAATAAGCATGCATCCCATAGATTCTAACTCTGTGAACATAGGAATTGGAGGAAGTAAAGGAGGAACTGGCTGTGATGAAGAGGTTAAAAGATGAGTGGAATCGGGTGAAGAGTAATTGAGTGAGGAAGATGAAGCGGTAGGTTCCTCAGGAGCAAGGGGTGGGACAAGAACAATGGGTGGAGGAATGGGTTGCAGAGTATTAGCTGCTTGGGTAAGTTGCTGCGAAGACACTTCCGATTGATCAATTGTAGACTATATGACCGCAATCAAAGCTTCCAAAAGTTCTACAACAATAACTTCTGTATCTTCTTGTACCTCTTGTTTGGACTGCTGCTGTGATTCTTCCTTAGAAGATTGGTTGTCAGAATTGGTCACACTTTGATCGTGTTGGTTGTTTGGAGAGGACTGGGCAGACGAGTCATGGTGAATGGAGGTGGTTGTATCGTGGAATGTCTCTTCCTCATGTCCTTCTTCATTTCCAGCCGCAGAACCCTGTACTTGACCATCAGAAGAACTTATTCTGATGCATTTTCGGCGGAGGAGCTGGAAGATTTCTTCGTCATCTTCTTCGTCCTCTTCCAGTATCTGAGGAGATTCCTCATGATATAAAATTGGACCTCGTGGAAGCGGTTGCACTGCTTGGATGGTCGGAAATAGAAAAGAAATGATGTGCAGCAATCGTGAATGTGGCAAATCTCCTTTGTTAACCTGCTTAATGACCGAAACGCATTCACGGTGAATGCGCCGGAAAAAATAGGAAGCAAAATTGATAGGCTCTCTAGCAGCCATATCAATCACTGAGTAAAATGGGCGAGATATCCCATAAGTTCGTTTCTGAAGGTTTAAAATAGCTACTAAAAATTGCAGGGTTGTTCTTTCAGGCTCAGGGCGACAGAGTATAGCATACTCATTTGAAGAGTACCTAGGGAATAATTGGATCATAGTAGCAATTGGCAGATTTGGGCCGTTCTCTCGACCTTCCGGAGAGAGTCTGAAAGCGTTAGCAAAGGACTGTAGGGTGATTACTACCCGAGATGGTAAGGAAGTAATTGGCCAACTCTACTCCGTAGCAGGTGTGGCAGCGATGGTGGCGATAATTTGGGCGTAAAAGGGGTGGCATTCCACTGAATGCCAAGTTAATTCAGCGAAATTGGCCAACCCACGGACACGCAAGAACTCACCTACATCCGCAGGGAGTCCGTCACGGAAGATAGCAAAGTTTGCCAGGGCTTCCATGATGCGCACGCAACGTAGCACGAAGACATAGTGAATACAGAAAACACAAAGCACACAGAGCACATAGACACAATAGCGATTAACAGTGGAACGAAAGAGATTAAGTAGATACTTGGCAGTGTGAGGCGATCGAAATTGTTAATCATCGCGCGATATTGAGATGATAATCTTCATAACTACGGTGTGCATGCATGAGCAGAACAATAATGCAGGGTGGCTGTTGATCATAATTAGGTATCAAAACGAGGATATTTACAGACTTATTTTATTAATCATGCAAAAACAAAAAAGAAAGTAAATAACATGCGAAAAAACGGAGAACACGTAAGCGAGAATTAGGTGGTTGATGATACGGTTGCAACTTTGAACATTGATCACTTTAGGAAGAGGAACTCCAGCCAAAGTAGTCAACCGAAAAGTAGCTAGGCCCACTTGTTCAGTAATCCGGTAAGGACCAAACCATCGTAACTTGAATTTTCCAGTAGAACGATTTGATTTTGCATTATAAAACAACACAAGTTGTCCTATTGTAAAAACTGGAGTTTTAAGATACCGATCATGTGCACGAGCTTGCCGTAACTGTACTTCTTGAAGAGTCAAAAAACTTATCGAGTGATGCTCATCTAGTTCTCTGAGTGTGTCCAACCAAAATGGCAAGGACTCTTCAAGTATCAACTTCTGAGTTATAACCACGTGTAAACTAGGCACGGCCACTTCCATTGGAGCAATTGCTTCCAATCCATAAGCAAGCTTAAAAGGAGTCATTCCGGTGGCAACTTTGTAAGTAGTCCGGTATGCCCATAATACTGCAGGTAGTAATTGATCCCATCTTTTTGGTGATTCCCTAATCAATTTACGAAGCATATTCAGCAAGGTCTTGTTTGTACTTTCAGCTAAGCCATTAGCATGAGGATAATAAGGAGAACTGAATTTATGCAGAATTTGAAAAGAGTATGTGAGCACTTGCATTAAATTGTTAACAAAATGTGTGCCTTGATCTATCACAATTTATGGAGGTAATCCATATCGTGGAAATACATCTTTCGTCAGAAAATTTGCTACCAAAATAGCAGTAGCGGACCGTAAAGCCCAAGCTTCTGCCCATCTGGTAGCGTAATCTGTACATGTCAGAATGTAGCGATTGTTACTAAGGATTGCTGGAGGTGTGATTGGTCCAATAAAATCAAGAACCCATTTCTGAAAAGGTTCTAAAGGTAACACAGGTTGTAGAGGGAAGAAATGGCGTTGTAAAGGCTGTCCAGATCTCTGACAAGTGTCACACTGCTGCACAAACTGAGATACATCTTTGTACATAGTAGGCCACCAAAGTCCACTTTGCAGAATTTTTTGGTGTGTCAAATCTGCTGCAAAATGCCAGCGGAAGGTATTGAATGTGCCAGAGCAATAACCGAGTCTACTTCATGTGGAGGAATACAATGAAGTAAAACTTCAGTGTGATCCATATAATACAACTGTCTAGCAATCAACCGGAATCTATGACTGTAAACTGCAATTTTCCTACGCATTGCAGGAGAAGTCTGAAGAGGAAGACATCCATGAGTAAGAAAGGTTAATAACTGATCATAATAGGTAGGTGTCACAGGAGGTTTGGTAGCTTCATCATTAGATGATTCAGTAATATAAATTGCTGGTGTGGTGTCATCAACACCGATCGGAGCTTCACCGGAATCCAACCGAGAAAGGAACTCTGCTAATGCATGTGCAGTTCCAGGTCCATGAATTACTTCGTAATCAAATTCTTGTAACAGGAAAACCCAATGTGCTAAATGACCACCTAAATGCTGCTGTCTAACCAGATACACCAGTGCAACATGATCTACATGACAGATGAATTCTTGGCCTAGCAAATAATGCCGGAATTTCTTTACAGAATACACCAAACCAAGACATTCTCTTTCAGTTACTGAATAATTCTTTTCAGCAGGAGCAAGCCTTTGACTTGCAGAATAAACAAGCCTGAACCACTTATCAATTTGTTGCATTAAAACACTTCCAATGGCTATATTTGGTGCGTCTACAAAGACATGAAATGGGCGTTCCCAATCAGGAGGTTGTAGAATTGGAACCTTCGTTAACAAGCCTTTTAGACGATCAAATGCTGTTTGACATTCTTGAGTCCAATCAAACTGTCGAGGAGTGCTCGTTATTAGCCGATTTAGTCGTATTGCCAAATGAGCAAGCCACCGTAAATGTCGACCATGCCATCGGACTTGACCCATGAATCGCATTACTTCTTTTGACGTAGTAGGCACAGGTGCTTCTAACACGGCTGCAACTTTGTCTGGGTCAACTTGTATACCCTGTGCAGATACAATATGGCCAAGGAGCTTACCACAAGAAACCGCAAAAACAGATTTGGTGGGGTTCAGGCAGAGTCGATATTCACAACATTTCTCGAAGCAACACCATAAATGATACAGGTGTGCTACCATCTTACCGAATAAAGAGAAATCATCTAGATATACTTGCATAAAAGAAGTGAGATAGGGTGAGAAGATTTCCTGCATACAGCGTTGAAAAGTGCTAGGAGCATTTCTTAATCCAAACCACATGACTATACAAGCAAAAACATCCCAATTGGTAATAAACGCTATTTTTGGTATATCTTGCTTAGCCATTCTGACCTGGTTGTAACCACTGTAACCGTCCAAAAAGGAGTACATTTCGTGTCCAGCCACTCTGTCTAACATTGTGTCAAGAAATGGAAGAGGAAACGGATCAGGTACCGTGGCCACATTCAGTTTCCGGTAATCCACACAAATTCGGAGCTGCTTATTTTTCTTAGGAACAATAACAATCGGTGATATCCATTCAGCATGTTCTATTGGTATGATGAATCCAACCCAGAGTAACCTATCAAGCTCTACCTTGACCTGTGCTGCATAGTTAGGATTCATCCGGTAGCTAGGTTGTTTAATTGGTTTTGCTTCTAGTTTAAGCATGACACGATGTTGATAGATGCGAGGTTCCAGACCTTTCATATCACTGTAATCCCATGCAAAAACATCAGAGAACTCATGAAGAAGCTGGATCAAATCTGCTTGAAACACTTCAAATAATCCTTCCTTTATCTTGACAGGTCGCGGATTAGCTTCATCTCCTAAATTATAGGTGATTAACTGATCTTCAGGAACATATAATTGATGAGGTTTTCCTGAATCATCAACTGACTGTAAAATTTGTTGTATAGAAGCTTCATCCATAGCACCAGTCTCTTTTGTCTCTACTTCTTCGGTTACAGGCACCACCATACAGGCTGCCGGACTCCAGTTGTCTACTACAGATTGCAAGTCAACAGTCCCTAAGGAGATCAAATCTATGTTATTTTTCAAAAATTCTTCTTCTTCATCATCAGGTAAACCATCTAACATGTGAACTGGTTCTACTACATAAGGTCTAGCATGTAGCTCACAAGGCTGAATAGCATCCAATTTGACAATATATTTACGGTGGTTATCCTTAAAAGTAAGTTCCTGTGCTGACCAATCCTGTATAACCTTAGCTTGTTTCAACCAAGGACAGCCAAAAAGAAGATTATAATTGAGACTAGACTCCGGTAATTCTAAGACTACAAAAGTCATCTTAAACGTTGTACCCTGCAAAGTGATCGAGACATTACGTACGAGTCCTAGTGGATGAACTCGAGATTGGTCAGCCATTCTGACAAAACACTGGATAGGTTCAATGTGGGTCCACCCTAACTTTTTACAAAGAGCTGCAGTAGCTATGTTTACACCGGAACCACCATCAATTAGTACTTGAGTAATCTTGTGATTTTTGTACCATACCATAATTAAGGGGACCAAATGATCCACCGTAGAATCAGTTTCCGGTTGTACCGTCATTGTCGCTGGAATGCAAGAAGACGCAGAACTGAGCTGTTGCTGGAATTGTTGTCGAACTCCCGATACTAATGCAAGTAACTGTCCAAGAGGAAGAGTAATGGATGCCTTAGATAAAATTTCCCATGCCTGATCTGCTTGACTTGTACTTTTCACCAATTCTGAAGACGATGCATCTATTATTGGGGTAGAATCTTGTTCCTGTGATCCTTCTTTTGGCAGCGGAACTTGGGTCACCGTAATTGGATCTGGGAACACTGTAGGCTCTATGGTGGTCCATTGGCTAGCTTTGTCATACATTCTCTGCTGCTCACGGATGCTAGGTTCAAATACCTCAGCTGTTGGTTGCAGTTGCTTACCGGATCTTGTCTGGATAACTAC
Source organism: Ceratopteris richardii (assembly GCA_020310875.1). Lineage (NCBI taxonomy): Eukaryota > Viridiplantae > Streptophyta > Polypodiopsida > Polypodiales > Pteridaceae > Ceratopteris > Ceratopteris richardii. The sequence continues at coordinate 23,399,069 of CM035432.1, read as the reverse complement.
AGCTTGTGTTTCTACTGGTGTGATATGAACCATATTGGTCATCTGGTTCTGACACTCTTTTTTCCTCTGATCATATTCAGTTGCATCCTTGCAGAATCTTCGAATGTGACCAAGCTCACCACAAAAATGACAGCGAGGGGGTGGCAAAGCAGGACCTTCCTGCGATGTACCTATCTGCCAGCGATTTGCATTATAGTTAGTATTCCTCTATCCTCGATATTTTCTGTAGCCTTGCTACCGATTATTTCTCATCTGAGGTGGTACATAGTGGGTAGTCGGTTGCCCTGGTTCTTGTATAATGGCATTTAGAGTTGCAGGTCCCTGCACTTTGGCATTATATGCACAATTTTTGGTGGAATGTCCGGTGGTATTGCAGATAGTGCAATACAACTGATTAAGCGCTCAAGTGGCACTAGTATGCCCAGGATTCTTGCATTTAGTGCAGTACATCTGTCTAGCCGGATCTTCTGCAACATTTTTACTGGCTTTCAACCACTCCAGGTCTTTGGTAAAACCTCCAACCTTATGCTCGAGCTGCAAAGCCATTGCAATAACTGCATCTAGGGTCATAGTTCCCACACAACGGATGATCATAATCTGTCTGAGCTACGGAGTCAAACCATTAATAAACCACTGAGTGATGACATCATCCGGCAGGTTGGCATGGGCTGGTGGTAGTTGTCTCAAATAAGTTCTAAACAGGGTAGCATATTCCTGCAGAGTCTGGTGCATCTTCTGTTTGTTGTTCTGCAGCTAATAAAAAATTTTGGCAGGATTCTTCTTCAATCGGAACCTCTGTAAAAATGCATCCCTTACTGCTCCATAAGTAACAAAATGATTAAAATCATATTTTGTAAGCCATCTTGCTGCTTCATCAACTAATGTGGACTGGAATACAATGGCATTATATGCCGGATCGGGTGGATGGTTGAGCACTGCATAACTTATCTCAAAGGTGCGTACATGGGCATCTAGATCGTCACTTGGAAATCCACCGAATTTGGTGTAAGTTACTCCTATTGGATCTAGATGGAGTGGAAGTGGCGGTTGTTGTTGTTGTTGTTGTTGTTGTTGTCCACTCATGGTGCTATTAGTGGCACTGTTACTATCCCCTGAGTTTTGAGGTAATGTTTCCGGTTCTTCAGATTCTGGATGATCAGCTTGCTCATCTTGCGACGTGAAAATCTCGTTCAGCCTCGTACGGATTTTCAATTCGAATAGCCTATCTTCTTCTTGGGTATCAAATGTAGGCACACGTATCTCGAACAGTGGTGTCCGAAATGAAGAATCACCGGGAAGTATAACACTGTCTCCGGAAAATTGTAAATTTTCTGCAACTAGGTCCAAGTTACCAGCAGAATTAGTGGAACTTTCCCCAATCCAGGATATTCTTTCACCAGCAATGGTTTCTCTGGATAACACACTTCTATCCTCAGAGAGGTTTGAATCTTGACCAGACGATGTCGATTCAACTACACATTGCGTTCTTGTAGACTCCGAAATTACTATATCATTTGTAGATTGTGCCGAAATTTCACCGGAATCTACCGGAATTGCAGTATGTTCCACCGGAATGCTACCGGAATCACTACTAATATGCTTCGCTTCTTCGACGACCAAGCCTAACCGATCTGTACTTCTGCTTCCTGAGGGTGTCCTTCGCAAATTTGGTACTACCCAAGGGTGTCTGTACTTCGGATACGACTCGCCGGACCGAGTAACCGGCATATATCACCTTTTCAACACTTCTACCTTACTTTCGATTTACAATCTATGGTTACCTTCCCATAATGAATTTGCACCACTCTATTGCCACATTCTAGTCCCACATTCCCACAGACGGCGCCAGTGTTAAATGCGCTTTGTCATTAGAAGCGCATTTAATCTCCTTTCGCGTTCTTGGGAGTGGAAGGGGTCTGAATAATTAGAGGCCCTATACTTGATTTTCCCAAATCAATTCACTCACATGACCTTTCGTTCAAAACAACTCAGCTAATCCAACTTACTAACAAAAACTCGGGCTCATTCCTTTACAGAATTACTATTCGTATTCTAATCAATACATCTCAATACACAATGCAAGGATAAACATTACCGTAACACAAACTTACAATAACAACTTACAGATCAGCGATTCAATACTTCACTTAATGTAAACACTATCGTAACCCAATCTTTACCGTACAGGTGCATATAATCAAACAAAACAGAAGGACACAGTATGACTCAGAGTTATGAAACACAACACTACGGAAACTACATAGACATATCGCCCAAACATACAGTCTAGCAATCTTCTGGTCGTAACCGAAAGTGACTTTTCATTGCTTTATAAAAAGGTTACAACTCCTCGCAACGACCTTTCGGTTCATGTGGAATATGAAAAGAAAGACATGTTTACAATTGCCAATCCGGCGGCTTACATATGTTTAAACTCTGCACCACCATATTTGCTGATTTTATGATTTACTTCAAGCGGTGTTGAAGCTTCTCTACAATTCTCCATGTTAAACTTCTTCAGTAAGTTTAGGAGATACCTTTCTTGTGAAACATATATACCATGATCTGTATATGTGACTTCCATTCCAAGAAAATACGATAACTTTCCTAGATCATTGATCTTAAACTCTTTTTCAAGCAATCTCTTTACCTCCTTGATTCCTTCATCTGAAGTACCTGTGATTATAATGTCATCTACATAAATACAAATGTAGATCATACCTTCATCTGTTCTCTTGATGAGTAGACTTGCATCTGCCTTTGAACTTTGGTATCCAAGGTCATTGAGATACTTTACAAGTCTATAATTCCAAGCTCTTCCAGCTTGCTTCAATCCATAGAGAGCTCTTCTTAATCTGCAAACATGATCTCGGTAACTAGAAATTACAAACCCTTCAGGTTGTTCCATGCAGACTTCATCTGATATATATCCATTTAAAAATGCATTCTTTATATCCACCTGACTTAGCTTCCATCCTTTTGATGCTGCTATAGCAATCAATGTCCTTATGGTTGACATCTTTGCCACCGGACTAAACGTCTCATCATAATCTATGCCATGCGTTTGAGCATAGCCTTTGACCACCAGTCTAGCTTTGTATATGGCTATCCTTCCATCTGCAAGTTTCTTAACTTTGTAAACCCATTTATTTCCAATCATTTTGTTACCACTTGGTTTTGGAACAAGATCCCAAGTCTTGTTTTCCTCCAGCGCTTTAAATTCCTCCTTCATTGCTTCTTCCCATTGTTCTTTACCTTTTGCTTCACTATAGCTCTGGGGCTCTTCATCTTCCTTTACTAAGTAAGCATAATTTTTTTGAGTCAAATAAGAAGTGTCATAGGAACACCTTGTTGGTTGTTTCCTTACTCTATTTGACCTTCTTGGTTCATATTCTTCATGTGTATCTGAATACACATCTTCATCAAATCTCAATCCATCTTCATTTCTCATACCTGATCCGATCCTGGATGTACTTGCCTGCATATGATCTTCATCTCCATTCACCTGCATATGTGATTTACCTTTTTCATTTCTTCTTATCTCTTCTTCAAGTGTTTCAACACTATGCTCTTTATCTGTATACCAGCTCTTTCCTTCATCAAATGTTACATCTTTGGAAACAGTAAACTATTTGGTTAGAGGACTCCATAACCTGTAACCCATCTGCTTTTCATCATATCCGATGAATACATATTTTCAGCTTTTGGTTCAAGCTTATGTCTAAGTTGCGATGGTACATAAGCATAAGCGACTGATCCAAACACTTTGCAATGATCAAGTGTTGGTTTCTTACCCCACCAAGCTTCATAAGGGGTCATCCCATTTAAAGCTGTACATGGTAATCTATTTACCAAATATGTTGCTGTATTTATAGCCTCAGCCCAAATATAATTTGGACAATTCTTCTCCTTTAGCATTGCTCTTGCAAACTCAACTAGAGTTCGATTTGTTCTTTCAACTACTCCATTTTGTTGCGGTGTATACCTGCAAGTTATTTCTCTTTTGATACCTACATTCCATAGAAAATCATTGAACTCTCGAGAAAAATATTCTCCTCCTCCATCAAACCTTAGTCTTTTGAGTTTCTGTCTTGTAAGTCTTTCAACATATGCATGAAAATGCTTGAAAGCTTCAAATACTTCTGACTTCTCTTTCAAAACATAAAGAGTTATCCATCTTGTTGCATCATCAATAAAAAGAACGTAATACCTTGAGCCACTGATAGATCCTTCTTTTGTTGGCCCCCATACATTTGTATGTATGAGCTCTAACAAACCATCGCGTTTGTAACCATTCTTCTGAAATGGTAACCTGTGGGCTTTTCCCATCTGACAGGCTTCGCACTTGTGAATCATATATTGATTCTTCATATTTGGCAATCTTTTTACAGACTGTTTCTCCACCATAGCTTTGATTCCTTTTTCATTAAAATGTCCTAAACTGTTATGCCAGAGGTCTAATTCTGTAAATGCTTTATCACCATGTGTGATTAAAGCTTGACCAACATTCCCTTGTACTTTAAGAGTAAAAAGTCTACCTTCCTTTTTACCATGGACAATTTGTTTGTATCCTTTCTCTGGATCTTCAACAAATACTCCTTCATTTGTAAACCTGACTTGAAAAACTTTTTCTACTATCTTTCCCACGCTTATCAAATTCTTCGGGATTGTTGGAACATACAAAACATTTGTTAGTAGGTCAGCTCCATTCTTACACTTTACCTTTCCAATTGACCTTACATGATGTTTTGTGTTATCACCTGTTTGTACTGTATGATTTGAAATACCTCCTTCCAATTCTGATAACAATTCTATATTTCTTGACAAATGATTTGAACAACCAGAGTCAATATAGAATACCTTGAGGTCTTCATTCTCTGATGTACTTATCGAGTTCATCATTAATGTTGTATGATCGTCATTCAGCGTATCATTCATATATTTGTAGTAGGTAGTGTTGTGAGACTGATTCTGTCCCCAACTTCTTGCTCCACCTCTACCATATCCGCCTCTTTGGCTTTGTATTCCTCTTTGATATCTTCCGCTTCTACCTCTGCTATTATTGTTCTGATTCTGACTTGATCCTTGAGTATTATCCCAGCAATCATGAGCGAAGTGATTGCGTAATCCACAGATCCAACAAGTCTTCTTGTTGTTAGTCTGATTACCTCTTCCTTTACCTCTTTTTCTGACGTTACCTCTTCCTCTTGCATAATCTGCTTGAGCAGACACTTCTTCTTCATCTTTTTCTTTTCCTTTATCACCTTTCTTCTTACTCTTTGTGTACATAGCAGAACTATGCCCTTTATCTCCTTCTGTCTGCAAATCTTGCTCAAATGTTAGCATTAGTCCAAGAAACTGGTTTAAATCTGGTACAAAATGATTTAAAGAAAGTTCATTTGAGAGTACGAAAGGTTTCCACCTTTCATCTCCTCGCAGTCATGCAAGCAATTGCGCTATGGACCTGTGATCTTCGATGTATTCGTTAATCGATCCAAGGCTATCTGCTAAGTCCTTCATCTTAGTGACATAATCACTAATGCTTTGACTTTGCTTTTTCTTGAACGTTGTAAACTCTGACCATAAGCTAGCCTTTCTAGCTTTGGTAGTGTTTTGGAAGTGATCTTCCAATGCACCCCATATGTCTTCCGCTTTCTCCAGAACTCTAATATGTGGTAATAGATGATCTGTAATGGTATTATAGATATACGCTCTTGCTGTTGCATCTTTCTTCTGCCACAGCTTTAAGAATTCTAATTCTTCTTTCTCTGGTTGACTGTCGTCTTCGAAAGTCGGCTTCTTTTCTTCTCCTGTCACATATTTCATTAAGTCTTTACTCATAAGTAAAGCTTTCATTCGCATTACCCATGCGGTATTACCCTTGAGAATGATTTCGGAATACTTCTTGATGCCGTTTGCTGTTGATCTCTTCAGCATTCGCCTTTCTTTATGAGAGTTCCTCAAATTCCCTTTCCGTTTCTTCTTCTGAGAAACCTTTTCTGCACTTCAGAACTTTTTGTGTTCTTGTATCACCTGTTGATCTTACTGCTTTGCTACCACTTGTTGGTGCAACACTTATTGTGGAATTCACTTACACCACAAGAACTAAGCTAGAGTGATATTAGAACACCTCTATAATCATCAATAGCTTAACAACCTTCTTAAACGGAAACCTTTACAACTGCGTTTTACTGAAATTCAAACATTCACTTCACAGGAAAACTTTGCTTTCCTTCAGACTTCAATTGTGATCTGATTTACTTCAGGCTGTACACTACTGTGTTTGCTTATAGTTAAATAATCTTTCCGCTACTTAACTGTGTTAAAACTGAGTTTTTAACTCACCAAAATTTCACCGGAACTTCACCGGACTGTCACTGTAATTGTACCGGAATACTACCAGAATCAATTGCAATTCTATTTGTAGTTACTTCAAATGTGTGTATATGAAGTAAGGAAATGATACGTGAACTTCCTTCATTGAATGAAATCTATCTGAAGTTTACGAAAAAACTTCATCAGTTCTGGATGCCTTTAAAGTTAGACTTTGTATTGTGTACATGTCCCATTTCACAAAACTCTTTTGATCTGTTTGTAGCTCAGACTCCTAGTGTAGAGGAGGTACTGGGGTATCCACTTTTATCAAAAGTAGAGAATAAAGGTTAAACACATCCACTACGTCGCCTACTCAAGGGGGTTCTCTTTAGGGAAATATACCCTTTAACATTTCTATGAGCAGACAGAAGAATTGCGCATACTCTAGAAATATTAATCAACAAATGACTACAGAAGACCATATACGTCTTGATTCGAATCAGATGATTACAAGGTTGGGCAGAGTGATGCTCAATTGTGAAAACTTAGGGCTAACCTGCCACCCTAAAAGTAAATAACCTCAATGCAACAGAGTCTTCCCATCAGCTTAACGGGCCAATTATATGCAGATTAACCCAGAACAATACAAATGGCAAAGAATTTCTCAAGAGAATAGAGCTTAACAGCAACACTGACTCACAGAAAAGAAAAATCCAAGCCACTCTCTTACACTATAGTGCTCATAGCCCTCCACTGAGAAGCCTACCCTCTGTATCCACACTACAGAGTAGCTCCTACAATAGACTTGAAACCACAAAGTGAAAGTACTCGTCGAGAGCTTTCCAAAGATATATAACACTATAGGGTTTGGTTAAGAAATGATCCTCCAAATATCCATCCAAAACTGTATGAGAGTCTTATGTGAGGTCGTGGAAAAATGTGGGATTTGTGAGGTTTGTGGGGGGGTTGTGGGGTTTGTGGAGTTTTGTGGGGGGTCGTGGAGTGGTGGAGGGCTGTGGGGTGGTGTGGAGTGGTGGAGGGTCGTGGGGTGGTGTGGAGTGGTGGAGGGCCGTGGGGTGGTGTGGAGTGGTGGAGGGCTGTGGGGTGGTGTGGAGTGGTGGAGGGCCATGGGGTGGTGTGGAGTGGTGGAGGGCCGTGGGGTGGTGTGGAGTGGTGGAGGGCCGTGGGGTGGTGTGGAGTGGTGGACGGCCGTGGGGTGGTGTGGAGTGGTGGAGGGTTGTGGGGTGGTGTGGAGTGGTGGAGGGCTGTGGGGTGGTGTGGAGTGGTGGAGGGCGGTGGGGTGGTGTGGAGTGGTGGAGGGCCGTGGGGTGGTGTGGAGTGGTGGAGGGTTGTGGTGTGGTGTGGAGTGGTGGAGGGCTGTGGGGTGGTGTGGATTTGTGTGGGGGGTCGTGGAGTGGTGGAGGGCTGTGGGGTGGTGTGGAGTGGTGGAGGGCCGTGGGGTGGTGTGGAGTGGTGGAGGGATGTGGGGTGGTGTGGAATGGTGGAGGGCTGTGGGGTGGTGTGGAGAGGTGGAGGGCTGTGGGGTGGTGTGGAGTTGTGTGGGGGGTCGTGGAGTGGTGGAGGGTTGTGGGGTTGTGTGGAGTTGTGTGGGGGGTCGTGGAGTGGTGGAGGGCTGTGGGGTGGTGTGGAGTGGTGGAGGGCTGTGGGATGGTGTGGAGTGGTGGAGGGCCGTGGGGTGGTGTGGAGTGGTGGAGGATTGTGGGGTGGTGTGGAGTTGTGTGGAGTTGTGTGGGGGGTCGTGGAGTGGTGTGGGGGGTCGTGGAGTGGTGGAGGGCTGTGGGGTGGTGTGGAGTGGTGGAGGGCCGTGGGGTGGTGTGGAGTGGTGGAGGGCAGTGGTGTGGTGTGGAGTGGTGGAGGGCTATGGGGTGGTGTGGAGTGGTGGAGGGCCGTGGGGTCGTGTGGAGTGGTGGAGGGCTGTGGGGTGGTGTGGAGTGGTGGAGGGCTGTAGGGTGGTGTGGAGTTGTTTGGGGGGGTCGTGGAGTGGTGTGGAGTGGTGGAGGGCCGTGGGGTGGTGTGGAGTGGTGGAGGGCCGTGGGGTGGTGTGGAGTGGTGGAGGGCCGTGGGGTGGTGTGGAGTGGTGGAGGGCTGTGGGGTGGTGTGGAGTGGTGGAGGGCCGTGGGGTGGTGTGGAGTGGTGGAGGGCTGTGGGGTGGTGTGGAGTGGTGGAGGGTTGTGGGGTGGTGTGGAGTTGTGTGGGGGGTCGTGGAGTGGTGGAGGGCTGTGGGGCGGTGTGGAGTGGTGGAGGGCCGTGGGGTGGTGTGGAGTGGTGGAGGGATGTGGGGTGGTGTGGAATGGTGGAGGGCTGTGGGGTGGTGTGGAGTGGTGGAGGGCTGTGGGGTGGTGGAGGGTTGTGGGGTGGTGTGGAGTTGTGTGGGGGATGGTGGAGGGCTGTGGGGTGGTGTGGAGTGGTGGAGGGCTGTGGGATGGTGTGGAGTGGTGGAGGGTTGTGGGGTGGTGTAGAGTGGTGGAGGGCTGTGGGGTGGTGTGGAGTTGTGTGGGGGGTCGTGGAGTGGTGGAGGGCTGTGGGGTGGTGTGGAGTGGTGGAGGGCCGTGGGGTGGTGTGGAGTGGTGGAGGGCCGTGGGGTGGTGTGGAGTGGTGGAGGGCTGTGGGGTGGTGTGGAGTGGTGGAGGGCTGTGGGGTGGTGTGGAGTTGTGTGGGGGGTCGTGGAGTGGTGGAGGGTTGTGGGGTGGTGTGGAGTTGTGTGGGGGGTCGTGGAGTGGTGGAGGGCTGTGGTGTGGTGTGGAGTGGTGGAGGGCTGTGGGATGGTGTGGAGTGGTGGAGGGCCGTGGGGTGGTGTGGAGTGGTGGAGGGTTGTGGGGTGGTGTGGAGTTGTGTGGAGTTGTGTGGGGGGTCGTGGAGTGGTGTGGGGGGTCGTGGAGTGGTGGAGGGCTGTGGGGTGGTGTGGAGTGGTGGAGGGCCGTGGGGTGGTGTGGAGTGGTGGAGGGCTGTGGGGTGGTGTGGAGTGGTGGAGGGCTGTGGGGAGGTGTGGAGTGGTGGAGGGCTGTGGGGTGGTGTGGAGTGGTGGAGGGCCGTGGGGTGGTGTGGAGTGGTAGAGGGATGTGGGGTGGTGTGGAATGGTGGAGGGCTGTGGGGTGGTGTGGAGTGGTGGAGGGCTGTGGGGTGGTGTGGAGTTGTGTGGGGGGTCGTGGAGTGGTGGAGGGTTGTGGGGTGGTGTGGAGTTGTGTGGGGGGTCGTGGAGTGGTGGAGGGCCGTGGGGTGGTGTGGAGTGGTGGAGGGCCATGGGGTGGTGTGGAGTGGTGGAGGGCCGTGGGGTGGGGTGGAGTGATGGAGGGCTGTGGGGTGGTGTGGAGTGGTGGAGGGCTGTGGGGTGGTGTGGAGTTGTGTGGGGGGTCGTGGAGTGGTGTGGAGTGGTGGAGGGCCGTGGGGTGGTGTGGAGTGGTGGAGGGCCGTGGGGTGGTGTGGGAAAAGGAGGGGACGGTGGAGTTGGAGGGGGTCGTGGTGATGGTGGGGGCCGCGGGGGTGGTGGGGGAAAAGAGAGAGAGAGAGAGAAGAGAGAGAGAAAAAGAGATAGGGAGGGAAATGCTGCGATACAGACCCCCACATCAAGTCTTTGCACCGTCCCGGTGCAATTCCCGAAGCCGAAAACAAGATAGTGAAGGAAGTTCTTCTTTCTTGACTCAGATAATCCTTCACCCTGGAGAAATAAAAAATAAAAATAAAAAATAATTTTTATTTTTATTTTTTTTATTTTTTATTTTTTTTATTTTTTTTCACACTTTTTTTTTCATAATAATTGCAATCACCAAATGAAATATAGTAGGTACGGTGAATGATATGCTTCCAATTTACCTTAATTCAGGTACTTCTTCACCCTAGAAATATTGACCAGGGGTATCCTCTTACCCTGCAAATCCTCTAGATGTACTGCTCCATGAGGTAATATCTTTACCACCGTGTAAGGTCCTATCCATTTGGGTGCCAGTTTGGTTGGAATTGCTGGGACCTGATGCACTAAAACCATGGATCCTTCCTGTACTTCATTGGACCTCAAATACCTGTCATGCAGTCTTTTGCGCTCTTCTTGTGTTACCTGAAGTTTTTGCATTGCTCCTTCTCTGTATTCTTCTCATGCCACCAGTCTCTGAATGGGGGGTTCAATTCCAATGGTTTTGATTTCTATTTCCTTTCTGATAATGAACTCGAATGGTGGCAATGCCTCTTTCCCATATACTAACCGAAATGGAGTCTCGCCTGTAGTTACCCTTTTCGTGGTTCTGAAAGCCCAGATTGCACCGATCAGTGCTAGTGCCCAGGAGCTTTGATGATCGAAAGATAATTTGTGAAGCAATCCAATCAAAATCTTATTGGAGCTTTCTGCTTGGCCATTTGCCCTTGGGTAGTAGGCACAAGATTTTTTATGGAAGATTTTGTACCTGTCAAATATAAACTGGAGCAATTGATTTACAAAATGTGTGCCCCTATCACTAGTTATTTCCAGTGGGCAACCAAACCTTGAGAAAATACGTTTATACACAAATTTAGCCACTGTTAAAGCCGTGCAATCCATAGTAGCTTTAGCCTCTATCCATTTAGTGGCATAGCACGTGGCCATCAAAATATACTTTTTTCCTCCAGGTTGACCAGTTGGACTAATTGGTCCTATGAAATCAAGACCCCATCGTTCAAATGGGAGCCATCCTGTAGATATGACCAATGGTTGGAAATTCAATCTGGTTGGCGCGGGAGCACACCTCTGGCAGATGTGGCATTCTTTAGAAAACTTGATTGCATCCTTGAAAATATGAGGCCACCATAAACCTTTGTGGATGATTCTATGAGCCAATTCTTCCCCCTTTAGATGTCCTTCATTGTGTGCAGCCTCTAGCAGAAGATTTACCTCCTCTGGATAGACACACCTTCTCAATATATCATCTTGACAGTATTTATATAAATTTCCATTTATAAGAGAATATGATTTGGTTTTCAGGAGCAATCTTCTCTTTTCTACAGGTGTCAAGTGTTCCGGGATCTTTCCAGTAGTCAGAACATGGAGAATTTCATCATACCAACCAGTCCGGATTGCTACTAGAAAAAGATTGCTATCCACCAATTCATCATTAATACCTGTTGCCTTTTCGCTCATTGCCGTCCTGGACACTTGATCTGCCATGTAGTGCTCTTTTCCTGGCTTAATATGATTATCAAAATTAAATTCTTGAAATAGGAGTAACCATCTCCAAATCCTTCCAGCTACTCTAGGCTTGTTTATCAAATACTTCAAGGGATGATGATCAGAAATAACAATGAAATGTACACCAAGGAGATAATGTCGGAACTTCTGAAGAGCAAATACGATAGCCAAACCTTCTCTTTCCATTGTACTGTAATTTCTTTCAGCTTGGTTGAGTAGTCTGCTTGCATAAGAGATAGGTCTATCCACTTTGTGAGATGATGGTTGAGCTAGAACTGCACCAACAGCATGAAGACTAGCATCTGTATGCACATGAAATTCCAATGACCAATTAGGAACACTTAAAAGTGGAGCAGTACATAGCCTCAACTTTAGTTCACAAAATGCTTTGTCAGCTTCAGCACTCCATGAGAAAGGGATCTGTTTGCTGGTAAGCCTTGACAAGGGCTTAGCAATTTCCGAATACATCCTAATGAATCTTCTGTGATACCCTGCATGGCCCAAGAAACTTTGCACTTCCTTTGGGCTTTGTGGAATTGGCATGGAAAGAATAGCTGTAACCTTTGCAGGGTCAACAGTTATGCCTTCAACAGATACTATGTGACCAAGAAGAGTGCCCTTAGTGACCAAAAAGTGACATTTATCAGGATTCAATTTCAAACCTGTTTTGAGACATTGCTCAAAAATTTCTTTTAGATTTTCCAAATGGTCATGGAAATCTTGAACTGCTGCCCTTCTATCTGTACCTGAAAATACTGAAAAGTCATCCATGAAAATGCATAGAAAGGTTGTTAACCATTTGCCCAATATGAGATACATCGTTCTATTAAATGAAGCCGGTGCATTCTTCAAACCAAAAGCCATTCGAGTATAGACATAAGTGCCCAAGGGAGTGACAAAGGCTGTTTTGTCCCTATCATCAGGATGGATCACTATCTGATTGTAGCCACTAAAACCATCCAAGAAACTATACAAAGTGTGACCAGCTACCTCTTCAAGTACTTGCTCTGTGAAGGGCTGAGGAAATCCATCTTGAATAGTCACTTTATTCAAAGCACGGAAATCAACACATACCCTTATTTTTCCACTATTTTTATTCGGCACAATAACCATAGAAGAAAGCCACCTGGAATGTTCTACTGGCACAATTATACCTGCTTCTTCTAGTTTTGTAATCTCTGCTTTTACCGCCTCTGCATACTTCAGATTGAGTCGATATGGCCTACTTCTTACAGGCGCGGCTCCCTCAACCAAGGGTATCCGATGTAATCCAAGCTCTTCTGGTATTCCTGTTAGATCTTTGTAGGACCATGCGAAGACACTTTTGTAAGTAAAGAGCAAAGAAGTTACCTTTTGTAGTAAATTAGGATAATGCCACAACCAGGATGCCAAATGGACTACTTGAGGGTTCTCTTCATCCCCTAAATTTACTTCTTGAACCAATGTTTCAGGACTGGCCTTGTTTGATAAATCATCTCCACTATATGCAGGAGTGGAGTTTAATTTATATTCTGCAACATGTTCTTCCATCCATCCTTGAGGTATATCTGAAAAAGGAAGATCTTCTCTGCCCTTAGGTTCAAAATCTTCTACCTCTGATACTTTTATCTGGGTTGCTTCCTCAAGGCTTGTGCTTTCCTGCAATTGCTCATTCTCCAACACCTTGTGGTCTTCATTGCCCTTTCCTGTAATTACCTTATCTACAACTTCTTCCTCAATTTCATTAATCTCCACTGTGCAACACTCTGCACTTCCCATCATCCAATTTAACAATGTATCCTCTTCTTGGGGTAGAGAGGGCATTACCTGAGTGTCCACAGTATATCCAGTAGTTTTTCCTGAGTCGAATCCTTCTTCCAAATGTAGTTGCAGTTGGCTATTGGTATTTGTTGAAATCCATAGTTTATTTTTTCCCCAATCTTGCAAAGCTTTTGCTTGTCTCAGCCAAGGTCTCCCCAGGAGTAGAGGGTAAGAAGTCTCCTGTGGAAGTGCAATAACAACAAAATCTAGAACAAAATGGCAGCCCTGTACTACCATCAGTACCTTCTCAATAATGCCCAGTGACGCAACCCGATGTTGATCTGCCAATGTAACCGTGAATGGTGCCAACTTGGTGGGGTTCAATTTCAGCTTCTTCATTGTAAAATCTGGCATTAAATTGATACCAGAGCCTCCATCTATGATCACACCTGTGAGAGCTTCATCCTTTATACAAACAGATAATCTTGAGCTTTGGTAGTCTGCTAAGGGTGCAGGGGGAAAATCAACCATGAAACCATCTATACTAGGTGATTGGACCAAGTGAGCAGAGTGTATAATCTTCAGTAAGTCACTTCTTATTTTTGAATCCATCCTTATAAGTTCATATAGACTAACCTTGTGATGAATACCTTTCAAGATCTGTTCAATGTTTACCACCTAAGTGTTTTCTTGCAGACTTGTTGGTTGGCCCTTTAGAGAAGTAGTCATCTTATTATAAGCTCCTTCAATTTCTGCTTGGTCCTTCCATCCAGACTCGTTTTCTTCCTCTTTATCCTGAAATCCTTGTTGTTCATCTCTCTGGGTTGCATCTGCTTGCCTAGCTCTAGTCATCATGGGTATTGCAGAGGATGAAACAGCATAAGTCTGAGTGGTTTTTCCTTCTTCATGTGGAGAGACTGCAATCATGTGAATTGGAGCAGGACGACCTCTTGGGCAATCTTTGGTATAATGATCCTTGGCCTCTGGACAATGTTGACAAGGAGGTGCATCTTCTGGGAGGGAACACCTATTTTGCATGTGGCCATATTCACCACAACGATAGCACATCAAGGGTCTATTATATCTAGGCTTTGCAGGCCTATTCTCCTCTCTATTACATGTATTTGAAGTACTAGCATAGTATGAATCCAAAGTTTGAGGGTTACCTCTCTGCTCTGTACCCTTGAGGTAATAGCAATCTCTGGCTTCATGACCATCTTTTCCACAAAATTGACAGCTTACCTTAATAGGGCAATTAGCATTGGAATGTCCATTGTTGTTACAGATTGTACACCAAATTTGTCTCCTTATATCCTGAGTGGTCTTCAAATCTTCTAACTCTCGGCGAAGTTGAGCTACTTCATCATCAGTGCGACGCAGTGGTGGCAAGACCTTCTCTTCTTGTTGATTTTGTTGCATCTTCAATGCTTCCAGTTCCCTCCTTAGTTGCTCAATAGGATCCAGATCTGCAGCATACTTTTGTTGTGTATCCCCTTCAAAATGTTGCCTTGCTTCTTCATTGCGTGATGCCGCTGCAACAAAATCATTGAGGGTCGTATCCAATCTAAGAGATTCATGAAGCTTCTGCTGAGATGACCTAGGCAGAGCCTTTTCGATCCACTTTTTAACCAAAAAGTCACCTGGAGCATGTGGCAGACGTGCAACAAGTGCTTTTGTTCTACTGTGAAGTTCATGAAAGGATTCACCTGGTCTTAGCTTCAAATTCTCTAGCTGATCTAGAGCTCTTTCCGAGGAATCACTTGGTCGGAATGTCTGTGAGAACGCCGCCTTCAAAGCCTCCCATGTAGTGAAATGGCCATCTGCATATTGACTATACCATTTATCTGCAAGACCCTCCAATGTGGATGGAAAGAGTGCCAGCATTGCATCCTCTCTATTTTGCAAACCTCGTCCACGGCATAAAGAGATGAGTCTTCTCACATGATCATCAGC
This sequence comes from Ceratopteris richardii, assembly GCA_020310875.1. NCBI lineage: Eukaryota > Viridiplantae > Streptophyta > Polypodiopsida > Polypodiales > Pteridaceae > Ceratopteris > Ceratopteris richardii. Next base: position 23,383,888 of record CM035432.1, on the reverse strand, counting down.
ATCCTCATAGGCTTGTCCCTTGAAGGTAGGGAATTTGATATTTAATCTGGAGAGTAAATGAGAGAGATCCTCCATTTGTACTGGTGTTTCTTCGGACGTATCTGAGGAGAAGTCTAGAGTTCTCCTATACCCCTCTTTCGACAATGGTGTCGCACCCAAATCAATACATAAATTTAGGGAGGGCAGAGGAGAGGTAGACTCACTAGTCGTGGTTATGGCTAACTTGTTAAGGCTCCTCCGAACACGAAGAGACTCCTTATCTGCCCGTGTATGGGTCATGTACCTACTTGCAAATGTAATAGGGCAAAAATACCTCTCACAGAAATGCAAAGGTCCCATCGGGTGTGCCAAACTGTAGAGGAGGTACTGGGGTATCCACTTTTATCAAAAGTAGAGAATAAAGGTTAAACACATCCAGTACGTCGCCTCCTCAAGGGGGTTCTCTTTAGGGAAATATACCCTTTAACATTTCTGTGAGCAGACAGAAGAATTGCGCATACCGTAGAAATATTAATCAACAAATGACTACAGAAGACCATATACTTCTTGATTCGAATCAGATGATTACATGGTTGGGTAGAGTGATGCTCAATTGTGCAAACTTAGGGCTAACCTGCCACCCTAAAAGTAAATAATCTCAATGAAACAGAGTCTTCCCATCAGCTTAAGGGGCCAATTATATGCAGATTAACCCAGAACAATACAAATGGCAAAGAATTTCTCAAGAGAATAGAGCTTAACAACAACACTGACTCACAGAAAAGAAAAATCCAAGCCACTCTCTTACACTATAGTGCTCATAGCCCTCCACTGAGAAGCCTACCCTCTGTATCCACACTACAGAGTAGCTCCTACAATAGACTTGAAACCACAAAGTGCAAGAGAGTTCTTGTGCACGTACGCGTAGCTGAACCAATGTATCTCTAAAATTGTACCCCCAAATGAGCATAAATCCATTGTTTTTATAGACTCCAATAGGCCAAGAGGGCCTTGCCGATTCCTCACGTCCACTGATCATGTGCCGATTGATTGCCCAAGATTGGAGGGGTAAATCAAATATGCCACCAGTCTTGAATTGGATCCTCAAAAATAGGCAGTCGTCATGAATGGTTCGTGGCAACACTCATTTCTCCACGTTTACTTTTACCACTTACACCTTTACTGTCACTTTTGAATGCAAGCTGAGATCCTCATTTTGTGCCGCCCGTGATGTTTGAATGACCCTGAGAAGCACATCCTTCACCTAGTTTTTGTAGTAGCTTTTGATCCTTCATATTAAGTGGGCGGTATGGGAGGTGAGTTGTGGGGAGTTGAGAGAGATTATGGGGTTTGTGGAGGGTCATGGAGGGGTGTGGAGTTGTGTGGAGTTGTGTGGGGTTTGTGGGGTTTGTGTGTTGGGTGGGAATAGGGGTGAGTTATGGGGAGTTGTGGGGGTTTTTGGGGTGTGGTAAAAACTTGATCCACGATTTCAAAGTTATTACTGCATCATTTGAAAGTACTCGTCGAGAGCTTTCCAACGATATATAACACTGTAGGGTTTGGTAAAGAAATGATCCTCCAACTATCCATCCAAAACTGTATGAGAGTCTTATGTGAAGTCGTGGAAAAATGTGGGATTTGTGGGGTTTGTGGGGGGGTTGTGGGGTTTGTGGAGTTTTGTGGGGGGTCATGGAGTGGTGGAGGGCTGTGGGGTGGTGTGGAGTGGTGGAGGGCCGTGGGTGGTGTGGAGTGGTGGAGGGCCGTGGGGTGGTGTGGAGTGGTGGAGGGCTGTGGGGTGGTGTGGAGTGGTGGAGGGCTGTGGGGTGGTGTGGAGTGGTGGAGGGCCGTGGGGTGGTGTGGAGTGGTGGAGGGCCCTGGGGTGGTGTGGAGTGGTGGAGGGCCGTGGGGTGGTGTGGACTGGTGGAGGGTTGTGGGGTGGTGTGGAGTGGTGGAGGGCTGTGGGGTGGTGTGGAGTTGTGTGGGGGGTCATGGAGTGGTGGAGGGTTGTGGGGTCGTGTGGAGTGGTGGAGGGCCGTGGGGTGGTGTGGAGTGGTGGAGGGATGTGGGGTGGTGTGGAATGGTGGAGGGCTGTGGGGTGGTGTGGAGTGGTGGAGGGCTGTGGGGTGGTGTGGAGTTGTGTGGGGGGTCGTGGAGTGGTGGAGGGTTGTGGGGTGGTGTGGAGTTGTGTGGGGGGTCATGGAGTGGTGGAGGGCTGTGGGGTGGTGTGGAGTGGTGGAGGGCTGTGGGATGGTGTGGAGTGGTGGAGGGCCGTGGGGTGGTGGAGGGTTGTGGGGTGGTGTGGAGTTGTGTGGAGTTGTGTGGGGGGTCCTGGAGTGGTGTGGGGGGTCGTGGAGTGGTGGAGGGCTGTGGGGTGGTGTGGAGTGGTGGAGGGCCGTGGGGTGGTGTGGAATGGTGGAGGGCAGTGGGGTGGTGTGGAGTGGTGGAGGGCTATGGGGTGGTGTGGAGTGGTGGAGGGCCGTGGGGTGGTGTGGAGTGGTGGAGGGCTGTGGGGTGGTGTGGAGTGGTGGAGGGTTGTAGGGTGGTGTGGAGTTGTTTGGGGGGGTCGTGGAGTGGTGTGAAGTGGTGGAGGGCCGTGGGGTGGTGTGGAGTGGTGGAGGGCCGTGGGGTGGTGTGGAGTGGTGGAGGGCCGTGGGGTGTGGTGGAGTGGTGGAGGGCCGTGGGGTGGTGTGGAGTGCTGGAGGGCTGTGGGGTGGTGTGGAGTGGTGGAGGGCCGTGGGGTGGTGTGGAGTGGTGGAGGGCTGTGGGGTGGTGTGGAGTGGTGGAGGGCTATGGGGTGGTGTGGAGTTGTGTGGCGGGTCGTGGAGTGGTGGAGGGCTGTGGGGTGGTGTGGAGTGGTGGAGGGCCGTGGGGTGGTGTGGAGTGGTGGAGGGATGTGGGGTGGTGTGGAATGGTGGAGGGCTGTGGGGTGGTGTGGAGTCGTGGAGGGCTGTGGGGTGGTGGAGGGTTGTGGGGTGGTGTGGAGTTGTGTGGGGGATGGTGGAGGGCTGTGGGGTGGTGTGGAGTGGTGGAGGGCTGTGGGATGGTGTGGAGTGGTGGAGGGCTGTGGGGTGGTGTGGAGTGGTGGAGGGCTGTGGGGTGGTGTGGAGTTGTGTGGGGGGTCATGGAGTGGTGGAGGGCTGTGGGGTGGTGTGGAGTGGTGGAGGGCCGTGGGGTGGTGTGGAGTGGTGGAGGGCCATGGGGTGGTGTGGAGTGGTGGAGGGCTGTGGGGTGGTGTGGAGTGGTGGAGGGCTGTGGGGTGGTGTGGAGTGGTGGAGGGCTGTGGGGTGGTGTGGAGTTGTGTGGGGGGTCGTGGAGTGGTGGAGGGATGTGGGGTGGTGTGGAGTTGTGTGGGGGGTCCTGGAGTGGTGGAGGGCTGTGGGGTGGTGTGGAGTGGTGGAGGGCTGTGGGATGGTGTGGAGTGGTGGAGGGCCGTGGGGTGGTGTGGAGTGGTGGAGGGTTGTGGGGTGGTGTGGAGTTGTGTGGGGGGTCGTGGAGTGGTGTGGGGGGTCGTGGAGTGGTGGAGGGCTGTGGGGTGGTGTGGAGTGGTGGAGGTCCGTGGGGTGGTGTGGAGTGGTGGAGGGCTGTGGGGTGGTGTGGAATGGTGGAGGGCTGTGGGGAAGTGTGGAGTGGTGGAGGGCTGTGGGGTGGTGTGGAGTGGTGGAGGGCCGTGGGGTGGTGTGGAGTGGTGGAGGGATATGGGGTGGTGTGGAATGTTGGAGGGCTGTGGGGTGGTGTGGAGTGGTGGAGGGGTGTGGGGTGGTGTGGAGTGGTGGAGGGCTGTGGGGTGGTGTGGAGTTGTGTGGGGGGTCGTGGAGTGGTGGAGGGTTGTGGGGTGGTGTGGAGTTGTGTGGGGGGTTGTGGAGTGGTGGAGGGCCGTGGGGTGGGGTGGAGTGGTGGAGGGCCGTGGGGTGGTGTGGAGTGCTGGAGGGCTGTGGGGTGGTGTGGAGTGGTGGAGGGCCGTGGGGTGGTGTGGAGTGGTGGAGGGCTGTGGGGTGGTGTGGAGTGGTGGAGGGCTATGGGGTGGTGTGGAGTTGTGTGGCGGGTCGTGGAGTGGTCGAGGGCTGTGGGGTGGTGTGGAGTGGTGGAGGGCCGTGGGGTGGTGTGGAGTGGTGGAGGGATGTGGGGTGGTGTGGAATGGTGGAGGGCTGTGGGGTGGTGTGGAGTCGTGGAGGGCTGTGGGGTAGTGGAGGGTTGTGGGGTGGTGTGGAGTTGTGTGGGGGATGGTGGAGGGCTGTGGGGTGGTGTGGAGTGGTGGAGGGCTGTGGGATGGTGTGGAGTGGTGGAGGGCTGTGGGGTGGTGTGGAGTGGTGGAGGGCTGTGGGGTGGTGTGGAGTTGTGTGGGGGGTCATGGAGTGGTGGAGGGCTGTGGGGTGGTGTGGAGTGGTGGAGGGCCGTGGGGTGGTGTGGAGTGGTGGAGGGCCGTGGGGTGGTGTGGAGTGGTGGAGGGCTGTGGGGTGGTGTGGAGTGGTGGAGGGCTGTGGGGTGGTGTGGAGTGGTGGAGGGCTGTGGGGTGGTGTGGAGTTGTGTGGGGGGTCGTGGAGTGGTGGAGGGATGTGGGGTGGTGTGGAGTTGTGTGGGGGGTCCTGGAGTGGTGGAGGGCTGTGGGGTGGTGTGGAGTGGTGGAGGGCTGTGGGATGGTGTGGAGTGGTGGAGGGCCGTGGGGTGGTGTGGAGTGGTGGAGGGTTGTGGGGTGGTGTGGAGTTGTGTGGGGGGTCGTGGAGTGGTGTGGGGGGTCGTGGAGTGGTGGAGGGCTGTGGGGTGGTGTGGAGTGGTGGAGGTCCGTGGGGTGGTGTGGAGTGGTGGAGGGCTGTGGGGTGGTGTGGAATGGTGGAGGGCTGTGGGGAAGTGTGGAGTGGTGGAGGGCTGTGGGGTGGTGTGGAGTGGTGGAGGGCCGTGGGGTGGTGTGGAGTGGTGGAGGGATATGGGGTGGTGTGGAATGGTGGAGGGCTGTGGGGTGGTGTGGAGTGGTGGAGGGGTGTGGGGTGGTGTGGAGTGGTGGAGGGCTGTGGGGTGGTGTGGAGTTGTGTGGGGGGTCGTGGAGTGGTGGAGGGTTGTGGGGTGGTGTGGAGTTGTGTGGGGGGTTGTGGAGTGGTGGAGGGCCGTGGGGTGGTGTGGAGTGGTGGAGGGCCATGGGGTGGTGTTGAGTGGTGGAGGGCCATGGGGTGGGGTGGAGTGATGGAGGGCTGTGGGGTGGTGTGGAGTGGTGGAGGGTTGTGGGGTGGTGTGGAGTTGTGTGGGGGGTCGTGGAGTGGTGTGGAGTGGTGGAGGGCCGTGGGGTGGTGTGGAGTGGTGGAGGGCCGTGGGGTGGTGTGGGAAAAGGTGGGGACGGTGGAGTTGGAGGGGGTCGTGGTGATGGTGGGGGCCGCGGGGGTGGTGGGGGAAAAGAGAGAGAGAGAAGAGAGAGAGAAAAAGAGATAGGGAGGGAAATGCCGCGATACACCTAGCTTCAAGATGAGCTATCATTCATGAAAAACTTTACACTCTGCTGTGAGATCTAACTCGTAAATGTACTGGAAAATATTTACTAAGAAGACTGTAACTGTTAACTAACTTTCAGAGTAACATGAAATCACTCGGATTTCTTCACATACAAAGAACGCGCTCAAATTCTTCCACATGAACATGTGTTTTCTATTAGAGAAGATGTGTACAAAAAGAGCTTGGCCTCATTTTGCTCATAGCTATGGAAAACTCTCCTACTCTGAGTAGTTATTCCTTACCATCTCTCAGATGATTACTCGACATTTCAGGTTATGTTATTCATCTCTACATACGCAATCTTTGGTGTCTTCTACATATACATCTATTTCTCTCTACGAGATTCTATTGTGGACATACACTTTTTCTTCTGCTCTCAGCTCTCTTATATATACAATTTTTGATCCGGATTTCAACAAACTCATAATTTTGGAAGTTTTTACGCTGTATATTACATGCGTGAATTTGTCCCTTCACTATGGTTTTGGTTTTTCTGAATGCTTTGTTTCTGCTTTTCTTCATCTTTCTTTATCTTCATACATCTTCAGGTTTTCATGTCTAATTAGTGAGTGAATCTCCAACATTATTGATATATATGCATCTATCAATAAGCACTCAGAGCTTAAGCTTTTGGCATCCGCTAACGATAAAGCTCTTGAGAAGGCAAGGCCTATTTTGTCAGGTGACTTTATTTATGTATGAAGGTGAATCCAATAAATGAAGGGGATCAGTTGCAAAAGAGGGAGGCTGCATCTTGTTTTTCGCTTACGTGATGACATGCAGAATTTTGTAGAAACTCTAACAGGAACGAGGATGAAGGTGCTGTCAGTTTCTTAGTGGAGGGTGCCATTCAACGCAGAAGCTAAAGAATCAAAACTGAGTTATCTGTTTAGTATAAAGGCTACAGAGCTTCCCTTATAACAAAAACTTTTGATTGAAGCTTCATCCTTGGGAAACGAGGATCGAGACGTTCATCATACTTAGTCGGCCTTCGGTCTTCGGTTCTCTGGGAGGAGGAGAAAGGAGGGATGAAGAACGGAATTTGGAGAATGAGAATGGACAGTACCAATAATGAAGTGAATTATCGATTCATGCGAAGACAGACGGCTGTCGTAAAAGGAACTTGTTAAGAAGAAGCCATTGAATATTGCATTGGGGCTAGCATATGCAATCTGATGAGCATGAAATGAGGCTTGGAGCAGCATCAGTGTTCTGCACTCTTCAGGCACTCGAATAGTAGAGATTCACATATAGCTTCCATCGAATGTCAACTAAATTTCTACCATGTGGAACGATGCTGGGAGGAGAAAAAGTGGTAGGCGCATCTTGTTTGAATCATGAATGCAAATGCCTTGTTATGTACAGAGTTAGAGGTCTCAATTTCCTTTTTCCAGTAAGCATGATTTTGATTCTAAGGCTTAGCTTACATTGTGATTATCAAGGTTTTGAATTACTCCTCTTAAGATCATTGACTTGCTTGTTGTGTTAATGAAGATGAGTACATTTGTAAAGGTATACATTTCCCGCTTGAATACTGCTGGTGTGTGTGTAACCTTCATGCGACACCAACAGTTTGCTACGTATTTGCAATCGGAATGACTCAAAAGATTTCACTTGTGATACTATGCACTCTTGAATGTAACATCTGAACCGCGCATTGAGGAGACTGAAACCAAGGAGAGAAGAAAAGTCTGACCCAAATCTGACTCATGTGTATGTTCAATGGACTTGAAGATAACATCGCACGCTCATGCTTGATCATGATTGTGAGTTCAGCTTCAGAACTTTCATTAGAATACAGCTTTTGGAGGAGTTCTCTCTTGATAAAGACATGGGAATAAAAGTTTCTCTTTCCTGCGTTAGTGTCGATCAATTTGAGAATCATGTCTTCCTTCTTCTTCCGTGTGGGAAACTGGCATACGCTTTTACTATGAATGTGAAACGTCTTCTTTCAGCTACCCCATTCTATTCAGGAGAATACCTTGTGGTTATTTCTCTTTTGATGCCTCTATCTTGCAAGAAGTCCTCAAATTCATTGGAGAAGTATTCACCTCCTCCATCTAACCTTAGCCTCTTCAAATTCCTTCCTGTCTCATTTTCAACTAGTGCAAGATATTTCTTAAAACAATTAAACACCTCATCCTTGTGCTTCATAAAGTATAATACAGTCCATCTGCTATAGTCATCAATAAAAGACACATAGTACCTTGAACCTGAGACTGAGGGGTCTTTGCTAGGTCCCCAAACATCTATGTGTAGCAGCTCTAGGTAGTCTTCATGCATATATCCTTTCCTTGAGAAGGGTAACCTGTGAGACTTACCAAATTGACAAGCACCACACTTGTAAATCATATGTTGCTTGGATACATTAGGTATCCCAAGCACACATTGGTCCCTGCACATTTGCTTCAAGGTCCTTTCTCCTATATGTCCTAATCTCTTGTGCCAAATCTCAAGCTCTGAAAGTGTTTGATCCTTATAACTGTATAGTGCAATATTCTTTGTGTCCTCTAACTCAAAAGTGAAAAGTCTACCTGATTTTTCCCCTTTAGCTATCCTTTTGAATCCATGTCTTGGGTCCTCCACAAATGCTCCATATTGATTGAACCTGACCTGCAAACCTTTCTCTACAATCTGGCCAACACTCATTAAGTTCTTTGTAATTGTTGGTACATAAAGTCCCCTGCTCAAGAAATTCTGATTACCATCACTAGTTTTCACATTTCCAACTTTAATTACAAAATGCTTTGTATCATCACATGTTTGGACTTGGTGTTTACCTTTTGGTTCCCCAAGATCACAAAGTAGTGCCACATTTCCAGCCACATGATTTGAACACCCTGAATCAATATAGAGTAAGTGATAATCATTTGTACCTGACTTTGAAGTCATGTTCATGATCAAGAGAGAGTCATCCTGCTCCTCTGTGTAGTTGTTGTAGTCCCTTCTAGTTTTGAATCCTCCTTGGTAGTTGCCATTGTAATTGTTGTTCTAGTTGTTGTTATAATTGTTGTTGTGGCCTTGGTGATGGTTGAACCTTCCTCTAGACTGAGAATATCGACCTCTTTGGTAGCCTCTTCCTCTCTGATTTTTGTAATTCCTATAACACTCATCTGTGGTGTGATTTGATAGACCACAAATGTTACATGGTGATGAATTATAGGGTCTCCCCCTACCTTGCTTACCTCCTCTGCCCCTACCTCTTGAAGATCTACCTCTCCCTGCAGAGTTGGCTTGGGAGGTAGAGCCTTCATCTTCCACCTTCTTAATCTTGCCTTTATCCTTAGACTTCTTATCAGTGTATAGGGCAGAAGAGTTGTTACCTTTGGATGTATCTCCATTCTTTGTGAGCTTTGCTTCATGTGTAAATAGTTGACCCATGAGAGTTTTGAGATCTGGAGTGTGCATGTCCATGTAGAGATCCATTGCAGTGGTGAAACTTTCCCACTTATCATCAGCCTTGATTCCATTGATTACCTGCCTCACAATCTGTTCTTCTTCGATTTCTTCTCCTATGCTTGCTAACTGATCTACAACATCTTTGATCTTGGTCACAAATTCTGAAACAGCTTGCTTAGGTTGCTTCCTTAGTGTTGTGAATTCAATCCACAACTAATTTTTCCTAGCCCTTGTATTAGATGAAAAATATGATGACAAGGTTTCCCAAGTCTCTTGGGAAGTCTTACAATTTCTGATATGAGGTAAAAGAAAGTCAGATATAGAGTTGAGTAAGTAAGACCTTGCCAATGCATCTTTTGCACACCATGTATTGAGCTTCTCTTGTTCTTCCTTGGTTGGCAATCCTCTTGCTTTGAATGACGGCAATTCCTCATCTCCTGAGATGTATCCAAAGAGATTCCTTCCTTGTAAGTAGGTCTTCATTCTTAGAGACCAAGCTTGATAGTTGTTCCTGTCCAATTTATCAATGAATGAAGGAAAACCATCTCCCATTTTACCTTATTTGCTCTGATACCACTGTTGGGAGAGATGGATGGATGATCCAAGAGATTGAGTAGGTACTGCTAAAACCTGTTTTGTACCAGCCCTCTTTTGCTTCAGACTTGATTAGTAGACTTCCTTAGCTTCCCAATGACATCAAGAAATGACCTATGTCCTTTGGAAATGATATGTGCAATGATTGAATCAAAACAGATAACTTTGGAAGTCACAAAGTCAAGAAAACCTCTTATTTTGGTCTTGACACCTGCTTAAAGTTTTGCTCGGTGTGACCAGCACAGTAGCAATTGATAAAATTCCTTCTAGGAGTATTCAATTAGCTTAGTAAGCTACAATTTGCAAGTGGAATTATGTAAAATAATGAACTATGCTAAGAGAAATTAATTTAGCAAGATTTGGTATACCCCCGACTTTTTAGGACTGTAGTAGAGATAGACCAGTGAGCACCTCGACGACGATTTCTCTGATTTAGCTGAATGAACTCACTTCAAATTTTGTCAGAATGTAGATGACTTTGTGCTGAATCCAACAAGCTTTGAATTTTTGAATTTGGTGGAGTATTGACTGAGATATGCCCTTGACAAGCTGACAGACTTTGTAGTAGACAAGCAGTGAACACAGAGATGAATGATGTAAATGTATCTATAAATTAACACTTGTGTACAATCTCATTCGCATGACAAGCATTGCCTAATGGTGGAGAGGTGTAGGCTATGATGTAGTCCTCACGCACACTCAATGACAGTAAAATGAAGCTCGGGAGTGATCTCTCATTCTGCGACTTTTCATCTTCAGTTTTTATATGTAATGGGTAAGAATTTGAATTCAAATTTTAATTCTTGGCTCCCTATAATCAAGCTTCTAAAAGTTTGGAGATATTCTCTCAATCAAGTGATCTACGTTTTCCTTGAATCAATTAGGTAGGTGATTACAAAAAGATTCCAAGTCATTTAGACTTTTACATGAGGTAAAGTGGTAAGTAATCACTAGCATATGTTCTTATGGTTCTTCATACATGTAGAGTCTTCATGACATCTTCCAAGCCAAATGTGTAGGCTTGTGATTTACACCAACATCTATGGATAGGTTTCTGACAAAGATCAAGGATTTGTAAGAACAATTCATTTCTGCTGATGAGGTTATACCGGATAGCTCACTCGTATAGACTATTCTGAATGGTCTTCGTGATTCATATCAAAGTTTTACTTCTACTCTTTGGTTGATGATGAAAGGCAATCCAAATGCCTTGCGATTTGAGGATTTAGTCTCTTATGTTGTAGGAAGATGAGTCGAGTCAGAACATGTCCATTATGCATGTTACATATCAAGCTTTCCTGACTAGTCAGAAGGGGAAAGGAAAATGGAACTCTTCAACTAGTAAGCAGAAATCTAATAATTTTGCACAATTGAAGAGGGATGACAAAGAAAATGATCATATTACAAAGAACTGGGGCTACGCAGAAATTGCAGCTTGTACATAGTGATCTCTGTAGTCCTATGGAGACACCCTCTTTTGGAAATTACCTTTACTTCGTGACTTTTATTGATGATTTTTCCGGGGATGCATGGGTATATCCACTCAAAGCAAAGTCGGAAGTGTTCATGTGCTTCAAACAATTTTTGGTTTTGGCTAAAAATATGTCAGCATGTAAAATGGGCACCCTCCGTTCTGATCGGGGGGGGGGGGATATATGTCTTCTAATTCTAATGCATTTCTAGCTAAACGTGGGATAAAACACCGGTATAGAGTTTTGTATACACCTCAAGAGAATGGAGTTGCTGAAAGAAAGAACAGGTCACTCATGGAGATGGCAAGGTGTATGGTCAAGAGTCAGGCTTTACCACATAGTTTCAGGCTTGAGGTTGTCATGTGTGCAGCATATGTACTTTGCAGGTGTCCCACTCAAGAGTTGTACTCTATCACTCCATATGAGGCTTGACATGATCGCAAGCCATATATTTCTCATCTGCGTGTTTTTGGTTGTCTCGCATATGCATTAGTGCTTGAACAACATCCTAGAAAATTGGATGATAAAGCAGTAAAATGTATTTTTCTTGGGTACAGTTCTGAAAGTAAAGGCTATCATCTGTATCATCCACAGACTAAAGGCATTCTCGTTAGCCGTGATGTTTTTTGTGGAAGATGCTATTCAGCCATTGCTTTCATGTACTAAGGAGACATCTCTTAGCTCCAAGGACATGTATGATACTTTGCTACCTCTTTTTACAGATGGACAATCAAGTGCTAGTCCTAATGAGGAAACTTCTTAGCCTTTGTAGGTTTCATGTGATGATGCAGGTCACCCCATTTCTGATTGAGATTTACATGATGCACTTGTTGATGAGAGAACTGATATTGAGGAGGTGAAAACTATGCCAAAATGGCTGGTCCAGACTTTGCGCGACACCAAATTAGATGCATCTCTATCTTTTCATACTCGTTTAGGCTCTCATAGTGCCTCTTTTGCATCACATTGCTATGCTATGGCTGCATCTAATCTTTGTGATGAAAATGAGCCTGTTTCGTTTGATGAAGCATAAAATTTAGAAAATTGGATGGCTGTTATGCAATTTGAATATGATGCTATAATGAAGAATGGTACGTGGTCTTTAAGTGACTTGCCTCCTGGCAAGAAGGCCATTGGTACTAAGTGGGTATACAAGCTGAAGCGTAAGCGAGATGGTACAGTTGACACGTATAAGGCTAGGCTTGTTGCAAAGGGTAATGCATAGGAAAAAGCCATTGATTTTGATGAAGCTTTTGCTCCTACTTGCCGTATGACTACTGTTCATAGCATCTGTGCACTTGCAACCCATCATGGTTGGAATGTACATCAGTTGGATATCAAAATAGACTTGCATGAAGAAGTGTATGTTTTTCAACCTCGTGGCTTTGTTCAAAAAGGGCATGAAAACCAGGTGTGCAAGTTAAAGAAGGAATTATATGATTTAAAACAAGCGCCACATGCTTGGTATGAGAAGATACATGCCTATCTGATTGCACATGGTTTGGAGAACAATCCAACGGAAAGCACCTTATATGTTAAGCATGCTAATGATGTACTTCTGATCATTGTGGTCCATGTTGATGATATGTTGCTCAATGGTCTTCATGAGAGGCATATTACTGATTTTAAGGCTGATTTACATGCCTCATTTGAGATGTCTGATTTGGGGCATTTGCATCACTATTTGGTTGAAGACTGTAAACCTATTGTCACTCCTATGGAAATAGGTTTATGACTGAGTCTTCATGATGCTAGAGATGCATTTGATGCTGTTCTCTATCAGTAGGCTGTTGGATGCTTGATTTACTTATGCATTACTTGGCCAGATATTCAGTTTGCTATCTCACAGATGAGCAGGTTTATGCATTGCCCAGGAGTCAAGCATTGACATGTGGTTAAACGCATCTTTCACCACTTGAGTGGTACTCAGCTACTTGGTTTGTTTTATCCCAAGGGGGGATCACTACCGCCTAATTTGCATCCTTTTTTTGACTCTCATTGGGTTGGTTACTATGACACGCATGTGTCCACTAGTGGTTTCTGCTTCACGCTTGGTAGCTCATGCATGTCTCAATTGAGAAAGAAGCAGCCTACTGTGGCCACTTCTAGTTGTGAAGCTAAGTATAGGGCAACTTCCACAGCGAGTGTTGAGTGTGTATGGCTCAGACATCTTATGGCTGATTTGGGTGTTGGTGTCAACACCTTCACTGACAGTGAGAGCGCACATGGGGATATATCCATGCATATAACAGTCATCTAGATCAATGCAAACCAATTAACCATTGAAATCGTCTCGTAGAAAAATCAACTCTTTACACAATATCCACCTTTCAATGAAGTTGAATATCTATGGACATCATTCTATTCATTGTGCTTCTTGCACATTCATTAATCTCATCACAACTAATCATATACAAGTAGTTAATACTTGTATTGATGATCATAACCATATCACTCTTGTGGAGACCCACTCCAAATGTGAGGAGTCTACCATTTTTCTCACCCCTGGCTATCTTTCTGAAGCCTAGGTATGGATCCTATGTTGGAAAAAAATGCTCACAATTGGTCCAAATAGTGTGCATTGTGGTGACATGAAAGCTCTCTCAACCCAACGGTGTGGGTTCAATTTATTGATATATTTAGGTAGTGATGTGTGTGAACATTAGGACCACCGGGGCACTTTTTTCCCTCTTAAGGAGGTTTTTTTCCCCCGCTTGTATATACGTTTTTTTTTCCTAACGGACTACTTATATTTGTACATTCTCTAGTAATGCATTCAATCTCATGTGTTGTGCTCCAAGCTTCTTCTTCTTACTTATGTTGTTTGCGTGCTTCCATAAACATCTAACTCCAACAATTGGTATTAGAGCAGGTCCCTGCTTCATCTAGGGAGTCTTCGACACTCCTCCGGTTGCAGTCTCAGATTCGTATGAAATTTGGTGAGCATACTCAGGGTGTTTTGCGATTTGAGCTTGTTTCAGCCTCCGAATGCATTATCACAATGATTGTGCAAGCTATTTTGTCTTTTTGTGACAAAGGTTCATACCTGTTTTGGTCTACCAGTATACGCATCTTGAAGTCTGCTAAAGGTTTAACAGAACTCGTCAGGGGAGTTCCGTTCAACTTTCTGAGATACAGTCAATTTTCTGCATCAAGGTATTTTAGTCACCGTGCATGGCTGAAAGTAGTGATGTATTCTGTATGTTGGCTGTTGAGGATAAGTTGGATGGTACCAACTACCCATTATGGGCTTATATGATGTGACATGTATTGGTTGCAAAAGGATTGTGGAACATTGTGCATGGTGTTGAAAGACGTCCTGTTACACCTATGGATACAGGTACTGCAAATACACGTGCTCGAGTTGATGGAGATGGTGTGGAAGATGATATTCTATAGATTCCTGATCGTCTTGCTATTTTTGTTGTAGCTACTACAGAGCAAATTCGTTGGGATGGCAGAGATGCTCAAGCACATGCATTGATAGCTTTGTCTATCAAACATGCTATTATTCCTCACATTTGCTCTTGCAGAATAGCAAAGGATGCTTGGGATACACTTAACACATTGTACCAGGCTAGGAATGAGGCTCGTGTTGCTTACCTCCAAAAACAGTTGGAGAGTGAGCACATCAATGAAGGTGATTCTATGGATATTTTTCTAACAAAGATCAAAGACTTGAAGGAATAGTTGATTTCTACTGATGAGGTTATACCAGATAGCTGACTTGTGCATGCTGCTCACTGGTCCTATTCAGAAGCATATTGCATATCTTAAGGCTGATTTGCATGCCTCATTTGAGATGTCTAAATTGGGGCATTTGCATCACTATTTGGGCATTCCGTTTATGCAAGTTGATGTTGGAATGGCTTTGTGTCAAACGAAATATATTGACAACACATTATTGCACCATTTTGGCCTTGAAGACTGTAATCCTATTGCCAATCCTATGGAGACAGGTTTAGGATTGACTCTACATGATGCTGGAGTTGCATTTGATGCTGTCCTCTATCAATAGGTTGTTGGATGCCTGATTTACTTATGCATTACTCCGCCACATATTGAGTTTGCTATCGCACAGATGAGCAGGTTTATGCATTGCCCATGTGTCAAGAATTGACAGGCAGTTAAGCGCATCTTTCGCTACTTGAGAAGTGCTCAGCTACTTGGGTTGTTTTATCCCAAGGGGGATCACTACCGCCAGATCTGCATGCTTTTTCTCACTCAGACTCGGCTAGTTGCTATGACACTCGTGTGTCCACCAGTGGTTTTTGCTTCATGCTTGGTAGCTCATGTATACTTGGTTGAGCAAGAAGCAGCCTACTGTGGCCACTTCCAGTTGTGAGGCTGATTATAGGGCAGCTTCCACAGTGACTGTTGAGCATGTGTGGCTCACACGCTATCGCGGGGTTCTTAGAAAGAGGAGGTTGTGTGTAAAGAAGCCTGTTGAGTTAGACTGTTGTAATACACGTTTATTTGCTATCTCTTCTTTGCATATAAACTTCCAGGAGTGTAGTATGCTACTAAGAACTCACCCATGCATTTGGGTTTTTCTGCATTAAGCTATTTATCTTGCTAAAAGCATGTGCATTTTAGGGTGTACATGCGGAGATGTATTCTACTGTTTCATGAGTACGTTATGATCGAGTACTCCTTTAATTCATTTCTATTGAACAACATCAATTCAAGGTCAACTTTTGGTGCAAGGCTAGTCACAGAGTAGGGCAGTTTGCAAATTGAGGTTCGTTGAAGAATTTAACAAGATGAGGGTGTTGGTCAAAAGGCAAGAGTAGTTCTTCAACTAGAGAACGTGGACCGGAATCATTTTCCATAGAAGAAGAAGACATCGGATTTCCGTAACAAGTTTAATGCACACAAATTTTGTCTAAAAAGTTATAGGGGTCTCTTGTGTTAAGCCAAGCAATAGTATCATAATATATGCATATTTTATGGAAAAAAAAAATCCTAACATTCGTTTCACATTCATAGTAAAAGCGTATGCCAGTTTCCCACACAGAAGAAGAAGGAAGAAATGATTCTCAAATTGATCGACGCTAATGCACGAAAGAGAAACTTTTATTCCCATGTCTTTATGAAGAGAGAACTCCTCCAAAAGCTGTATTCTAATGAAAGTTCTGAAGATGAACTCAGAATCATGATCAAGAATGAGCGTGCGATGTTATTTTCAAGTCCATTGAACATACACATGAGTCAGATTTGGGTCAAACTTTTCTTCTCTCCTTGGTTTTGGTTTCAGTCTCCTCAATGAGCGGTTCAGATGTTACATTCAAGAGTGCATAGTATGACAAGTGAAATCTTTTGAGTCATTCCGATTGCAAATACGTAGCAAACTGTTGGTGTCGCATGCAGGTTACAAAAAAAACAACTGTTACACACACACACATCTCCATATACACATAAACAAATGCGCCTTGATGCACACATAAACAAATACGTGAATGAATATATACCATTAATGCTCTCAATGCGGTATCCAATTCACATCAATAATCTCCATAATTGCTCTCTTGATACTTTTAATCTTTATGCAAACAAACAACCAATTTAATGCTATTCATCCACAAAGAAAGGGGAATGCAATATATCAAACATTCCTATGGAATTATATCTTCAAACAAAGATGGATTTCACCGATAGCAGATATGTTGATGGTATCCATCTTTACCGACTTGCCCGTAAGAATCAATTTATCAAAGCTTTGAGTTGACGTTTGTAATTGGATGTCCAAGGCTTGAATCCAAATCAGGTCGACAATGCCTTATGGATGATCTGGGTTTTGGTCAGTCTTCTGCCACCACCATCTTCACTGATAGTCAGAGCGCATTGGCAGTTGCGAGGAACCGTGTGTTCCATGATCGCACTAAGCACATTGAGGTGCATTATCCTTATATTAGGGAGAGGTTCTCTGCTAGGGAGATCAGCTTGGCATATGTGCCCACGCAGGAGAACATTGTAGACCTTTTCACAAAGGCTCTATCTAGGGAGAAGTTTGAAGCTTTCCGGAAAGCTTTGGGCTTACTTCCTTTCGTGGAGTGATTTCCACATCTTGGCACTTCCTTATACATGAGTGCCAACTCCTTGTTCACCGCATCACTCCCAAGGGGGATTTGTTGATATATTTAGGTAGTGATGTGTGTGAACACTCTAGGACCATCAGAGCACTTTTTTCCCTCTTTAGGAGGTTTTTTTCCCCTTGCTTGTATATACCCCTTTTGCCCAAACGGGCTACTTATCTTTGTACATTCTCTAGTAATACATTCAATCTTGTGTGTTATGCTCCAAGTTGCTTCTTCTTCCTTGTGTTGTTCCCGTGCTTCCGCAGACATCTAACTCCAACACAATTCCCATCAAAAACATGGACAATGTGATCCTTAGTTCTTTTAACTAAAGATTTTGCAAACTTTTTTTTTAATTTTAGATTTAGTGATATTTTTTTTAGCAATTTCTCTTTTAGATTGCATAGTGAACAACTTTTCTAAGTGCTTGCTTTTAGATGTGCTTTTCTTGGAACTCACACACTATATATAAGAGGCTATATTCTCATCACTGAGATATCTTCTCATGGAGTTCAAGTTCAACACAAGGGGATCAAGGAGGTCCTCTCTTAGAGGAAGTGTTCTCATAGACTTGTAGGAAGTGTGCTCTACATCTTGAGACATCTAGAGGAGTTCTAGTGAGCTTACCATTAGCATTAGTTGCTGAGTTACTGTGAGTAGCAAGATTATATCTGTCGCCACTTGTTCATTCACTAATTTCAAATTTAGATAGTCAGAACTTCTGTTTGCTTTAAAACAGTTCTAAACTATTCATATTCTCCATATTCTCTCTCTCACACACACACACTCTTCATACCTATTACACACAATCTCTTGTATCTAGTTCCTATTTCTACGTAGATTGAGATATTCTTAGTTTGTATCATATTCACACATTGTAATTTGACATTGGAATATAGATAATCTAGGTGAGCATCATAGCTTACCGTTGCACTTACAAAATCTTGTGTAATCTCTCTATCTCTTGCTCATCTTCTTTTTGAGTCTCAAGGTGTGCATGCCAAGGTTCATGTGTTGGAAGATCCTCTAAACCTGTGAAATATTTTATTTATTGAGGCCTTAGGTAATGTTCATGTGTGGGAATATAGATAGTGTAGGTGAGCATCATAGCTTACGATTACACTTAGAAAATCTTGTGTATTCTCTCGATCTCTCACTCATCTTCTTTTTGAGTCCTAAGGTGTGTATGTCAACTATGATCTGATACCAAATGTTGGAATTGAGGCCCACCCCACTTCCAACATTTGGAGTTAGAGCATAGTTGACATACACCCTTAACAAGATGATTGACTATTAGACGAGAGAATGATCAAAAGCTTAAGGGAATGTCGAATTATCCAATGTGGATTTTTATGATGATGAGTCTTCTAGTATCAAAGAACTTATGGAATTTTGCCAATGGCACTTATCCAAGGCCAAGACCAGTTGAAGAAGATGTTACTTCATCTTCTAGAAGAACACCTATTCCTATTTCTGCTCAACAAGATGTTAGTGAAGTATCACAAGTGAAATCTTTTGAGTCATTCCAATTGCAAATACGTAGAAAACTATTGGTGTCGCATGCAGGTTACAAAAACAACAACTGTTAAACACACACACACACACCAGCAGTATTCAAGCGGGAAACATATACCTCTACAAATGTACTCATCTTCATTAACACAACAAGCAAGTCAATGATCTTAACAGGAGTAATTCAAAACCTTGATAATCACAATGTAAGCTAAGCCTTAGAATCAAAATCATGCTTAGTAGAAAAAGGAAATCGAGACCTCTAACTCTGTACAGTAACAAGGTATTTGCATTCATGATTCAGAGAAGATGCGCCTACCACTTTTTCTCCTCCCAGCATTGTTCCACATGGTAGAAATTTAGTTGACATTCGATGGAAGCTATATGTGAATCTCTACTATTCGATTGCCTGAAGAGTGCAGAACACTGATGCTGCTCCAAGCCTCATTTCATGCTCTTCAGATTGCATATGCTAGCCCCAATGCAATATTCAATGGCTTCTCCTTAACGAGTTCCTTTTACAACAGCCAACTATCTTCGCATGAATCAATAATTCACTTCATTATTGGTACTATCCATTTTGATTCTCCAAAGTCCGTTCTTCGTCCCTCCTTTCTCCTCCTCCCAGAGAACCGAAGACCAAAGGCCGACTAAATATCACAAGTGAAATCTTTTGAGTCATTCCGATTGCAAAAACCTAGCAAACTGTTGGTGTCGCATGCAGGTTACAAAAACAACAACTATTAAATACACACACACACACCAGCAGTATTCAAGCGGGAAACTTATACCTCTACAAATGTACTCATCTTCATTAACACAACAAGCAAGTCAATGATCTTAATAGGAGTAATTCAAAACCTTGATAATCACAATGTAAGCTAAGCCTTAGAATCAAAATCATGATTATTGGGAAAAGGAAATCGAGACCTCTAACTCTGTACAGTAAGGTATTTGCATTCATCATTCAAACAAGATGCACCTACCACTTTTTCTCCTCCAAGCATTGTTCCACATGGTAGAAATTTAGTTGACATTCGATGGAAGCTATATGTGAATCTCTACTATTCGAGTGCCTGAAGAGTGCAGAACACTGATGCTGCTCCAAGCCTCATTTCATACTCTTTAGATTGCATATGCTAGCCCCAATGCAATATTCAATGGCTTCTCCTTAACGAGTTCCTTTTACAACAGCCAACTGTCTTCGCATGAATCAATAATTCACTTCATTATTGGTACTGTCCATTCTCATTCTTGAAAGTCCGTTCTTCATCCCTCCTTTCTCCTCCTCCCAGAGAACCGAAGACCGAAGGCCGACTAAGTATTATGAACGTCTCGATCCTGCTTTCCCAAGGATGAAGCCTCAGTCAAAAGTTTTTGTTATAAGGGAAGCTCTGTAGCCTTTATACTAAACAGATAATTGAGTTTTGATTCTTTAGCTTCTGCGTTGAATGGCACCCTCCACTAAGAAACTGACAGCATCTTCATCCTCGTTCCTGTCAGAGTTTCTACAAAATTTTGCATGTCATCACGTAAGCGAGAAACAAGATGTAGCCTGCCTCTTTTGCAACTGATCCCCTTCATTTATTGGATTCACCTTCATACATAAATAAAGTCACCTGAAAAAATAGGCCTAGCCTTTTCAAGAGCTTTATTGTAAACGGATGCCAAAAGTTTGAGCTCCGAGTGCTTATTGATAGATGCATATATATCAATAATGTTGGAGATTCACTGACTAATTACACAAGAAAACCTGAAGATGTATGAAGATAAAGAAAGACGAAGAAAAGCAGAAACAAAGCATTCAGAAAAACCAAAGCCTTAGTGAAGGGACAAATTCACGCATGTAATATACAGCGTAGGAACTTCCAAAATTATGAGTTTGTTGAAATTCGATAAAAAATTGTATATGTAAGAGAGCTGAGAGGAGAAGAAAAAGTGTATGTTCACAATAGAATCTCGTAGAGAGAAATAGATGTATGTATAGAAGACGCCAGAGATTGCATATGTAGAGATGAATAACATAACCTGAAATGTCAAGTATTCATCTGAGAGAGATGGTAAGGAATAACTACTCAGAGTAGGAGAGTTTTCCATAGCTATGAGCAAAGTGAGGCCAAGCTATTTTTGTACACATCTTCTCTAATAGAAAACACATTTTCATGTGGAAGAATTTGAGCGCATTCTTTGTATGTGAAGAAATGTGAGTGATTTCATGTTACTATGAAAGTTAGTTAACAGTTACACTCTTCTCAGTAAATATTTTCCGGTACATTTACGAGTTAGATCTCACATCATAGTGTAAAGTTTTTCATGAGTGATAGCTCATCTTGAAGCTAGGAGTCTGAACTACAAACTGATCAAAAGAGTTTTGTGAAATGGGACATGTACACAGTATAAAGTCTAACCGTAAAGGTATCCAGAACTGATCAAGTTTTTTCTTAAAGTTCAGATAGAGTTCATTCAATGAAGGAAGTTCACGTATCACTTCCTTACTTCATATACACACATTTGAAGTAACTACAAACAGAATTGCAGTTGATTCTAGTAGTATTCCAGTACTGGTGACAGTCCGGTGAAGTTCCGGTGAGATTTTGGAGAGTTAAAAACTCAGTTTTAACACAGTTAAGTAGCGGAAAGATTATTTAACTCTAAGCAAACACAGTAGTGTAAAGCCTGAAGTAAATCAAATCAGAATTGAAGTTTGAAGGAAGGCAAAGTTTTGCTGTGAATTTTGGATTTCCCTAAAACACAGTTATAAAGGTTTCAGTTTAAGAAGGTTGCTAAGCTACTGATGATTATAGAGGTCTTCTAAGATCACTCTAGCTTAGTTCTTGTGGTGTAAGTGAATTTCGCAATAAGTGCTGCACCAACAAGTGGTATCAGAGGAGTAAGATCAATAGGTGACATAAGAACATAAAAAGTTTTGAAGTGCAGAAAAGGTTTCTCTGAAGAAGAAACGGAAAGAGAATTTGAAGAATTCTCATAAAGAAAGGTGAATGTTGAAGAGATCAACAGCAAACAGCATCAAGAAGTATTCCGATATCATTCTCAAGGTAAAGGTTTACAAAAGGTAAAATCCTTTAACGTTACACTCACTGGAAGTAACAGAAATAAGAAGATCATGGGAGATC
Source organism: Ceratopteris richardii (assembly GCA_020310875.1). Taxonomy (NCBI): domain Eukaryota; kingdom Viridiplantae; phylum Streptophyta; class Polypodiopsida; order Polypodiales; family Pteridaceae; genus Ceratopteris; species Ceratopteris richardii. Next base: position 23,362,243 of record CM035432.1, on the reverse strand, counting down.
ATATCTCAATTGACAAATTGGACAGAGATAACGATCCCGCATGGGTAATGCGAATGGAAGCTTTACTTATGAGTAAAGACTTAATGAAATATGTGACACGAGAAGAAAAGAAGCCACCTTTCGAAGACGACATTCAACCAAAGAAAGAAGAATTAGAAGTCTTAAAGCTGTGGCAGAAGAAAGATGCAACAACAAGAGCGTATATCTACAGATCATCTATTACCACATATTAGAGGTCTGGAGAAAGCGGAAGACATATGGGGTGCATTGGAAGATCACTTCCAAAACACTACCAAAGCTAGAAAGGCTAGCTTATGGTTAGAGTTTATAACGTTCAAGAAAAAGCAAAGTCAAAGCATTAGTGATTATGTCACTAAGATGAAGGACTTAGCAGATAGTCTTGGATTGATTAACAAAGATATCAAAGATCATAGGTTGATAGTGCAATTGCTTGCAGTACTAAGAGGAGATGAAAGGTGGAAACCTTTCGTACTCTCAAATGAACTTTCTTTAAATCATTTTGTACCAGATTTAATTCAGTTGTTTGGACTAATGCTAACATTTGAGCAAGATTTGAAGACAGAACGAGATAAAGGACATAGTTCTGCTATGTACGCAAAGAGTAAGAAGAAAGGTGATAAAGGAAAAGAAAAAGATGAAGAATAAGTGAGTGCTCAAGCAAATTATGCAAGAGGAAGAGGTAACGTCAGAAAAAGAGGTAAAGGAAGAGGTAATCAGACTAAAAACAAGAAGACTTGTTGGATCTGTGGATTAAGCAATCACTTGACTCATGATTGCTGGCATAATACTCAAGGATCAAGTCAGAATAAGAACAATAATAGCAGAGGCAGAAGCGGAAGATATCAAAGAGGAAGACAAAGCCAAAGAGGCTGATATGGTAGAGGTGGAGCAAGAAGTTGGGGATAGAATCAGTCTCACAACACTACCTACTACAACTATACGAATGATACGCAGAATGACGATCATACAACATTGATGATGAACTCGATAAGTACATCAAAGAATGAAGACCTCAAGGTATTCTATATTGACTCTGGTTGTTCAAATCGTTTGTCAGGAAATATAGAATTGTTATCGGAACTAGAAGGAGGTATTTCAAATCATACAGTACAAACAGGTGATAACACAAAACATAATGTAAGGTCAATTGGAAAGGTAAAGTGTAAGAGGAGCTCACCTACTAACAAATGTTTTGTATGTTCCAACAATCCCGAAGAATTTGATAATCATGGGACAGATAGTAGAAAAAGGTTTTCAAGTCAGGTTTACAAATGAAGGAGTATTTGTTGAAGATCCAGAGAAAGGATATAAACAAATTGTCCATGGTAAAAAGGAAGGTAGACTCTTTACTCTTAAAGTAAAAGGGAATGTTGGTCAAGCTTTAATCACACATGGTGATAAAGCATTTACAGAATTAGACCTCTAGCACAAGAGGTTAGGACATTTTAATGAAAAAGGAATCAAAGCTATGGTGGAGAAACAGTCTGTAAAAGGATTGCTGAATATGAAGAATGAACATATGATTCACAAGTGCGAAGCCTGTCAAATGGGAAAAGCCCACAGGTTACCATTTCAGAAGAATGGTTACAAACACGATGGTTTGTTAGAGCTCATACATACAAATGTATGGGGGCCAACAAAAGAAGGATCTATCAGTGGTTCAAGGTATTACGTTCTTTTTATTGATGATGCAACAAGATGGATAACTCTTTATGTTTTGAAAGAGAAGTCAGAAGTATTTGAAGCTTTCAGGCATTTTTCATGCATATGTTGAAAGACTTACAGGACAGAAACTCAAAAGACTAAGGTCTGGTGGAGGAGGAGAATATTTTTCTCGAGAGTTCAATGATTATCTATGGAATGCAGGTATCAAAAGAGAAATAACTTGCAGGTATAAACCACAACAAAATGGAGTAGCAGAAACAAGAAACCGAACTCTAGATGATTTTGCAAGAGCAATGCTAAAGGAGAAGAATTGTCCAAACTATCTTTGGGCTGAGGCTGTAAATACAGCAACATATTTGGTAAATAGATTACCATGTAGAGCTTTAAATGGGATGACCCCTTATGAAGCTTTGTGGGGTAAGAAACCAACACTTGATCATTGCAAAGTGTTTGGATCAGTCGTTTATGCTTATGTACCATCGCAACTTAGACATAAGCTTGAACCAAAAGCTGAAAAATATGTATTCATCGGATATGATGAAAAGCAGATGGGTTACAGGTTATGGAGTCCTCTAACCAAACAATTTACTATTTCCAGAGATGTGACATTTGATGAAGGAAAGAGCTGGTATACAGATAAAGAGCATAGTGTTGAAACACTTGAAGAAGAGATAAGAAGAAATGAAAAAGGTAAATCACATATGCAAGTGAATGGAGATGAAGATCATATGTAGGCAAGTACATCGAGGATCGGATCAGGTATGAGAAATGAAGATGGATTGAGATTTGATGAAGATGTGTATTCAGATACACATGAAGAATATGAACCAAGAAGGTCAAACAGAGTAAGGAAACAACCAACAAGGTATTCCTATGACACTTCTTATTTGACTCAGAAAAACTATGCTTACTTAGTAAAGGAAGATGAAGAACCCCAGAGCTACAGTGAAGCAAAAGGTAAAGAACAATGGGAAGAAGCAATGAAGGAGGAATTTAAAGTGCTGGAGGTAAACAAGACTTGGGATCTTGTTCCAAAACGAAATGGTAAGAAAGTGATTGGAAATAAATGGGTCTACAAAGTTAAGAAACTTGCAGATGGAAGGATAGCCAGATACAAAGCTAGACTGGTGGTCAAAGGCTATGCTCAGACGCATGGCATAGATTATGATGAGACGTTTAGTCCGGTGGCAAAGATGTCAACCATAAGGACATTGATTGCTATAGCAGCATGAAAAGGATGGAAGCTAAGTCAGCTGGATATAAAGAATGCATTTTTAAATGGATATATATCAAATGAAGTCTACATGGAACAACCTGAAGGGTTTGTAAGTTCCAGTTACCCAGATCATGTTTGCAGATTAAGAAGAGCTCTCTATGGATTGAAGCAAGCTCCAAGAGCTTGGCATTACAGACTTGTAAAGTATCTCAATGACCTTGGATACCAAAGTTCGAAGGCAGATGCAAGTCTACTCATCAAGAGAATAGATGAAGGTATGATCTACATTTGTATTTATGTAGATGACACTACAATCACAGGTACTTCAGATGAAGGAATCAAGGACGTAAAGAGATTGCTTGAAAAAGAGTTCAAGATCAGTGATCTAGGAAAGTTATCGTATTTTCTTGGAATGGAAGTCACATATACAGATCATGGTATATATGTTTCACAAGAAAGGTATCTCCTAAACTTACTGAAGAAGTTTAACATGGAGAATTGCAGAGAAGCTTCAACACCGCTTGAAGTAAATTATAAAATCAGCAAATATGGTGGTGTAGAGTTTAAAGATATGAGAAAGTATCATTCATTAGTGGGAAGCTTAATGCTACACTAACAAGACCTGATCTCAGTTATGGAGTGGGAGTTCTCTCACAGTTCATGCAGGGTCCGAAGGATCAACATTGGGTTGAAGGACAAAGAGTTCTTAGATATATCAAAAGAACTATAAAGGAAGGATTATATTATCCTTTTACATCAGATATAAAGCTGAGAGCATACATTGACTCAGACTGGGCAGGAAGTCAAGATGACAGAAGATCAACGCATGGGTATATGATATATGTAGGAGATAAACTTGTAAGCTGGTGTTCAAAGAAGCAACACACAGTGGCTTTATCGTCAACAGAAGAAGAATATAAAGGACTTGTGGAAGCAACTAAAGAAGTGATATGGATGCAGACCTTGTTCAAAAGCATGGGTATTGATCAAGGTATACCTATCATACATGGAGATAGTATGAGCTCGTTGTATCTTGTAGCAAATCCAGTATTTCATGCAAGAACAAAGCACATAGAGATTCAATATCTTTTCTTGAGGGAAAGGTAATGGAGAAGGAGATTGAAATAGTATACACATCGACAAAAATCAGATTGCACATATTCTGACAAAGAGCTTGGATGGAATAAAGACAAGCAGATTTAAAGAAATGGCAGGAATAAAAGAAAAGAAGGATATATGAAAGACTAGAAGATGTTGTTGGAGATTCACTCACTAATTAGACATGAAAACCTGAAGATGTATGAAGATAAAGAAAGAGGAAGAAAAGCAGAAACAAAGCATTCAGAAAAACCAAATCCTTAGTGAAGGGACAAATTCACGCATGTAATATATAGCGTAGAAACTTCGAAAATTATGAGTTTGTTGAAATCCGGATAAAAAATTGTTTATATAAGAGAGCTGAGAGGAGAAGAAAAGTGTTTGTCCACAATAGAATCTCGTAGAGAGAAATAGATGTATGTGTAGAAGACGCCAGAGATTGCGTATGTAGAGATGAATAACATAACCTGAAATGTAAGGTATTCATCTGAGAGAGATGGTAAGGAGTAACTACTCAGAGTAGGAGAGTTTTCCATAGCTATGAGCAAAGTGAGGCCAAGCTATTTTTGTACACATCTTCTCTAATAGAAAACACATTTTCATGTGGAAGAATTTGAGCGCATTCTTTGTATGTGAAGAAATCTGAGTGATTTCATGTTACTATGAAAGTTAGTTAACAGTTACAGTCTTCTCAGTAAATATTTTTCGGTACATTTACGAGTTAGATCTCACAGCACAATGTAAAGTTTTTCATGAGTGATAGCTCACTTGAAGCTAGGAGTCTGAACTACAAACTGATTAAAAGAGTTTTGTGAAATGGGACATGTACACAGTACAAAGTCTAACCGTAAAGGCATCCAAAACTGATGAAGTTTTTTCTTAAACTTCAGATAGAGTTCATTCATTGAAGGAAGTTCACGTATCACTTCCTTACTTCATATACACACATTTGAAGTAACTACAAACAGAATTGCAGTTGATTCCGGTAGTATTCCGGTACAATTACGGTGACAGTTCGGTGAAGTTCCGGTGAAATTTTGGTGAGTTAAAAACTCAGTTTTAACACAGTTAAGTAGCGCAAAGATTATCTAACTGTAAGCAAACACAGTAGTGTAAAGTCTGAAGTAAATCAGATCATAATTGACTGAAGGAAGGCGAAGTTTTGCAGTGAAGTGAATTTTTGAATTTCACTAAAACACAGTTGTAAAGGTTTCAGTTTAAGAAGGTTGCTAAGCTACTGATGATTATAGAGGTGTTCTAATATCACTCTAGATTAGTTCTTGTGGTGTAAGTGAATTCCGCAATAAGTGCTGCACCAACAAATAAGCATGACATCTTTAGCTTCCTGGAATCCTCCGTTGTAATTTCACTCAATAAGAAGGTGAAATAAGTCCATTGAAGATTATCATAGTCCATCTGCGATGCCTTCCACTGCCTCTCTTTCTTTTTTATGTATATCAAAACATACAATCATATGCAGTTCAGCGTGCCATATAGATCCATCAAAATCTGTTAACACCCATTCGCCTGATCACCATAGACAAAAATGTGATTATAACACCGATTGATCCAAAAGCCAAAGTATGGTGAAAGAGGGAAAACTGTAGTATCCGTTAAAATCCCATGCCCATCAGAACCAAAAGCCAAAGTGTGGTGAAAGGGGGAAAACTGTAGTGTCCGTTAAAATCCCATGCCCATCAGAACCAAAAAAAAAAAAAGTTTAGAGAATACTCAATGGTTGCCACGATATTGTTTTTCTCTCTGCTGCCCCCTCTCTTGAGAGTTTGAGTGCCACTTTTTATCTGCTACTGAAGCCCTCTTCTACGTATTCCCAATCATTTGCATCCTCCTCAGCCGTTGCTTCTCCTTCGTACAATCTTCAACAGAAGTAAGCACTCTGTACAAAGAACATCTGATATCGATTGTTGCAGCAGTTCCATAAGAGTGTGAGCAGACAGAAATTCTGTCATTCCGTCCCCTCCTATATCTGTGGATCCCCTTTTTTTCCACCGAAATCTGCCCCTTTCCCCTCTTGATCACACATGGCTTCTTTTTTTTTTCCCTCGCCACCTGTTGAACATACTAAAAAGAAAAAAGGAAGGGTATCTTCATGTTGCATTATGCCTTCGAAGCCCGCATGTCTTTTTCAGCAAAAAAAGCAAAATACCATACAGCGACCTTCTATATCTATGAAAGTTTCACGCTCTCTCTTCGCTTATATTGTATATGTATAATGTTAAGGGAAAAGAAAAATATCTATATAAATAAATATATACACATGCATTTCCATAAGTACTTAATGCACTTTGATGCACACATAAACAAATACGTGAATGAACATATACCATTAATGCTCTAGTTGCGGTATCCAATTCACATCAATAATCTGCATAATTGCTCTCTTGATACTCTTAATCTTTATGCAAACAAACAATCAATTTAATGCTATTCATCCGCAAAGAAACGGGAATGCAATATATCAATCATTCCTATGGAATTATATCTTCAAACAAAGATGGATTTCACCGATAACAGATATGTTGATGGTATCCATCTTTACCGACTTGCCCGTAAGAATCAATTTATCAAAGCTTTGAGTTGAGGTTTATAATTGGATGTCCAAGGCTTGAATCCAAATCACGACGACATCCACCCCCTCTGAACGTGTGCATCCTCCGGATGTGCCAACCAACCTGCATACATACCAATAAACACAAACGAGCATCAAATAGTCATGGAAAGTAAACTCAACTTAAAGAGAATGTACATAACAATTGAAAATGCATTAAACTTGGTATAAATTAAGAGAAGAAGGTAGACAAAAGCATCCCATACAACATATCAGAATACAGTAATGCACTTAGACTAGAAATCACATGAGTAAATCGAAAACTTCTTATCTCTCTCGTTAACTCGACTCGATCAGATCTAGGAGCCTATCGGAAGCATTTGCATATACGAGTCCTCACTAACTGGATTTATGAAACTCTCATCTGGCTTCCTTATTCATCTCCCATCATCTAAACCCCCATCAGACCTTTTCTTATTTTTCTCTTATATTCTATTTTTCTTTTATTTTAGTTCTTTATCCCAACTCAACCTTTATACTTTTGCTTTTATCTTTATTTATTTATCCACACATATTGGCCTATGCCGAAATCGGATGCAACTCATGGACCTGACCACCCACCAGGTTTGGCCCACCCATCTACCAACCCGACATAGCACACGATGCACAATGTCAGCCTCATACGAAATCAACGTCAGCTCGTGGGTCTAACCACCTGTTCAGAGTGACTCCACCCACCTATCAACCTGTATGAGTGCGTAACAACATGTAGGTTAGGCCATACGACACAACTAGCGTCAGCTTGTGGCCCTGATCGCCCGACCAGGGTAGTTCCACCCACCTACTAGCTCATCATAACGCCCAAAAGCACATACACATACACATAGATGGCTGGCTGGTAAAAGAATTCTTTTCTCAAGACATAATCTATCTGAAGGTCATATCAGATGAGAGATCAAGAGCAGAAGTCGAAGCGTCTCACTCATTAAGTGCTCATAAACACTAGTATATAGAGATACTTAGTCTAGGTCTTCCTTTCACCTTCCTAGGCCTTGTTCCCAAAAGTTCTAGTCCATCTTCTAATCTTACTCATATAATCCCAGTCCTTATACATCACATGTAATCTTATTAGTGGTACGAGATTTTTGGTCTACTTAATTTTCTTAATTGTGCATTTCTTTATGTGCCATATGCTCAATTCATAAAGTCTTTTATATGGACATATATACATGCATACACATATATACAAGAGAAAAAAAAAAATGAAATGATAACATCTCACCAGTATGAAGTCAGAAGCCGCTTGAGCTTGTCACCTCGAATCTCCTCTTGTTGTTTCATTCTGAGTCGATATCTTCCATTTATTGATTTGATTCCTATGTCTTTCTTCAAGTCAAAGCAAAAACATCAGTTATATACATTCCTATTTATAAAAACATTTCTTTAAGCTTTATGGAATTTTATTGAAAAAGATTCTTCCTTCAATCTCACCTTCTTTGGTACATGCTCACCAAAGAAGCTATGCTTGAAAAGAAGCCACCTTTGGACGACATCAATCGGAGAAGCATTTTTAACTAAATTAGATATGTAGACAAGCCATTTCATTTGCTTGTCCATCTCTTGGTGGATTGTTTGGTGAACATAACTCTTAGAAAATTCAAAAACCCATGTTTCAATCATTTGAGCATATTTGTCTTTATTTATAATCCTCTCACTCACATAATATGGGATTACTCTGGACAAATCAAGAGCACAAAAATATAGAGTTTTCATTTTTAATGAGCTTAAGCCATCTTCAAAAAGTTCCTTTAAGCATACATTTCCATCCATTTCACATTTGAAATCATTTGGGGAAATTTCTCTACTTGCATCATCTTGAATTAAACATGTGTCTTCATTAGAATGAGAGTTTCGAGTAGATTCATTGGATTCCCTCATCAAGCAGAAGTGCTCATCATTCTCAGATGATAATACACAATCATTTTTGTCTTCCAATCTATCACGACTCTTTTCTACTTGAGTTCCACCAATCATAGAATCTTGTTCTATCTCTAATCTCTCCAAGAACTCCTCATCTTCTTCTTTTTCCAGATTCATTTGCCCATTGTCATGAAGAGAGTCAATATCATCACAATCAAGAAAATCGTGATCATCTAAATCACTAAATTCTTGCTTCTCCAAGTAAGATTCATTGGAAAATCTACATTCATCCATATTCTCGTGATCCTTTTCAAAGATATACATGTAGTTTGATGTCAAATCAGTTTCCCTATTCAAGAGGCCATCATCAAATTCTTTATCTATCTCAATTATTTCTTGTTTATTCTCTTAAGAGGATGTGTTTTTGTCACACTCTTCATACATTTCTTTGATCATTGAATCTTGCTCAAGCACTTCGTTCCTGAATATCTCATCATATATGCTTGAGTCAATTGAAACTTCATCCATCTGGTAACATTTATATCTAGCTTCATCAATGCGAACATTTGACTCAATGGTTTCACATTCATGATCTTTTGATGCTATGCACACATCATATTTATCATACATCTTATTAAACGTTGCATCTTCCACTTCATGCTCGATTTCTTTGATATATGAACTCAACTCAACATGATCATTCTTAACATACATATCAGTGTAAAGAGGAGTAGTCACTGGAGTATGCTCATCACCCCCATGATCATTCATATGTCCTTCTTCATGGAGTGTGACATCATTTACATACATATCATTGTTTTTAATACCATACCATAACTTGCATCCATTCTTATTGTTGGGATCATATTCTTGCATCTGTGAATGCTTATTCAATGTGGCATCACTGAAGACTATTTCAAAGTCTTGATCTTGATTTAGAATATTTGTAGGCTTAACATCATGCTCTCTTGGAGTCCCTTCACATGATTTACTTGTTGGATCATATCCTATATTTGATTCGTGTACTTGGACATCACTATCAACTAGCATCGAATCACAACACAACTCTTGTTTATCATCATCACTTGACGATGCATCTTGAGCTTGACTTTCAGACAGATATATTATATTTTCTTTTGGTACTACATCTTTTATGATAATTTGGTCACCTTTAAACCTTGTAGATTCCTCTAATTCTTTATTTGTATCTTGACTTATTTCTTGATTTATTTGTTTATCCTCCAATGGATGTGAGGGGTTTAGGAGGTCAAGAGAAGCCTCATCATGATTTCTTGCTGAGTTTCGTTGAATTTCGATTTTGTTTGTATTTGGTGTTTGTTTGATTTGGATCTGATCGGTTTCCATATGCCCCTTTGCTCCTCTCATCATCAGATTTTGTGCGTATATGGCACTTGAAGATGTAAAAATTGTAGAGAAGCCTACAGGCTCTTGGCACCTTGTGATATTAGAGGTCATATCAATCATACCTTTAGAGTTTTCTTGATAGCACTTATCATTAGCATATGTATCAAACTCATGCATGTTTGCTTCATGCCCAAGTGGGATCTCTATGACTTGATGGAATTGAATATTACTCACAAGTGGTAAAATACTTGGAGTTTGAGTTTCATCTTTATCTTCATGAAGATCAAGTCTCTAGTCAGTTCGAAATTTCTCAAACATTTGATGCTTCTTAACATATCTTATAATAGCATCATGAACGAGTGTCCAATCCTCTGTGAGTCCTGACTCGGAATCTAGGTCTTGCAGAGACGAAATTAGTTCCTCTCGGGCTCTAACATCTATTGCTTGTAGGAATAAGAACACCCTTTCATGCATTACGCATTGTTGATCATATTCGGACATATCTTCAAATTGTTTCTCGAACTCTTTTCTAATTTCTAGGACCGGTTGATCTTTGGGCATACGAACCCATCTACGAGTTACTTTGTCAAGGTCCTCTAGCGTAAACAGCCTGAGGAGTATCGCTTTGTATCGAGACCATGTCGTTTGATTTATTTGCATTATTTGGTCCCGTATGTCATATCTCAGTACATAGATAAAGTTTTCGCATAGTTCTTTTTCCGTCATCGGATCGAAACTGATACCTAAGTACTTCGACTCGAGTTCCTACTCTTTGCAGAATTTAGATATGTTCTTTCCACTGAAAAATCTGCATCGCTCATTAATCCGTCATTAAGCGTCTGGATAGTTTTTTATCGTCTATCCTCTTTTCGACAACGGATGAATCTAGCTATAAGGTCTTCCATTTTTAATTTTTGCTAGACTCTACGTCTATAGCTCTAAATCTATTCACCCCCTCCTTTCATGTCGGGTTCACCTGGTATGTCACAGAGTTCTTAGAAAGAGGAGGTTGTGTGTAAAGAAGCCTGTTGAGTTAATTTGCTGTAATACACGTTTATTTGCTATCTCTTCTTTGCATATAAACTTCCACGAGTGTAGTATGCTACTAAGAACTCACCGATGCATTTGGGTTTTTCTGCATTAAGCTATTTATCTTGCTAAAACCATGTGCATTTTATCGTGTACATGCGGAGATGTATTCTGCTGTTTCATGAGTACGTTATGATCGGGTATTCCTTTAATTCATTTCTATTGAACATCAATTCAAGGTCAACTTTTCGTGCAAGGCTAGTCGCAGTGTAGGGCAGTTTGCAAATTGAGGTTCATTGAAGAATTTAAAGAGATGAGAATGGTGTTGGTCAAAAGGCAAGAGTAGTTCTTCAACTAGAGAATGTGGATCGGAATCCATAGAAGAAGAAGACATCGGATTTCCGTAACAGGTTTAATGCACGCAAATTTTGTCTAAAAAGTTATAGGGGTCTCTTGTGTTAAGCCAAGCAATAGTATCATAATATATGCATATTTTATGGAAAAAAAAAATCCTAACATTCGTTTCACATTCATAGTAAAATCGTATGCCAGTTTCCCACACAGAAGAACAAGGAAGAAATGATTCTCAAATTGATCGACGCTAATGCAGTAAAGAGAAACTTTTATTCCCATGTCTAGAGAGAACTCCTTCAAAAGCTGTACTCTAATGAAAGTTCTAAAGATGAACTCACAATCATGATCAAGCATGAGCGTGCGCTGTTATTTTCAAGTCCATTGAAGATACACATGAGTCAGATTTGGGTCAAACTTTTCTTCTCTCCTTGGTTTCAGTCTCCTCAATGAGCGGTTCAGATGTTACATTCAAGAGTGCATAGTATGACAAGTGAAATCTTTTTAGTCATTCCGATTGCAAATACGTAGCAAACTGTTGGTGTCGCATGCAGGTTACAAAAAAAACAACTGTTACACACACACACACATTTCCATCTACACATAAACAAATGCGCCTTGATGCACACATAAACAAATATGTGAATGAACATATACCATTAATGCTCTCAGATGCGGTATCCAATTCACATCAATAATCTCCATAATTGCTCTCTTGATATTCTTAATTTTTATGCAAACAAACAACCAATTTAATGCTATTCATCCGCAAAGAAACGGGAATGCAATATATCAATCATTCCTATGGAATTATATCTTCAAACAAAGATGGATTTCACCGATAGCAGATATGTTGATGGTATCCATCTTTATCGACTTGCCCCTAAGAATCAATTTATCAAAGCTTTGAGTTGACGTTTGTAATTGGATGTCCAAGGCTTGAATCCAAATCACGACGACAAAGCCTTATGGATGATTTGGGTTTTGGTGAGTCTTCTGCCACCACCATCTTCACAGATAGTCAGAGCGCATTGGTAATTGCGAGGAACCCTGTGTTCCATGATCGCACTAAGCACATTGAGGTGCAATATCCTTATATCAGGGAGAGGTTCTCTGCTAGGGAGATCAGCTTGGCAATGTGCCCACGCAGGAGAACATTGTAGACCTTTTCACAAAGGCTCTATCTAGGGAGAAGTTTGAAGCTTTCGGCAAAGCTTTGGGCTTACTTCCTTTCGTGGAGTGATTTCCACATAGCTTGGCACTTCCTTATACATGAGTGCCAACTCCTTGTTCACCACATCACTCCCAAGGGGGATTTGTTGATATATTTAGGTAGTGATGTGTGTGAACACTCTAGGACCGTCGGAGCACTTTTTTCCCTCTTTAGGAGGTTTTTTTCCCCTGGCTTGTATACACACCTTTTGCCCAAACGGGCTACTTATCTTTGTACACTCTCTAGTAATACATTCAATCTTGTGTGTTGTGCTCCAAGTTGCTTATTCTTCCTTGTGTTGTTCCCGTGCTTCCATAGACATCTAACTCCAACACAATTCCCATCAGAAACATGCACAATGTGATACTTAGTTCTTTTGGCTAAAGATTTTGCAAACTTATTTTTTATTTTTAAATTTAGTGATATTTTTTTAGCAATGTTTCTTTTAGATTGCATAGTGAATAGCTTTTCTAAGTGCTTGCTTTTAGATGTGCTTTTCTTGGAACTCACACACTATATATAAGAGGCTATATTCTCATTGCTGAGATATCTTCTCATGGAGTTCAAGTTCAACACAAGGGGATCAAGGAGGTCCTCTCTTAGAGGAAGTGTTCTCATAGACTTGCAGGAAGCATGCTCTACATCTTGAGACATCTAGAGGAGTTCTAGTCAGCTTACCATTAGCATCAATTGCTGAGTTACTGTGAGTAGCAAGATTATATCTGTCCCCACTTGTTCATTCATTAATTTCAGATTTAGATAGTTAGAACTTGTATTTGCTCTAAAAGAGTTCTAAACTATTCATATTCTCCATATTCTCTCTCTCTCTCTCTCTCTCTCTCTCACACACACACTCTTCGTACCTATTACACACAATCTCTTGGATCTAGTTCCTATTTCTATGTAGATTGAGATATTCTTGGTTTGTATCATATTCACACATTGTAATTTGACATTGGAATATAGATAATCTAGTTGAGCATCATAGCTTACCGTTGCACTTACAAAATCTTGTGTAATCTCTCTATCTCTTGCTCATCTTCTTTTTGAGTCTCAAGGTGTGCATGCCAAGGTTCATGTGTTGGAAGATCCTCTAAACCTGTGAAATATTTTTTTATTGAGGCCTTAGGTAATGTTCATGTGTGGGAATATAGATAGTGTAGGTGAGCATCATAGCTTACTATTACACTTAGAAAATCTTGTGAATTCTCTCGATCTCTCACTCATCTTCTTTTTGAGTCCTAAGGTGTGTATGTCAACTATGATCTGATACCAAATGTTGGAATTGAGGCCCACCCCACTTCCAACATTTGGAGTTAGAGCATAGTTGACATACACCCTTAACAAGATGATTGACTATTAGACTAGAGAATGATCAAAAGCTTAAGGGAATGTCGAATTATCCAATGTGGATTTTTATGATGATGAGTATGTTAGTATCAAAGAACTTATGGAATTTTGTTAATGGCACTTATCCAAGGCCAAGACAAGTTGAAGAAGATGTTACTTCATCTTCTAGAAGAACACCTATTCCTATTTTTGCTCAACAAGATGTTAGTGAAATAGAATGAACCATAATTTACATACACACTTAGTTAAGATGAGGGAGATTAGAATTGAGATTGAAGATGAGTTGGATGGATGTTATAATTATCCCATGTGGAGTTTCATGATGATGAATTTGTTAGTGACAAAGGATCTATGGAGTATCCTCACAAGACGAAGACAAGAAGACGAAGAAGGAGCTACATCAGCTTCAAGAGGTACTAGAATTACTATTACAGATTCAACTGAAGAAGAGGTAACCACTTCGACATCCAGAGTCATAGGTAGGTATGTACCTATAGTTCCTCCTACTGAAGATCAGTCAAGATGGGATGCTAGAGATGCTTTACCACTCTCATACATAGCAATGAGTGTGAAAAAACATATTCTACCATAGATTAAATGTTGCAGAAGTTCTAGACAATCTTAGTTGAATCTTGAGAATATTTTTCAGAGCATAAATCCTGCTAGGAAAGATCACTTAAGGAGACAACTAGCAAATACAAGGATGAGAGCTGGTGAGTTAGTTCAAACCCACATTACGAGACTCGTTGACTTGAGAGATCAACTTCTAAATGTAGGAGTTGAGATATCAGATGAAGAATTGGTAAATATGCTAAGTAATTCACTTCCTATTTCATATCGGTCTTTCATAGCCACTCTTACCCTTACCACAAGAGATAGAGAGGTTACATTTGAAGAGCTAGAATTCTTGTTACTTCAAGATGAAGATCAACTAAAGCGAATGGAAAAGAATGAAGAAGCACTTTCACCTTCATCAAAGGGTAAAAAGAAGAAGAAGGATAAGAAGGAAAAGCGATTCAAGAAGGAAAGTAGGTCCCTGTCACCTTCTACTTCAGATTCTTTTTCTACTACATCTAAAGAGAAGTCTTCTAAGAAGAAGGGAGTAATATGTTATTACTGCAAGAAACGTGGACATTTAAAGGCAGCATGTTATAAAAGGATTGTAGTAGAAAAGAAAAAGGCATCAGGTAATGTTGCAGAAGATGATAAAAAAGGGAAATCTCAAGGTGATTCTTATGCCTGTATCACCATTGAGGAAGTAGCTTTTGATCAGGTAGCTTTACAAGTTCTTTCAGCAAGTCCTTGGATATTTGATTCAGGTGATAGTAAGCATATGACAGGTTGTAGAGATGTATTTTCTTCTGTTTCGTATTCTTCAGGAAGAACAGTTACTATTGTAGATGGCAATGATTTGGATGTTGTCGGAATAGGTACAGTAACCCTAAAGTAAAGAGAAGATGGTAATTATCAAATTTTAGATGTTCTATATATACTTGAAATGAAGAAGAATCTGCTATCTATATCTACATTGTTAGGTGATGGTTTTAAAGTTGAATTCAACAGAGATCTTTGTAAGATCTTATCACACAAACACAACAAGTGTATTTTACAAGCTGAGCATAGAGGAGGGATCTTTGTTTTGTCCAAAATCAGTAAGGCATATGCTGTCAAATCTTCCTCACCGGTGGAAGTTATGAAGCTATCGCATGAGAGATTTGGACATATTAGTTTTGGAGCTCTCAAGAGTATCGAAGAGAGAGGTATGGTTGAGAGTTTACACTCGTTTGAGCTACCAGATGATTCAGATATATGTGAAGTTTGTCTTGAAGGTAAGATGCATAAACTACCTTTCAAGAAACATGATCATATTATAGCTACCAGGTAATTGCAGATTATTCATTCAGATGTGAATGGACCTATGAGAGCAGACTCTATTCAGGGTTTTAGGTAATTTTTTCTATTCGTTGATGATTTCACAAGATACTCATGGATCTATGGTCTTAAGTTGAAGTGAGAAGTTTTCCTATGTTCAAGAAACTTGTAGCCATGGTTGAAAATGAAAGTCAAGAAACTATCCTGATTCTTAGAAGTGATAGAGGTGGAGAATACTTGTCAAAAGAGTTCCAGACATTTCTTGATGAGAAAGGTATTACTCAACACCTTAGTATTGCTTACACTCCTCAGTAGAATGGTGTTGCACAGAGAAAGAATAGAGTACTTGTTGAGAGTAAAGGATACAGGTTTTATGTTCCAGAGAATGGTGAAGTTATTCTTTCATGTAATGCTTATATTGCTGAAAATAAGGTTTATGATAAAGAAGCAAAAATTCCACAGTTCATTAGTGAAAATGACTATGGATATTTTAGAAGGAATTTGGATGTACATGTTCAGCCATATCAGGAGGGAGTTAAAGTTCCTAGTCTTGAAGAAAAAGACTTTCACAACCTTCTACAGATTCAGTTCCATGTGAGACTTTAATTCCAAAAATGGAATAAGTTAGAGTTCTAGAAAGTCCTAGTACCTCAGCAGGACAAGTTCCAGAACCTGTGGAAGCAGAAGGGTCAGAAAGAGTTTCACCACTATTTAAGGATACACCTACTTGGTTATATCAGACTTCAAAAGATAGTGGTATAAAGACTTTTCCTTGAAGAACAAGGAGTCAGGCTAGACAAAAACAACAAGATCATATAAGAATAAGAAGTTAGACTAAACAGCACCAACAAAGAGATCATGTAAGTTTTGCTAAAGACTTTGATATTCATGATATTTTGGCACTTACAAAAGTTGAAGATGAACGTGCATGTGTTAAAGATGCACTTAACGTTCCTATTTGGAGAAAAGCTATGCAACAAGAGATTGATTCTATTCATAAGAATCAAACTTGGTAGTTATGTGAGTTACCAGAGGGAAAGAAGGCTATAGGTGTAAAATGGATCTTCAAAATCAAAAGGAAGGTAGATGGTACTAGTGACATGTACAAGGCTAGATTAGTTGTCAAAGGATATGCACAACAAAAAGGTATTGATTATGATGAGACATTTGCTCCTACATCTAGGATGACTATTATTAGGTCAATACTTGCTCTAGCAGCATATTTTGATTCACATATATATGAACTTGACATTAAGATTCCTTCTCTAAATGATCATTTACATGAGGATGTGTATATTCAACAAACAGAAGGTTTTGAAGAGACAGGTAAAGAACACTTAGTGTGTAAGCTTATAAAAGTTTATATGGTTTAAAAGAGGCACCTAGAGCATGGTATGAAAAGATACATACATATCTTTTGTCCATTGATTTCCATAACTCAGATGCAGCTTCAACTCTTTATGTCAAAGCTGAAATAGGTATGATGATTATAGCAATCATTTATGTGGATGATATTATAGTCACAGGTCCCAAAGAGGAAGATTTGCAGATGTTCAAAGAAAAATTAAAGCAAACATTTGATGTGAATGATTTAGGAGCTTTGCATTATTGTCTCGGGATTCGGTTTCTCTTTTGAGATGAGTGTATCTATATGACACAAAAAAAATACATTGAGAAACTTTTGGAAAGGTTTCAGATAAGTGATTCTAAACCTATGCAAAAACCTATGGATCAGAACGCATCTTTACAAATGGTAGCAGATGCAGAACCATTTGATGCTACTTTATATAATGAAGCAATTGGTTGCTTGATATATCTATGTAATGCATGTCCTAATATACAGTTTGGAGTTTCTCAAGTATCAAGGTTCATGCAGAATCCAACAGTGTTACATTGAAAAGCACTAAAGTGTACGTTTCGATATTTGAAGGGAACTTCAAATTACGCTATGGTATTTTTGAAATCTACACATTTGTTACTGAGGGGATTTTCAGATTCTGATTGGGCATCTGATAGAGACACAAGAAGTACTAGTGGATTTTGTTTTTATCTTTGAGATTGTCTTAATTCAGGTATACCCTTGATATGTTGTAGTGTGTAGCATGCCATAACTCAATATTCTCCTTACATGTAGTAGACCTAACAATGTTAGCATGACTTATTTTGGATGATACAAGCATGCGACTTGTGTTTCCACCTTGTAATAAGAGAGCAAATTCTTCTTCATGTGTGGAACATAAAGAACATGGGACATTGTGAAATTTCCACCTCCTCTAGTCTTAAGATTTACTTGTTGAACACGTAAAACATCCAAATCATGACCATTTGCATTGTTCACACTTCTACTTGAAGACTTATAAAGGGAAGAAAATACCTTTCTGCAACCTATCATATGCTAAGTAGCTCCGGAATAAAAAAATCCAAGGAGTATTAGAGATTGCATTTAATGTTGCCGGATCAAAAGCTACATCTTCAATAGTAAGACATGCATATGATTCTACCTTTGAAAATTTAGGTTTTTAATCATCTTCAGCATTGTTGCTTGATACTTTATTCTTCCCATTAAAAATCCTTGTTCTCCATTCTACTACGTTATGACCTTGTTTCTTACAATAAGGGCACACTCCTTACTTTGAATCAAATGTAGTCAAGGACTTTTCTTTGGGTGTAGAGGAAGCATAAGGGGAAGGACTTGAACACTTTGGATTACAAGATTTACTTTCCTTCTTGGATTGCTCACTCTCCTTCTCCTTCTTTGTCTCCTTCTTCTTCTTACCCTTTAACGATGATGACATGGCTTCATTATTCTCTTCCATACGCTCTTGTTGATCTTCATCTTGAAGTAAAAAGAATTGTAGTTCTTCAAATGAGAGTTCTCTCTCTTGTAGAGAGAGATAAAGAAGTAACAAAAAGTACAAATATAGATGTAAGCGAGTTTAGAAGTGTGTTTACTATCTCTTCATTTGAAATATTTACTCCAAAATTAAGTAACTGCTTTCCTAAATCTTTGAGATTCAAAATGTGTGACTGAACGGATTCAACAACATTCATCCTTGTGTTAGCTAGTTGCCTCCTTACATGAACTATCCTAGGAGGGTTTTGCTCCGATAGAGGTTCTCTAACTCCAACCAAGCCTAATGAGAGGTTGTACATGACCTGATTTGTGGTATAATATGGCTCTTGACTCCCATAGCAATATATGAAAGTGCTTGTGCATCCTTTGAATCCCATCCTGATTGATCTTCTGTAGGAAGTAATCTAGTAGTAGTTCCATGGACTTCTCATGATGGAAGAGTTCCTTCTTCTTCTTCAATAACTTTGTGTTGAGTGGAAATAGGAACAACAAGTCTTCTAGGAAATGAAGTAGCTTCTTCTCTGACTTGTCTTTGCCTTGGATAAGTACCACTGAGAATAATCCATAAGTTCTTCAATACTAAACGATTCATTACATAAAACTCCACATTGGATAATTAGAGATTTCTCCAAGCTTGTCCTCATGCTCACGTCTATAGTCACTCATCTTGTTAAGGATGTAAATCAACTATGCTCTGATACCAAATGTTGGAAGTGGAGTGGGCCTATATAACAATTAATCGTAGGTTTATAGGATATTCCAACTCATGAACCTTAGGATACACATCTTTATACTCAAAAAGAGATGAAAGAGAGATAGAGAGAGAATAGAAAAGATCTTTCAAAGTGTACGATAAGCTAGAATATGCACCTATACTAATGAATACTTAAATGTGAAATTACAATGTGTGAATATGATACAAATTGACAATATATGAATCTAGACAGAAATAGGGAACTAGATATAAGAAATGTTGTGTAAAGTGCCTAAGAGGTATGAAGAGTGTGTCTATATGAGAGAGGAGACAGAAAATATGAATAGTTTAGAACTATTTTATAGAAAACGCTAATTCTGATTGACCTTAAATCAGAACTAGTGAATAAACAAGTGAGGACTTAAATAGACTTGTTACGCATAATGTATTAGAGAGATATGTTGATGGTTAGCTGAGATCAAGTCCTTGAACTAACTTCACGAGTAGAGTGTGCACCTCCTCCAAGTGTGTAAGAATACTGTCTCCAAGTAGAGGACCTCTTCCTTGACTGATCTCCTTGCATTGAGCACTTGAACTCCTTGATAAGATGATCAAACAATGAGCCAAGAACTCCAATTCATATTTTATGTGCCCCTTTGTGAACGGCAACTTCAAAAAAGCAACTACAACTCGCTACAAAAAGATACATTGCTATCATAAGGATAAAAAATATCCTAGTTGAAATAAGCACCATTCACGACATACTTTCTTTTTTTAACATCTGTCATTTTCGAATCTCAGTCTCTTCAAGTTGCTGACGTCGAGACTCGATCCATGACCGAATGGATATTATGTTCTAGAAGTCGATTCTCATATTCCAAAAAGCCCAAGGGCTTTTCTTGTGGGACCTTCTGAAGACCAACACAAAGGTTGTTATGAGTTAGGACCAGTTTGTCACAGTTGCTAACACCTTCCTCTTCTTCTTCTTTCTTTTCTCAACTCTCTTTGTTTTTTCTACTTGCTGTGGGTCGTTTCCAATGTTTTTGTACCCTTGGACGGAACCCCAAAAACATTACTTTAAGACTGTTGTGGGTTGAGTGTTGTGGGTCGTTTCCAATGTTTTTGTAGTCTTGGACGTAAGCCTAAAAACATTACTTTAAGACTACGTCGTGTTTTTTCTGGGTTGAAAATTTGGAACTTAGGAGGGTGGCTACATGAGACGTTGAACGAGTCTAGCATTCAAGGATGTCTTTTCAAAACTTGATTGTTGTCTACTATGTTATGCATTCTACTATGTCCTTGTTCTGCATTCTACTATGTTATGACCTTATTTCTTACAATAAGGGCACACTCCTTACTTTGAATCAAATGTAGCTGAGGGATGATATGAACGCGTTCGTTCACAATGATAATACCAGCCTGGAGACATTCTGGAGGTGTCTTGCTACCTTCTGTGAAGCCTCTGGATCCAGAATCAACCACTCCAAGACCGCCTTTAGAGCTATTGTGGGACCTCATCCCGGCCTTCTCATTGATCATGGCTGTCAAATCATTCCGCAGGGCCAAATCTTTCGACTTCTCGGAATCCCCTTGGGGTTTGGCGTCTCTATGGAGCAGCGATGGAACTGGGTGCTGGCCAAACTCGAAAACAAGCTTAACTATTGGAGAGGTATGCAAATCAATCTCGCTGGGCATGCGATGGTTATCAACACGTTCCTCCTCTCTTCTACCATCTATTTCCTGTCATGCTGGAGACCGAATGAGCAAGGCCTGTCCAAACTGAATAGTATCTGTAGAAACTTTCTTTGGACGGGTGATCATAACAGAAGGGGGGTGCCTAAAATCAAATGGGCCATCTGCACTAGCCCTAGAGATAACGGGGGGCTTGGTATCCTGGACATTGGGTGTATGGCTAACAAACTTGCAGCCAAATGGATGATTAAGGCTTAGTGCAATAAGGAGGCCTCGTGGGCCAAGCTGATCTTCAGAAACAAGAATGAGTTGGCTCTCATGGGGTTCCCAAACTGGAAGAATCTTGACATCTTGACCCTGCTATTCTCCCCGATCCCCGTCTTCCCGAAAGGCTCCAATCTCGTGTGCTCCCTTTGGAAGGGCTGGAATAAAGTCAAAAGCTTCACAAGAATTAGTGAGGACTGGAAGTGGGCGGCAGGTATCAGACAAAACGACTCTATCTGGTTTCCGATACATGGCATCCGGAGTGTGGAGTCTTGGAACATTCAAAATGCCAAGAAGTTATGGAACAAAGGCTTCAAAAAATGGAAACACCTCTGGAAACATGACACCAACAGCTGGATCAACTTCGAGGATATTGACCCTGGCATCAACATCTCGTACGAAGAATGGAACACTTTGCAAAGCAGATGTCTCGCATGGGATCGTCACAAGACTCGCCTTCTCATGGGACACGACACACCAAACTCACTTGGTCTCAAATGGCACAATGGGAATAGCCTATTCAAAATCCCGAATATCAAAGAAACAATTGACCATCAGATCAACCTCAACAAGAAGTGGTGCCTGTCTTGGACGCGGCTTCGGTGGGACATGAAGTTCATGGGTATCTGGCACCCCCTTATAGAAATTAAGAAGTCTGTCCTCTTATGGCAAATTCTTCATCGAGGAATTTGGACCAACCATAAGGCTAGCAAACTTTGTGGGATCCCTCCTTGGTGCAAACGCTGCCACCGGTCTATCGAAGATGTCCCACACATCTTCTTTACTTGCCCCAACTCCAACAGAATCTGGCAGACGGTTGGAATGAAAATCAGACTTCAAAATCAGCTTAATTGGAAACAAGTCCTTTTGGGAGAAGCGATCGGCTGCTCCGCGGCACTCTGGAACGCCATCAGAGGGGAAGTCCTGTGGAAAATATGGCGGGAAAGATGTGCACTCAACTTCGGTGATCCCCCCAGGGAGTGGTCGATTGAGAAATCACTATTCCTCCTTGGCAAAAGGATTGTTAACAGTAAGAAATCCCCCCCCTTCAGGCACCATCAAGTCCTCCTTTTGATCAACAACAAGCTCAAACCCAAATGGGCCCCGCATGAGGGCGATGAGAGGGTGATTAACCTTCTTTGTAATGCAACCTAGGCTCTATACAAGCTTCCCCTGCTTTGTGGGACTCGGGGGGTCCCGTGGGCACTAGTTCCCTTCTATTGTACTTTTGTTTCTTTATTTAATTCAAGTCCGGGAGAGTAGGCTAATGCCGAACTTCCTTTATATTAAAAAAAAAAATGTAGCTGAGGGCTTTTCTTTGGGTGTAGAGGAAGCATAAGGGGAAGGACTTGAACACTTTGGATTAGAAGATTTACGTTCCTTCTTGGATTGCTCACTCTTCTTCTCCTTCTTTGTCTCCTTCTTCTTCTTACCCTTCGGCGATGATGACATGGCTTCATCATTCTCTTCCATACCCTCTAGTTGATCTTCATTTTGAAGTAAATGGAATTGTAGTTCTTCAAATGAAAGTTCTCTCTCTTGTAGAGAGAGAGATAAAGAAGTGACAAAAAGTACGACATCTAGATGGAAGTGAGTTTAGAAGTGTGTTTACTATCTCTTCATTTGAAATATTTATTCCAAAATTAAGTAACTGTGCTCCTAAATCTTTGAGCTTCAAAATGTGTGACTGAACTGATTCAACAACATTCATCCTTGTGTTAGCTAATTGCCTCCTTACATGAACTTTCCTAGGAGGGTTTTTGCTCCAATAGAGATTCTCTAACTCCAACCAAGCCTAATGAGAGGTTCTACATGACTTGATTTGTGGTATAATATGGCTCTTGACTCCCATAGCAATATATGAAACTACTTGTGCATCCTTTGAATCCCATCTCGATTGCTCTTCTGTAGGAAGTAATCTAGTAGTAGTTCCATGGACTTCTCATGATGGAAGAGTTCCTTCTTCTTCTTCAATAACTTCCTGTTGAGCGAAAATAGGAACAAGTCTTCTAGGAAATGAAGTAGCTTCTTCTCTGACTTTTCTTTGCCTTGGATAAGTGACACTGAGAATAATCCATAAGTTCTTCAATACTAAAAGATTCATTACATAAAACTCCACATTGGATAATCAGACATTTCTCCAAGCTTGTCTTCATGCTCACGTCTATAGTCACTCATCTTGTTAAGGATGTATATCAACTATGCTTTGATACCAAATGTTGGAAGTGGGGTGGGCCTATATAACAATTAATCATAAGTTTATAGGATATTTTAACTCATGAACCTTAGCATACACACCTTAATACTCAAAAAGAGATGAAAGAGAGATAGAGAGAGAATAAAAAAGATCTTTCAAAGTGTATGATAAGCAAGAATATGCACCTACACTAACAAATACTTAAATGTCAAATTACAATGTGTGAATATGATAGAAACTGACAATATATGAATATAGGTAGAAATAAGGAACTAGATAATAGAAATTTTGTGTAAAATGCCTAAGAGGTATGAAGAGTGTGTTTATATGAGAGAAGACATGGAGAATGTGAATAGTTTTCGAACTATTTTATAGCAAACGCTAATTGTGATTGACCGTAACTCAGAACTAGTGAATGACCAAGTGAGGACTTAAATACACTTGTTACTCATACTGTATTAGAAAGATATGTTGATGGTTAGCTAAGATCAAGTCCTCGAACTAACTCAACGAGTAGAGTGCACACGTCCTCCAATGTGTAAGAATACTTTCTCCAAGTAGAGGACCTCCTCGTTGACTGATCTCCTTGCATTGAGCACTTTAACTCCTTAGATAAGATGATCAAACAATGAGCCAAGAACTCCAATTTATAGTTTATGTGCCCCTTTGTGAACGGCAACTTCAAAAAGCAACTACAACTCGCTACAAGAAGATACATTGCTATCATAAGGATGAAAAATCTCCTAGTTGACACTCGATCCATGACCGACAATATGTTCTAGAAGTCTATTCTCATATTCTCATAATCCATGACCTTCTAAAGACCAAAACAAGAGTTGTTATGAGTTAGGACCTTCCTAACTCATAACAAGAGTTGTTATGAGTTGTCACCGTTGCTAACACCTTCCTGTTCTTCTTCTTTCTTTTTTCTACTCTCTCTGGATTTTGAGTGTTGTGGGTCGTTTCCTATGTTTTTGTGGCCTTGGACGGCACCCCAAAACATTACCTTAAGACTGCGTCATGTTTTTTCTGGGTTGAAAATTTTGAACTTAGGAGGGTGGCTACATGAGACGTTGAACGAGTCTAACATTCAAGGATGTCCTTTCAAAACTTGACTGTTGTCTCCAAAGGCACATTGTACGTAGATGGCTTGAATCTGAATATAAATGGGGACATAACATTTAATATCACTCGTTTTGTGGAAAAAGCATGCATATTTTTATATAAAGGAAGTTCGGCATTAGCCTACTCTCTCGGACTTGAATTAAATAAAGAAACAAAAGTACAAAAGAAGGGAACTAGTGCCCACGGGACCCCCCGAGTCCCACAAAGCAGGGGAAGCTTGTATAGAGCCTAGGTTGCATTACAAAGAAGGTTAATCACCCTCTCATCGCTCTCATGCATATTGAAACAATGAGTCTACATCACCTTAACTAACTCTGAAAAAGATCTCCGATTATTTCATGGAGATTCTTTATTTATGAAGATGGGACAAGATGGGTCAAGCTGCTCGGATTTATGGGTATGTGAAGGAATGAGGGCCTGCCGAAATGTCTATTGAAGCAATACAGAAAGTATGGATATTCGAGTCTCTTTTATCATAACTTGTTTTCTGTGAACATGTTTGGAACTGCCTCTAATCCTATGCTGTATCAATAATTTTTTTTTTTAATAAAAGGAAGTTCAACCTTAGCCTAATCTCTCGGAGTTTAATTAAAATAAAGAAAAAAAGTTACAAGTGAATGGGACTAGTGCCCATGGGACCCCCCAAATCCCACAATGCAGGGGAGGAGTATGGCAAGCTAGAGGGCATTACAAATGAGGCGGATAAATTTATCATCACCCTCATGTGGGACCCATTTGGGTTTCAACTTGTTGTTTTCGAGGAGATAATTACAGTGATGTCTAAACAGTGGAGATCTCTTATCTCGGGAGATTCTTTTACCTAGGAGAAACAAGGATTTCTCGATCGACCACTCCTTAGGAGTTTGGCCAAAATTGACAGCACATCTCTCCTTTCAAATCTTCCGAAGAGTCTCACCTCTTATGGCATTCCACAGGCTCGATGAGCAGCCGACTGCCTCACCCAACATCACCTGTTGCCAATTGATTTGGTTCGTGAGTCTCAATACTTGGGTCACGTGACGCCAAATAACATGCGACTTGGGGCAGTCGAAGAACAGGTGAACTAAATCTTTGATGCACTGATGGCAACGCTTGCACCATGGCGGCACACCACAGATTTTGTTAGCCCTTGCATTGGAATAGATACATTTATGCAAGATTTGCCACATGAGAACGGACTTTTTGACCTCAATTAGGGGGTGCCAAATAGACATGAATTTGAGTTCCCACCAAAGTTTGGTCCAAGAAAGGCACCATATCTTGTTAAGAGTGTGGTGAACATCTAAATCCTCTTTGAAGTTGGGGGTTTTGGACAGCTTCTCGCCATTGCTCCATTTGAGGCCCTCCAGGCAAGGAAGATCCTGACCATAGAGAAGGTGGGTAGTTGAGCGGTCCCATGCTAAACACCTGCTTTGAAGAAGAGTCCATTCCTCAAAGGTAACTCTAAGTCTCGGATCGAATTCTTCGAACCTAATCCACTGGCTGATCTCTTGTTTCCAAATTTTTTTCCACTGTCTGAATCCCTTCTTCCACAACTGCTTTGCAGTTTGGAGGTTCCAAGACTCCACCCCCCTAATGCCGTTGATCGGGAACCAAATAGAGTCATTTTGTCTTATCCCAGCCGCCCACTTGCACTCATCACTGATTATGTTGAACTGTTTGGCCTTGTTCCAATTCTTCCATAAGGAACACACTAGGCTAGAGCATTTAGGGGACACCGGGTAGGGGGAGAACAAAAGCATGAGAATCCCTATGTCCTTCAACCAGGATGGCCAACTAAGGTAAGGTCTTCCGTGTTTCTGAAGATCAATTTAGCCCAAGAGGACTCCCTATTGCTCCAAACCTTGATAAGCCACTTTGCTGCCAGCTTGTCAGGCAACCCAACAATATCCAAAATTCCCAAGCCCCCTGAGTCTTTAGGGCTAGTGCAAATTTCCCATTTGATTTTGGGAATCCCCCTCCTGTTAGGGTCCCCAGTCCAAAGGAAGTTTCTGCAGATTCTTTCCATTGTGGCCAAGTCTTTCTCCTTAGGTCTCCAACACGAGATAAAGTAAATAATTGTAGACATCATAAATGTGTTAACAACCATAGCACGCCCTGCCAAGTTGACTTGCATACCTTTCCAATGATTTAGCTTGCTATCTAGCTTGGATAGCACCCAGTTCCAGCGTTGGTCCATTGAGATGTCAAATCCCATCGGAATGCCAAGAAGACTTAAGAGTTGACTGCTAGGGATAACTTGACACCCCTGATCCACCAACAATTGGGGAGTAGGTCCGTTGATTGCTCTAAAAGCAGTTTTAGAATGGTTGATTTTTGAACCTGACGCCACACAAAAGGTGTTGAGGCACCACTAGAACACCTCAATGTTGTTGATATCGTTATGCAAAAAGGCATTCATGTCATCAACAAAAAGTCTCACAATCATTTGGTCGTGATTTAGAGGTAGGGATAGACCCTTGAGATTGCGAGCGTCCATGTGATGCTTTAATAGGCAACTAAGTCCATTTGAGGCGATAGCGAATAGTAATGGAGCCAGAGGGCAGCCTTGCCTAATTGATCTTTTTAAATGAATGGGCTCAGAGAGATTCCAGTTGATATTTATTCTAGTTGAAGCATTTCCAAGAAGAGTGGAAACCATCTTCGTGAACTTTTGGCTACATCTAAGGTCTTTCAATGATTGAAGAATAAAGTCGCATTCCAATCTGTCATACCCTTTGTCAAAGTCGATCTTAATGAATACCACATCTTGAGCAGACTCCTCCGCAAAAGCAAGGCCTTCCCAAATATCGACAATTGCTTCAAGTATAGATCTAACTTTGATAAAACCTTTCTGGTCCTCACACAGCCATGACTTTAAATGACAAGAGAATCAATAATTGGCTTCCAATAAATGGAGAAGAATCAATACTGAAACAAGGGAGGGTACTATTTGAGAAGAATAATGGGCTTCGACATCTCAATGGACCAACGGTGGAACTGGGTGCTATCCAATTTTATAGCAAACTAAATCATTGGAAAGGTATGCAAGTTAACTTGGCAGGGCGTGCAATGGTCATTAACACATTTATGCTTTCTACGACTATTTACTTTATCTCGTGTTGGAGACCTAAGGAGAAAGAGTTGGCCAAAGTGGAAAGAATGTGCAGAAACTTCCTATGGACTGGAGAGCCCAATAGGAGGGGGGTTCCCAAAATCAAATGGAAACCTTGCATTAGCTCGAAAGACTCGGGGGCCTTGGGTATTTTGGATATCCCTAGGTTGGCTGACAAGTTAGCGGCAAAGTGGTTTATCAAGGCTTCGAGCAATAGTGAGTCCTCTTGGGCTAAATTGATCCTCAGAAACATGGGAGACCTTACCTTAGTTGGCCACCCTGGTTGGAAGGACATAGGAATCCTCACGCTTTTGTTCTCCCCCCACCCGGTGTCCCCTAAAGGCTCTAGCCTCGTGTGTTCCTTATGGAAGACTTGGAACAAGGCCAAACAATTCATCAGAATTAGTGCTGAGTGGAAGTGGGCGGCCGGGATAAGACACAATGACTCTATCTGGCTCCCGATCAAAGGCATCAGGGGGGTGGAGTCCTGGAACCTCCAAATTTCTAAGTTGTTATGGAACAAGGGGTTCAAGCAGTGGAAACTGCGCTGCAATCAAGAGACCGGCCAGTGGATCAGGTTCGAAGACTTAGACTTGAGACTTAGAGTTTCTCTCGAGGAATGGATTCTTCTCCAAGGTAGGTGTTTAGTGTGGGACCGCTCAACTACCCGCCTTCTCTACGGACAGGATCTTCCTTGCGTGGAGGGCCTCAATTGGTGCAATGGTAAGAAACTATCCAGAATCCCCAATTTCAAAGACAACCTAGATGTGCATCTCACCCTTAACAAGCTCTCGTGCCTTTCTTGGACCAAACTTCGATGGGAACTAAAGTTCATGTCTATTTGGCACCCCCCTAATTGAGGTCAAAAACTCCGTTCTCATGTGCCGGATCTTACATAAGGGTATCTAGTCTACCCTAATATCTCTTTATGGTGACATTTATGGTTGCTAGCATTTTCTACACTTCCAAGTAAGGATTACTCCCCTCTTAAGGGAACCGTAAAAGCATGAAAAAATTTGTAGGTCTCAAGAGTGTTGTTATGAAGTTGTAAAGTTGCGTGGATTAGTTCCAATTAAGATGTATTCCGAGATACAGTGCATGAAAGGTGATCTGGATGGTTTCATATGACAAATCAGTACACACGAAAAAGTCTTAGATGATTCATAATAGGACTGATATAAATAATTCACAATAGATTCAGAAGAAATAAAATTTATGCAAAAAGTAACAAGACATGAAGGGGATTAAGCTAACGAAGGTATCCATGAGTGTGCGAACATACACTAGTGCAAGCCTCCATATCCTTCCAAAGTGTGTAGTCCTTGTCTTTTACATCTTTGCATGTCCTTCTTCAACTACTTCATGACCTCCGCCTCCACCCAGCTTGGGAAATCGATCCATGAGAAACCGAATATCTTCACTCCTCCAAGCTTAAGAGACTCTTCAGCTGATTGTATTATATAGAAGAGCACAAGGAATCTTTTATTCAAAATAGTAGTAGAGCAACTATGGACTTGCTTTATGCTTTTAGCTTTTGTTAGAAAATCAATCTGACTTGAATTTAGTGGCGCAAAAACCTTCCTGAAGATTTGACAAAATTTTGTTGAATACAAAATTGATTTTATTTTATCTCGACTCATGGCCAAAGCTTACGGAGCTACTGGGGTTAGTTCATTCTTATACATACTCACACACAATTATTCACACATGCACTCACACACATTTTTTTCACATACAAAGTTTTTTTCATATATATTCTCATGATCACACAAAATGCAACACGTACACAAACAGGTAAACACTGGCACATATACGAATGCGCTCACATATACACATATATGAGCACACACACATATAAACATTTTTATATGTGTGCTCTCATATACATATATATGAGCACACACACATATAAACATTTGTACACAGAGACTCATTCATACACAGAGATTCATTCATATTCATACACAGAGACTCATTCATATATGATATATATGAGCACACACACATATAAACATTTGTACACAGAGACTCATTCATACACGGAGACTCATTCATACACACGTTGTAATGTACAAATATAAATGCACACATTTATATAGGTTCTCAAACTCTCATCTATACTCCCATTTTGACTCACACATAATATATTGAGCAGAAATGTGGGTGTATATTCAGAGTTACACACAGGTTTTCACACTCTCTCTCTCCAACATCTTTTGTTTCTGTCCTCAGTTTACGAGTACACCTTTTCAAGTCGTCACAAGAGTTTATCACATCTATAGATCGAAGATGTAATCAAAAAATAAATTTTCCTTCTTTTTTTTAATAAAGGAAGTTCGGTCTTAGCCTACTCTCCCGGACTTGAATTAATTAAAAGAAAAGTACAAGAGAAGGGTACTAGTGCCCACGAGATCCCCCAAATCCCACAAAGTGAGGGTAGGTTTTACAGAGTTTAGATGGCATGGCCTTACACAGAAGGTAAATCACCCACATGCAGGGCCCACATGGGTTTAAGCTTGTTGTTGATCAAAAGGAGCACTTGATGATGTCTAAAGGGAGGGATTTCTTACAATTAGCAATCCTTTTGCTAGTGAGGAACATTGATTTCTGAATCGACCACTCTTTGGGGGAGTCACCGAAGTTAGAGGCACATCTCTCTTGCCAGATCTGCCAGCCCTTCCATAGGACCTTCCCTCTTATGCGTTCCAGAGAGTCGCGATGCAACCAATCGCTTCTCCTAGAAGAGCTTGCATCCCATTAATATGTTTTTGAAGTCTAATTTTCTTTCTGACCCTTCATGGAAGATCTTGCAAAGCTTACATGAAGTTATAGAGGAGGTTGATAAACCGCGCATCCCCATCCTGCGGAGCCCAGTTGGTTTTAAGCTTATTGTTGACATACTGTAGCTCTTTGTGATGCCCAAAGGGGGGTTTTCTTACAGTTCACAATTCTTTTGTTGAGAAGGTATAGGGACTTCTCGATTGACCACTCCTTGGGGGTATTCCCAAAGTTGTGAGTGCATGTTTCTCACCAAATCTTCCAAAGGATCTCTCCCTTGATCACATTCCACAACGCCGCAGATGAACCGATTGCTTCACCAATTAGAAAAAAATCTACTTCAAGTTTGTACGAGGAGTATTAACGTTTAACTGTTGAAGTATCACCACTTCGTTCGTCCTTTATGAGATTATACTCAAGAAACTTCATGAATTATTCATCTTGTATCCGAAAACCCCCAATAAACATGTACATCATACTTGTTTCTTTTTTTAGAAACCCAGCTACACCCTACTCTCCCAAGCTTTAATTAGTAAAAAGAACAACTATACAAGTGAATGGGCCTAGCACCCATGCAACCCCTGAGTCCCAAAAAGTAGGGGTTGCTTTCAAAATGTCTTAGAGCTAGAGAACATTACAAATGAGGTTAATAGCCTTTTCATTCTCTTCATGGGGGACCCACTTGAAATTAATATTGTTGCTCTCGAGGAAGAGCACTTCATGATGTCTAAGTAGTAGGGATTCCTTGGAATTGGAAATTATTTTGGAGAGAAGGAAAAGGGGTTCTTTCATCTGCCATTATTCAGAAGGGCTCTCAAAGATGGTAGCACACCTTTTGTTCTAGATTGTTCCAAAATGCCTCGCCCCTTGAAGCATTCGACAATGCTGAAGAACAACCAATCGCTTCACCCAGTAGCACTTGCTTCCAGTGGATTTTTCCCTACAGTAGAAGGATTCTCCTAAGTGCCCTACAAATTGAGGCTGACATGGGGCATGAAGAGAAGAGATGTCCCAAGTCTTCATTGCCATGTATCCAACATTTACACCAAAGAGAAGCACCACAATTTTTGTTAGTTTTTACATTGGTCCCAATTTTGTGGTGGAGGATTTGCCACATAAGAATCTCTTTTTTGTATGTTGGTGCTGGGCCAACTTGGAGTAACAATAATTGAAGAAATTTCGAAATTTCTTTCGGAAGTCTTTGAGAATCTGTAAAAGATTCATGAAAACGTGTTCTAAGTATATGATTTGAGTTGCATTGCATATGGTTTAGATTCTTAAATATGTTATGATCGAAAGGTTAGAACCACATTTACCATTCTTTTGACTAAAGAACTAACTCACTTGCTAAGATGAAAATACTTGGCTAGGTTTAGCCAAAAGGTTATATGGATATGGAGTGCGATCATGCACTTGGTGATGTGGGAAGGTTTGACTATTGATCCATAGTCTTGGGCGTAATGAAATAGGAAATGCCTCATTTTCTATCAGATCTTAATGTTGAGATGGACTTCTATTCTATGGTCTAGGTGTTCTAAGAAATTCGAATCCATCATCACACAAACCTTCGTAAATATTCTAGTGTATGGTCTAGGTGTTCTTAAAAAGTCGAATCCATCATTCATACACACGTTGTAATCTACAAATATAAATGCACACATTTATATAGGTTCTCAAACTCTCATCTATATTCCCATTTTGACTCACACATAATATATTGAACAGAAATGTGGGTGTATATTCAGAGTTACACACAGGTTTTCACACACTCTCTCTCTCTCTCCAACATCTTTTGTTTCTGTCCTCGGTTTACGAGTACACCTTTTCAAGTCGTCACAGGAGTTTATCAAATCTATAGATCGAAGATGTAATCAAAAAATAATTTATTTTTTTTTTAAATAAAGAAAGTTCGGCCTTAGCCTACTCTCCTGGACTTGAATTAATTAAAAGAAAAGTACAAAAAAAGGGGACTAGTGCTCACGAGATTCCCCAAATCCCACAAAGTGAGGGTAGCTTTTATAGAGTTTAGATGGCATGGCCTTACACAGAAGGTAAATCACCCACATGCAGGGCCCACATGGGTTTAAGCTTGTTGTTGATCAAAAGGAGCACTTGATGATGCCTAAAGGGAGGGATTTCTTACAATTAGCAATCCTTTTGCCAAGGAGGAACATTGATTTCTGAATCGACCACTCTTTGGGGGAGTCACCGAAGTTAGAGGCACATCTCTCTTGCCAGATCTACCAGTCCTTCCATAGGACCTTCCCTCTTATGGCGTTCGAGAGAGTTGCGACGCAACCAATCGCTTCTCCTAGAAGTGCTTGCATCCCATTGATATGTTTTTGAAGTCTAATATTCTTTCTGACCCTTCATGCAAGATCTTGCAAAGCTTACATGAAGTTATAGAGGAGGTTGATAAACCTCGCATCCCCATCGTGCGGAGCCCACTTGGTTTTAAGCTTATTGTTGACATACTGTAGCTCTTTGTGATGCGTGAAGGGGGGGTTTTCTTACAGTTCGCAATTCTTTTGTCGAGAAGGTATAGGGACTTCTCGATTGACCACTCCTTGGGGGTATTCCCAAAGTTTTGAGTGCATCTTTCTCACCAAATCTTCCAAAGGATCTCTCCCTTGATCACATTCCACAATGCCGCAGATCAACCGATTGCTTCACTAATTAAAAAAAAAAATCTACGTCAAGTTTGTACGAGGAGTATTAACGTTTAACTATTGAAGTATCACCACTTCGTTCGTCATTTATGAGATTATACTCAAGAAACTTCATGAATTATTCATCTTGTATCCAAAAAACCCCCAATAAACATGTACATCATACTTGTTTCTTTTTTTAGAAACCCAACTACACCCTACTCTCCCAAGCTTTAATTAGTAAAGAAAACAGCTATACAAGTGAATGGGCCTAGCACCCATGCGACCCCTGAGTCCCAAAAAGTAGGGGTTTCTTATCTCAGGAGATTCTTTTACCTAGGAGAAACAAGGATTTCTCGATCGACCACTCCTTAAGAGTTTGGCAAAAAATGATAGCACATCGCTCCCTCCAAATCTTTGAGAGAGTCTCACCTCTTATGGCATTCCACAGCCTCGATGAGCAGCCGATCGCCTCACGCACCATCACCTATTGCGAGTTGATTTGGTTCGTGAGTCTCAATACTCGGGTCACGTGACGCCAAATAACACGCGACTTGGGGCAGTCGAAGAACAAGTGAACTAAATCTTCGATGCACTGATGGCAATGCTTGCACCATGGCGGCACACCACAGATTTTGTTAGCCCTTGCATTGGATAAGATACCTTTATGCAAGATTTGCCACATGAGAATGGACTCTTTGACCTCAATTAGGGGGTGCCAAATAGACATGAATTTTGAGTTCCCACCGAAGTTTGGTCCAAGAAAGGCACCATCTTTTGTTAAGAGTGTGGTGAACATCTAAATCCTCTTTGAAGTTTGGGGTTTTGGACAGGTTCTCGCCATTGCTCCATTTGAGGCCCTCCAGGCAAGGAAGATCTTGACCGCAGAGAAGGCGGCTAGTTGAGCGGTCCCATGCTAAACACCTGCTTTGAAGAAGAGTCCATTCCTCAAAGGTAACTCTAAGTCTCGGATCCAATTCTTCGAACCTAATCCACTGGCTGGTCTCTTGTTTCCAAATTTGTTTCCACTCTTTGAACCCCTTGTTCCACTATTCCTTTGCAATTTAGAGGTTCCAAGACTCCACCCCCTAATGCCGCTGATCGGGAACCAAATAGAGTCATATTGTCTTATCCCAGCTCCCACTTCCACTCATCACTGATTCTGATGAATTGTTTGGCCTTGTTCCAATTCTTCCATAAGGAACACATGAGGCTAGAGCCTTTAGGGGACACCGGGTAGGGGGAGAACAAAAACGTGAGAATCCCTATGTCCTTCCAACCAGGATGGCCAACTAAGGCAAGGTCTTCTGTGTTTCTGAAGATCAATTTAGCCCAAGAGGACTCCCTATTGCTCCAAGCCTTGATAAGCCACTTTGCTGCCAGCTTTTTAGCCAACCCAACAATATCCAAAATTCCCAAGCCCCCTGAGTCTTTAGGGCTAGTGCAAGTTTCCCATTTGATTTTGGGAATCCCCCTCTTGCTAGGGTCCCTAGTCCAAAGGAAGTTTCTCCAGATTCTTTCCAGTTTGGCCAAGTCTTTCTCCTTAGGGCTCCAACATGAGATAAAGTAAATAATTGTAGAGAGCATAAATGTGTTAACAACCATAGCACGCCCTACCAAGTTGACTTGCGTACCTTTCTAATGATTTAGCTTGCTATCTAGCTTGGATAGCACCTAGTTCCAACATTGGTCCATTGAGATGTCGAATCCCATCGGAATGCCAAGGAGACGGAAGACTTGACCACTAGGTCCGTTGATTGCTCTAAAAGCAGTTTTAGCATGGTTGATTTTTGAACCTGACGCCACACAAAAGGCATTCATGTCATCAGCAAAAAGTCTCATAATCATTTGGCCATGATTTAGAGGTAGGGAAAGACCCTTGAGATTGCCAGCATCCATGTGATGATTTAATAGGCAACTAAGTCCATTCGAGGTGATAGCGAATAGTAATGGAGCCAGATGGCAGCCTTGCCTAATTGATCTTTTTAAACTAATGGGCTCAGAGAGATTACCATTGATATTTATTCTAGTTGAAGCATTTCCAAGAAGAGTGGAAACCATCTTCGTGAGCTTTTGGCTACATCCAAGGTCTTTCAATGATTGAAGAATAAAGTCACATTCCAATCTGTCATACGCTTTGTCAAAGTCATCTTAATGAATACCATATGTTGAGCAGACTCCTCCGCAAAGCAAGGCCTTCCCAAATATCGACAATTGCTTCAAGTATAGATCTACCTTTGATAAAACCTTTCTGATCCTCACACAACCATTACTTTAAATGACAAGAGAATCAATAATTGGCTTCCAATAAATGGAGAATAATCAATACTGAAACAAGGGAGGGTACTATTTTAGAAGAATAAATGGGCTTCGACATCTCAATGGACCAACGGTGGAACTGGGTGCTATCCAATTTGGATAGCAAACTAAATCATTGAAAAGGTATGCAAGTTAACTTGGCAGGGCGTGCAATGGTCATTAACACATTTATGCTTTCTACGACTATTTACATTATCTCATGTTGGAGACCTAAGGAGAAAGAGTTGGCCAAAGTGGAAAGAATGTGCAGAAACTTCCTATGGACTGGACATCCCAATAGGAGGGGAACCATGCATTAGCTCGAAAGACTCAGGGGGCTTGGGTATTTTGGATATCCCTAGGTTGGCTGACAAGTTGGCGGTAGAGTGGTTTATCAAGGCTTGGAGCAATAGTGAGTCCTCTTGGGCTAAATTGATCTTCAAAAACATGGAAGACCTTACCTTAGTTGGCCACCCTGGTTGGAAGGACATAGGGATCCTCACGCTTTTGTTCTCCCCCCACCCGGTGTCCCCTAAAGGCTCTAGCCTCGTGTGTTCCTTATGGAAGACTTGGAACAAGGCCAAACAATTCATCATAATTAGTGATGAGTGGAAGTGGGCGGCCGGGATAAGACACAATGACTCTATCTGGTTCCCGATCTGAGGCATCAGGGGGGTGGAGTCCTGGAACCTCCAAATTGCTAAGTTGTTATGGAACAAGGGGTTCAAGGAGTGGAAACTGAACTAGAATCAAGAGACCGGCCAGTGGATCAGGTTCGAAGACTTAGACCTGAGACTTAGAGTTTCCCTCGAGGAATGGACTCTTCTCCAAGGCAGGTGTTTAGTGTGGGACCGCTCAACTACCCGCCTTCTTTGTGGACAAGATCTTCCTTGCCTGGAGGGCCTCAATTGGTGCAATGGTAAGAAACTATCCAGAATCCCCAATTTCAAAGAGAACCTAGATGTGCATCTCACCCTTAACAAGTTGTGGTGCCTTTCTTAGACCAAACTTTGATGGGAACTAAAGTTCATGTCTATTTGGCACCCCCCTAATTGAGGTCAAAAACTCTGTTCTCATGTGCCAGATCTTACATAAGGGTATCTGGTCCAATGCAAGGGCCAAAAAAATTTGTGCGGTTCCTCCATGGTGCAAGCATTGCCATCGATGCACCAAAGATTTGGTTCACCTTTTCTTCGCTTGCCCCAAGTCCCAAGTTTTCTGGCTTCACGTGACACGGGTATTGAGACTTAGGAACCAAATCAATTCGCAACAGGCAATGTTGGGTGAGGCAGTCGGCTGGTCATCAAGACGGTGGAATGCCATCATGGGTGAGACTCTTTGGAAGATTTTGAGGGAGCGATGTGCTGTCAATTTTGGCCAAACTCCAAAGGAATGGTCGATTGAGAAATCCTTGTTTCTTCTAGGAAAAAGAATCTCTAGAGATAAGAGATCTCCAGCGTTTAGGCACCATTGTATTTACCTCCTCGAAGATAACAAGTTGAAACCCAAATGGGTCCTGTGAGGGAGATGATAGAATTATCCGCTTCATTTGTAATGCCCTCTAGATTACCGAACTTGTCCCCTACAGTGTGGGATTCGGGGGGTCCCATGGGCACTAGTCCCATTCACTTGTAACTTTTCTCCTTTGTTTTAATTAAAGTCCGGGAGAATCGGCCAAGGCCGAACTTCCGTTTATTATAAAAAAAAAACGCTCTAGTCTACCATAATATCTCTTTATGGTGACATTTATGGTTGCTAGCATTTTCTACACTTCCAAGTAAGGATTACTGCCCTCTCAAGGGAACCGTAAAAGCATGAAAAAATTTGTAGGTCTCAAGAGTGTTGTTATGAAGTTGTAAAGTTGCGTGGATTAGTTCCAATTAAGATGTATTCCGAGATACAGTGCATGAAAGGTGATCAGGATGGTTTCATATGACAAATCAGTACACACGAAAAAGTCTTAGATGATTCATAATAGGACTGATATAAATAATTCACAATAGATTCAGAAGAAATAAAATTTATGCAAAAAGTAACGAGGCATGAAGGGGTTTAAGATAACGAAGGTATCCATGAGTGTGCGAGCATACACTAGTGCAAGCCTCCATATCCTTCCAAAGTGTGTAGTCCTTGTCTTTTACTTCTTTGCATGTCCTTCTTCAACTACTTCATGACCTCCGCCTCCACCAAGCTTGGGAAATCGATCCATGAGAAACCGAATATCTTCACTCCTCCAAGCTTAAGAGACTCTTCAGCTGATTGTATTATATAGAAGAGCACAAGAAATCTTTTATTCAAAATAGTAGTAGAGCAACTATGGACTTGCTTTATGCTTTTAGCTTTTGTTAGAAAAGCAATCTGACTTGAATTTAGTGGCGCAAAAAACTTCCTGAAGATTTGACAAAATTTTGTTGAATATAAAATTGATTTTATTTTATCTCGACTCATGGCCAAAGCTTACGGAGCTACTGGGGTTAGTTCATTCTTATACATACTCACACACAATTATTCACACATGCACTCACACACAGTTTTTTCACATACAAAATTTTTTTCATATATATTCTCATGATCACACAAAATGCAACACGTACACAAACAGGTAAACACTGGCACATATACGAATGCGCTCACATATACACATATATGAGCACACACACATATAAACATTTGTATATGTGTGCTCTCATATACATATATATGAGCACACACACATATAAACATTTGTACACAGAGACTCATTCATACACAGAGATTCATTCATATTCATACACAGAGACTCATTCATATATGATATATATGAGCACACACACATATAAACATTTGTACACAGAGATTCATTCATACACAGAGACTCATTCATATATGGAACACAGAGACTCATTCATAAATGGAACACAGAGACTCATTCATACACACGTTGTAATGTACAAATATAAATGCACACATTTATATAGGTTCTCAAACTCTCATCTATATTCCCATTTTGACTCACACATAATATATTGAACAGAAATGTGGGTGTATATTCAGAGTTACACACAGGTTTTCACACACTCTCTCTCTCTCCAACATCTTTTGTTTCTGTCCTCGGTTTACGAGTACACCTTTTCAAGTCGTCACAGGAGTTTATCACATCTATAGATCGAAGATGTAATCAAAAAATAAATTTTCCTTTTTTTTTCAATAAAGAAAGTTCAGCCTTAGCCTACTCTCCTGGACTTGAATTAATTAAAAGAAAAGTACAAAAAAGGGGACTAGTGCCCACGAGATCCCTCAAATCCCACAAATTGAGGGTAGCTTTTACAGAGTTTAGATGGCATGGCCTTACACAGAAGGTAAATCACCCACATGCAGGGCCCACATGGGTTTAAGCTTGTTGTTGATCAAAAGGAGCACTTGATGATGCCTAAAGGGAGGGATTTCTTACAATTAGCAATCCTTTTGCCAAGGAGGAACATTGATTTCTCAATCGACCACTCTTTGGGGGAGTCACCGAAGTTAGAGGCACATCTCTCTTGCCGGATCTACCAGTCCTTCCATAGGACCTTCCCTCTTATGGCGTTCGAGAGAGTTGCGACGCAACCAATCGCTTCTCCTAGAAGTGCTTGCATCCCATTAATATGTTTTTGAAGTCTAATTTTCTTTCTGACCCTTCATGCAAGATCTTGCAAAGCTTACATGAAGTTATAGAGGAGGTTGATAAACCTCGCATCCCCATCGTGCGGAGCCCACTTGGTTTTAAGCTTATTGTTGACATATTGTAGCTCTTTGTGATGCCTGAAGGGGGGGTTTTCTTACAGTTCGCAATTCTTTTATCGAGAAGGTATAGGGACTTTTCGATTGACCACTCCTTGGGGGTATTCCCAAAGTTGTGAGTGCATCTTTCTCACCAAATTTCCAAAGGATCTCTCCCTTGATCACATTCCACAATGCCGCAGATCAACCGATTGCTTCACTAATTAAAAAAAAAATCTACGTCAAGTTTGTACGAGGAGTATTAACGTTTAACTATTGAAGTATCACCACTTCGTTCATCGTTTATGAGATTATACTCAAGAAACTTCATGAATTATTCATCTTGTATCCAAAAAACCCCCAATAAACATGTACATCATACTTGTTTCTTTTTTTAGAAACCCAGCTACACCCTACTCTCCCAAGCTTTAATTAGTAAAAAAAAACAGCTATACAAGTGAATGGGCCTAGCACCCATGCGACCCCTGAGTCCCAAAAAGTAGGGGTTGCTTACAAAAGGTCTTAGAGCTAGAGAACATTACAAATGAGGTTAATAGCCTTTTCATTCTCATCATGGGGGACCCACTTGAAATTAATCTTGTTGCTCTCGAGGAAGAACACTTTATGATGTCTAAGTAGTAAGGATTCCTTGCAATTGGAAATAATTTTGGAGAGAAGGAAAAGAGGTTCTCTGATCTGCCATTATTCAGAAGGGCTCTCAAAGATGGTAGCACACCTTTCGTTCTAGATTGTTCCAGAGGGCCTCGCCGCTTGTAGCATTCCACAATGCTAAAGAACAACCAATCGCTTCACCCAGTAGCAGTTGCTTCCAGTAAATTTTTCCCTATAGTAGAAGGATTCTCCTAAGTGCCCTACAAATTGAGACTGACATGGGGCATGAAGAGAAGAGATGTCCCAAGTCTTCATTGCCATGTATCCAACATTTACACCAAAGAGAAGCACCACAATTGTTGTTAGTTTTTACATTGGTTGAAATTTTGTGGTGGAGGATTTGCCACATAAGAATCGCTTTTTTGTATGTTGGTGCTGAGCCAACTTGGAGTAACAATAATTGAATAAATTTCAAAATTTCTTTCGGAAGTCTCTGAGAATATGTAAAAGATTCATGAAAACGTGTTCTAAGTACATGATTTGAGTTGCATTGCATATGGTTTAGATTCTTAAATATGTTAGGATCGAAAGGTTAGAACCACATTTACCATTCTTTTGACTAAAGAACACTCACTTGCTAAGATTGGATTTGGTCCTCATATAGAATTCCCGATTCATAAGATGTCTTTCTAGGTCTTTAGAGTAATCGAGCCACCTCTTACGGATTACTGGAACACGAAAATGTTTAACTACTAGAGATGTGCATATTAATTTTACTCTTAATTCATAGTATTCTATCCGTTTACAAGTGCATATGTCTTCTGAGTTTAATATTTGATCAAAATTCAATTTTATCAGTCTATTTACAGCCCAATTTACGTTTTTAGATATCTAGATGTCAAATGAATGATTTTCATGCAGTATTTCACTTTAGGAGGCTCTTCAAGAATAGCTATGGTTTGAACCCCAAGTTCTAAAAGATTGAAACTAGAGAAATCCACTTGAAGTGGATTTCTCCGATTCTAGGTTGCATTGTTTGCTATTCACTAATTTGATTATTAATGAATAACTATAGAATTTTATGGTTACCCTGTATTGTTTGGCTGAATTAGTCGGCGCCACATACACTTATTCAGATAACTCCGAATAGCTTTTTCATGGGAATTTAGAGATCCTTCGATTGAAACAACATTTTTATTAAAATACTAACCCGCAAAGTACAATAAATAGATTGCCTTGATTTTTGTGAACTAACAATGTCATCGTACAACTACCAAGGTGTATAGTGGTTCTCAAAGGTGAAACTAGTGTAGAGCTATAAAATTGTAGAGTCTAGAATAAGATATTTGTGGAGTTAAAGTATTAATAGAATTAATATGAAAAACCTAGAGCATTTGAGATTCAGGAAAAATTACCAATTAAAATTATAAAATATATTATGAATTAAACTTTTTAATGAAAACTTAGGATAAAAGATTACATTCATTTAGGATTTTTATAGTTTAACAACTATTAGGATTGTTTGACTCAACGCATTGATTCTTACTTCACAACAGTATGTGTATTATTGTTGGAAATAACATGTGTATCTGTGTATATATTGTGATTCAAAAAACT
The DNA here is from genome assembly GCA_020310875.1 of Ceratopteris richardii. Taxonomy (NCBI): domain Eukaryota; kingdom Viridiplantae; phylum Streptophyta; class Polypodiopsida; order Polypodiales; family Pteridaceae; genus Ceratopteris; species Ceratopteris richardii. Next base: position 23,320,963 of record CM035432.1, on the reverse strand, counting down.
ATTGTGATAATCTATCTCAACATTGATTCTTTCATCAAAATAGTACATATATGTGTCTATGATTGTGATTTAAAGTCTATTGTGATTTTCATCAAAATAGTACATATATGTGTCTATGATTGTGATTTAAAGTCTATTGTGATTTTTTCACTCAGAGTTGATATTTACCTCAAAATATTTTGTGTATATGTGTGTATGTATGCGATTTTTAAAACTTCTATTTTTTTTGGACTCAAAGCATTGATTCTTACTTGACAATAGTACATGTACTTATGTGTTTAATACTATGTACGTGTCTATATTTATGTGCATTTATGATTGTGATTTAATAACATTGTCATTTTCTAACTCATTATTGATTCTCACTTCACAATAGTATGTCTATGTGTGTATAATTGTGAATTAAAAACTATTGTCATTTTGTAACTTAGCATTTACTTGAACTTCAAAAACGTCTGTGTATGAATGATGTATGTGTGTATAATATTATTCAAAACTATTGTCATCATTTGGCTCAACGTTAATCTTTACTTAACAATAGGATTTATATGTGTGAATGTATGTGTATTATTGTGCTTTAAAAGCTATTGGGATTGTCTGAATCACAATTTATTCTAAATTCACAATAGCATGTGTATGTGTGTGAGTATGTATGTGTGTGTATGTATGTATATGAGTGATTTAAAAATCATTGTGATATTGTGAATCATACCATTGATTTTTATTTCACAATAGTATTTTTAGAAAGATCTTTGCCCAAGGCTCTCTACTCAAGTATCTATGGTTAAGGCTTCCCTTCAATCTCAAATCTCAAGTGAATTTCTTCAATTGAATGAAAAGACATATACATTTTTTTCACATGAATAGCTTTCTGATTGAAAGTGCTTTTGATCAAAAGCCCGTTTTTTTTTTATTGAGAATGTTTTCTATCGAAAAGACCTCATTATATAAAATAGACATGCAAATTATTATTCGAAGATATTCGTGACATCTAGAAAAATCCAAACTTATTCAGTATTTTTGTACTCCCATCTCTTTCAGATCTATTTTTTTACTATATAACCAAGACGAGTCCAGATATAGAGAAGCTTAAAATTCCTCATTCTAAAACAGAAATTTGTAGATGTTGATTTCCATAAAAATGCAAAGTTTAATTGTAGGACAGAATTTACAATTTGTCTACGCCATGTTTTCTGATGCATGGAAAATTCATGATTTCTCTTAACTTAACTTTTCTAGTACAAGTTCTTTGCGTGGGGAGGAAATCATGCTTTTTTTTATATCAGGAAAAATTTACTTTAAATCTCTAAAAAGATGGGCAATTTACATAAAAATAGATACTTTCTAAAACATAGTATAGCTTGAGATTGTAATTGTTATACAGATCTAAGTGGACATTATATATAAGTAATACAACTAATATATAGTCCCTTATGTTAAAGTAGTATTGCTCTCATTCACATAGGCACCCATCAATTATTATGTGATTACCGGAATCCTTGGTAGTTGCACGAGCCAGTAAGCTACCAAGAAAAGTTTAAGATATCCTATTTTCTAACGTCGCGAGTTCCCTATTTATAGCAACGTTGGGCATTCTTCACTCAATGCCTTGTTGACTCATTCGTTAAGATACAATCGTGCACTCAAGCATGAAGAAACTGGAGTGTAATCCAAAGGATCTCAAGCTATAAATCTCAACATGGACACTCTTGACAAGAGTACCCACTGCTAAGGTTGAGAAGTAGTTTTTGGTGATAGTGGAGAATCAAAGAGAAGCGGAGAGACCAATTGTTTTGTTGGATGAAGATGGTACAAAGTTTGAGCTTGTGAGTCACACATATATGTGGAGAATAACTGAGCGTGTATGGGCAATGGATTCAACTTGATTCCCAAAGTATGTCATAAAGAATTATATTTTGGGATATTTTATTCGGTGTATTCCTACCATTGATGATGGTTTTTCGTTTGCTAGTGCAATTCATAAATTCAAGAAAAAAGGTGAAATGATTCCTATATATAGAAGTTGTAATATTCATATAATCTACCTAACCACCCACCAACTACTGTAGGTGCACTTTTTGGTGCGTAATTGAAATGCTTTTAATTTCATTGTGTTTGGTGAAGCTTTTAACTTCATTCCACAACTTTGGGTACTTGAGTTTTATTGTTTGACTTGAAAAACTTGTGGATGATCCATTTTTTCTCTGTGAGACTTGATTTTCAACACTCCCCATCAAGTCCCAATGTCTATGTCATTTGTTCCAATGTATACCATCAAGTATTGTATCTTTTCTCCACCCAAAGATGTTTGCATATTGCTCCTTTGTATTGACATGCTCCTCCTTGTAGATGAGGTACTCGGGTACCTGCTTTTAACAAGAGCAGACAATATGCACTTCCAGTACTTCGCGTACTCAAGGGATGTTCTCCTTAGGGAAGTATACCCTTTAACATTTCTGTGAGCAGGCACGATCGCAATAGATGCACGGTATGGTAGATACTCAGAGAGAATATTAATGGCAAATGACAATGGTGAAGGACGAAACCACTCCTTACTTCGAATAGATGATTACAATATGTGTGTTCAACTACTTGTTTCCCTTTAGATTCCATGTTTTTCTTCCCTTCCCCCATTTGCTAACAAGAGTATATGAAAATGAATGGGCGTAAAGCTTAAATATGCAAGAAGAAGAGAAATATATCAGAAGAGCACTTCCCTGTTACAAACTGAAGCAGCGAAAGCGTAATCCAAGTGATCCTTGAAGCTTTCTGTCACTGATTTTGCATCCTCGCCAAGCCCAAACAATGGAAATGTCCAGTTGGTCCGGGGAGGTTCTAAACACCAAAAACCATCCAAAACAATGCCAAAACCACGTGGGAATAGCCCCAACCGGGCAAACTGAGTAAAACTCAGCAACTTTGGAGATTTGACAGTCCTCACCAGTCCAAGAAATGTAGCCCAGCACCTTTACTTCAAAAATTTCAAGCTATCCCAAGTGAAAAAAGTGAATTTGGACACCGGATGATGAAAAAACTAGGCCTAGGAGTGGTCACCTAGTTCCTGCTAGAGCGCTGCAGAGAGATTTTTGTGGGACAAATCTCGACCAAATACAACATCGATGGTCTTTCAGCAAAGTTTTAGAGTGTGGCTTCGTAACGTGACCAAGATTTTTGAAATCTGATATCGTATGAGTAAGCTATGGTGCGGAGAAGTCGGGTATGTCAAGAGTAGGGAGTGAAAATGCTAATTTTCATAGAAGGGTGACTTTGAGAAGCTCCAAATGGAGAAATTGAAGCTTTTTGATGAAATCCAAAACCCACATCCCATAGCCCGTATTACATATGTATATCATCTCTTGGCCAAAATATTGATCTATAGCATCTCTTTGATACTCGAAGGCTCTCAGAAAACTTTGAATTTTTCTCCTATTCTAGTTTTGAGCTCCCTATCCATTTGAAAAAGCTTTGAGTGTCTATGGAAGAGCTCTCGAAGAGCTTTTTTATCCCACATATGAAGTTTTGAGCATAGAGCACAAGGACATATAGCAAGGTATAACCTTCATTCCCACATCCAAGAGGAGCAAATGACGAGAGAGGCTCCTGGTGGGCTGAGCTCTTGCGTGCCTGCTGCCTCGTCGATGAAGTTTGACTGCTGTGTCCGTGAGCTTTGACAGTCGTCGACTATGCCTATTGACGCCTTGTTGTGCATGCAAATCTGCTTTGATACCAGTGTGGTGTCTCCTCCCTGTACCTCCAAGGATTCCCCTCGTTTTGTCCCATCCAGCACAAACTTCAAAGTTGTTTGCTAGCTACAAAAATGGAACGTAGTCACGGAGCTCGAGACATATATCTCTTTGCCCAACCATGCACAAATCCCCCTAAAAGCCTCTCTCTCTTTCCATATTTAATGAGTGACCCATGGCTCTACACATGGGTGCCACATGGAACTCATGTGTGAGCCCATCTCAATGAGCTAAGAGGTGGTTCACACCTTTTCTCAAAGGTTACTCCATGTAACAAGAAGCCAATCATTTTGCCCAGAAGCGATTGCTTCTAAGTGATTTGCTCTTGCAATCTCAAAATATTTCCTAGGTCAGCCGAAGGTGGAGAGACCTGGGGCAAGCAAAGAAGATGTGACCCAAATCTTGAATGTAGCGATGGCAATGCTTGCACCATAATAGAGCCCCTAGAAAGTTTGCTAGCTTTTAGATTGGTGCAGATACCATGGTGGAGACTTTTCTACATGAGCACCAACGTTTTGATCTGGATGAGGGGGTGCCAGATAGACATGAACTTCAAATCCCCGTGTAGCCTTGTCCAAGTCAGACACCACTTCTTATTAAGCATAATATGATAGTTTGCATTCACTTTGATCCTAGGAATTTTGGACAAGTAATTGCCTTTGTAAGAAGTGGAGAATGACATGCCTGGGACTCACCTCGCAGCCTATTTATAGCCCTTGCCTAATCACGATCTAGACTACTCTCTAAGGTTCCTCTACTCATCTGGACATCATGAGTAGGTACCTCATATGAACTCTCTGGCTTTTGGCCTTGGCTATGCCCCAAGCAAGGAACTTCTCGTTCCTCCAAGCATGTACATCTCTAGAATATAACACTCTCTCCCCCTTCGAAAGATCATTACCATCAATGATATAGAAGGATCTATAAACTTCGGAATCAGAATCTTTGATTCCAAATAATAAGAATAGAGTGTGCTAGGTGTGTGAAATACTAGATGCTCAAAAAGCAGTCAACTAGTCTCTATGCTTCCTATCTAGCATTTCCACCAATCAATAGTATTCCTTGCCTTTGGCATACTATAGGAATTTGTTTGAGGCCCAATGACTCCAGATCTCTGCAACATAAGTGTTCGGAATATCCTCGGACTCCTGTGCCCAGAGCTTGATCACTAACTTTTGACGGCTTATCACTCATAGAAACCTTGGAAACTTGCCTTTGTCTCCCTGAAATACCGATTGACAACTTGTCATATGGTATAATTATGCAAAATAACTTACTCCACTAGAGTAATGAAAACTGTTATGCTAATCCAAAACAATGTTACTATGTCCCCATCTCTATGGAAAAATACTTAAGATAAATGGAAATCTTTTCCAAATAGTGCTTAATCTATAAGCTCGAGTAAATCTGCTTCATTTACTATTTCTACTCTTGAGTAAATCTACTTGATTTACCCACTATAATGAAAATGAAACTCAAGAAAGTCTCAGCATGATCCAAACTATGAATCTAAGATGACAATCTATCAACGATCTAGATTATGGACCAAGATGTCAATTCGTCAATGATCGAGACCATGGATCAAGATGTCAATCTGTCAATGATCGAGACTATAGACTAAGATCTCAATCAGTCACATCCAAACTATGTTCCAAACTTCGATCTAACATATAAAATAATCCAAACTATGGATCAAAATATCTTCGATACAAAGCTAATCCCCAATCCACTCTCTAGAACTAAGTCCATCATGCCAAGTGAAAACTTTCTAAGAAAGTATAGCAACTAGGGGAATTACCACCACCTTGTCAATAATAATATGCAAGATGTTGCAAGTGTATGAAACTTGATTTATCTTTGATGATCATCTTATCATCACTTAGATCAAATCATTCCCAACTAGGAATGAGGTGTATCTGGTAAACTACTGTAATAATCTGGCACTCCCAAATATAATGAGGACCATAATGTAAGTCCACTACATACTCTGAAAAATGGTAAGTAGATGTGTGCACACTCATAGCCCACTAGGCCAAGCATCTAGCTCACCGCATACACACTATGTATGAACCATGGCCGATTCTTAGGCATATCAAATGAAGTAGTATGTACTCTATGAATTTCTTCTCAGTGCAATTGCCTATTCACAGTTCTTATGTGCAAAACTTGCCTTTCCGCTTCTAGGCTACTTGCCTACGGACTTGCCTTGTTTGCGATCACATACAGAGTGACTATCTCATCTGCCCCTCTACTATCTAATAATAAGATGATACCAGAATATCATATAAATGAACTCCACATCATATCAAAATATAATTTCAAAGACTTCTCTCCCATACCATCTATCCTACATCTAGGTAGAATACAAAGTTTGATGTCCCATACCACCAAACTTTAGACCCCAGATAGATGCGTGTACGAGATTAAAGTCGAACACTTCTGTTAAAAAAATAAAAGAATAGATCGATAAGTACTCATAACCATGAATAATAATAAATGAAATCATGGTGTTCCTAAAGTGTTTCCTTTCCTCGATGGAAAGAACAGATTCATTCCTATGACTCTGTCAATCATACTATCTCTAAGATGAACTCATCTTGAGTTGAGAAAAGAGAAACTATACAATAAATCAACTCAAATAGAGTTGTGAAGGATGTGGCTTGCATCAGATATCAACTCATGCGAGTTGAATCAAATATTAACTCAAAATAAATTGGAATTTATACAACTTGTATGAATCCAATTACATGAAATAAGAACAACTAGCAAAGTTCTCCTCTTCCATGCTCTCATGGCACTATATAAATTTTGGAAAATTTTGACAGAGTCTCCTCTGTCCTACTGTTGTGCTCCAAGCTTCTTCTTCTTCCTTGTGTTGTTCGCGTGCTTCCGCAAAATTCTAACTCCAACAATTGGTATCAGAGTAGGTCACCACTTCATCTAGGGCATCGTCTACACATGTCCGGTTGTAGTCTCAGAATCGCACGAAATTTTGTACGTATACTCAGGGTGTTTGAGAGATCAAAACAGGTTTGCTTTGTGGTGCCAAAATCGCGACTTGAGTGTGTTTCGGCCTCCAAACACACTATCGTAGTGCTTTTGCATGCTATTTTTTGTCTTTTTGTGCCAAAGGTACATACCAGATTTAGTTCGCCAGTATAAGCATCTCAAAGTTTAGCAAAATTTGTCTCGACAATTTCGTTCAAAACAACACACTTGAATTTGAAAAGAATGGAAGTAAAGTTTGTATTCAGGGAGAGAGAGAGATGTACCTAGTGCACCTCTCATTTCATCACTAGAGTTGTATATTCTTTGTTATTCTCAGCATGTACAGGAGATGTTTTTATTGTATAGTCATGATATAGAGCATTTTACAGATAGCTCATCTCATGTATATTTTCATGCTAGGAATGTAAATATGGACAAGACTTTCTACTATTCTTATTTGCAAGAGTGTGTGGTTAAAAGTTTTAAGGATCTTATGTTTGAGTATAGAGATGTTTTTCCCATTGACTTACCTAGAGGGCTACCACCTGAGAGAGGGGACATTGACCATGCCATTGAGGTTGTCACTAACACTAACCCTATTTGCAGGCCACCTTATAGGCTTAGTGTTTCTCAGCATGAGGAGGTTGAGAGGCAATTGCATGACTATTTATGAGATTATGTATAGACTATAGAGCACTTAATAAGGTAACTATCAAAAATAGGTTTCGAATGCCTAGATTGGAAGATCTATTTGATCAGTTACATCAAGCTAGGTATTTTACCAAGCTTGATCTTAGATAAGGATATCACCAGATCAGGCTTAGGGCAGAGGATGTCCCTAAGATTGCATTTAGGACTAGATATGGGCATTATGAGTTTTTGGTGATGCCTTTTGGTCTCACCAATGCTCTTACTAGTTTCATGAAACTCATGAATAGTGTTTTAAGACCTTATCTAGGACACCTTGTGGTAGACTTTTTGGATGACATTCTAATCTACAATGCATCACAAGAGGAACACTTGGAACACTTGAGCAAGGTATTTCAAGTGCTAAGGGAAAATTCACTCTTTGCTAAGGAGTCAAAGTGTGAATTTTTTAAGACAGAGGTTAGATACCTTGGGCATATAGTCTCCTAGGATGGAATCTAGATGGATCCTAAAAAGTAAGGGCTATTATGGAATGGCCACATCCAAGGAACCTAGAAGAGCTACAGATCTTCCTAGGTTTATCAGGTTTCTATCGAAGATTCATTAAGAACTATGCTAAGATTGTTGTCCCGATGATGGAACAGCTTAAAGGGAAAGGGAAAGCCTTTCATTGGGGAGACGAAGAGAAGAAAAGTATGGAGAAGTTGAAAGTATCAACTGCTACAGCTCCACTTTTACATATAGTAGATCCCAACAAATCATTTGTGGTTGAGACTGACGTGAGTGACTTTGCCATAGGAGCAGTTCTAGTTGAGGATGGTCAAACAGTAGCTTTTGAGAGTAAGAAACTATAGCCGGCTTAGAAGAATTACTCCGTTTATGAGAAGGAGTTGTATGCAATTGTCCATGCTTTGAAGAAGTGGTGTCATTATTTATATGGTGCCAAAGTTAAAATAGTGTGTGATCAAGAGAGCATTAAGTGGCTCTCTAATCAAACAGACCTTAAAGGTCGGAAGGCTCGATGGGCAGAGACCCTTCAAGAGTTTGATTATGAGCTTAGGTATAGGAAGGAAAAGTTTAATGTAGTGGCTGATTCACTTAGCCGCATGCCTATGCTCAATGGATTGAGTTTTACTGAGATCACTAGTGAGCTACTTGAGTCCATTAGAGGGAAATGTAGGCTTGATCCTGCATATTCCAAGATTTGGGAAGCCGTGGAGAATGGGGATCATGATATACGGGTTTCCAGTGAGGATGGAGTATCGACGAGTACTCAAGAAGGATTCAAGTGGAAGAATTATAGTGTCCATGATGGATATCTATTATATAAAGGCAAGTGTGTGTGTCCCTAGAGATATTGAGATGAGACGGCATATTCTGTATGAGTTTCATGACACACCTAGTGCAGGACACCCAAGAGTTAACAAGACTTATGATCCTATTAAGAGGCAGTTTTATTGGCCTGGACTTCATAAGGACGTCCTAGAGTATGTGCTTAAGTGCAATAAATGCCAGGTCAATAAAGCTGAGAGATTGAGGATTGGAGGACTACTCCACCCATTGGATATTCCTAATGAGAGAGTATCTCCATGGACTTTATGGTCGAATTACCTAAGACACAGAGAGGGCACGACTCAGTCTGGGTAATTGGGCATAGGTTAACCAAAATGGCTAGGTTTTATTCCGACACGTATTACAGTGAAGACACTAGAGTTGGCTACACTCTTTGTTGAGAACCTATACAGATTATATGGTCTTCCTGTAGACATAGTTTCTGATCGGGATAGAAAGTTCACTAGCCACTTTTGGAGAATGGTCTTCAAAAGGTTGGACATGAAACTTAGCATGAGCACGGCTGAGCATCCACACTCAGATGGGCAAACAGAAAGGGTTAACCAAATCCTATAGGATATGCTTCGAGCATATGTGAATGAAAGGCAAACTACCTGGGAAGAGTACTTACCTATAGTAGAGTTTGCATATAATAGTGCCAAGCACTCTTCCATTGGGCATAGTCCATTTATGCTTATGTATGGGTTTCAGCCAAGAGCTCCTTATGCAGTAGGCTTGTAGGATGAAAAAGTTCAAGCTACAAAGGACTTCTTGGAAGAGATGAATGATATGATTAGACCTGCTAAGGACAACATTAGGAGATCTCAGGATCGAGCTAGAGCCTATGCTGACCCTCAAAGGAGAGACATCAACTTTGAGGTACAAGAGCATGTCTATCTTAGAGTTCCATCTAGATCTGAAACCATGAAGATGGGACCTTGTCCAAAACTATCTCCTTGGTATTGTGGACCTTTTCAAATACTTAACAGAATAGGAAAGATGGCTTATCAGCTCCAACTTCTAGAGAATAGTCAAATCCATCTAGGCTTTCATGTTAGCCGGCTTAAGAAAAGGCTTGGTGAATTTGACAACCTCATTCCAGATAGTGAGGTAGTTGAGCCTATTTCTGTTCAATCAATTCCACATGAGCCTGAGAGCATACTACACACTTGAGAGAAGCAAACGAGAAGTCACTTATATAAAGAGTGTCTAGTAAAGTGGAAAGATAGTTCAAAAGATAGCGCTACATGGAAGCGGGTTAGCACCATTCAGAGATAGTTTCCAGTTTTAGATTACCTTCCCAAGAGTCTTCTTAAGGGGAAGGATAGGGGGAAACAACACGGTGTCATGACCATGTATTTCTATACATGGGGATTTAGTGGGAGCACTATTCCCTTGATTATCTCTCCCTTTAGACCTTCCAGTACCATTTTTGAGGACAAATATGGAGTTAAGGAGAAGGAAATCTTACATGGAGTAACTTTGAGAAAAGGTGTGAACCACCTCTTAGCTCATTGAGATGGGCTCACACATGATTGCCATGTGGCACCCATGTGTAGAGGCATGGGTCACTCATTAAATATGGAAAGAGAGAGAGCCTTTTAGAGGGATTTGTGTGTGGCTAGGCAGAGAGATATATGTCTCGAACTCTGTGACTACATTCCATTTTTATACCTGGCAAACCGCTTTGAAGGTTGTGCTGGACTGGACAAAACGAGGGGAATCCTTAGAGGTAGAGGGAGGTGACACCACACTTCTCAACGGCTCTATGGAACACTATAAGAGGGAAAACCCTTTGGAAGATTTGGAGGGAGCGGTGTGCCTATAATTTTGGACATCTTCCTAAAGAGTGGTCGATCGAGAAGTCTATGTTCCTCCTTGTCTGAATGGCACTAAGGACAAGTGTCTATGCTTAGGTAGATTGAAAGCATCCATTATTGGTTACATAGATTGTGATTATGCTGGTTGTGTAGACAATCATAAGTCTACATCAAGGTACATTTTTCATTTTGTTGGAGGTGCTATCTCATGGAGATCTCGTCTTCAAGAACTATAATTGTTTCCATGTATGTGCTCACAACTCCCACTGCAAATGCAATGTCTCGTCTCCTAGCTACCATCTCTTTTATCATAACTTGCAATAAAAAGATTTTCATCGAAACCATAAACATCTTCTATATGAACCCAATATTAACATATGAAGCTTTTCTCCCCAAATGAGTCCTTTGGAAATGAGTTCTTTTTTCACATTATAATTTTCATTGGAGAGAGAGAGATCAATACATTAGAGAGGAAGAGAGAGAGAGAGAGATAGAGAGAGACAGTGAGAGAGAGGTGAATAGATTAGAGAGAAAGAAAGAGAGAGAGCGGTAGACTCAGTATTGCAAGTGAGCATGTACGGCCCAAATGATTGTGGTTGACTGCAGAAAGAAGCATGTGAAGATTGGATCTCCTTTGAACAAAAGCGCAAGCTTTTCGTTCTCTAATCCTATGCTCTATCAATCATTGGCTTCTAATAAATGGAGAACAATCAATACTGAAACAAGGGAGGGTACTATTTTAGAAGAAAAATCATGCTACTTGCAAGGATAAGCAACCCTCTAGTATACCATAATATCTCTTTATGGTGAGATTTATGGTTGCTAGCATTCTCTACACTTCACTTCCAAGTAAGGATCTCTCCCCTCTCAACGAAACCGTAAAAGCATGAAAACATTGTAGGTCTCAAGAGTGTCGTTATGAAGTTGTAAAGTTGCGTGGAATATTAGGTCTAATTAAGATGTATTCATAATAGGCCTGATATAAATAATTCACAATAGATTCATAACAAATAAAATTTATGAAAAAAGTAATAAGGCATGAAGGGGTTTAAGATAACCAAGGTATCCATGAGTGTGCGAGCATACACTAGTCCAAGCCTCCATATCCTTCCAAAGTCTGTAATCCTTGTCTTCTACTTCTTTTCATATCCTCCTTCAACTACTTCATGACCTCCGCCTCCACCAAGCTTGGGAGATCGCTCCATGAAAGACCGAATCTCTTCACTCTTCAACTGATTGTATGATATAGAAGAGCACAGGAAGTCTTTTACTCAAAATAGTACTAGAGCAACTATGGACTTGCTTTATGCTTTTAGCTTTTCGTTAGAAAAGCAATCTGACTTGAATTTTGTGGTGCAAAGACTTCCTCAAGATTTGACAAAAATTTGCCAAATAAAAAATGATTTTATTTGAAGTCATTGAGGAACTCGACGCCTGGGGAACTCGACGCATGGCCAGAGCTTACGGGGCTACACAATCATTCATTTTTATACATACTCTCACCCAATCATTCACACATGCACGCAATCACATGCGCTCACACACATGTTTTTCACATACATTTTTTCACACATGGACACATCACATCACACATCACATTCACACATGCACACATCACATGCGCATTTTTTCACATACACAGTTTTACACATAAGCACTCGCACATATACGAATGCGCTCACACATGTAAACATTTGTACATGGTTCTCGAAGTTGGTAGCACACCTTTCTTTCCAGATTGTTCGAGAGGCCTCGCCCCCTCTAGCATTCCAGAATGCTAAAAAACAACCAATTGCTTCACTCAATAATGCTTGCTTCCGGTTGATTTTTCCATATAGTAGCAAGATTCTCCTAAGTGCCCTCCAAATTGAGACTAACATGGGGATGAAGAGAGGAGGTATCCAAGTCTTCATTGCCATGTACAATGTTTACACCGAGGAGGAACACTAGAGTTTTTGCTAGCTTTTACATTGGTCTGAATTCCTCGGTGGACGATTTGCAACATTAGGACCGGTTTTTTGTATGTTGGTGATGGGGATTTTGGAAGTCTTTGAGATTTTGTAAAAGATAGTGTTCTAAGTATATGATTTGAGTTTCGTTGCATATTTGATCAAAACGTTAGAATTCACTTGCTGAGATGAGAATACTTGCATAGCTTTGAGAAGTTTTGAAAATAGAATGTTGAGGAGGTCTTCGAGAATTCGAGTCCATCATCATACAAAGCTTGGTAAATCTTCTAGTCTATGGTCTTCTAATTGTCATGTGTCTTCTTCACTTATTCCGATTCCATTCTTCAAATTTCCCTTATTTACGTGTTTTTGGATGGTAATGCTAGTTTCTGAAGGTATGTGTGCATAGATTCTTTCACTCTCGCATTTCTCCAACATTCTTATTAAATCATGTTATCTAATTATGCGATACAAATTCTATTTTAGGATATTTCCTTTCTTGTTTTACATTGGGTGATGATCTTTTTCCTTTTACTAGTGAAATAAACCTTGTAGAATGAGATCCACGTTATCATATAAATTTTGGGGAGTTGAGAGTCCTTGAAAGTAATTTCCTCTCTCAATGGTTAAGAATCAACTAATTTCCCAAGTCATGTAGCCCAGTTTTTTTGCATTATCCTCATCATTTCTGGATGGAGTTCCATTCATTTCCTCTCCTAAATCATTGGAGTTATCATGTAGCTTACTAAAAGCAAACACAATCGCTTGCTTGTTCAACTAATATCCTTTGAAAGACCTCGCTTGTTCATGGGAACTCCTTAATCTGGCCATTTTCTTGGTCAATTCATCTAAATATATTGTGGCAATGCATATGTGTAGATACTTCAAGTCATGATGATGCTTGGATTTGGTCCTTATATAGATTTCCCCATTTATAAGAGGTCTTTCTGTGTCCTTAGATATATCGAGCCACATCTTTACCGACTATTGGAATTATTAAAATGTTTAACTACTAGAATCAATTTGCCTTTTGAGGCGAAATATCCTCCATATAGATGTGGATATATGGTTCAGTCTTAATTCGTAGTATTGTATCCGATAACAAGTGCATATGTCCTCTAAGTTTAATCTCTGATCAAAATTCAATTTCATTAGTCTATTTAGATCCCAATTTACGTTTTTCGCTATCTAGATATCAAATGAAACATTTTTATGCACTATTTCACTTGAGGGGGCTCGTCAAGAATAGCTATGGTCTCAAACCGAAGTTTTTAAAGATTGAAACTAGAGAAATTCACTCAAAATGCATGTCTCCAATTCTAGGTTGCGTTGTCTTATATTCACTAATTTGATTATTCATGAATACTTATAGAAGTTTATGCTTACCCCCTACTGTTTGAACACATTATTCGGTCCCAAATCAACTTACTCAGATAACTCCAAAGAGATTTTGCATGGGAGTTTAAAAATCTTTCAATTGTAACAACATTTTTAATAAAATACTAACCAACGATGTACAGTCAACAGAGAGCCTTGATTTTTGTGAACTAACAATGTCATACGAATACTGAAATGTATAGTGGTTCTCCAATATTGAAATATTTTAGAACTATAAGATTGTAGATTTTAGAATTACATATTTGAGAAGTTAAAGTATTAATAGAACTAATATTAAAACCGAGAGAATTCGAGATTTATGGAAATTAGTCAATTGAAAAATATATAATCATTTAAACTTCGTATTGAAAACTTAGGATAAAAGATTAAATTCTTTAAGGATATTTTTCGTTTATCCACTATTATGATTGTTTGACTTCAAGCATTGATTTTTACTTCACAACAGTATGTATATGTTGGTGGGTAATAGTATGTGTATGTGTATGTGTATATATACGTGTGTGATTTAAGAAACTATTGTGATCATCTGTCTCAACCTTGATTCGTTCATCCAAATAGTACATACATGTGTGTATATGATTGTGATTTAAAAACTTTTGTGATTTTTTGACTGAGAGGTGATTCTTATTTCAAAATAATTTGTTTTTTTCTATGTATGTATGCAATTTAAAACTTCTATGATTTTCTTTTTGACTCAAAGCATTGATTCTTACTTGACAATAGTACATGTACTTATGTGTGTAACACTATGTGTATGTCCATATGTGAGTTTATGATTGTGGTTTGATAACATTATCATTTTCTAACTCATCATTGATCGTTACGTCACAATAATATGCGTATGTGTGTGTATAATTGTGAATTAGAAACTATTGTCATTGTATGATTATGTGTATGCATGCTGTAAGTGTGTATAATTATTATTCTAAAACTATTTTCATCATTTAGCTCACCATAAATCCTTACTTAACATCAGGAGGATGTATATATGTGTGAATGTATGTGTATTGTTGTGATTTAAAAGCTATTGTGATTGTCTGAATCAGAATTTACTCTTAATTCACAATAGTATGTGTATGTGTGTGAGTATCTATGTGTGTATATGAGTGATCTTGAAACCATTGTCATATTTCGAATCATACTATTCGTTATTATTTCAAAATAGTATATTTAGAAAGATCGTTTCCCAAGGCTCTCTGCTCAAGGATCTCTAATTTACTCTTAATTCACAATAGTATGTGTATGTGTGTGAGTATCTATGTGTGTATATGAACGATCTTGAAACCATTGTCATATTTCGAATCATACTATTCGTTATTATTTCAAAATAGTATATTTAGAAAGCCTGACTCTTGACCATACACCTCACCATCTCCATGAGTGACGTCCTTTCTTTTAGCAACTCCATTATGTTGAGGTGTATACGGCACTGTACACTGGTTTTCCCATGTTCAGCCAGAAATGCATTAAAATTAGAAGACATATATTTCCCCCCTCTATCAAAATGGAGGATGCCCATTTTACATGCTGACAGATTTTCACCCAAAACCAAAAACTGTTTGAAGCACATGAACACTTTAGACTTTGCTTTGAGTGGATATACCCATGCATGCTTGGAAAAATCATCAATGAAAGTCACGAAGTAAAGGTAATTTCCAAAAGAGGGTGTCTGCATAGGAGCACAGAAATCACTATGTACAAGTTACAATTTCTGCATAGCCCAAACTGAACCATTTTTTGGAAAGGAGGAACGCTGCATTTTGCCCAAAATATAGCCTTCACATACATGTTTTCCGGGTGCCTCAAGCTTGGGCAAAGAAGACACCATATCAGATTTCTGTAGGCATAGCAAAGTAGCCAAATTCAGATAACCAAAGTGTGCATGCCAAAGCTTTGCATTTGACATAGCCTGAGAATCATGTACTGCACATGCCAAATCATTCATAGATCTTTCATAGTCTATGAGCTTCTAGAGCCCACGACATAAAATGCCAGAAGCAATAATGACATCGCCATTTGATAGATCATGAAATGTACATCTGGCATCAACTAATTTCACAATCAAGTGAATCTTGGCTAATGTGGAAACTGATAGCAGATTCTTCTTGATCCTTCGCAGAAATAAAGCATCTAACCAGGTGAAAGAACTACCATCAATAGTAGTGAGATTGATCTTACCAACTCCCATAATAGGATAACAAGCCTTTTTGGCGCATGTCATAGTATTCCTTGTAGGGGCAGGCTAGAGTGAAGAGAAGAAACTTTGCTGCGAGGTAATATGTTTGGTCGCCCCACAGTCAAAGTACCGAACATCTGAATCTACTACAGACATGCACTGCTCATGAGAAGATGGGACAAAATTGCAAACAGTAGTAAATACCCATTCTTCTTCTTGCACAAGGTTAGCAGACTCTGTTTTTGGTGTAGGCCTTTGCAACAACCATTCCGGCCTCTTTCTTCTTTGTCTCTTTAGCAGCCAGTTTTGCACAGTTCTTTATAATATGATCATTTCCTTTACAGTACTTGCAAAACAACTTTTGCTGTTCTGATTTCTTTTCATCTTTGTCTTTCCCCTTTGATTGTGCAGAATTAGCAGATTTCTACTTACTAGTTGAAGAGCTCCATTTCCTTTGCTCTTCTGACTAGCCATGAAAGCTTGATATGCAACACGCATAATGGACATGTTCTGCCTGGACTGATCTTCCTGCAATAGAACAAAGACTAACTCCTCAAATGACAAGGCATTTGGATTGCCTTTCATCATCAACCAAAGAGTAGAAGCAAAACTCTGATATGAATCACGAAGTCCATTAAAAACAGTCTGCACAAGTGAGCTATGTGGTATAACCTCATGAACAGAAATCAATTGTTCTTTCAAATCTCTGATCTTTCAATTGTAACAACATTTTTAATAAAATACTAACCAATGATGTACAATCAACAGAGAGCCTTGATTTTTCTGAGCTAACAATGTCATACGAATACTGAAATGTATAGTGGTTCTCCAATATTGAAATATTTTAGAGCTATAAGATTGTAGATTTTAGAATTACATATTTGAGAAGTTAAAGTATTAATAGAACTAATATTAAAAACCGAGAGAATTTGAGATTTATGGAAAATTAGTCAATTGAAAAATATATTATCATTTAAACTTTGTATTGAAGAATTACGATAAAAGATTAAATTCTTTAAGGATATTTTTCATTTATCAACTATTATGATTGTTTGACTTCAAGCATTGATTTTTACTTCACAACAGTATGTATATTTTGGTGGGTAATAGTATGTGTATGTGTATGTGTATATATATGTGTGTGATTTAAGAAACTATTGTGATCATCTGTCTCAACCTTGATTCATTCATCCAAATAGTACATACATGTGTGTATATGATTGTGATTTAAAAACGTTTGTGATTTTTTGACTCAACCTTGATTCATTCATCCAAATAGGACATACATGTGTGTATATGATTGTGATTTAAAAACGTTTGTGATTTTTTGACTGAGAGGTGATTCTTATTTCAAAATAATTTGTGTTTTTCTGTGTATGTATGCAATTTAAAACTTCTATGATTTTCTTTTTGACTCAAAGCATTGATTCTTACTTGACAATAGTACATGTACTTATGTGTGTAACACTATGTGTATGTCCATATGTATGTGATTGTGGTTTGATAACATTATCATTTTCTAACTCATCATTGATCGTTACGTCACAATAATATGCGTATGTGTGTGTATATTTGTGAATTAGAAACTATTGTCATTGTGTGACTCACTATTTATTTCAACTTCGCAAACGTATGATTATGTGTATGCATGCTGTAAGTGTGTATAATTATTATTCTAAAACTATCTTCATCATTTAGCTCACCATAAATCCTTACTTAACATCAGGAGGATGTATATATGTGTGAATGTATGTGTATTGTTGTGATTTAAAAGCTATTGTGATTGTCTGAATCAGAATTTACTCTTAATTCACAATAGTATGTGTATGTGTGTGAGTATGTATGCGTGTATATGAACGATCTTGAAACCATTGTCATATTTCGAATCATACTATTCGTTATTATTTCAAAATTGTATATTTAGAAAGATCTTTTCCCAAGGCTCTCTGCTCAAGGATCTCTGCTTAAGGCTTTCCTTCAATCTCAGAAATTCCTCACTCAGAAATAGAAATTGTAGATGTTTGATTTCCCTAAAATTGCAAATATTCATTGTCGGAGAGAATCTACAATTTCTCTAGACCATGTGTATATTTTGAGTTACACACACAAATTCTCTTTCTCTCTCTCTCTACAACATCTTTTGTCACATTCTTTAAGAGATTTTTTGATCCACCATTCTTTAAGAGGGTTCTCGAAGTTGGTAGCGCACCTTTCTTTCCAGATTGTTCGAGAGGCCTCGCCCCCTGTAGCATTCCACAATGCTAAAAAACAACCAATTGCTTCACTCAATAATGCTTGCTTCCAGTTGATTTTTCCCTATAGTAGCAAGATTCTCCTAAGTGCCCTCCAAATTGAGACTAACATGGGGATGAAGAGAAGAGGTATCCAAGTCTTCATTGCCATGTACACAATGTTTACACTAAGGAGGAACACCAGAGTTTTTGCTAGCTTTTACATTGGTCTGAATTCCTTGGCAGACAATTTGCCACATTAGAACCAATTTTTTGTATGTTGGTGATGGGCCAAGTTGGAGTATTAATAATTGAAGAAATTTCCAAATTTCTTTTGAAAGTCTTTGAGATTTTGTAAAAGATAGTGTTCTAAGTATATGATTTGAGTTTCGTTGCATATGGTTTAGGTTGTTATGATCGAAACGTTAGAATTCACTTGCTGAGATGAGAATACTTGCATAGCTTTGAGAAGTTTTGAAAATAGGAAACGCCTCATTTTCTTTCAGATCTGAATGTTGAGGAGGTCTTTGAGAATTCGAGTCCATCATCACACAAAGCTTGGTAAATCTTCTAGTCTATGGTCTAGGTCTTCTAAGTGTCATGTGTCTTCTTCACTTATTCCGATTCCATTCTTCAAATTTCCCTTATTTACGTGTTTTTGGATGGTAATGCTAGTTTCTGAAGGTATGTGTGCATAGATTCTTTCACTCTCGCATTTCTCCAACATTCTTATTCCATGTTATCTAATTATGCGATACAAATTCTATTTTAGGGTATTTCCTTTCTTGTTTTACATTGGGTGATGATGTTTTTCCTTTTACTAATGAAATAAACCTTGTAGAATGAGATCCACGTTATCATATAAAATTTGGGGAGTTGAGAGTCTTGAAAGTAATTTCCTCTCTCAATGGTTAAGAATCAACTAATTTCCCAAGTCATGTAGCCCAGTTTTTTTGCATTATCCTCATCATTTCTGGATGGAGTTCCATTCATTTCCTCTCCTAAATCATTGGAGTTATCATGTAGCTTACTAAAAACAAACACAATCGCTTGCTTGTTCAACTAATATCCTTTGAAAGACCTCGCTAATAGATTCTTCCGCAGAGCGATGTTCATGGGAACTCCTTAATCTGGCCATTTTCTTGTTCAATTCATCTAAATATATTGTGGTAATGCATTTGTGTAGATACTTCAGGTCATGATGATTCTTGGATTCGGTCCTTATATAGATTTCCTTTTCTGGGTCCTTATATAGATTTCTTAACCGACTATTGGAATTACTAAAATGTTTAACTACTAGAGTCAATTTGCCTTTTGAGGCGAAATATCCTCCATATAGATGTGGATATATGGTTCAGTCGTAATTCGTAGTATTCTATCCGATAACAAGTGCATATGTCCTCTAAGTTTAATCTCTGATCAAAATTCAATTTCATTAGTGTATTTAGAGCCCAATTTACGTTTTTACCCATCTAGATATCAAGTGAAACATTTTCATCCACTATTTCACTTGAGGAGGCTCGTCAAGAATAGCTATGGTCTCAAACCCAAGTTTTTAAAGATTGAAACTAGAGAAATTCACTCAAAATGCATGTCTCCAATTCTAGGTTGCGTTGTCTTCTATTCACTAATTTGATTATTCATGAATAATTATAGAAGTTTATGCTTACCCCCTACTGTTTGAACACATTATTCGGTGCCAAATCAACTTACTCAAATAACTCCAAAGAGATTTTGCATGGGAGTTTGAAGATCTTTCAATTGTAACAACATGTTTAATAGAATACTAACCAACGATGTACAATCAACAGAGTGCCTTGATTTCTGTGAACTAACAATGTCATTCGAATACTGAAATCTATAGTGGGTCTCCAATATTGAAATATTTTAGAGCTATGAAATTGTGGATTTTAGAATTAGATATTTGAGAAGTTAAAGTATTAATAGAACTAAGATTAAAAACCGAGAGAATTTGAGATTTATGGAAAATTAGTCAATTGAAAACTATATTATCATTTAGACTTTGTATTGAAAACTTAGGATAAAAGATTAAATTCTTTTAGGATATTTTTATTTTATCATCTATTATGATTCTTTGAATTCAAGCATTGATTTTTACTTCACAACAGTATGTATATTTCTGTGGGTAATAGTATGTGTATGTGTATATATATGTGTGTGATTTAAGAAACTATTGTGATCATCTGTCTCAACCTTGATTCTTTCATCCAAATAGTACATGCATGTGTGTATATGATTGTGATTTAAAAACGTTTGTGATTCTTTGACTGAGAGGTGATTCTTACTTCAAAATATTTTGTGTATTTCTGTGTATGTATGCGATTTAAAACTTCTATGATTTTCTTTTTGACTCAAAGCATTGATTCTTACTTGACAATAGTACATCTGCTTATGTGTGTAACACTATGTGTATGTCCATATGTATGTGCATTTATGATTGTGGTTTGATAGCATTATCATATTCTAACTCCTCATTGATTGTTACGTCACAATAATATGTGTATGTGTGTGTATAATTGTGAATTAGAAACTATTGTCATTGTGTGACTCAGTACTTATTTCAACTTCGCAAGCGTATGTTTATGTGTATGCATGCTGTAAGTGTGTATAATTATAATTCTAAAACTATTTTCATCATTTAGCTCACCATAAATCCTTACTTAACATCAGGAGGATGTATATACGTGTGAATGTATGTGTATTGTTGTGATTTAAAAGCTATTGTGATTGTCTGAATCAGAATTTACTCTTAATTCACAATAGTATGTGTATGTCTGTGAGTATCTATGTGTGTACATGTTTGTATATGAACGATCTTGAAACCATTGTCATATTTCATATCATACTATTCGTTCTTATTTCAAAATAGTATATTTAGAAACATCTTTTCCCAAGGCTATCTACGCAAGGATCTCTGGTTAAGGCTTTCCTTCAATCTTAGAAATTCCTCACTTAGAAGTAGAAATTTTTAGATGTTTGATTTCCCTAAAATTGCAAATTCTCATTGTCGGAGAGAATCTACAATTTCTCTAGACCATGTTTTCGCATGCATGGGAAAACCGTGAGATTTCTCTTAACTTAACTTTTCCAGTACAAGTTCTTTATGTGGGGAGGAAATCATGCCTCTGTTATATCATGAAAAGTTTACTTTAAATCTCTAAAAGGATGGGTAATTTACATAAAAATAGTTACTTTCTGAGAAACATAGTATAGCTTGAGATTGTAATTGTTGTGTAGATCTACATGTACATTATATATATATGTACATGCATATACATACACGAATGCATATACAACCACAAATGCATATGCATACACACATGCATATGCATACACAAATGCATATGCATACACACATGCACATGCATATACATGCTTATGCATATGCATACACAAATACACACATGCATATGCATACACAAATACACACATGCATATGCATATACATGCATGCATACACAAATACACACATGCATATACATACACAAATGCATATACATATGCAAATGCATATGCATACACATGCATATGCATACACATGTATATGCATACACATGCATATGCATGCACATGCATATGCATGCACATGCATATGCATACACACATGCATATGCATATACACACACTACAACAGATCGATGGTATACCGAGGTTTTTACCGAGGAAAATGAACGCGGCTTTATTTGCCGTGACGCCGGTGTAAAAGTCGGTGTGTGCGTCGGTACCGAACCCTCGGTATAACCGTCGGTATATGCGTCAGTATATGCTTTGGTATATGCGTCGGTAATACCGACGCTCATACTGAGGGTTCTGCTGGAGGTACCGTCACCTATACCGTCGCCTGTTGGGTGTACCGACGGTTATTCCGATGACACTACTGGGAGTACCGTCGCATATACCGATGACCATACCTCCAAAATTTTTTTTGGGCAGAGTGTTTTGTCTTTTGCTACAGTGACATTACCATGATGTTGCTTAACAAAAGACAATACACTCTGCCCAAAAAAAAACCGAGTACATGTGATGTGTACTCTAATGACAACCGAAATATGATTTCATGAAATAGAGTATTATTGGACACAAAAGAGATAATCAGAATGAACAATGAACCATGTACAAAAGAAGTTATATATTTCAATAATGAATCATGTACAAGAGTGTGGCAAACCACTGTCATATATGACGCTTTTACAAAATGTGGCAAAGCAATGTATTGCCATATGGAAATCAAATACAAAATATTGGACTTCCACTGCCATACACATGCAAAGAACGTTCCATATCAACAGTCCTGCAACAAAGAACGTTAATGGAATGAGACAAATTCACATGAAAATTACAAACAACAAGTAAACACCAAGTTTATAAATTAATTACCTCATCGCAAATGCTCCCATGAAACTACTGCACCGCGTCCCTCCAAGTCCTACAATAGTGCAGTCAACCCATGACTATATCCGTAAGACTCCTCCGTTCGTGTTGGAGGACGACCCATTGCCAGCTCCTGAAACAAACATAAAAAGATAGGAGAAACACATATGAGAAATTTAACACACATAAATTCAATAAATGAAATGGTACTTACAAACTCATGACGCATCGTGTCATATCCGCTGCTGCCCAAATGTGACGGTCCAATCGTGTCTAGATGTGTGGCTTCGGCATTTCGTTGCTGGCAATATCGATCGGGAGTCTGCTGCTGCTCGTCACGAATCATGTCCCACTCCTCAGCATCTAACCATACAGGCTTTGCTAAGCCTTCTCTGAATGCATCACGAGCCTCGGATCGTCGATGCGACATGACCTATTTTTATATATTTAATTATATATATTCAATTTCATTATTTAAAACACTAATTCTTTTTATATTTATTTATGTATATAATTATCTTATTTTATATATATATTTATTTATATTTTCAGATTTTTTTCCTTACATAATCCTATTTTTATATATTTACTTTTATATATTTAATTATATATATTTAATAAAATTATTTAAAACACTAGTTCTTTTTATATTTATTTATGTATATAATTATCTTATTTTATATATATATTTATTTATATATTCAAATTTTTTTCCTTACGTAATCCTATTATTATATATTTAGTTTTATATATTTAATTATATATATTTAATGAACCTAATCTTAAAATTCTAGATCTGAAATACTAAACCCCAAAACCCTAATCTTAAATATCTAGACCTAAAATATGTATATTTCTGTATACATGTGTATATACATGTATATATGTATTATATGTGCATGTGTATGTGTGCATATATGTTATGTAGGTGTTAAAACCCTAAAACCCTAATCTTAAATATTTAAATCTAAAATACGTATATTTTTCTATGCATGTGTATCTACATGTATGTATGTATTATATGTATATGTGTGTGTTTGTGTCTATATGTTATCTACGTATTAAAACCCTAATCAGAAAGAAATAGCTTTTGCATGGGAGTTTAAAGATCTTTAAATTGAAACTACATTTTTAATAAAATACTAACCAACGATGTACAATCAACAGAGTGTCTTTATTTTTGTGAACTAACAATGTCATACGAATACTAAAATGTATAGTGGTTCTCCAATATTGAAATATTTTAGAGCTATAAAATTGTAGATTTTAGAATTAGATATTTGAGAAGTTGAAGTATTAATAGAATTAATATTAAAAACTGAGAGAATTTGAGATTCATGGAAAATTAGTCAATTGAAAAAAATATTATCATTTATACTTTTTATTGAAAATTTAGGATAAAAGATTAAATTCTTTTAGGATTTTTTTAGTTTTTCAACTATTATGATTGTTTGACTTCAAGCATTGATTTTTACTTCACAACAGTATGTATTTTTTATGGGTAATAGTTTGTGTATGTGTTTGTGTATATATATTTGTGTGTTGATGATTGTGATTTAAGAAACTATTGTGATCATTTGTCTCAACCTTGATTCTTTCATCCAAATAGTACATACATGTGTCTATATGATTGTGATTTAAGAACGTTTGTGATTTTTTGACTGAGAGTTGATTCTTACTTCAAAATAATTTTTGTATTTGTGTGTATGTATGCGATTTAAAACTTCTATGGTTTTCTTTTTTACTCAAAGCATTGATTCTTACTTTATAATAGTACATGTACTTATGTGTGTAACACTAAGTGTCTGTCCATATATATGTGCATCTATGATTGTGGTTTGATAAAATTATCATTTTCTAACTCATCATTGATTGTTACGTCACAATAGGAAGTGTATGTGTGTGTATAATTGTGAATTAAAAACTATTGTCATTGTGTGACTCAGCATTTATTTCAACTTCACAAACGTATGTTTATGTGTATGCATGTTGTAAGTGTGTATACTTATTAAAAATTATTTTCATCATTTAGCTCACCATAAATCCTTACTTAACATCAGGAGCATGTATGTATGTGTGAATGTATGTGTATTGTTGTTGGTGCAAATGAAAAGCTTACACATTTGGCTAGAGCTTATGTATAGCTAAAGCTCCATGGAAACCATTGTTGGGAAGCATTTATCTTTTACCATTTGTAAAATTCATTTTTGACTCGGAAGAATATTTGCAATCACAACTAAACTCGTGGAGCTTGTTAGCTAGAAAAGTCATGACTTTACTTGAGGGAATATCTCCTAGATTGAAGGACTACTTTTTAGTGAGAGCGAAGGATTCAAATTCAAATTCAAATCTCACATCTATAAAGGATGTCTAAAGAACTCGCGGGATAAGTGACGCCATACACGAGTTCTCCTTGACCATATTGTAAGAGAGTAAGGCATACATCATAGCCTATACTACTCACAATCATTAGGCATTTTTTATCATGCTAATGATCTTTAAAACATTGTGTTCTAATACAAAATATCTATTCTTCTCATCTATGGTCTCTCTATCATAGTCACTCATAACAGTCAAATTGTACTGCTCATTGCTAAGTCATTTCTACATCGTTTTCAATGTTCTATAGCTTGCTCTATGTACTGATAAAAGTAAGTCCAAAGAGAAGGGTAAGAACAAGAAGATTGAAGATGAAGGAGCTACCTCCCAAGCCAACTATGCAGGGAGAGGTAGAACATCAAGAGGAAGGGGCAGAGGAGGCAAGCAAGATAGGGGGAGACCTTATAACTCCTCACCATGTAATATTTGTGGATTGTCAAATCATACTACAGATGAGTGTTATAAGAGAGTCCTCTTGCTCCTCTATACAGATGGAGGAGTTCCTTATTCTTCTTCAATAACTTCCTGTTGAGTGGAAATAGGAACAACAAGTCTTCTAGGAAATGAACTAGATTCAACCAATATGGAGCATTTGTGGAGGATCCCCAACATGGATTCAAGAGAATTGTGAATGGAGAAAAGACATGTAGATTATTCAAGTTTGAACTTGAGGATACAAGGAATATTGCACTTTATAGTTACAAAGACCAAACGCTATCAGAGCTTGAAATCTGGCATAAGAGATTAGGGCATGTTGGTGAAAGAACTTTAAAGCAAATATGTAGAGATCAGTGTGTGCTTGAGATACCCAATGTATCCAAGCAACAAATGATGTATAATGTGGTGCTTGTGAGTTTGGCAAATGTCACAGGTTACCCTTCTCAAGGAAAGGCTACATGCATGAAGACTACCTAGAGGTTTTCTATACAAATGTATGGGGACCAAGTAAGGATCCCTCAATTTCTCGATCAAGGTATTATGTATCTTTCATTGATGATTTCAATAGATGGAATGTTGTATACTCTATGAAACACAAAGATGAAGTATTCAATTGCTTTAAAAAATATCTTGCACTTGTTCAGAACCAAACAAGAAGAAACCTAAAGAGACTAAGGTAAGATGGAGGACATGAGTACTTCTCAAATGAGTTTGATGCAATCTTGCAGGACAAAGGAATCAAGAGAGAAATTACAACAAGGTATACCCATGAGCAAAATGGGGTGGTAGAGAGGAGAAATAGATTAATCAGTGAAATAGCTAGGTCAATGTTTAATGAGAAAAAACTACCTAATTACTTGTGGGTAGAGAGTGTATCTATTGCCACTTATCTTGTAAACAGGTTGCCATCCAAATCTCTTGATGGGATGACCCCATATGAAGCATGGCATGGTAGAAGACCTTCACTTGATGATTGTAGGATATTTGGATGTGTTGCTTATGTGCATATCCCTTCTCAAGTAAGACGTAAGCTAGATCCTAACACAGAGAAGTGCATCTTCATAGGGTATGACTTGAATCAAAAAGGATACAGGTTCTACAATCCTTCTAACAAAGGATTCATGGTCCGTAGAGATGTTGTCTTTGATGAGAATGACTCTTGGTTTGAAAGTGAATGCAGGAAAGTAAAGCTACCTTATGACTTGGAAGAGGAGTTTCCAAGGCTTACTAAGGAGGAGCCTAATCAGAATGAAGACATCAACTTAGATGATGAGGACATCATAAACTTAGAGGAGTTCAAGGCATGGAAGACCAAAGGCAAAGTCAAGATGAAGAAGCTATATGATATACCTGAATCATCCAACCAAGCAATCCGGAGATCACAAAGGGAGAGCAAGAAGCCAATTAGATATGGGTATGACACTACCTTAGTTACTAAGAACTCTGTTTATCTTGCAAAGGACTTTTCATTTGAAGAGCCAACATCATACGAAGAGGCAAAGACCAAGGAAGAATGGAAGGAAGCAATGGATGAGGAAATTGAAGCACTCAAGGAGAGTGATACTTGGGAGTTAGTACCAAAGAGGGCTCTATGAAGGTAATTGGTTCTCGATGAATCTATAAGATCAAAAGGAATTCTGATGGATCAATAATCAGGTACAAAGCTACACTTGTGGCTAAGGGTTTTGCACAAACCCAAGGAGTTGATTATGAAGAAACATTCTCAGCTATGGCAAAAATGCCAACCATCAGGGTATTGGTAACTGTGCATCAAAGAATTGGAACATGTATCAATCGGATGTAAAAAATGCATTTCTAAATGGCTAGATTTCAGAGGAGGTGTACATGTCTCAACCTCCTGGATATGAGGATCCAAGCAAGGTAACATATGTGTGTAAATTGAACAAAACTCTTTATGGATTGACGCAGGCACCTAGGGCATGGAACCATAGGTTGACCACATACCTTCAAGATCAAGGATTCATCATGAGTAAAGCAGATACTTCTCTATTTGTTAAGAGGAGTAATTCAAAGCTAATATACCTATGTGTATATGTTGATGATATCATGCTCAAAGGTAATGATGCTAATGGCATCAAGCAGATCAAGAATCAGATGATGCAGAAGCTCAAAATTAGTGACCTTGGATCACTAAAATATTTCCTTGGACTTGAGTTAGTCTATACGAACTCTGGAATCTATATTACTCAAAGAAAGTACATACAAGATATGTTGAAGAAGTTTCATTTGCAGGATGCCAAAGTTGCAAGCACTCCAATGGAGGTAAATCAAAAGCTAAGTGCTCATGAAGGTGATGTGCTTGAAAATATTGTAGGTTACCAAAGCATAGTGGGAAGCTTGAACTATGCTACATTGACAAGGATTGATATTTCTTATGGAGTAAATGTTTTAAGTCAGTTTATGCACAAACCTAGGGCATCTCATTTGGAAGCTTCCAAAAGGATTATGAAGTACCTTAAGGGCACTCAAAATCAAGGGTTATACTTCCCTTATACCTCAGACTTAGACATCAAGATATACTCAGATGCAGATTGGGTAGGTTGCAAAGATGATAGAAGGAGTACCTCAGGATACCTATCATTTGCAAGTGATAAACCTATATCATGGTCTTCAAAGAAGCAACCTACTATTGCTTTATCTTCTACAGAGGCAGAGTATAGAGGATTGTCCAATGCTACTCAAGAGGCCATATGGATCAGATTGTTATATATAGATTTGGGTTTGCATACTACATCTCCAATGATTTTTGGAGATAATACAAGCTCACTACACCTTGCAACAAATCCTATTTATCAGCTAGGACCAAGCATATAGAGGTCCAGTATCATTATGTGAGAGAGAAGCTATTGAGTAAGGAGATTTAGGTTGTTTATGTATCAACTAATATGCAATGTGCATATTTATTGACCAAAGCATTAGATGGTACAAAACTTTGTAGGTTTAAATCTATGATTGGATTGCACGACATTCAAGAAGATTGAAGAAGAAGACCAATCCAAAATGTTTTGGCTTGACGGGGAGCTGTTGGTGCAAATAACAAGCCTACACATTTGGCTAGACCTTATGTACAATTGAAGCTCCATGGAAACCATTGCTAGGAAGCATTTATCTTTTACCATTTGTAAAAGTCATTTTGGACTTGGAAGAATATTTGTAGTCACAACTAAACTCCTGGAGTTTGTTAGCTAGAAAAGTCATGACTTTACTTGAGGGAATATCTCCTAGATTGAAGGACTACTTTTTAGTGAGAGCCAATGGAGGATTCAAATTCAAATTCAAATCTCACATCTACAAAAGATGTCTAGAAGGCTCGCGGGATAAGTGACTCCATACGTGAGTTCTCCTTGTCCGCATTGTAAGAGAGTAAGGCATACATCATAGCCTATACTACTCATAGTCATTAGGCATTGTTTATCATGCATAATGATCTTGTACAACATTGTGTTCTAATACAAAATATATATACTTCTCATCTATGGTCTCTCTGTCATGGGCACTCATAATAGTCAAATTATACTGCTCATAGTTCAGTCAATATTTCTACATCATTTTCAATGTTCTATAGCTTTTTGGAATCAGCTCTAAGCTCTCTATGTGCCCCCGAATTCTGAGGACAATCTATTCAGCCAATTTGGAGAAAAGTGCATCGAATCACTCACTGGTCAAACTCTAAAAAGGTCCTAAAAAATGGGGGGTAATGATTTGATGCTTAATTAATTGCTCTGTGTATAGTGTATCATTTTAAGTGATTCCACTTGGAATCATAAGCTCATTAAGGTAATTTGATACCTCTAAGAGGAAGTTTTCTAATTCCTACTATACTCGAAGCACTGAACAAAAAAAATAGAAGGTTTTCATTAATCCTTCAACTTGGAAGTAGTCTGTTTTGATTCAATCTTTCCTCACATCATTTTCAAAGTACATAGGCACTTGCATAGTGTCATTGGAAAGCTAAGAGGGCCCACAACTCAACTCTGATGCTAGAAGGGGCTGGTACAAAGCAGGATTTAGCACTACCTACTCATTTCTTGGAGTTTCCATCCGTCTTTCCCAACAATTGGTGTGATTTAAAAGCTATTGTGATTGTCTGAATCAGAATTTACTCTTAATTCACAATAGTATCTGTATGTGTGTGAGTATCTATGTGTGTATATGTTTGTATATGAACAATCTGGAAACCATTGTCATATTTTGAATCATACAATTCATTCTTATTTCACAATACAATTCATTCTTATTTCACAATATTATATTTGGAAACAACTTTTCCCAAGGCTCTTTACTCAAGGATCTCTGCTTAAGGCTTTCCTTCAATCTCAAAAACTCCTCATTCAGAAATAGAAATATGTAGATATTTGATTTCCCTACAATTGCAAATTTTCATTGTCGAAGAGAATCTACAATTTCTCTAGGCCATGTTTTTGCATGCACGGGAACAATGTGATTTCTCTTAACTTAACTTTTCTAGTACAAGTTCTCTGTGTGGGGAGGAAATCATGCCTTTTTTATATCATGAAAAGTTTACTTTAAATCTCTAAAAAGATGGGTAATTTACATGAAAATAGTTACGTTCAAAAACATAGTATAGCTTGAGATTGTAATTGTTGTGTAGATCTACATGTACATTATATATATGTACTACAACTAAAATATAGTCTCTTATGTTGATGTAGTTTTCTCTCACTCACAGAGGCACCCATCAATTATTATGCGATTATTGGAATCCTTGATTATTGCACTAGTTAGTAAGCGACAAAAAAAAAAACTAAAGATATCCTATTTTCAATCGTCGCGAATTCCCTATATATAGCAACGTTGGGCATTCTTCGCTCAATGCCTTGTTGACTCCAAAGGAGCTCAAGCTGTAAATCTCACCATGAACACGCTTGACGTCAGTACCGATTTCCTGGTGGAGTTAAAGGGAAAAATCGCTACTAAGATCGAGAAGTAGTTTTTGTTGGCTGAAGATGGCAGAAAGTTTGAGCTTGTGAGTTGCAGATTTATGTGGAGAAGAAGCGAGCATGTATGGGCAACGGACTCCAGTTTATTCCCAAAGTATGTCATAACGAATTATATTTTGGGATATTTGATTTGTTGTATTCCTGCCATTGATAATGGCTTTCCTTTTACTATTGCAACTCATACAATTCAAGAAAAAGGGTGAGATTATTCTTATATAGAAGTTGTATTGTTCCTATCAATGGCTTTCCTTTTACTATTGCAACTCATACAATTCAAGAAAAAGGGTGAGATTATTCTTATATAGAAGTTGTATTGTTCCTATAATCTAGCTAACCACCCACCAACTAGTGTAGGTGTGATTTTTGGTGGGTAATTGAAAAGATTTTATCTCATTGACTATCATGGAGCTCTAATGTTATTCCACAACTTTGGGTCCCTAAGTTGTATTCTTCAGCTTGAAAAACTTGTTCATGAGTACTTTTTTATATTTGAGAGTTGATTTTCAAGACTTCCCCTCAAGCCCCAATTTCTAGGCCCTTCGTTTCAATGTATGCGATCAAGTGTTGTATCTTTCCTCCACCCAAAGATATTTTCATATTGGTCCAAGATATTTTCATATTGGTCCATGCTCCTCCTTTACATCCTTTACCTGATCTTTGTGTAATACAACCTCCTCAAAAGTGATATGGATATGTGTTTTAGTCATGATTCCTAGTTATGAGTTAGATTACAACTTCATATGTCGTCTAAGATTAATGTTTGATCAAAATTCTATTATATGAGTCTATGTAGAGCCCAATTTAAGTCTTTAACTATCTAGATGTCAGACGAAACATTTTCATGCGCTAATTCACTTGAGGAGGGTCTTCAACAATAGCTATGCTTTTAACGCCAAGTTTCTGAACCTTGCAACTACAGAAATCAACTCAAAATGCATGTCTCCAAGTGTAGGTTGCATTCATGAATGATGAGTCTGGGATTGCTCGCACCAGTAATGGAGATCCAGTAATGGAGAAGAGGTTGCCATGGCTAGAGCGACAGAGCTCGAGAATTGAAGTGCGAGCTTCTTCTGCGCAAGCCATCCAAGCGTCGTGCTGTTGCAGAGCTGATCAAGGATCTGTTGCTTAATGTTTCCAACAATATAGAAAACGGCTACAGAGAGTCGGTACATCGCGACTGAGGCGCGCTTTTGTCAATCGCGACGCAACTGTCCATCGCGACTGAGAGTCGACTGGCGACCGACTAAGGCGACTCATTGGGGCTGTCGATCGGGGTGTCTCCTTTTCTCGGGAATAACATATACTTCTTTCTAATGACATTCCTTTATTAATCACACAGAACGTGGGCTTCTCTCTCTCGCGCGGGAAAGTCCTTTTCTAATGGTTTAATTGGAATTAAGCTAAATTCATTCCAAGGTATGGAGGGAGTAGGCGACCACGCGCGAAAGTCAGATTCTAATGCAAAATGAATTAATTTTAAAAGGTTTTTAGCTAAATTCCAAAGATACGGTGGGAGTCGGGGACACGTGATTTTTGCGATGGGACATTGGTGTATGCGATGGAACATTGGTGCAGTTAATTTTTAAAGGCATTCGCACTTCTCGCTTAAAGAGATTTTTCCTAAGTAAAGCATCCTTTCCTAGTTCTTGCTAAGTTGGGAGTTAAGAAATTTCTTTGATTGGCCTTCGTTTGTTCTCGCCTCAATATCGACCCTTTTTCCCTCGTTGGTTGTGAGCAATGTGAGTCCGCCCAGTCCCAGTGCCCCCTTCAAATGGACTCCGTCCCATCGGAAGTCCCCCCTCCGATAGTATCTTCGTGCAAGGAGTTTGTGGTGGCAAAACAAGAAGAGCTGATGAAAACTTTTCTGATCAGGCAAGTTTTTGGCCCTAGGCCCCCCTAGAAAATGTGAGAACTTGGCTGCGCAAGGAGTGGTTCCCGCGTGGTTTAATTGTGTGCAAATGTTAATTCTTGCCAGCGAATCACCTCCTTTTAGTGTTTGAGAATGAAGAGATGGCCTTTCAAGCCTTGCAAGCCGGCTCCTGGCAAGTAGGCCGGTCCACCTTATGTCTTTTTAAGTGGACCCCAGACTTTGTTCCCAACAGATCAAAGCCTCTTCGTTACCCGCTATGGGTGGACCTTCCAAATCTAACGTATTTTCAATATGGGTTTCTTCGAGAAATCATTTCACTGATCGGTCACCCGATGGCCTCAAGAGAGGATCTCGGGGGGGTTAATCTATGATGGAACTCAATATTCTTTCAATGCAAGATGGCACCCACAAATCTGCATTGAAAGAGACTTGAACCAGGTCCTTCCCTCGAAGATCTCCATAAACTATGGATATGGTAAGATTTGGGTATAGGAGGTTACTTACAAGAATTTGCCAAATGTGTGCTTCCGTTGGGGGCACCAAGGTCATAGGATCAAAGATTGCCCTTTGAAGCAAAGTACCAATAAAAACAAACTTAAACTAGATGGGACCTCGGACCCTTTCCCCCTAGTTGAAACTTGGGGTCATCCCCCTCTGATGGAGGAGGAAGAGGGAACTCATGTTGTAGAAATGGATTCAGAAGGATTCACTGAAGCAAGACGTAGGAGGAAAGTTAGCCCTCAAAGATCAGCAGCAAGAAATGTTACGACAATTGCTCCTTCGAATAACATGTATTGTAACCTAGAAAAAAAGATTAATGAGGTCGACTTCCCAGGAGATAACAATTTTGATGAATACCCCACTAATAATACGCTTGGGTGCTCTACCAGCAAAGAAGACATCCAGGAAGGTTACACCACAAGTAAAGAGGAACGATTCACTACTAGCAATGAAGACAATCCAGATAGTGAAAGCTTCTTCCTTGGTCCTACTTTTTCGATTTTGCATGCCAAGCTTACCGCAACAAAAGTCAAATATTAAAGGGAAACAACCGTCTGGCAAGCCCTAGAAGAGCCCCCTCAAGAGTAGGATCCTAAGTCAAGAAGCTGGGAGGAAAAAAGAAGATCACAAGAGAAAAAAAAGGGCGGGTCCCTCCCCTCAAAGAGGCCAACCATCAATAATGAAACTCACATCGCTAAACGTTAGGGTTTGTCTGACCCTTCAAGAGCGGTGATTCTTGGCCAGTGGTTCAAAGACAATTGCCTCAACCCCAACTTTATCTACTTACAAGAGATTAAAATCGACATAGAGGATCTCCAAAAACGGCTCAAATGCATTTCTCCGAACAACCTTTGGTTCTCCACTTCGCACCCTAGGGGGGCTGGGGGCACTTCAATTGGTATTAGTCACTCCTAGTACGGCAGGTTGACCTCGACTTGTGAAGATCGGAATCATCATTGGATTGCTGCCTCTTTTAGGCTCCCTACTCAGTTGACTGTGGTCTCAATTTATGCCCCTAATGGTGAAGCGGACCGGATCGATACGTGGGCTTCCCTCAACTCCCTCTCACATAATGTTCTAATTTTTGGAGACTTCAACATGGTGGATTTTCCTGAGGACTGATGGAAAAACAAGGGGAAAATTATTGACGGTCGGGTGAAAGAGATATGGGATAAAAGCAAGCTCCATCTCGACCTGGTCGAGGTGAAAGACATGAAGGGGTTCTCGTGTTCAAATCTCCAATTGGGGGACTCTGTGAGGAAAGCAAGACTTGATAGATGTTACACCGACCAAAACACCATCCTGGAGTGGCATATTCCTTCGATTTCCCAACACATGAACCTGACTATCTCGGACCACTACCCAATTACTCTTTCTTTCAAACCAATTCCCATGCTCCGGAAAGCTGCTTGGTTTCATGCTTGTGAGACATCATTTTCCCTCCCCCCATCTCCACCAAGAAATTTCCGCGGTTTGGGCGGAAGCCTTTGGCAACTGTAATGAACCGGCTAAGTGTTGGAGAAACGCAGTGGAAAGGACTCGACAACTTTTAATCAGGACTCATAAGGAGATAAGAGATATCCAAAAGAAAAGACGAGAAATGGTGTAACACAGGCCCTCATGTCTTGAAGAGGAAGTGAACAAATGTAACTTGCAATGCCAAAAAGGTCTTTTGAAAATCACGAGAAGACTAAGATTCGAGGAGGAGCTTCAAAGGAAAAATCTTGAAATATTTTTCAAAGACTGGTGGGCGGGGAAGGCCGACAAACCATCAAAAGAGATATGTAACATCCTCAAAAAGAAACAAGCTAGGGAATCTATCCCCTTCTTGGTCGATAACAATGGGATCGAATGTAGCACACAAGTTGAGAACATATCTATCATCGTTTAGCACTTTACCCATCTTCTCGGGTTCCCGACTCCTCTTTCCCCACATAGGCGTGACTCCATGGAAACCATCTCAAGAGTAGCTCAATCTAGAATCCCACAGAATATGAATTCTCTGATGGATGCTAACATTTCGGAGAATGAAATTATCGAGGTTATTGATGCTCTTCCCAATGGGAAAAGTCCGGGTCTTGATGGCCTCACCAATGAGTTTTTCAAGTCCTTCAAGCATGAGGTGGCCACCCCACTGAGTCTGGTGTGGCAAGAGGCTCTCTCCTTCAGCACCCTCCCCGAGTGTCTTAATAATGGTGTCATCGAGTTAATCCACGAAAGGGGAGATAAGGACAAAATTGAAAACTAGTGGCCGATTACCATACTCCAAACTGGATACAAGATAATTACCAAAGTTATTGCCAACAAAATCTCTTCTCATTTAAAGTCATGGCTTTGTGAGGACCAGAAAGGTTTTCTCAAAGGTAGATCTATACTTGAAGCAATTGTCGATATTTGGGAAGGCCTAGTGTTTGCTGAGGAGTCTGCACAAGATCTAGTATTGATTAAGATCGACTTCGATAAAGCGTACGACAGATTGGAGTGGGACTTTATTCTTCAATCGCTGAAATACCTTGGAAGCGCTTCAAATAGAATAAATATCAACGGTAAGCTCTCTGAGCCCATACGTTTAAAAAGATCTATCATGCAAGGCTGCACTCTGGCTCCACTACTCTTCGCTATCGCCTCAAACAGCCTTAGTCGCCTATTAAACCATCACATGGAATCTGGCAAACTCAAGGGTCTCTCCCTACCTCTAAATCACGGCCAAATGATTGCTAGACTCTTTGCCGACGACATGAATGCCTTTTTTACGTAACGATATGAACAACATTGAGGTGTTCTGGTGTTGCCTCGCCACCTTTTGTATGGCGTTAGGTTCAAAAATCAACCATGCTAAAACTGCTTTCAAAGCAATCCGCGGACCTCCACCCCAACTGTTGTTAGATCAGGGTTGTCAAGTTATCCCTAGAGGTCAAGTCTTCTGTCTCCTTGGCATTCCGATGGGCTTCCACATCACAATGGACCAACGATCGAACTGGGTGCTTGCCAAGCTGGATAGCAAACTAAATCATTGGAAAGGTATGCAAGTCAACTTGGCAGGACGTGTTATGGTTGTTAACACATTTATGCTTTCAACGACTATTTTCTTCATCTCATGTTGGAGGCCTAAGGAGAAAGAGTTGGCCAAAGTGGAAAGGATCTACAGAAACTTCCTTTGGACTAGGGACCCCAATAGGAGGGGGATTCCCAAAATCAAATGCGAAACTTGTATTAGCTCGAAAGACTAAGGGGGCTTGGGTATTTTGGATATCGTTGGGTTGGCTAAGAAGCTGGCGACAAAGTGGCTTATCAACGCTTGGAGCAATAGTGAGTCCTCTTGGGCTAAATTGATCTTCAGAAACATGGAAGACCTTACCTTAGTTTGTCATCCTGGTTGGAAGGACATAGGGATTCTCACGCTTTTGTTCTCCCCCCCACCTGGTGTCCCCTAAAGGCTCTAGCCTCGTGTGTTCTTTATGGAAGAGTTAGAACAAGGCCAAAAAATTCATCAGAATCAGTGATGAGTGGAGTGGGCAGATGGGATAAGAAAAAATGACTCTATCTGGTTCCCGATGAGTGACATTAGGGGCGTGGAGCCTTGGAACCTCCAAACTACAAAGCGGTTATTGAACAAGGGGTTCAAACAGTGGAAACAACTCTGGAAACAAGAGACCATCCAGTGGATTAGGTTCGAAGACTTAGACCGGAGACATAGTGTCACCCTCAAGGAATGGACTCTTCTTCAATGCAGGTGTTTAGCATGGGACTGCTCAACTACCCGCCTTCTCTACGGATAGGATCTTCCTTGCCTGGAGGGCCTCAATTGGAGCAATGGTAAGAAAATATCCAGAATCCCCAACTTCAAAGAGAACTTAGATGTTCATCACACCCTTAAGAAGAGGTGGTGCCTTTCTTCGACCAAACTTCAATGGGAACTAATGTTCATGTCTATTTGGCACCCCCTAATTTAGATCAAACAGTCCGTTCTCATGTGGTAGATCTTGCATAAGGGAATCTGGTCCAATGCAAGGGCTAACAAAATCTATGGTGTGCCACCATGGTGCAAGCGTTTCCATCGATGCATCGAAGATTTAGCTCACCTGTTCTTCGATCGCCCCAAGTCCCGTGTTATCTGGCATTACGTGATGCTGGTACTGAGACTCACGAACCAAATCAATTGTCAACAGGTGTTGTTGGGTGAGGCGATCAGTTGCTCATCGAGGCTGTGGAATGCCATCAGGGGGAGACTCTTTGGAAGATTTGGAGGGAGTGATGTGCTATCAATTTTGGCCAAACTCCTAAGGAATGGTCGATCTAGAAATCCTTGTTTCTTCTAGGTAAAAGAATCTCCCGAGATAAGAGATCTCCACCGTTTAGACATCACTATATTCATCTCCTCGAAAACAATAAGTTGAAACCCAAATGGGTCCCACATCAGGGAGATAATAAATTTATCCGCCTCATTTGTAATGCCCTCTAGCTTGCCATACTCCTCCCTTGCATTGTGGGATTTGTGGGGTCCCATGGGCACTACTCCCATTCACTTGTAACTTTTCTTTATTTTAATTAAAGTCTGTGAGAATAGGGTAAGGTCAAACTTCCTTTTATTAAAAAAAAAGTGTTTGTTGCATTATCTGCTTTCCATTAATTTCATTAATCAGAGATTGTTTTGTTGGCTGAAGATGGCGGAACGTTTGAGCTTGTGAGTTGCAGATTTATGCGAAGATCTATGTCTGTCGAAACGTCTACTCAACTCGTTTTTATCGTAACTTACAATAAAACGCTTTTCGTTGAAAGCGTAGAGGTCTTCTATGTGCAGACAATATTAACTTATGAAGCCAATGTTTTGTTCCCCCGAATGAGTTCATCGGAAATGAGATGAATTTATCATAAGGGATGAAATAAGACGTTCATTTGTCACATTATAACTTGCATCGGAGAGAGAGAAAGAGATAAATTCAAAAAGAGAGGAAGAAAAAGAAAGCATTGTAAGTTTTGGTTCGTTGAAAGGCTAAATGTTGCAAGTGAGAATGTACGCCCCAAAGGCTTTGAACATGTGATCCGAAAAATTCATGTGAACATAAGCTTTTACTTTGTACGTGCTCGTAGGTAAAAGATAACGTAGAAGGAATGTTGATGTACGCCTTATAATGGATATACATGGTAACATATTACATTCCTTCACAATTTCAAAACAGATAGGCTTCTTTGTATGGACCTCTTCTCTTGGAAGTGGAGTGGGTCTCAATAACAATTAATCACAAGTTTAGAGGATCTTTCAACACATGATTCTTAGCATACACATCTTAATACTCCAAAGAGATAAGTGAGAGATAGAGAGAGAATAGACAAGATCTTTCAAAGTGTACAATATACTAGAATGCTCACCTACACTAACTAATATTTAAACGTCAAATTACAAAGTTTGAATATGATACAAATTGACAATATCTAAATCTAAGAGAAATAGGGAATTAGATACTAGAAATTATGTGTAAAAATCCTAAAAGGTAGAAGAGAGTGTTTGTTTGTGTGTGAGAACATGGAGAATATAAATAGTGTAGGATTATTTTACATTAAACCCTAATTTTGATTAACCCTAAATAAGAAACTAAGCTTGGAATCTACTTTTGATTGTAACGACACATTGACATCCATAGGTGTCTGCATAGGCTTGGAATCTATCATCTCCAACCCGTCCAATAACTTCTCAATGTATCTTAGTCATATTATGTAGATACACTCATCTCTATAAATGAATTCAATCCAAAGATACTAATGCATAATACCTAAGTCATTTAAATGAAATATATGCTTAACTTGTGCTTTAAAATATTGAAGGTCCGAATCCTTGGGATCTTTCATGGTTATATCATCAACGTGTATGATAATATTAATCAAAATATCTTTCTTAGCTTTAACATAAAGAATGGGAGCTAAATATGAGTTTTCAAAACCAATAGAAGATAGTCATCTATCTTCTCATACCAAGCTCTTGGTGTTTGCTTTGATAAGCTTCCATACGATTTGCTCTCTACTTGTCTCTTCAAAACCTTTTAGCTGTTGATCATAAATATCTTCATGAAGATCACCATTAAGAAATGTAGTTTTGATATCTAACTAGTATACTTTCCAACCAAAGAATGCAACTAAAGAAATTACTTTCCTCACTATGGTAATTCTATAGGTAGATGCAAAAGTATCACATAGTTAATACCTTTCTTCTGTGCATAACCTTTGAGAACTAATCTTGGTTTATGCTTGTCAATGGTACCATCTCCCTTTCTTTTGATTTTGAAGATCCACTTAATACCAATTGCCTTTTCTCATTTTGGTAATTCAGAGAGCTTCCTAGTTTGATATGTATGAATAGAATCAATCTCTTCTTGCATAAATTTCTTACACACAAGACTTTCTAGTGAATCTTTAGCATTAGCTAGTTCGTTCTCAATTAAAATAAGAGCTAAAATCTTATGAATCACAAAATGTTGTACATAATCACTTAGTCTATTTTTTGTCTCTTTGTTTGATTTCTAGTTCTTCTAATGTATTCCTTTATACGAGTATCCTTCCAGGTTTGATATAATCACTTTGGAGTATTCTTAAAAAGTGTTGGAATTCTTTCTCATTCTTAAGTATCTCTTCCTTTTGGAGCTCGGAAACCTTCTCCAACTTGATAAGTCGGAATATCAAGAGGTATTGAGTATGGACTAGGTATTGATGTAGGGAATGAAACTCTCTCTGCACCTTTATTAAGTTCATCTCTTAGGGTTTTGATAAGGTCCATCACCCCCCTTAAATGGTTGAATATAAGAATCCAAGTTCATTTTTTTTTTTAATATAAAGGAAGTTCGGCATTAGCCTACTCTCCCGGACTTGAATTAAATAAAGAAACAAAAGTACAATAGAAGGGAACTAGTGCCCACGGGACCCCCCGAGTCCCACAAAGCAGGGGAAGCTTGTATAGAGCCTAGGTTGCATTACAAAGAAGGTTAATCACCCTCTCATCGCCCTCATGCGGGGCCCATTTGGGTTTGAGCTTGTTGTTGATCAAAAGGAGGACTTGATGGTGCCTGAAGGGGGGGGATTTCTTACTGTTAACAATCCTTTTGCCAAGGAGGAATAGTGATTTCCCAATCGACCACTCCCTGGGGTGATCACCGAAGTTGAGAGCACATCTTTCCCACCATATTTTCCACA
The DNA here is from genome assembly GCA_020310875.1 of Ceratopteris richardii. Classification (NCBI taxonomy): domain Eukaryota; kingdom Viridiplantae; phylum Streptophyta; class Polypodiopsida; order Polypodiales; family Pteridaceae; genus Ceratopteris; species Ceratopteris richardii. The sequence continues at coordinate 23,280,934 of CM035432.1, read as the reverse complement.
GGACTTCCCCTCTGATGGCGTTCCATAGTGCCGCGGAGAAGCCGATCGCTTCTCCCAAAAGGACTTGTTTCCAACTAAGCTGATTTTGAAGTCTGATTTTCATTCCAACCGTCTGCCAGATTCTGTTGGAGTTGGGGCAATTAAAGAAGATGTGTGGGACATCTTCGATAAACCGGTGGCAGCGTTTGCACCAAGGAGGGATCCCACAAAGTTTGCTAGCCTTATGGTTGGTCCAAATTCCTCGATGAAGAATTTGCCATAAGAGGACAGACTTCTTAATTTCTATAAGGGGGTGCCAGATACCCATGAACTTCATGTCCCACCGAAGCCGCGTCCAAGACAGGCACCACTTCTTGTTGAGGTTGATCTGATGGTCAATCGTTTCTTTGATGTTCGGGATTTTGAATAGGCTATTCCCATTGTGCAATTTGAGACCAAGTGGGTTTGGTGTGTCGTGTCCCATGAGAAGGCGAGTCTTGTGACGATCCCATGCGAGACATCTGCTTTGCAAAGTGTTCCATTCTTCGTACGAGATGTTGATGCCAGGGTCAATATCCTCGAAGTTGATCCAGCTGTTGGTGTCATGTTTCCAGAGGTGTTTCCATTTTTTGAAGCCTTTGTTCCATAACTTCTTGGCATTTTGAATGTTCCAAGACTCCACACTCCGGATGCCATGTATCGGAAACCAGATAGAGTCGTTTTGTCTGATACCTGCCGCCCACTTCCAGTCCTCACTAATTCTTGTGAAGCTTTTGACTTTATTCCAGCCCTTCCAAAGGGAGCACACGAGATTGGAGCCTTTCGGGAAGACAAGGATCGGGGAGAATAGCAGGGTGAAGATGTCAAGATTCTTCCAGTTTGGGAACCCCATGAGAGCCAACTCATCCTTGTTTCTGAAGATCAGCTTGGCCCACGAGGCCTCCTTATTGCACCAAGCCTTAATCATCCATTTGGCTGCCAGTTTGTTAGCCATACACCCAATGTCCAGGATACCAAGCCCCCCGTTATCTCTAGGGCTAGTGCAGGTGGCCCATTTGATTTTAGGAACCCCCCTTCTGTTATGATCACCCGTCCAAAGAAAATTTCTACAAATACTATTCAGTTTGGACAGGCCTTGCTCATTCGGTCTCCAGCATGAAAGGAAATAGATGGTAGAAGAGAGGAGGAACGTGTTGATAACCATCGCACGCCCAGTGAGATTGATTTGCATACCTCTCCAATAGTTAAACTTGTTTTCGAGTTTGGCCAGCACCCAGTTCCATCGCTGTTCCATAGAGACGCCAAACCCCAAGGGGATTCCGAGAAGTCGAAAGATTTGGCCCTGCGGAATGATTTGATAGCCATGATCCATGAGAAGGCCGGGATGAGGTCCCACAATGGCTCTAAAGGCGGTCTTGGAGTGGTTGATTCTGGATCCAGAGGCTTCACAAAAGGTAGCAAGACACCTCCAGAATGTCTCCAGGCTGGTATTATCATTATGAACGAACGCGTTCATATCATCGGCAAATAGTCTCATGGTGATTTGACTGTGGTCGTGAGGCAGCTGGAGGCCTTTGATATTGCCAGCCTCCACATGATGCGCCACAAGCCTGCTAAGCCCCTCAGTGGCGATGGCAAAAAAAAGGGGGGCCAGTGGGCACCCTTGTCTAATAGATCTTCTAAGCTTGATCGCCTTCGAAAGTTTGCCGTTGACGTTAATTTGGGTCGTTGCGTTTCCGAGAAGGGTCGCGATCATCTTGGTGAATTTCTGGCTACATCCAAGTTCATTTTTAAAAATGCAAAGTCATCTACATTTATGAAGTTCAGAATCTTTTGCTTCCTATCATAAATTTGACTTTCTGATTTATATGCATTACATGAGAGTAGGATATGAATTGTATCTAGAAGATAGAATATACATCCTTTGCTTTCAATCACATAACCAATAAAGATAGGTTTAATGGATTTTACATCAAGCTTAGCACGATCTTCTTCTCCATGTGAACATAATTTGGGTAACTAAAAACTTTGAAATAGATCACATTGGATTTCTTCCCATAATAAGCTTCATAATGGGTGATAATATTTAAAGATTTTATGGAAGACATATTCGATATGTGATAGCTGTATGCAATGCACCAAACAAAAACTTAGGAGAAAGCTTTTTGTATGACATCATACTATGCATCATCTCAAAACATATCCTATTCTTGCTCTCTACAACACCATTTTGTTCTACCATGTAAGCAATAACTAGTTGATGAGAGATACCTTTTTCTTCAAGAAAAGACTTAAAGTCTTTAGACATTTACTTTCCTCCTCTATCACTTCTCAAAATCTCGATATTTGACTCACTCTCATTTTCAACCATAACCCATGATTACTTAAAACTAGGAAAAATGTCTAACTTCACATTAAGACCATAAATCCATGAATATCTTGAGAAATAATCAATAAGAGTAATGAAGTACATGAAACCTTGAGTAGAATATGTTCTCATTTGACCATTCACATTTGAATGTATAATCTACAACTTGCTTCTAGTTTTGATACATCCATGTTTCTTGAAAGGAAGTTTGTGAAACTTTGGCATCAAGTCTTTGGAAATTCGACGAAGGACAACTTTAAGTGGATTTTGAAGACAACAATTCAAACAATTACATCAATATAAATGATTGTTTTGTTTTCGATTGACATAGAGAGCGAGAGAGAGAGAGAGATGAAAGAAAACGAGAGATCTAGAGAGAGATATCTAGAGAGAGATATCTAGAGAGAGAGAGATCTAGAGAGAAAGATGAAAGAAAGAGAGAGATCTAGAGAAACATAAAGAGACAGAGACAAAGATAGAGAGAGACATATACATATACATACACACTCACATATGTATACACACACATGCATATGCATACACACATACATGCATACACACATGCATACACACATGCATATACATACACAAATACACACATTCACACACAAATACACACATGCATACACAAATACATACATGCATACACAAATGCATATGCATACACACATGCATATGCATACACAAAAACACACATGCATACACAAATACACACATGCATATGCATACACACATGCACATGCATATACATATACACACATACACAAATGCATATGCATACACACATGCATATGCATACATACATGCATACACACATGCATATGCATATATACATACATACGCACATGCATATGCATATACATACACATGCATATGCATACACACATACACACATACACACGTACACACGTACACAATGCATATGCATACACAAATGCATATACATACACAAATGCATATGCATATGCATATACATGCATATGCATATGCATATACATGCATATGCATATGCATATACATCCATATGCATATGCATATACGTGCATATGCATATGCATATACATGCATATGCATATGCATACACAAATACACACATGCATACACAAATACACACATGCATATGCATACACACATGCACATGCATATACATATACATATACACACATACACAAATGCATATGCATACACACATGCATATGCATACATACATGCATACACACATGCATATGCATATACATACACACTCACATATGTATACACACACATGCATATGCATACACACATACATGCATATGCAAATGCATATGCATACACTAATACACACATGCATACACAAATACACACATGCATACACAAATGCATATGCATACACACATGCATATGCATACACAAAATATAAACACATGCATACACAAATACACACATGCATATGCATACACACATGCAGATACATATACATATACATATACACACATACACAAATGCATATGCATACATTCATACATAGACACATGCATATTCATAAATACATGCATACACACATGCATATGCATATACATACACATCCATATGCATACACACACACACATACACAATGCATATGCATACACACATGCATATGCATACACAAATGCATATGCATACACAAATACACACATGCATATGCATATGCATACATGCATACACAAATAAGCACATGCATATACATACACAAATGCATATGCATATGCATACACAAATGCATATGCATATGCATACACAAATGCATATGCATACACACATGCATATACATACACAAATGCATATGCATACACAAATGCATATGCATATACATATACATATACATATACATATGCATATACATATACATATACATATACATATACATATACATATACATATACATATACATATACATATACATATACATATACATATACATATACATATACATATACATATACATATACATATACATATACATATGCATATACATATACATATACATATACATATACATATACATATACATATACATATACATATACATATACATATGCATATACATATACATATACATATACATATACATATACATATACATATACATATACATATACACACATACACAAATGCATATGCATACACACATGCATATGCATACACACATGCATATGCATACATACATGCATACACACATGCATATGCATACAGACATGCATATGCATACACAAATGCTTATGCATACACACATGCATATGCATATACATACATGCATACACAAATGCATATGCATACACACATGCAAATGCATATACGTACATGCATACACAAATACACACATGCATATGCATACACAAAAGCATATGCATACACACATGCACATGCATACACAAATGCATATACATACACAAATGCATATGCATACACACATGCATATGCATATACATACATGCATAGACAAATACACACATGCATATGCATACACACATGCATATGCATATACATATAAATATACATATACATATACACACATACAGAAATTCATATGCATACACACGTGCATATGCATATACATACATGCATATGCATATACATACATGCATATGCATATACATACATGCATACACAAATGCATAAGCATACACACATGCATATGAATATACATACATGCAAACACAAATATGCACATACATATACATAAACAAATGCATATGCATACACACATGCACATGGAGACATAGAAGCACACATGCATATACATACAAAAATGCATATGCATACAAAAATGCATATATGCATACACACATGCACATGCATATACATGCATATGCATATGCATACACAAATGCATATGCATACACAAATGCATATGCATACACAAATACACACATGCATATGCATACACAAATTCACACATGCATATGCATATACATACATGCATACACAAATACACACATGCATATACATACACAAATGCATATACATACACAAATGCATATACATACACAAATGCATATCTATACACACATGCATATGCATACACACATGCATATGCATACACACATGCATATGCATACACACATTCATATGCATATGCATACATGCATACACAAATACACACATGCATATGCATGCACAAATGCATATACATACACAAATGCATATGTATACACACATGCATATGCATACACACATGCATATGCATACACACATGCATATGCATACACACATGCATATGCATACACACATGCATATGCATACACACATGCATATACATACACAAATGCATATGCATACACAAATGTGTATGCATATACATATACATATACATATACACACATACACAAATGCATATGCATATGCATACACAAAGGCATATGCATACACACATGCATATGCACATACATACATGCATACACAAATGCATATGTATACACACATGCATATACATACATACATTGGACCATATGGGATCTCCATGTACACCTTGGGGAGTGCATGACCTTGATGACTTCAAGATATATCACATACGTGATGGAGCCCTAGTCATGGATGCAGCCGAAAAGTCCATGCATCAACGCATTCGACAGCTTTGCTCCATAGAGTTTGGACACTTTGTCATGTTAAAATGGAGCAAACAGGATAAGGGTTCAAAAAATTATATCATATAATAAATATATGAAGAGTACCGGCCACCACCTGAGCATCCTATTGTGAGTTCAAAACGGATTCAGCATACCGCACATGAGGTGATGTCTCATTTGCGTCCCGAGGCTCGCAATGCTTTGAGAGTAGGCTTATCGAAGCCTGTACGGTTAGATGTTGAAGGGTGGGAATTGATTCAGGATGAGCAGCAACATACTCCTAGTCGATATCGTCAGCAGCGAGATCCGATGGCCACACGTTTAGATACGATTGGAACGTCACATTTAGGTAGCCACAGATATGATAGTATGCACTACCAATTTGTAAGTATCATTTTAATTATTGAATTTTTTTGTGTTAAGCACATCATGTATGTTCATCTAACATTTTGCATATTTATTATAGGAGTTCGCAGTGGGTTTATTTTTGCTCATGGTTCATTTTTGCTCATATAAAATCATGTTCTGGTTGCCATTAAAGTACATATCACATGTACTCGGTTTAGGGTTGGGTAGAGTGTATTGTCTTTTGCTAAACAACATCATGGTAATGTTGCTGTAGCAAAAGACAACACACTGCCAAAAAACGTTTTTGCAGATATGGTTGTTAGTATCAGTGTGGTACTCCTAGCCCTCATCGGTATGGGCATCAGTACAGTCAGTAGAGTTGTCAGTATGAGCACCGCTATAAGTTTTGGAAATACCAATGCTTATACAGAGGATTATACTGATGCTTATATCGACAATTATACCGGTGCCTATACCATCGTTATGTTTTCGATGCGCATACCGACTGCGACACAGACGTCGCCGACAAATTGTGCCCGTTCATTTTCCTCGGTAAATACCTCGGTATACCCTTGAGCAAATTCTTCTTCATTTGTGGAACATAAAAGACATGGGAAATTGTGAAAATTCCACCTCCTCTAGTCTTAAGATTTATTTGTTGAACACCTACAACATCCAAATCATGACCATTTGCAATGTTCACCCTTCTACTCGAAGAATTAGAAAGGGAAGAAAATACCTTTCTGCAACCTATCATATGCTAAGTAACTCCAGAATCAAAAGAAATCCAAGGAATGTTAGAGATTGCATTTAATGTTGCCTGATCAAAAGCCACCTCTTCAATAGTAAGACATGCATATGATTCTACCTTTGAAAATTTAGGTTTTTAATAATCTTTAGCATTATTACTTGATACTTTATTCTTCTCATTAAAAATCCTTGTTCTAAATTCTACTACGTTATGACCTTATTTCGTACAATAAGAGCACACTCTTTACTTGAATGAAATGTAGTCGAGGACTTTTATTTGGGTGTAGAGGAAGCATAAGGGGAAGGACTCGAACACTTTGGATTAGAAGATTTACTTTCCTTCTTGGATTGCTCACTCTTCCTCTCCTTCTTTGTCTCCTTCTTCTTCTTACCGTTTGAGGATGATGACATGGATTCATCATTCTCTTCCATACCCTCTTGAAGTAAAAGGAATTGTAGTTCTTCAAATGAAAGTTCCCTCTCTTGTAGAGAGAGATAAAGAAGTAACAAAAAGTAGGATATATAGATGGAAGTGAGTTTAGAAGTGTGTTTACTATCTCTTCATTTGAAATATTTACTCCAAAATTAAGTAACTAGTTCCTAAGTCTTTGAGCTTCAAAATGTGTGACTAAACTGATTCAACAACATTCATCCTTGTGTTAGCTAGTTGCCTCCTTACATGAACTTTCCTAGGAGGTTTTTCACTCCGATAGAGATTCTCTAACTCCAACCAAGCGTAATGAGAGGTTCTACATGACCTGATTTGTGGTATAATATGGCTCTTGACTCTCATTGCAATATATGAAAGTGCTTGTGCATCCTTTGAATCCCATCTCCATTGCTCTTCTGTAGGAAGTAATCTAGTAGTAGCTCCATGGCCTTCTCATGATGGAGGAGTCACTACAACATATCGAGGGTATACCGAGGTTGCTACCGAGGCAAATGAACGGGCGTGAATTCTTCGCGACATCGGTGTTACAGTCGGTATAGGCGTCGGAAAGAAATCGTCGGTGTTATAGTCGGTATAAGCGTCGGTATATGCGTTGGTATAAGTGTCGGTATTTCCGACATATATACTGACGCTTATACTGACGCCCCCCCTGGGTGTACCAGCACATATACAGACGACCATACTGGAGCTACGGATGCATATATACCGACGACCATACCTGCACAATTTTTTTTGGGCAGAGTGTGTTGTCTTTTGCTACAGCATGATGTTGTTTAGCAAAAGACAATACACTCTGCCCAACTGAGTACATGTGTTATGTACTCTAAAGGCAACCAAAATATAAACTGATATGAACAAAAATGAACAATGATTCATGTACAGAAAGTCGTATATTCCATAAATGAAAAATGTACAAAAGTGTGGCAAAGCACTTACATATAGGAATTGAATACAAAATTATGGTACATCATTGCCACATAGGAGTGTAATACAAAATTGTGGCAATGTGACAAAACACTTCCATATAGGAATCGAATACAAAATTATGGTTCATGACTGTCGTATGCGAGTGTGATACAAAATTATGGCATTGATCAAAATATTTACACCTACAATCCTGCAACAAAACATATGTATAAAATAAGACCAATTAACATGACATTTATAAACAACAACTAGAAACACGAAACCAAGATATAACTTTACCTAATCAAGAATATTCTCCCATGAGACGATTGCACCGCGTCCCTCTAAGTCTTGTAACAGTGCAGTCAGTCCATGTCGATATCTATACGATTCTTCAGTTCGCGTTGGAGGACGACCCACTGCCAACTCCTATAGTAAATATGAAAAATGTTAGATGAATATACATAATATACTTAACACAAACAACTTCAATAAATAACATCATACTTACAAATTGGTAGCGCATACTGTTGTATCTACCGCTACCTAAATGCGACATTCCAACCATATCTAACCGTGTGGCCGCTGCATCTCTTTGTTGACGATACCGATCAGGAGTATGCTGATGCTCATCCTAAATTGATTCCCATTCTTTGGCGTCTAGCCATACAGGCTTCGGTAAGCTTGCTTTGAAAGCATCGTGAGCTTCCGATCGTCGATGCGACATCACCTCGCGTGTTGTATGTTGTATCCAATCAGAACTCACAACAGGATTTCCAGGTGCTGGCCGATACTCTTCATATATGCATTGTGTGATATGATTTTTAGAGTCTCTATCCTGTTCGGTCCATTTTAACATTACTGAATGACCGAATTCGATAGAGCAGAGTTGTCGTATACGTTGTCGCATTGACTTCACTACCGCATCCATAACTGGAGCTCCATTACGGATATGATATATCTTTGATTCATCATGATCGTGTGCACCCCAAGATGTATGTGGAGATCCCATCTCATGCAATATGAAGATCTCATCTCATCCAATGTATATATATGCATTCTTAAGCTTGTATACATATGCATTCATGTATAGATATGCATTCATGTATGCATATGCATTCATGTATGCATATGCATTCATGTATGCATATGCATTCATGTATGCATATGCATGCTTAAGCTTGTATACATATGCATTCATGTATATATATGCATATGCATATGCATACATGTATACATATACATATGCATATGCTTGTTTGTATACATACATGTACATATACATGTATGTATATGCATACATGTATGCATATGCATATGCATACATGTATACATATACATATACATATGCATATGCTTGCTTGTATATGTATACGTGCATACATATACATATACATACGCTTGCTTGTATATGCTTGTATGCATATGCTTGCTTGTATGCATATGCATGCTTAAGCTTGTATGCATATGCTTGCTTGTATACATACATGTACATATACATGTATGTATATGCTTGTATGCATATGCATATGCATATGCATGCATGTGTGCATATGCTTGCTTGCTTACATATGCATGCTTGTATACATATGCATGCATGTATGCATATGCTTGCTTGCTTACATATGCATGCTTGCTTACATATGCATGCTTGTATACATATGCTTGCTTACATATGCATGCATGTATGCATGTGAGACAAAAAATAAAGAAGATATGCATATCCCTCATGCATGCATATGCATGCATGCATGCAAATCCATTCATCTATACATATGCATGCATGCATGTATGCATATGCATGCTTAAGCTTGTATACATATGCATTCATGTATACATATGCATTCATGTATACATATGCATTCATACATATGCTTGCTTACATCTATGCATATGCTTGCTTGCTTACAATTATGTTCTCTCTCTCTCTCTCTACATGTATGCATATGCATTCATACATATGCTTGCTTACATGTATGCATATGATTGCTTGCTTATATGTATGCTCTCTCTCTCTCTCTACATGTATGCATATGCATTCATACATATGCATGTATGTATGTATGCATATGCATGCATGCATGTATACATATGCATGCATGCATGTATACATATGCATGTATACATATGTATGCATATGCATATGTATGTATGCATATGCATGTATACATATGTATGCATACATATGTATGTATACATATGTATGCATATGCATGTATACATATGTATGCATATGCATGTATACATATGCATGCATGCAGGTATGCATATGCATGTATGCATGTATGTATGTATGCAAGTGCATGCATGCATGTGCATGCATGCATGTATACATATGCATGCATGCATGTATACATATGCATGCATGCATGTATGCATATGCATGCATGTATGCATATGCATATCCCTCATGCATGTATGCATATGCATGTATGCATATGCATATCCCTCATGCATGCATACATGCATGTATGCATACGCATGTATGCATATGCATGTATGCAAGTATGTATGTATGCATGTGCATGCATGCATGTATGCATGTGAATGCATGTATGCATGTGCATGCATGCATGTATGCATGTGCATGCATGCATGTATGCATGTGCATGCATGCATGTATGCATATGTATATCCCTCATGCATGCATGCATTCATATGCATGCATGTATACATATGCATTCATGTATGTATGCATATGCATGCATGTATGCATATGCATGCATGCATGTATGCATATGCATGCATGTATGCATATGCATGCATGTATACATATGCATGTATGCATGTATGTATGTATGCATGTGCATGCATGCATGCATGTATGCATGTGCATGCATGCATGTATGCATATGCATGCATGTATGCATATGCATGCATGTATGCATATGCAGATCCCTCATGCATGCATGCATATGCATGCATATGCATGAATGTATACATATGCATGCATGTATGTATGCATATGCATGCATGTATGCATATGCATGCATGCATGTGCATGTATGCATATGCATGTATGCATATATGCATGTATGCATGTATGCATGTGCATGTATGCATGTGCATGTATGCATATGCATGTATGCATGTGTGTATGTATGCATATGCATGCATGCATGTATGCATATGCATGCATGCATGTATGCATATGCATGCATGCATGTATGCATATGCATGTATGCATATGCATGCATGCATGTATGCATATGCATGCATGCATGTATGCATATGCATGTATGCATATGCATGCATGCATGTATGCATATGCATGCATGCATGTATGCATATGCATGCATGCATGTATGCATATGCATATCCCTCATGCATGCATGCATGCATATGCATGCATACATATGCATGTATGCATGTGCATGTATGCATATGCATGTATGCATGTATGTATGTATGCATATGCATGCATGCATGTATGCATATGCATGCATGCATGCATGTATGCATATGCATATCCCTCATCCATGCATATCCCTCATGCATGCACGTATCCATATGCATATCCCTCATGTATACATATGCATGCATGCATGTATGCATATGCATTCATGTATGCATATGCATTCATGTATGCATATGCATGTATGCATGTATGCATGTATGCATATGCATGTATGCATATGCATGTATGCATATGCATGTATGCATATGCATGTATGCATATGCATGTATGCATGTATGCATATGCATGCATGTATGCATATGCATGCATGTATGCATATGCATATCCCTCATGCATGCATGTATGCATATGCATGCATGTATGCATATGCATTCATGTATACATATGCATGCATGTATGCATATGCATTCATGTATGCATATGCATGTATGCATATGCATGCATGCACGTATGCATATGCATGCATGCATGTATGCATATGCATATCCCTCATGCATGCATGCATGCATATCCCTCATGCATGCATGCATATGCATGCATGTATACATATGCATTTATGTATGTATGCATATGCATGCATGTATGCATGTGCATGCATGTATGCATGTGCATTCATGCATTTATGCATGTGCATTCATGCATGTATGCATGTGCATGCATGCATGCATGTATGCATATGCATGCATGTATGCATATGCATGCATGTATGCATATGCATATCCCTCTCTCTCTCTCAAACAAAAATAAAGAGAGAAGATATTAGAAAACAAAAATATAAAGAAAGATAAAAGAGTGATATATGTTTTACTTACATTGATGTAATTTTTGTTGCATAAGTAAATCAAGCATCCAACAGCCTGCTGATAGAGAACAACATTGAATGCATCTCCAGCATCATGAAGACTCAATTGTAAACCTGTCTCCATAGAGAGTGGCAATAGCCTTATAGTCTTCAAGGCCAAAACGCTGCAATAATGTGTCAGTATATTTCGTTTGACACAAAGCTATTCCACCATCAACTTGCATAAAGTGAGTGCCCAAATAGTGATGCAAATGCCCCAAATCAGACATCTCAAATGAGGTATGCAAATCAGCCTTGAAATCAGCAATCTGCTTCTCAATAGGACCAGTGAGCAGCATGTCGTCAACATATACAACAATGATCAGAAGCACATCATTAGCACGCTTAACATATAAGGTGCTTTCAGTTGGACTGTTCTCAAAACCATGTGCAACCAAATAGGCATGTATCTTCTCATACCAAGCACGTGGTGCTTGCTTTAAATCATATAATGCCTTCTTTAACCTGCACACCTGGTTTTCATGCCCTTTCTGCACAAAGCCACGGGGCTGAAAAACATACACTTCTTCATGCAAGTCACCATTCAGAAATGTTGTTTTAATGTCCAATTGATGTACATTCCAACCATGATGGGCTGCAAGTGCACAAATGCTTTGAACAGTAGTCATACGACATGTAGGTGCAAAGGTCTCATCAAAATCAATGCCTCTTTCCTGCGCATAACCCTTTGCAACAAGCCTAGCCTTATACCTATCAACTATACCATCAGGTTTACGCTTCAGCTTGTATACCCACTTAGTGCCAATAGCCTTCTTGCCAGGAGACAAGTCACATAAAGACCATGTACCATTCTTCATTATAGCATCATATTCAGATTGCATAGCAGCCATCCAATTTTCCTGAATTCTGTGCTTCATCAAAAGAAATAGGTTCATTCTCATCACAAACACCAGACACAGCCATAGCATAGCAATTTGATGCAAAGGAGGCACTATGAGAGCCTAAACGAGTACGATATGACAAAGGTGCATCTAATTTGCTGTCACGCAAAATCTGCACCAGCCATTTTGGCATAGTTTTTGCCTGCTCAATATCAGCTTTCTCATCAACAAGTGCATCATGTAAATCTGCATCAGAAATAGAATGATCTGCATCATCATATGAAACCTGCAAAGGCTGAGAAGTTGCCTCATTAGGACCAACACTAGACTATCCACCTGCAAAAAGAGGCATCAAAGTATCATACATGTCTTTGGAGCTAACAAATGTCTCCTTCGTACATGAAAGCAATGGCTGAATAGCATCTTCCACAAAGACAACATCACAGCTAACCAGAATGCGTTTAGTCTGTGGATGATACAAACGATAGCCTTTACTTCAGAACTATACCCAAAAAAATACATTTTACTGCCTTATGATCCAATTTTCTGCGATGTTGTTCAGGCACTAGTGCATATGCCAAACAACCAAAAACACGCAGATGAGCAACAGATGACTTGCGGTCATGCCAAGCCTCATATGGAGTGATAGACTGCAGCGCTTTAGTGGGACAAGTGTTCAGTACATATGTTGCACACATGACAGCCTCAAGCCAGAAACTATGTGGTAAAGCCTGACTCTTGACCATGCACCTCGCCATCTCCATGAGTGACTTGTTCTTTCATTCAGCAACTCCATTCTGTTGAGGTGTATACGGCACTGTACACTGGTGTTTTATCCCACGTTCAGCCAGAAATGCATTAAAATCAGAAGACATATATTCCCCCCCTCGATCAGAACGGAGGGTGCCCATTTTACATGCTGACAGATTTTCAGCCAAAACCAAAACCTGTTTGAAGCACATGAACACTTCGGACTTTGCCTTCAATGGATATACCCATGCATGCCTGGAAAAATCATCGATGAAAGTCACGAAGTAAAGGTAATTCCCAAAAGAGGGTGTCTGCATAGGACCACAGACATCACTATGTACAAGCTACAATTTCTCCGTAGCCCAAACTGAACCATCTTTTGGAAAGGAAGAACACTGCATTTTGCCCAAAATACAGCCTTCGCATACATGTTTCGGAGGTGCCTCAAGCTTGGGCAAAGAAGACACCATATCAGATTTCTACAGGCGTAGCAAACTAGCAAAATTCAGATGACCAAAGCGTGCATGCCAAAGCTTTGCATCTGACATAGCCTGAAAATCATGAACTGCACATGCGGAATCATTCACTGATCTTTCATAGTCTATGAGCTTATACAACCCACGACATAAAATGCCAAAAGCAATAATCACATCGCCATTTGATAGATCATGAACTGTACACCTGTCATCAATAAATTTCACAACCAAGCCAATCTTGGCTAATGCAGAAACTGATAACAGGTTCTTTTTTATCCCTGGCACAAATAAAGCATCTGACAAAGTGAAAGAACTACCATCAACAGTAGTCAAAATGATCTTACCAACTCCCATAACAGGATAAGAGGAGTTGTTGGCGCATGTAACAGTATTCCCTGTAGGGGCAGGCTCGAGTGAAGAGAAGAAACTACACTGCGAGGTAATATGTTTGGTCGCCCCACTGTCAAAATACCAAACATCTGAGTCTACTGCAGACATGCACTGCTCATGAGAAGATGGGTCAAAACTACAGACAATAGTAAACGCCCATTCTTCTTCCTGCATAAGATTTGCAAACTCTGTTTTTGGTGTAGAGGCCTCTGCAACAACCATTCGAGCCTCTTTCTTCTTTGCCTCTTTAGCGGCCAGTTTTGGACAGTTCTTTATGATATGATCATTCCCTTTACAGTACTTGCAAAACAATTTCTGCTTTTCTGATTCCTTCTCATCTTTATCCTAGTTCTTCGATTGTGTAGCATTTGCAGATTTCTACTTACTAGTAGAAGAGCTCCATTTTCCTTTGCCCTTATGACTAGCCAGGAAAGCTTGATCTGCAACACGCATAATGGACATGTTCTGCCTTGACTGATCTTCCTGCAACAGAACAAAGACTAACTCCTCAAATGACAAGGCATTTGGATTGCCTTTCATCATCAACCGAAGAGTAGAGGCGAAGCTCTGATATGAATTAGGAAGACCATTTAGAACGGTCTGCACAAGTGAGCTATCTGGTATAACCTCATTAGCAGAAATCAATTGTTCCTTCAGGTCTTTGATCTTTGTGAGAAAACTGTCCATAGAATCACCTTCATTTATGTGCTCACTCTCCAATTGTTTTCGGAGGTAAGCAACATGAGCCTCATTCCTAGCCTGGTACAAAGTGGTAAGTGTATCCCAAGCATCCTTTGCTGTTCTGCAAGAGCGAATGTGAGGAATAATAGCACGTTTGACAGACAAAGCTATCAATGCATGTGCTTGTGCATCTCTGACATCCCAACGAATTTGCTCTACAGTAGGTGCAACAGAAACAGCAGCACGAACAGGAATCTGTGGAATATCATCTTCGACACCATCTTCATCAGCTCCAGCACCTGTATTTGCAGTACCTGTTGTTACAGGTGTAACAGGACGTCTTTCAACACCCTGCACAATGTTCCACAGTCCTTTTGCAACCAATACATGTCGCATCATATAGGCCCATAATGGGTAGTTGGTACCATCCAACTTATCCTCAACAGCCAACATACGGAATACATCACTGCTTTCAGCCATGGCCAGTGACTAAAATACCTTGATGCAGAAAATTGACTATATCTCAAAAAGTTGAATAGAGCTGCCCAAATGAGTTCTGCTAGACCTGTAGCAGACTTCGAGACGCTTAAACTGGCGAACAAAAACTGGTATATAACTTTGGCACAAAAAGACAAAATAGCCTGCACAAGCACTGCGATAGTGCGTTCGGAAGCCGAAACGAGCTCAGATCGCGATTTCGGCAACACCCTGAGTATGTTCTGAGTATGATCAGATCGCGATCTCGGAAATACCCTGAGTATGCTCACCAGAATTCGTACGATTCTGATACTGCAAACGGAGGAGTGTCGACGGCGCCCTAGATGAAGCGACGACCTGCTCTGATACCAATTGTTGGAGTTAGACGTCTGGGGAAGCATGCGAACAGCACAAAGAAGAAGAAGAAGTTTGGAGCACAAACACACAATACTGAATGTATTACTAGAGAATGTACAAAGATAAGTAGCCCATTAGGGCAATAGGCATATATACAAGCCGGGGGAAAAAAACCTCCTAAAGAGGGAAAAAAGTGCCCCGGCGGTCCTAGTGTGTTCACACACATCACTACCTAAATATATCAACAATGTTTGAATCAATGTTGTCAAAATCCACTTCAAATTCTCCTTCGTTGAATTTCCAAAGATTTGATCTCAAAAATCTCTTGCAAAACTAAAGAGAGAAGATATTAGAAAAGAAAAAACATAAAGAAAGAAAATAGAGTGATACAATATGTGCGATCTACTTACCAAAGTGTCAGATCTATAAAAATAGAGATGTGTTTAGAGAGAGAGAGAGAGGCAAGGAGAGGGAAAGAGAGAGAGAGAGAGAGAGAGAGAGAGAGAGAGAGAGAGAGAGAGAGAGAATTGTTTGAATCACGATCGTCAAAATCCACTTGAAGTTCTTCTTCGTCGAATTTCCAAAGATTTGATCCCAAAATCTCTTGCAAAACCAAACAAACAACATATTAGTAAAGAAAAAACATAGGAAAAGAAAAAAGAGTGGTACAATATGTGCGATCTACTTACCAAAACTTCAGATCTATAAAGATAGAGGTCTGTTTAAAGAGAGAGAGAGAGAGAGAGAGAGAGAGAGAGAGGGAGAGAGAAAGAGAGAGGGAGAGAGAAAGAGGGAGAGAGACGGAGAGAGAGTGAGAGAGAGAGAGGGAGAGAGAGAGAGAGAGAGCGATAGTGAGAGAGAGGGAGGGAGAGAGAGAGAGAGGGAGAGAGAGAGAGGGAAGGGAGGGAGAGAGGGAGAGAGAGAGAGAGAGAGAGGATGACAAACAGAGCTCTGCTATTGGCGCGCGCAAACCCGAAAGGAGAAGTTCTACATTCGAAATGCTCAGAATGACGAATTTCGGGTTTGGGCCCAGTTAAAAAGAGAGCCTCTGTATATGCGTCGGTATAAGCGTAGGTATATGCGTCGGTATAAGCGTCGGTAGTTCCAGCAAAGTACCGACGCATATACTGATGCATATACCGACGCTTATACCGACGCTGTGATTCCGAGGCAACACAGCTTTATCAAATTTGCCGAGGGGTATACCGACACCAATTGCCCATCGGTACACTGACCGTCAGTATTCCCTCGATATGTTGTAGTGAGTTCCTTCTTCTTCTTCAATAACTTCTTGTTGAGTGGAAATAGGAACAACAAGTCTTCTAGGAAATGAAGTAGCTTCTTCTTTGACTTGTCTTTGCCTTGGATAAGTGACACTGAGAATACTCCATAAGTCCTTCAATACTAAAAGATTCATTACATAAAACTCCACATTGGATAATTAGACATTTCTCCAAGCTTGTCTTCATAATCACGTCTATAGTCATTCAGCTTGTTAAGGATGTATTTCAACTATGCTCAGATACCAAATGTTGGAAGTGCCTATATAACAATTAATCATAGGTTTATAGGATATTCCAACTCATGAACCTTGGCATACAAACCATAGTACTCAAAAAGAGATGAAAGAGAGATAGAGAGAGAATAGAAAAGATCTTTCAAAGTGTACGATAAGCTAGAATATGCACCTACACTAACGAATACTTAAATGTCAAATTAGAATGAGTGAATATGATACCAATTGACAATATATGAATCTAGGCAGAAATAGGGAACTAGATATAAGAAATTTTGTATAAAGTGCCTAAGAGCTATGAAGAGTGTGTTTGTTTGAGAGAGGATATGGAGAATATGAATGGTTTAGAACTATTTCATAGCAAACGCTAATTCTGATTAACCCTAAACCAGAACTAGTGAATGAACAAGTGAGAACTTAAATAGACTTGTTACTCATAATGTATTAGAAAGATATGTTGATGGTTAGCTGAGATCAAGTCCTCGAACTTACTCCGCGAGTAAAGCGCACACCTCCTCGAAGTGTGTAAGAATACTTCCTCCAAGTAGAGGACCTCCTCCTTGACTGATCTCCTTGCATTGAGCACTTGAACTCCTTGATAAGATGATCAAACAATGAGCCAAGAACTCCAATTTATAGTTTTTGTGCCCCTTTGTGAACGGCAACTTCAAAAAGCAACTACAACTCGCTACAAAAAGCAACTACATTGCTATCATAAGGATAAAAAATCTCCTAGTTGAAATAAGCACCATTCACGACATACTTTCTTTTTTTAACATCTGTCATTTTCCAAACTCAGTGTCATCAAGTTGCTGATGTCGAGACTCCATCCATGACCGATAATATGTTCTAGATGTGGATTCTAAGGATCAAAACTAGAGTTGTTAGGAACTAGGACCAGTTTGTCGATTCTACTTGCTCTCTCTTAAGATTGCGTCATTTTTTTTAGCCAACCCCAAAAACATTACCTTAAGACTGCGTCATGTTTTTTCTCGGTGGAGAATTTTGAACTTAGGAGGGAGGCTACATGAGACGTTGAACGAGTCCAACATTCAAGGATGTCCAACATTCAAAACTTGATTGTTGTCTCCAAAGTTTCCACATCGATAAAGGCACATTCTACGTAGAATATCACTCGTTTTGTGGAAAAAGCATCCATATTGAAACAATGAGTCTACATCACCTTAACTAACTCTGAAAAAGATCTCCGATTATTTCATGAAGAGTCTACAAGATGGGTCAAATTGCTCTGAAAAAGATCTCCGATTATTTCATGAAGATTCTTTATTTATGAAGATGGGACAAGATGGGTCAAATTGCTCGGATTTATGGGTAGGTGAAGGAATGAGGGTCTGCCGAAATGTGTATTCAAGCAATACAGAGAGTATGGAGAGAGAGATAGATCCGAGCAATTTGACCCATCTTGTCCCATCTTCTTTTTGCACATTATAATTTTCATTGGAGAGAGAGATAAATACATTAGAGAGGAAGAAAGAGATAGAGATAAAGAGAGAGAGGTAGAAAGAAAGAGAGAGAGATAGAGAGAGAGATTAACATTATCGAGGAAGAAAGAGAGAGCGAGCGATAGACTCAGTATTGCAAGTGAGCATGTACGGCCCAAATGATGAATCATGTGAAGATTGGATCTTCTTCACTGCATTGTGACATTTGGGGGTTTCATGGGTACTAGTCCCATTCACTTGTAACTTTTCTTCTTTATTCTAATTAAAATTCGGGAGAATAAGCTAAAGCCGAACTTCCTTTTATTAAAAAACAAAAGATTGGATCTCCTTTGAACAAAAGCGCAAGCTCTTGGTTCTCTAATCCTAAAATACTAACCCGTGATCTACAATGAACAGAATGCCTTGTTTTTTGTGAACATATTTGGAACATATTTGTAATGTACAAACATAAGTGCACACATTTATATAGGTTCTCAAACACCAGTTTGTCAATGTTGCTAACACCTTCCTCTTCTTCTTCTTTCTTTTTTCAACTCTCTTAAGACTGCGTCATTTTCTTGTAGCCAACCCCAAAAACATTACCTTAGTGAAACAAACATTCTAGAAATAAACATTCTAGTAAAAACATTCTATTTTGGGTATTTCATTTCTTGTATTACAATGATTGATGATCGTTTTCCTTTCACTAGTGAAATAAACAGTCTTTGAAAGTATTTTCCTCTCTTAATGATTAAGAAAGAACTGCTTTCCCAAGTCATGTAGCGATTTTTGCATTATCCTCATTATTTCTGTATAGATTTCCATTCGCATCCTCTCCTAGCTCATTAGATTTAGCATTAAGCTCACTAAACACAAATAGAGTCGCCTGCTTGACCAACTAATATCCTTCTAAAGACCTCACTAATAGATTCTTCCATAGAGAGATGTTCATGGAAACTCCCTAATCTGGCCATTTTCTTGTTCAATTCATCTAAATGTATTGTGGCAATGCATTTTTTAGATACTCCAAGTCATGATGATGATTGGATTTGTTCCTCATATAGAATTCCCCATTCATCAGATGTCTTTCTAGGTCTTTAGAGTAATCAAGCCACCTCGTACGGATTACTGGAATCACTAAAATGTTTAACTACTAGAGTCAATTTGTCTTTTGAGTCGATTTTAGTCTTAATTCATAGTATTCTATCCGACTACAAGTGCATATGTCTTCTACGCTTAATATTTGATCAAAATTCAATTTTATCACTCTATTTACAGCCCAATTTATGTTTTTAGATATCTAGATGTCAAATGAAAGATTTTTCATGCACTATTTCACTTTAGGAGGCTCTTCAAGAATAGCTATGGTTTGAACCCCAAGTTCTAAAAAATTGAAACTAGAGACATCCACTTAAAAGTGCTATTCACTAATTTGATTATTAATGAATAACTATAGAATTTCATGGTTTGGCTGAATTATTAATGTATTGTTTGGCTGAGTTATTCGGCGCCACATACACTTATTCAGATAACTCCGAATAGCTTTTTCATGGGAATTTAGAGATCTTTCGCTTGAAACAACATTTTTATTAAAATACTAACCCGCGAAGTACAATAAATAGGTTGCCTTGATTTTTGTGAACTAGCAATGTCATCGTACAAACACCAAGGTGTATAGTCGTTCTCAAGGGTGAAAATAGTTTAGAGCTACAAAATTGTAGAGTCTAGAATAAGATATTTGTGGAGTTAAAGTATTAATAAAATAAATATGAAAAACTTTGTAATGAAAACTTAGGATAAAAGATTACATTGATTTAGGATTTTTATTGTTTGACTCACAGAGTTGATTCTTACTTCACAACAGTATGTGTATTTTTGTTGGAAATAGTATGTGTATGCGTGTATGTCTTGTGATTTAAAAAACTATTGTGATAATCTATCGCAACATTGATTCTTTCATCAAAATAGTACATATATGTGTCTATGATTGTGATTTAAAGACTATTTTGATTTTTTGACTTAGAGGTTATTCTTAGCTCAAAATACTTTGTGTATATGTGTGTATGTATGCGATATAAAATTCTAATTTTTTGGACTCAAAGCATTGATTCTTACTTGACAATAGTACATGTACTTATTTCTTTAATACTATGTTTGTGTCTATATTTATGCACATTTATGATTGTGATTTAATAACATTATCATTTTCTAACTCATCATTGATTCTCACTTCACAATAGTATGCCTATGCGTGTGTATAATTCTGAATTAAAAACTATTGTTATTTTGTAACTTAGCATTTACTTGAACTTCAAAAACGTATGTGTATGTGAGTATGAATGATGTATGTGTGTATAATTATTATTCAAAACTATTGTCATCATTTGGCTCAACATTAATCTTTACTTAACAATAGGATGTATATGTGTGAATGTATGTGTATTATTGTGATTTCAAAGCTATTGGGATTGACATCTGAATCACAATTTATTATTAATTCACAATAGTATGTCTATGTGTGTGAGTATGTATGTGTGTGTATGTATGTATACGAATGATTTAAAAACCATTGTGATATTTTGAATCATGCCATTGATTTTTATTTCTCAATAGTATTTTTAGAAAGATCTTTGGCCAAGGCTCTCTACTCAAGGATCTATGGTTAAGGCTTCCCTTCAATCTCAAATCTCAAATGAATTTCTTCAATTGAATGAAAAGACATATACATTTATTCACATGAATAGCTTTCTGATTGAAAGTGCTTTTGATTAGAAGACTTTCTTTTATTGAAAATGTTTTCTATTGAAAAGACCTCATTTTATAAAATAGACATACAAATTATTATTCGAAGATATTCGTGACATCTAGGAAAATCCAAACTTATTCAATATTTTTATACTCCCATCTCTTTGAGATCTATCTTTTTACTATATAACCAAGACGAGTCCAGATATGGAGAAGCTTAAAATTCCTCATTCTAAAACAGAAATTTGTAGATGTTTGATTTCCCTAAAAGTGAAAATTTTAATTGTAGGAGAGAATCTACAATTTCTCTACACCATATTTTCTGATGCATGGAAAAATCATGATTTCTCTTAACTTAACTTTTCTAGTACAAGTTCTTTGCATGGGCAGGAAATCATGCTTTTTTTTATACCAGGGAAAATTTACTTTAAATCTCTAAAAAGATGGGCAATTTACATAAAAATAGATACTTTCTAAAACATAGTATTGCTTGAGATTGTAATTGTTGTATAGATCTACATGGATATTATATGTATGTAATGCAAATAATATATAGTCCCTTATGTTAAAGTAGTATTGCTCTCATTCACATAGGGACCCATCAATTATTATGTGATGACTAGAATCCTTGGTAATTTCACTAGCCAGTAAGCTACCAAGAAAAGTTTAAGATATCCTGTTTTCTAACGTCGCGAGTTCCCTATATATAGCAACGTTGGGCATTCTTCACTCAATGCCTTGTTGACTCATTCTTTAAGATACAATCATGCACTCGAGCATGAAGAAACTGGAGTATAATCCAAAAGATTGCAAGCTATAAATCTCACCATGGACACTCTTGACAAGAGTTCCCATTTCCGACGAGGCAGGTTGGCGCCACATGAAGACGAAGGCTGCATGAACTCTTTTCAGCTTGACAGTGCGACGGTGACTAGCTGTGTCACGACGGACAACCGCCCTAGGGTTTCACAATGGACAGGAGGAGCTATCCGTCGTGAGCGTCTGGTGGCGACTGACTGATTTGGCGACGGACTGGGGCCTCGCAATTGACAAGAAGTGTCACGACTGATAGCTGATTTGGCGACGGACTGGGGCCTTGCGATTGACAAGAAGTGTCACGACTGATAGGAGGGCGTCCGTCGCGATTGACTGGGGGCCGTCAATCGCGCGCAACAAGTGACTCAAAAACCTTCGATTTGAAATCTCCTTTCTCGGGATGCCATCTTTCCCGCTCGTTCTGTCTATCCAGAAAATCGGAATGCTTCTTCATCGTGGCGTGAGTCAGAGTTCCAAAGGATATGCCTCAAGGTTTGAAGAGCAACGCGGGCTGCACCTATTGGCATCTATCGCACGCGTGCTCTGGAGTTGTTTTTTCTTCTCATTAAGAGCTAATTTCAGTTCATGTTCAGAGAATAGGCTCGTGCGTTTTGAATGATAAAATTTTGAAGAGGAAAGTGTTTCAAAAAAGATAAGAGACAAAAGATACGAAAAAGAAGGGAAACAAATAAAAAAGAAAAGAGAGAAGAGAGCTACCTTTTAATGTGGGTCGACCATGGGCTATTCAAGATGGGCTTTTCTAAACACTCCTACCTTCTCTGGTTAATCGTGCATAGAGGTGTTTGGACTGGCAGCAAGGCCAGGGAAATTAAAATTGGTACAGGGAATTGTCCTTTCTGTGGTATGGATGAAGATTTGGATCACCTTTTTTTCAGATGCAAAAATGCTATCAGATACTGGATTGTATTTTTCCTTTACTGTCAAACTGCTGGTGTTAAGCCCCTAGACATCAGAGTTTTTCTTATTGGAGAAGCTAACAAAATGGACATTGTTTTGTGGCAGCTGATGAGAGCTCACATCCTGTGGGCAATTTGGAAAGACCATTGCAGCAAAATATTTGATAAACATTGTAAAGACCATTTTATCCCCTGTATGATGGGGCTTGATAGGCTCATGGATTGGTGTAACAGGAAAGCTTGTAGTAACTCCACAGTTGATGACAGTCCCCATGTCATTCTTACTAAGTACCCTTGTAATAAGTGGAGATCCAAACTGCTCCAAACCTCTAACTGTACTAGAATTAGAATGATAGACTTCATCAGATGGCATTTAAAAAGCCTTAAGATGTAAGGCTTTCCTTCCTGGTGGAAGGGCTGTTGTATCTCTTTTTTGTTTCCCTGTATCAATTTTAATTTCTCTGTTCTCTCAAAAAAAAAAAAAGATGGGCTTTTCTGCTATCAATTCGAGGGTTAAAGAATATGTGGCGGCAAAGTTTTCTTTGAACCTCGTGTAGATTTTGCGAAATCGTTTTAATTTGGTCATGGATTTGGCGACCCCCTCATTTGTGAGAAGTAACCTAGCCCCTCCTCCGGGGGAGACCGGTAACCTGGCCTCTCTATTGGAGGGGGGGTCTTGTGCTACCCCCGGGGCCTCCGAGAGTGTTGAACCCCCCTTGGTCTCCCTCAATAGATCCATAATTCTGTCAACTCAGGAGGAGCTCAAGAAAGTTTGCCTCGTCAGCCAAATGTTTGGCCCTAGGCCCCCGCTCAAAACGGTGCGACAGTGGCTTCGAAACGAGTGGTTCCCCCGTGGACTAATTGTTTGTAAGTGTCAGTTCTTACCGGCAAGCCACATGTTGATAGTCTTTGAAAATGAAGATATGGCGTTTCGAGCCCTAAGCGTCGACATCTGGCAACTCGGCCGGGCGACCCTGTGCCTATTCAGATGGTCCCCTAATTTTACTCCCGACAAATCGAGATAATTTTACTCCCGACAAATCGAGATCGCTTCGCTACCCCCTCTGGGTTGAGCTCCCTAACCTGCCATACTTCTTGTACAACTTCGTGTGGGACATTGTTTCTCCTATCGACAGGCCGTTGGCCTCACGCGAGGACATTGGTGGTCTCATTTATGAAGGTGCAAGACACTCGTTCAACGCTCGATGGCACCCTCAAATCTGTGTCGAGGCCGACCTCAGCATGCCGCTTCCATCGAAGATCAAAGTGGACTTGGGCGAAGGGGATGTATGGGAGCAAGACATCAATTTCAAAAACCTTCCCAACCCGTGCTTTCGTTGTGGCCAACAAGGTCACAGGATTAAAGATTGCCCTTTGAGACAAAAAAGCAAGCAAAATCAAGAAGCCTCCTAAAATGCTCAAGACAACAAAGGCGCTTTGACCCACTCAATGAAGGAACAGGAAGGCAAAGGCCCCCTTAATCCAGACGCTGATGCAGACGGGTTCAGAGAAGTTAGAAGAAGAAGGAAAAGAAGCCCTAGGGCGACTTTTGAGCGAAAGCACATGTCAGTTACCCCTCTAGCAATTTGTATTGCAATCTGGAAAAGGAGATCAATGAGTTTGACTACCCAGGTGGGAACGAACTTGAGGCGGACACCAACGACAAAGCCCTAGAGATCCCTGACAATAAAGAAACCTCCGAGGAGGGCTACACTACAAGCAAAGAAGACGGCTTTACCACTAGTAACGAAGATAAAATGGATAGTGAAAGTTCCATCATCGGATCGACTATTCCGGAAATGGTGTCGAAAAAGGTGCCCAAGTCTTCCCAACAGGAGGCATCTCGCAAAGGAAAACAACCTATGGAGTTACCCTGGAAAAGCCCCCACAAGAACCTATTGCGAATTCGGGATTCGATCCTAGCGAAAAAGAAAGATGAATCCAAGAAAAGAAAGGACAAAGCTCCCTCCCGCAAAGAGGGCTCACTACAACAATGATCATCATCTCGTTAAACGCTAGAGGGCTAACCGACCCCTCAAGAGCGACCATCATTGGTCAATGGCTTCGCGACATTGGCCCAAACCCAGATTTTATATGTATTCAAGAGACTAAAATTGATGGAGAAGACCTCCAAAAGCGGCTTAGACATGTCTCCTCGACCCATGTTTGGATTTCAAGGGCGCACCAGCGGGGGTCCGGTGGAACAGTAATCGGTATTTATCAACTATGGTTTGAAAAGTTTGAGAACTCCATTGAAGATGAAAGCCATCGATGGATTGCTGTTTCTTTCGGTGCTCCTCGTTATTTTACTCTTGTTTCTTTGTATGCCCCTAACGGGGAATTAGGGAGGCTGAACACTTGGGCCTCCCTGGACTCGCTCCCCCACAACGTGCTTATTTGTGGTGACTTCAACATGGTGGAGGACCCTATGGACAGATGGATGGGCAAGGGCAGGGTCATCGATAGCCTGGAGAAAGAAACATGGGACAAAACCAAACTACACTTGGATTTGGTCGAATTCAAAGACTCGAATGGCTTTTCTTGGTCAAATCTCCAAGCGGGCGAGGACCTGAGGAAAGCTAGACTTGATAGATGCTACATCTCCCTGTGTTTTACTCATCAGTGGGGCCACCCCTCCCTTGCGCAATGCACCGACCTCACCATTTCTGATCACTACCCGATCGTTATCACTTTCCAACCTTCCAACAGGATCCGTAAGGCTCCTTGGTTCCATGCTAGTGCGACCACCTTCTCTCTCCCCTCCGTCCATCAAGAAATTGCTGATGTGTGGAAGGAGGCGTTCGCCTCAGGCTTGTCCCCAGCCAAGTGCTGGAGAAGTGCGGTCGATAAGTCGCGACAGATCATGATTAGATCCAGGAAGACGCTCGAGACTGTGCAGCGAGCTCGGAGAGAAGCTCTTTATCATAGACTCTGGAGGCTCGAGGAGGAAGTGAACAAAGGAAAATCTCAAGCCCAGAAAGTTCTTCAAAAAATCAGAGCGCTCTTGAGATACGAGGAAGAAATACAAAGGAAAAATTTGCAAATTTTCTTCAAGGAGTGGTGGGTTGGCAAAGCTCACAAACCAACTAAAGAGATGTGCCGTATCCTTAAAAGGAAACATATCAAAGAATCGATCCCCTTATTGCTAGACTTAAATGGCAATGTATGCAATATGGAAGAAGTTAATTTTGGGATCATTGAAGGGCACTTCACGAGACTCTTGGGGACCTCGAACCCCCTCTCCCACCATAGAAGGGACTGTATGGCAGCCATATCTAGGGTTTCCCCCCATAGGATACCACTCAACCTTCGCTCCCTGCTACATGCCCCTATCTCTGAAGCAGAAATCATTGAGGTCATTGATGCCCTCCCTCTTGGTAAAAGCCCGGGACCCAACGGGCTCACCATTGAGTTCTTTAAATCCTTCAAGTTGGTGGTTGCCACCCCTCTTCGTCTGGTTTGGCAAGAGGCGCTCAAGTTTGGCACACTTCCTTCTTGTCTCAACAATGGTATTATCAAGTTAATACACAAAAAAGGGGAAAAGAATAAAATAGAGAACTAGCGTCCTATTACGATGCTCCAAACAGGATACAAGGTCATCGCCAAAGTCATTGCCAACAGAATCTCTTGCCACTTGAGAGCACGGTTAAGCGAGGACCAAAAAGGTTTCATCAAAGGCAGGTCAATTTTGGAAACCATTATAGATACTTGGGAAGGTCTTGAATTTGCAAATGAGTCTAAACAAGACGTGGTCTTCCTCAAGATCGACTTTGATAAAGCCTATAACAGGCTAGAATGGGACTATATTCTGCAGTCCCTCCAAGATCTTGGATGTAGTTAGAAATTCACCAAGATGATCGCGACCCTTCTCGGAAACGCATCGACCTAAATTAACATTAATGGCAAACTTTCGAACGTGATCAAACTTAGAAGTTCTATCGGACAAGGGTACCCATTGGCTCCCCTTCTCTTTGCCATTGCCACGGAAGGGCTTAGTAGGCTTGTGGCGCATCAGGTGGAAGTTGGTAATATCAAAGGCCTTTGTTTGCCTCACGACCACAGTCAGATCACCATGAGACTTCTTGCCGATGATATGAATGCGTTTGTTCACAATGATAGTACCAACCTGGAGACGTTCTGGAGGTGTCTTGCTACTTTTTGTGAGGCCTCTGGATCCATAATCAACCACTCTAAGATCGCCTTTAGAGCTATCGTGGGGTCTCAGCCCGGCCTTCTCATTGACCATGGCTATCAAATCATTTCGCAGGGCCAAATTTTTCAGCTTCTTGGGATCCCCTTGGGGTTTGGCGTCTCTATGGAACAACGGTGGAACTCGGTGCTGACCAAACTCGAAAACATGCTTAACTACTGGAGACGTATGCAAATCAATCTTGCTGGTTCTGCTATGTTTATCAACACGTTCCTCCTTTCTTCTACCATTTATTTCCTTTCTTGTTGGAGACCGAAAGACCAAGATCTGTCCAAACTGGATAGTATTTGTAGAAACTTCCTTTGGACGAGCGACCACAATAGAAGGTGGGTGCCTAAAATCAAATGTTCCATGTGCACTAGCCATAGAGATAGTGGTGGTCTTGGTATCCTGGACATCGGGTGCATGGCTAACAAACTGGCAGCCAAATGGATGATTAAGGCTTGGTGCAACGGGGAGGCCTCGTGGGCCAAGTTGATCTTCAGAAACAAGAACGAGTTGGCTCTCATGGGTTTCCCAAATTGGAAGAATCTTGACATCTTGACCTTGCTGTTTTCCCCGATCCCCGTCTTTCCAAAAGGCTCTAATCTCGTGTGCTCCCTATGGAAGAGTTGGAATAAAATCAAAAGCTACACAAGAGTTAGTGAAGACTGGAAGTGGGCTGCCGGTACAAAACGACTCTATCTGGTTTTCGATCCATGGCATCCGGGGTTTGGAATCTTGGAACATTCAAAATGCCAAGAAGTTATGGAACAAAGGCTTCAAAAGATGGAAACATCTCTGGAAACAAGACACCAACAGCTGGATCAACTTCGAGAATATTGACCCTTGCGTCAACATTTCATACGAAGAATGGAACACTTTGCAAAGCAGATGCCTGGCCTGGGATCGACACAAAACTCGTCTTCTCATGGGATAGGACACATCGAGCTCGCTTGGTCTCAAATGGCACAATGGGAATAGCCTTTCAAAAATCCCGAACTTCAAAGAAACGATTGACTATCAGGTTAACCTCAACAAGAAGTGGTGCCTGTCATGGACGCGGCTTCGGTGGGACATGAAGTTCATTGCTATTTGGCACCCCCTCATGGAAATAAAAAAGTCTGTCCTCTTATGGCAAATTCTTCATCATGGAATCTGGACCAACCTTAAGGCTAGCAAACTTTGTGGGATTCCTCCCTGCTGCAAACACTGCTACCGGTCTATCGAAGATGTTCCACACATCTTCTTTACCTGCCCCAACTCCAACAGACTCTGTCAGACGGTTGGAAAGAAAATTAGACTTCAGAAACATCTCAGTTGGCAGCAAGCCCTGCTGGGAGAAGCGATCGGCTGCTCCGCGACTCTCTGGAACACCATCAAAGGGGAGGTCCTATGGAAAATTTGGCAGGAAAGATGTGCTTTCAACTTCGGTATCTCCCCCAAGGAGTGGTCAATTGAGAAATCGTTGTTCCTCCTTGGAAAAAGGATTGTTAACTGTAAGAAATCCCCCCCCCCTTCAGGCATCATAAAGTTCTCCTTTTGATCAATAACAAGCTTAAACCCAAGTGGGCCCCTCATGAGGGTGATGAGAGGGTGATTAACCTTCTTTGTAATGCCATCTAAGCTCTCTAAAAGGTTCCCCTGCTTTGTGGTATTTGGGGGGTCCAGTGGGCACTAGTCCCCTTCTCTTGTACTTTTCTTTATTTAATTCAAGTCCGGGAGAGTAGGCTAATGCTGAACTTCCTTCATATTAAAAAATAAAAGAGTTCCCATTTCCTGGTGGAGTTAAAGGGAAAATTCACTGCTAACGTTGAGAAGTAGTTTTGGTGATAGTGGAGAATCAAAAAGAAGTGGAGAGAACAATTGTTTTGGTGGATGAAGATGGTAAAACGTTTGAGCTTGTGAGTCACACATATATGTGGAGAATAACTGAGCGTGTATGGGCAATGAAGTCAACTTGATTCCCAAAGTATTTCATAAAGAATTCTATTTCGGGATATTTTATTTGGTGTATTCCTACCATTGATGAAAGTTTTTCATTTGCTAGTGCAATTCATAAAATTCAAGAAAAAAAGCTGAAATGATTCGTGTATACAAGTTGTTATATTCACATAATCTACCTAACCACCCACCAACTAGTGTAGCTGCACTTTTTGGTGCGTAATCAAAACGCTTTCAATCTCATTGTGTTTAGTGAAGCTTTTAACTTCATTCCACAACTTTGGGTACTTGATTTTTATTGATCCTTTTTTTATCTTTGAGACTAGATTTTCAACACTCCCCCTCAAGTCCCAATATCTATGTCCTTTGTTCCATCACGTTTTGTATCTTTTCTCCACCCAAAGATGTTTGCATATTGCTCCTTTGTATTGACATGCTCCTCCTTTACATCCGTGACCTAATCTTTGTCTAATAAAGTGGTAATGCATTGTTATATTCTTGGAGCATGAATGGAACAGCAGGTTTTGATCTAAGAATATGCTACTAGTACATCTTCACATCCAATTGGTACATCTTGCGAACAATTGAGGATGAAATTGAAATCCAAATCATTACGGTGGCCACCTTAGCTACTGATGAGTCCTAATGCCCACGGGAAATATGATTACACAAGCTTTTCTTATGCTCAAACCCCTCCGAATCGGTTGACTTGGATTGCTTGGAAGCCACAATTATCTCTTGATTGATGCTTTGTCTATGCACTAGCTCATATACTTCCCGACAAACGCACCAAATGTTTAGCACAAAACCCAAGGGGAAATGCCTTACACACACACTTGTATTTTGCTTAACACTCCTAGAAATCGATCGCACGTATTGGTTGCAATCTACAATTTTATCTTCAATGGATAACCCCATGCCCTCACTCATTAGTTCATACCCTTTCGTGTACACCTCCCTATCATCCTTTGGTTTATACACTCTCCTATGTATGCACGTACACTCGCATACTCTCTTTCATCTCTCTCTCTTTCATCTCTCTCTCTCTCTCTTACCCTCTACCAATCTGCTTCCTTCTCAATCCCGCTCACACACATACACATCCTCTCTCGTTCGTTCCCGCTTGCTTCCACACACACATTTCCACCTTTTTCTTTCCCTTTAACCTTCTCCCACAGTTTCTTTTCTCTTCTTCTCTAACTCTTTCCTACGCTCACTCTCACACTTGCACTTATCCATGCATAGACTTTCACACACCTAGCAAGCCCTTAAACCTCGCATGCACTCACATGCACAACCCCTTACTCACTCTCTTTTCTTCCTCTTCTTCTTTCTTCTTCTTTACACACCCACTTCACACTCTCTTTACCCACACAACCATACATACACGCACACACCTTTTATTCTTCTCACTCACTCTTTATCACCCTCACTCTCTCACTCGCTTGCACACGTATATTCACATACACATCTTCACACCATAAAATTTCCCTTTTTTGTTTCTTTTTTTTTTCTTCTTACTAACAAGGAGACTTAAACCTCAGCAACGTTCTTTTTCATTATTGGTGCCATTATGTTTTTTTGGAAGTTGACTTGCACAAAGCGTGATGGTCGAAATCATGGGGACAAAAAGAAATGCCATGGGAAATATATTAGGCAAGCGTCTTATCATGTGCTGCACGTTCATCTATATGCAGAGAAGATGATAGGATTGGGATGAGCATAAAACAAAATAAATCAAATGTACCTCTCTCTATTGAAGACCGAGGAGTTTCCTCCTTCCATATGACAAGGAACAACACTGTGTTTGATAGCAGTTCGATCCCCAATTACTAAGGAGAAATCTTCATCTCCAAGGTTTTCATTCTCTTGAGTCTTCGTAGGCGGTTGAACCTCTTTTACAATAATCATCACAACACCTCATCCTTCATAGCATGACCCCCCCCCCTTTTTACTCACTGCTCTTCATCTTTATCTTCATGTCTCTATTAGCAGTGCTCCAATTTGTTGACTATCATTTCTTCCTCTAATCATACACATTCCATAAATTTCGCATATATACAGGGTAATAGAGGTTTTATTATTAACCATGTGATGAGTTGAATCCAAAACCATTTCGAGACTGTTTCTCAACATATAACAAACCACCATACAAACCATTTGTGATCCCATCAGACTCAAGGGTTACAAATTGAAGACCATGGTAAATCTATCACTGGAGTAACCTTCTAATAGGGATTCTCTCAAGGGGGGGGGAGGACATCCAGAGAGCCAGGGTCCATATTGCTTCTCTCAAGGTGAAAACTCTCCCTCAGGGACTGGCTGCTCTTCTGGACCTGCCCCTCCATGCTGGTGAGGTTAAAGAAACCATTGATAAAAATGAAATCTTGTAAGTCTCCTGGCATTGATGGAATACCTAATGTTTTTTTTAAGGAGCTTAAGGATTTCCTTACCCCTTACCTTCCGGAGATCTGGAGAGAGAACACTAGGAAAGGTACCCTGTCTTCTCACATGAACATGGGGGTTATTAAAATCATCCACAAGAAGGGTCCTAAAGAAGATCTCAATAACTGGAGACCTATTACTTGCCTAAACTCTGTCTACAAAGTTTTTGCTTTAGCCCTTGCTAGAAGACTTAGTCCTATCATGAACACTATCATTTTACCTCTGCAAAAAGGTTTCATCAAAGGTAGATACATCTCTCTTTGGGAAGGTTTTCATTATGCTGGTGACTCTCTCCAACATCTTTTGTTTCTGTCTTCGGTTTACAAGTACACCTTTTCAATTCGTCATAGGAGTTTATCACATCTATAGATCGAAGATGTAATCAAAAAATAAATTTTCTACATCAAGTTCGTACGGGGAGTATTAACGGTTAACTGTTGAAATATCACCACTTCGTTCGTCCTTTATGAGATTATACTCAAGAAACTTGAATTATTCATCTTGTATCTCCTCGGATTAGGGAGAGATAATGTCTCTCACATTTCCCCCCAATAAACATGTACATCATACTTGTTTTTTTTTTAATTTTTTCAGAAACCGAGCTACACCCTACTCTCCCAAGCTTTAATTAATAAAAAGAACAGCTATACAAGTGAATGAGCCTAGCACCCATACGACACCCTGAGTTCCAAAAAGTAGGGGTTTTTTGACAAAACTTCCTAGAGCTAGAGAGCATTACAAAGAAGGTTAATAGCCTTTTCATTCTCGTCATAGGGGACCCACTTGAAATTAATCTTGTTGCTTTCGAGCAAGAACACTTTATGATGTCTAACTAGTAGGGATTCCTTGCAAATGGAAATTATTTTGCGGAGAAGGAAAAGAGGTTCTTTGATCTTCCATTATTCAGGAGGGCTCTCAAAGATGGTAGCACACCTTTCTTTCTAGATTGTTCCAGAGGGCCTCGCCAATATTAGCATTCCACAAGGCTGAAGAATAGCTAATCGCTTCACCCAGTAGCACTTGCTTCGAGTGGATTTTCCCCTATAGTAGAAGGATTCTCGTAAGTGCCCTACAAATTGAGACTGACATGGGGCATGAAGAGAAGAGGTGTCCCAAGCCTTCATTGCCATGTAAGCAACATTTACACCAAGGAGAAGCACCACAATTGTTGTTAGCTTTTACATTGGTCCAAAGTTTGTGGTGGAGGATTTGGCACATAAGAATCGCTTTTCTGTATGTTTTTTTTTTTTTTAATATAAAGGAAGTTCGGCATTAGCCTACTCTCCCGGACTTGAATTAAATAAAGAAACAAAAGTACAATAGAAGGGGACTAGTGCCCACGGGACCCCCCGAGTCCCACAAAGCAGGGGAAGCTTGTATAGAGCCTAGGTTGCATTACAAAGAAGGTTAATCACCCTCTCATCGCCCTCATGCGGGGCCCATTTGGGTTTGAGCTTGTTGTTGATCAAAAGGAGGACTTGATGGTGCCTGAAGGGGGGGGATTTCTTACTGTTAACAATCCTTTTGCCAAGGAGGAATAGTGATTTCTCAATCGACCACTCCCTGGGGGGATCACCAAAGTTGAGGGCACATCTTTCCCGCCATATTTTCCACAGGGCTTCCCCTCTGATGGCGTTCCAGAGTGCTGCGGAGCAGCCGATCGCTTCTCCCAAAAGGACTTGTTTCCAACTAAGCTGATTTTGAAGTCTTATTTTCATTCCAACCGTCTGCCAGATTCTGTTGGAGTTGGGGCAAGTAAAGAAGATGTGTATGACATCTTCGATAGACCGGTGGCAGCGTTTGCACCAAGGAGGGATCCCACAAAGTTTGCTAGCCTTATGGTTGGTCCAAATTCCTCGATGAAGAATTTGCCATAAGAGGACAGACTTCTTAATTTCTATAAGGGGGTGCCAGATACCCATGAACTTCATGTCCCACCGAAGCCGTGTCCAAGACAGGCACCACTTCTTGTTGAGGTTGATCTGAAGGTCACTCATTTCTTTGATGTTCGGGATTTTGAATAGGCTATTCCCATTGTGCCATTTGAGGCCAAGTGAGTTTGGTGTGTCGTGTCCCATGAGAAGGCGAGTCTTGTGACGATCCCATGCGAGACATCTGCTTTGCAAAGTGTTCCATTCTTCGTATGAGGTGTTGATGCCAGGGTCAATATCCTCGAAGTTGATCCAGCTGTTGGTGTCATGTTTCCAGAGGTGTTTCCATTTTTTGAAGCCTTTGTTCCATAACTTCTTGGCATTTTGAATGTTCCAAGACTCCACACTCCGGATGCCATGTATCGGAAACCAGATAGAGTCGTTTTGTCTGACACCTGCCGCGCACTTCCACTCCTCACTAATTCTTATGAAGCTTTTGACTTTATTCCAGCCCTTCCAAAGGGAGCACACGAGATTGGAGCCTTTCGGGAAGACAGGGATCGGGGAGAATAGCAGGGTCAAGATGTCAAGATTCTTCCAGCTTTTCTGTATGTTGGTGCTGGACCAACTTGGAGTAATAATAATTGAAGAAATTTCAAAATTTCTTTTGGAAGTCTTTGAGAATCTGTAAAAGATTCATGAAAACGTGTTCTAAGTATATGATTTGAGTTTCACTGCATATGGTTTAGATTCTTAAATATGTTATGATCGAAAGGTTAGAACCACATTTACCATTCTTTTGACTAAAGAGCTAACTCACTTGTTAAGATGAGAATACTTGGTTAAGTTTAGCCAAACGGTTATATGGATATGGACTGCGATCATGCAGTTGGTGATGTGGGAAGTTTCGACTATTGATCCATAGTCTTGGGCGTACTGAAATAGGAAAAGCCTCATTTTCTATCAGATCTCAATGTTGAGATGTTCTTAGAATTTCGAATCCATCATCATACAAAGCTTGGTAAATCTTCTAGTGTATGGTCTAGGTGTTCTTAAAAAGTCGAATCCATCATCACACAAAGCTTGGTAAATATTTTAACCTATGGTCTAGATCTTGTTCTCCATGGTCTTGGTGTTCATAGAAAGTCTTCTTGTTCTCATGTACTCTCTTCTTCACATATTCCGATTGCTTTGCTCAATTTTCCCTTATTTACTTGTCCTTGGATGGTAATGCTTGTTTCTGAAGGTATGCGTGCATAGATTCGTTCACTCTCACATTTCTCCAACATTCTTATTTCATGTTATCTAAGTATGTGATACAAAATTCTATTTTGGGGTATTTCATTTCTTGTATTACAATGATTGATGATCGTTTTCCTTTCACTAGTGAAATAAACATTCTAGTCGAGAGTCTTTGAAAGTATTTTCCTCTCTTAATGATTAAGAAGGCACTGCTTTCCCAAGTCATGCAGCGATTTTTGCATTATCCTCATTATTTCTGTATAGATTTCCATTCGCATCCTCTCCTAGCTCATTAGATTTAGCATTAAGCTCACTAAACACAAATAGAGTCGCTTGCTTGACCAACTAATATCCTTCTAAAGACATCACTAATAGATTCTTCCATAGAGATCTGTTCATGGAAACTCCCTAATCTGGCCATTTTCTTGTTCAATTCATCTAAATGTATTGTGGCAATGCATTTTTTAGATACTCAAAGTCATGATGATGATTGGATTTGTTCCTCATATAGAATTCCCCATTCATAAGATGTCTTTCTAGGTCTTTAGAGTAATCGACCCACCTCTTACGGATTACTGGAATCACTAAAATGTTTAACTACTAGAGTCAATTTGTCTATTGAGTCCAAATCTCCTCCATAGAGATGTGGATATATATTTTAGTCTTAATTCGTAGTATTCTATCCGATTACAAGTGCATATGTCTTCTAAGCTTAATATTTGATCAAAATTCAATTTTATCATTCTATTTACAGCCCAATTTATGTTTTTAGATATCAAGATGTCAAATGAAAGATTTCCATGCACTCTTTCACTTTAGGAGGCTCTTCAAGAATAGATATGCTTTCAACCCCAAGTTCTAAAAGATTGAAACTAGAGAAATCCACTTAAAGTGCATTTCTCCAATTCTAGGTTGCAGTGTTTGCTATTCACTAATTTGATTATTAATGAATAATTATAGAATTTTATGGTTACCCGGTAATGTTTGGCTGAATTATTCGGTGCCACATAAACTTATTTAGATAACTTCGAATAGCGTTTTCATGGGAATTTAGAGATCTTTCGATTGAAACAACATTTTTATTAAAATACTAACCTGCGAAGTAGAATAAATAGATTACCTTGATTTTTGTGAACTAACAATGTCACCGTACAAATACCAAGGTGTATAGTGGTTCTCAAAGGTGAAAATAGTTTAGGGCTATAAAATTGTAGAGTCTAGAATAGGATATTTGTGGAGTTGAAGTATTAATAGAATTAATATGAAAAACCTAGAGCATTTGAAATTCAGGGAAAATTAGTAATTAAATTCAAAAAGTATATTATTATTTAAACTTTGTAATGAAAACTTAGGATAAAAGATTACATTCATTTAGGATTTTTATGGTTTAACAACTGTTAGCATTGTTTGACTCAAAGCATTGATTCTTACTTCACAATAGCATGTGTATTTTTGTTGGAAGTAGTATGCGTATGTGTGTATATATCGTGATTTAAAAAACTATTGTGATAATCTATCTCAACATTGATTCTTTCATCAAAATAGTACATATATGTGTGCATGACTGTGATTCAAAGACTATTTTGATTTTCTGACGTAGAGTTGATTCTTACCTCAAAATACTTTGTGTATATGTGTGTATGTATGCGATTTAAAACTTCTATTTTTTTTTGGACTCAAAGCATTGATTCTTACTTGACAATAGTACATTTATGTGCATTTATGATTTTGATTTAATAACATTGTCATTTTCTAACTAATCATTGTTCTCACTTCACATTAATATGCCTATGTGTGTGTATAATTGTGAATTAAAAACTATTGTCATTTTGTAACTAAGCATTTACTTGAACTTCAAAAACGTATGTGTATGTGAGTATGAATGATGTATGTGTGTATAATTATTATTCAAAACTATTGTCATCATTTGGCTCAAGATTAATCTTTACTTAAGAATAGAATGTATATGTGTGAATGTATGTGTATTATTGTGATTTAAAAGCTATTGGGATTGTCTGAATCACAATTTATTCTTTATTCACAATAGTATGTGTATGTGTGTGTATGTATGTATATGAATGATTTAAAGACCATTGTGATATTGTGAATCATACCATTGATTTTTATTTCAGAATAGTATTTTTAGAAAGATCTTTTCACATGAATAGATTTCTGATTGAAAGTGCTTTTGATCAAAAGCCCTTTTTTTTTTTTGAAAATGTTTCCTATCGAAAAGACATCATTATATAAAATATACATACAACTTATTATTCGAAGATATTCGTGACATCTAGAAAAATCCAAACTTATTCATATTTTTACTATATAACCAATATGAGTCTAGATATGGAGAAGCTTAAAATTCCTCATTTTTAAACAGAAATTTGTAGATGTTTTTTTTTTATTTTTTTTCTAAATAAAGGAAGTTCAGCCTTAGCCTACTCTCTCCTTCTCTTTTACTTTTCTTTTATTGAAATTTGTAGATGTTTGATTTCCCTAAAAATGCAAATTCTAATTGTAGGAGAGAATCTACAATTTCTCTACACCATGTTCTCTGATGCATGGAAAAATCATGATTTCTCTTAACTCAACTTTTCTAGTACAAGTTCTTTGAGTGGGGAGGAAATCATGCTTTTGTTTATATCCACGAAAATTTACTTTAAATATCTAAAAAGATGGGCAATTTACATAAAAATAGATACTTTCTAAAACATAGTCTAGCTTGAGATTGTAATTGTTATATAGATCTACGTGGACATTATATATAAGTAATACAACTAATATATAGTCCCTTATGTTAAAGTAGTATTGCTCTCATTCACATAGGCACCCATCAATTATTATGTGATTACTGGAAAATTTTAAGATATCCTATTTTCTAACGTCGCGAGTTCCCTATTTATAGCAACGTTGGGCATTCTTCACTCAATGCCTTGTTGACTCATTCGTTAAGATACAATCATGCACTGGAGCATGAAGAAACTCGAGTATAACCCAAAGGATCTCAAGCTATAAAGAGTACCCATTTCCTAGTGGAGTTAAAGGAAAAAATCACTGCTAAGGTTGAGAAGAGGTTTTTTGGTGATAGTGGAGAATCAAAGAGAAGTGGAGAGACCAATCGTTTTGTTGGATGAAGATGGTAGAAAGTTTGAGCTTGTGAGTCACATATATATGTCGAGAATAACTGAGCGTGTATGGGCAATGGATTCAACTTGATTCCCAAAGTATGTCATAAAGAATTCTATTTTGGGATATTTTATTCGGTGTATTTCTACCATTGATGATGACTTTTAGTTTGCTAGTGCAATTCATAAATTCAAGAAAAAAGGTGAAATGATTCCTATATAGAAGAAAAAAGGTGAAATGATTCCTATATAGAAGTTGTAATATTCATATAATCTACCTCACCACCCACCAACTAGTGTAGGTGTACTTTTTGGTGCGTAATTGAAACGCTTTTAATTTCATTGTGTTTGGTGAAGCTTTTACCTTCATTCCACAACTTTGGGTACTTGATTTTTATTGTTCGACTTGAAAAACCTGTGGATGATCCTTTTTTTATCTTTGAGAATTGATTTTCGACACTCCCCCTCAAGTCCCAATATCTATGTCCTTTGTTCCAATGTATACCGTCAAGTTTTGTATCTTTTCTCCACCCAAAGATGTTTCCATATTGCTCCTTTGTATTGACATGCTCCTTCATGTAGAGGAGGCACTGGGGTACCCGCTTTTATCAAGAGCAGACAATATACACTTCCAGTACTTTGCCTACTCAAGGTAGGTTCTCCTTAGGGAAGTATACCCTTTAACATTTCTATGAGCAGGCACGATCACAATAGATGTACGGTATGGTAGATACTCAGAGAGAAGATTAATGACAAATGACAATGGTGAAGGACGAACCACTCCTTACTTCGAATAGATGATTACAATATAGGCAAAAGAAATGCTCTAAACGTTTATGCTCTGGGCTATGCCATTCCAGAATTAAACAGAATCAATACAAGGGATGCGTCCAATACAATGAACACAACTAGATGAAGACTTGCACTCGTCACTACAAAGATATGAAGAACTGCTCTAAGGAAATACCTCTGACTCACACTGAATGACAAAATCAAGCCACTCCTTTGCACTATAGTGCTATTAGCCCTCTACTTGGAAGAACACTCTATATCCTCACCATAGAGTGACTTCCTATAGTAGCCTTGTAGCCACAGAGTGCAAAGAGAAGTCCAACAGAGATTGTGGAGATAAGGTACGTACATCCCAATGTGTGCAAGTCGATCGCTTTTATAGGGTTCCATAGGCTGAGAGGGCCTTGCGATTTCCCACGTTCACTGAGTATGCACCAATTGATTGCCGCAAAATTTGAGCGGTAGATAAAATATGGTAATGACCACAAGCTTTAACTTTGATCCTCAAAAATAGGTACTCAAGGATTTTTCATCACGAATGTTTGGCGGCAAAACTCATTTAACTTTTTACACTTTTACTGTCACTTTTGAATGGAAGCTGATATCTCCTTCTTAATGGAATTAACTAGACAAATCACTTGGACTAGACATCTAGGTTCATTCATGAGCTCCCAAGCAAAGATCCCGGGATCCCCCTTACATGCCACCTGTGATAATGTAATGACCCTTAGAAGCACATCCTTCACATAATTCTTTTAGTAGCTTTCAACCATCTAATCATGAAAGAAATCATCTTCTGATGTCACTAAAGCTCCAGCACCATCTTTTGCCTATCTTACATATTGAGTGGTGGGAGGTGGTGGGTGGTGTGGGGAGTGGTGGGAGGCGGTGGGTGGTGTGGGTGATTCCGGGAGTGGTGGGAGGTATGGGTGGTGTGCGGAGTGGTGGGAGGTGGTGGGTGGTCATGGGGAGTGGTGGGAGGTGGTGGGTGGTGTTGGGAGTGGTGGGAGGTGGTGGATAGTGTGTGTAGTGTGGGGAGTGGTGGGAGGTGGTGGGTGGTGTGGGGAGTGGTGGGAGGTGGTGGGTGGTGTGGGGAGTGGTGGGTGGTGTGTGTGGTGTGGGTGGTGTCGTGGGAGGTGGTGGGTGGTGTGGATAGTGTGGGTGGCCGTGGGGAGTGGTGGGAGATGGTGGGTGGTGTGGGTGGTGTGGGGAGTGGTGGGAGGTGGTGGGTGGTGTGGGGAGTGGTGGGAGGTGGTAAGTGGTGTGGGTGGTGTGGGTGGTGTGGGGAGTGGTGGGAGGAGGTGGGTGGTGTGGGTGGTGTGGGGAGGTGGTGGGTGGTGTGGGTGGTGTGGAGAGTGGTGGGAGGCGGTGGGTGGTGTGGGTAGTGCGGGTGGTGTGGGGAGTGGTGCGAGGTAGTGGGTGGTGTGCATAATGTGGGGAGTGATGGGAGGTGGTGGGTGGTGTGGGTGGTGTGGTGGGATGTGGTGGGTGGTGTGGGTGGTCTGGGGAGTGGTGGGAGGCAATGGGTGGTGTGCCTGGTGTGGGGAGGTGGTGAGTGGTGTGCAGAGTGGTGGGAGGCGGTGGGTGGTGTGGGTGGTGTGGGGAGGTGGTGGGTGGTGTGGGGAGTGGTGGGAGGCTACAGGAGAGAGAGAGAGAGAGAGAGAGAGAGAGAGAGAGAGAGAAAGAGAGAGACAGAGAGAGAGTCACTTTTTTGCAATCCCTTGGCAAGCTCTACAAGAATAGTGTCCTTTGGGAAACCCAAAAAAAGAACACAACCACTTCGCAATTACTCGATGTGTAAAGTTTATTCCACAGTTGCGATATCTGGAAACACTATTGAATTTCGCAATTTCTTGCCCCAAAACACTAGCCTGTTAGTGTGTCTAGAGAGAGAGATCGCACGCGGGCTACGGGGGTTGTGAGTGGCGGGGGTGGCTATGGGGAAAAGGGAGTGGTGGGGGGGGGGGGGTTCGGGGGGCTCTGGCAGGGGGGCTATGGGCATGGGGTGGCATCGGGGAAGATGGAGTGGCAAGGGTTGTCTACGGGGCAGAGGGAGTGGCGAGGGGTGGCTACGGGGAAGAGGGAGTGGCGGGGGGTGGTTGCGGGGAAGAGGGAGAGGCGGGGGGTAGCTGCGGGGAATAGGGAGTGGTGGAGGGTGGCTACGAGGAACAGGGACTGGTGGGGGGGTTACAGGGGCTCTAGGCAAGGACTGTGGGCAGGGGGGGTCATAGTGGAGAAGAGGGAGTGGCGGGGGGTGGCTGCAAGGAAGAGGGAGTGGGGGGTGGCTGTAGGGGGGGGAGAGAGAGAGAGAGAGAGAGAGAGAGAGAGAGAGAGAGAGAGAGAAGGAGAGAGAGAGAGAGAGAGAGAGAGAGAGAGAGAGAGAGAGAGCGAGAGAGAGAGAGAGATAGAGAGAGAGATAGAGAGATAGAGAGAGAGAGAAAGGGTATGGGACTACACGAGGGGTAGGGGGCTATGGGTGGGGGGCAACGGGTGGGGGGCTGAGGGGGAAAAAAGGGAGAGAGAGAGAGAGAGAGAGAGAGAGAGAGAGAGAGAGAGAGAGAGAGAGAGAGAGAGAGAGAGAGAGAGAGAGAGAAATAGAGAGAGAGAGAGAGAAAGAGAGATAAAGAGAGAGAGAGAGAGAGAGTTTGCACCACCCTACAGACCCCCACATCAAATCTTTGCATCATCCCGATGCAATTCCTCCTTTATTTGCTTATTTAAATAAGACTCCAGACACTAAATGAAATACGGTATGTACAGTGAATGAATTTCTTCCATCTTGACTTAATTCAGGTAATTCTTCATTGTGGAGATATTGATCATGGGTATCCTCTTACCGTGCAAATCCTCTAGATGCATTGCTCCGTGTGGTAATACCTTTATCACCCTATATGGTCCTATCCACTTGGGTGCCAATTTGGTTGAAAGTGCTGGGATTTGATGCCCCAAAAGGAAGGATCCGTCCTGTATTTCATTAGACCTAAGATACGTATCATGGAATCTTTTGCGCTCTTCTTGTGTTCCCTAAACTTTTTGCTTAGCTCCTTCTTTGTATTCTTCTAATGCCACTAGTCTCCTAATGGGAGGTTCAGTTCCAAAGGTTTTGGCTCCAATTTCTCTTTTGATAATAAATTTGAATGGTGCCAATGCCTCTTTCCATATACTAAGCGATATGGACTCTCGCTAGTGGTTCCCCTTCTTTTAGTTGTGAAAGCCCAAATTGCACCGATCAATGCTTGTGGCCAAAAGCTTTGATGATCAAAAGATAATTTGCACAGCAACCGAATCAAAATCTTATTGGAGCTTTCTGCTTGGCCATTTGCCCTTGGATAGTAGGCACAATACTTTTTATGAAAAGCCTTGTACCTGTCAAATATAAATTGGAGCAATTGATTTACAAAATGTGTGCCCCTATCACTAGCGATTTCGAGTGGGCAACCAAATCTTGAGAAAATACATTTACACAAAAACTTAGCTACTCTTAAGGTTGTGCATTCCACTATAGCTTTAGCCTATATCCATTTAGTTGCATAAAATGTGGCCATCAAAATATACTTCTTACCCCCAAGTTGACCAATTGGACTAATTGGTCCTATGAAATAAAGACCTCATCGTTCGAATAGGAGCCATCCTGTAGATATGATTAATGGTTGGAAATTCAATCTGGGTGGCCTAGGAGCACATCTCTGGCAAATGTTGCATTCTTTAGCAAACTTGATCAAATCCTGGTAGATATGAGGCCATCATAGTCCTTTGTGCATGATTTTGTGAGCCAAATCTTCCCCCTTTAGATGTTGTTCACTGTGTGGTGCCTCAA
This sequence comes from Ceratopteris richardii, assembly GCA_020310875.1. Lineage (NCBI taxonomy): Eukaryota > Viridiplantae > Streptophyta > Polypodiopsida > Polypodiales > Pteridaceae > Ceratopteris > Ceratopteris richardii. Next base: position 23,237,452 of record CM035432.1, on the reverse strand, counting down.
GCAAAAGGTTTACCTCCTCTAGATAAACACACTTTCTCAAGATACCATCCTCACAATATCTATATAAATTCCTATTTATAAGTGAGTACGCTTTGGTTTTAAGGACTAATCGTCTCTTTTCTATGGGTGTAAGTGTTCTGGGAGTTTTCTAGTATTGAGAAAATGAAGAATTCCATCAAACAAATCAGCCTGAGTTTCTACTAGGAAGAGTATCCATCAGTTCATCAGTAATACCTATTGCCTTCTCGCTTATTGTAGTCCTGGATACTTGATTGGCCATGTAGTGCTGTCTTCCTGGCTTAATATGAATATCAAAGTTGAATTCTTGAAACAGGAGTAGCCATCACCTAACCCTTCTAGCCACTCTATGCTTGTTTATCAAGTACTTCAAGGGCTGATGGTCAGATATGACTATAAAATGTACACCTAGAAGGTAATGCTGAAACTTTTGAAGAGCAAATACAATAGACAAACCTTCCCTTTTCGTCGTGTTGTAGTTCCTTTCTACCTTGGTAAGTAGTCGGTTAGCATAGGAGATAGGTCTATCACCTTGTGTGATGACGGTTGAGCCAAAACCGCACCAACAGCATGAAGACTAGCATCTGTATGCACATGAAATTCTAATGACTAGTTAGGAACACTTAAAGTGGAGCAGTACATAGTCTCAATTTTAGTTCACAAAATGCTTTCTTAGCTTCAGGCTCCATGAGAAGGGAACCTTTTTACTGGTAAGCCTTGACAAGGGCTTAGCTATTTTTTAATACATTTGTATAAATCTTCTATGGTATCTTGCATGGCCCAAAAAACTTTGCACTTCCTTTGGGGTTTGTGGAATAGGCATGGAAAGGATAGTATTAACCTTTGCTGGGTCAACCGTTATCCCTTGAGCAGATACTATGTGACCAAGAAGAGTGCCTTTAGTGACCAAAAAGTGAGAGTTAGCAAGATTTAACTTCAAACCTGTTTTGTGACATTGCTCAAAGATTTCCTTTAGATTTTCCAAATGATTATGGAAATCTTGAACTGCTGCTCTTCTATTTGTGCCTAAAAACACTGAAACGTCATCCATGAAAATGCACAGAAAGGTTGTTAACCACTTGCCCAATATCAGATACATTGTTCTATTAAATGAAGCTGGTGCATTTTTCAAGCCAAAAGCCATGCGGGTATAGACATAAGTGCCCCATGGAGTAACAAAGGCTATTTTTTCCCTATTATGGGGATGGATCACTATCTGATTGTGGCCACTAAAACCATCCAGGAAGCTATACAAAGTGTGTTTGCCTACTTCCTCAAGTACTTGCTCTATGAAGAGTTGAGGAAATCCATCTTGAAAAGTTAGCTTATTCAAGGCACAAAAATCAATGTAGAATCTTATTTTTTGAGTATTTTTCTTGGGTACAATAATCATAGAAGAAAGCCACCTAAAATGTTCTACAGGAACAATTATACCTACTTCTTCTAGTTTTGTAATTTCCAACTTTAGTGCCTCTGCATACTTTGGATTGAGTCAATACGGCCTACTTCTTGCAGGTGCAGCTCCTTCAACTAAGGGTATTTGGTGTAATCCAAGCTCCTCTAGTATCCTTGTTAGATCCTTGTAGGACCATGCGAAGACATTCTTATAAGAAAAAAGTAAAGAGGTTACCTTCTGCAATAAAGGGGGATAATGCCATAGCCAAGAGGCCAAGTGGACTACTTGAGGGTTCTCTTCATCTCCTAGATTTACTTCTTGAACAAGTGTTTCAGGACTGGTCTTACTTGAGAAATTGTCCCCACTGTATGCGGGAGTAGAATTTACCTTATACTCTGCAATATGTTCTCTAGTCCACCCTTGAGGTATATTTCGAAAAGGGGAGATCTTCTCTACATTCAGGCTCATAACTTTCCTTCCCTGATACTTCTATATTTGTTGCCCCTTGCCTTAGCCAAGGCCTCCCCAGGAGTAAAGGGTAAGAAGTCTCTTATGGAAGTGCAATAACAACAAAATCTAGAACAGAGTGACAACCCTGTACAATCATCAGTACCTTTTCAATAATGCCAAGTGGCACAACCCGATGTTGATCTGCTAGTGTAATTGTGAATGGTGCCATCTTGGTGGGGTTCAAATTCAGTTTCCTCATTATGAAACTTGGCATCAAATTGATGCTAGAGCCTCCATCTATGATCACACCTCTGAGAGCTTCATCCTTTATAAAAATAGATAACCTTGAGCTTTGGTAGTCTGCCAGGGGGTGTAGAGGGAAAATCAACCACGAAACCATCTATGCTAGGTGGTTGGCTCAAGTGAGCATAGTGTATAATCTTTAATAAGTCACTCCTTATTTTTGAATCCATCTTTATGAGTTCATACAATCTAACCTTGTGCTGAATACCTTTCAAGATGTGCTCAATGTTTACCACATGTGTGTCTTCTTTCAGACTTGTTGGTTGCTCCCTTAGTGTAGTAGCCATCCTTTCATAAGCTCCTTCAATGTGTGCTTGGCCCTTCCATCCCATCTTCTTTTCCTCCTCCCTATCCTCGGGTCCTTGTTGTTCCTCACTATAGGTTGCTACCGCTTGTCTGGCTCTAGTCATCATGGGCATTGAAGAAGATGTAACAACATAAGACTAAGTGGTCATACCTTCTACTTGTGGGGAGACTGCAATCATGTAAATTGGAGCAGGGCAACTTCTTGGGCAGTCTTTGGTATAGTGATCCTTAGCCTCTGGACAATGCTCACAAGGAGGTGCATCTTTTCGAAGGGAACATCTATTTTGCATATGGATATACTCACCATAGCGATAACACATCAATGGCCTATTATATCTAGGCTTCGTTGGACGATCCTCCTCTCTATTAGGTGCATTTGAAGTACGAGCATAATATGAATCCAGAGCTTATGGGTTACCTCATTGTTTTGTACCCTTGAAGTAGTAATAGTCTCTAGCTTCATGGCCATGCTTTCCAAAAAAATTACAACTTACCTTGTTAGGGCAATTAGCATTGGAATGTCCACTCTTGTTACATATTTTACACCAAATCT